>OX419642.1:1920397-2520397 GCA_948473465.1 Lithophane ornitopus | reverse complement strand
TGTACAACCACACATGTCACACTTATCTTTCCACGTTGAAACACAAGTCTGCGTATACAGTGTGTTTCTTTTACGTATCAATTTAATATTTTTGTGAATAAATATTAATATAATATTACAAACATTTTTGACTGGTAATAGTATTTTTAGCTTGTATGGAAGCTATACTATTGTGACTTAACGGGATCGCCCTATGTTAGTTAACATACTGTATACTTTATTAATCTTGCTGATGGATCTGAAGTTGTTGATCGCGAAATTCAAATATTCTTACCTTTTTTTCAATTTTCAGGTCAGTGTCAGGTTGTATTTTGATTAAAATATGATTTGCGTCTTCATCAGATACGTATATATAGAATTATAATCATTAGAATCAATAATATCTACATCTTTCTAAGATAAATGTCTTATGTAAAGGTTCTTACGGATGCACACCCGTGGCCACGGGCTACTCGCTGCAATAGACATCTTGCAACGACGATTGCCAAAAACAAATGAAAGCCGTTTTTTAGAGCATGCTACAGGTCATATCATAGGTTGGGTCAGGTCATAGCATACATGTCATATCAACTCGGAAAGGGATCGTCACCGTATCGCCTTCCGCCTCTCCGTCCAACAGGCGTCAACCTAACGTAAGCACGTAACCAAAGCGGACTAGCAGCTCCGATATGTCGATTCGGCTACAGCTAGGCGACGCCGCGCTTACCTTTCGCCGAGCACTGGTACTGGCAAGAAGAGTGTGCTGCAGGCAGGCCGCGGAAGGGGTGAGAGGGGCAAGGGTGGACTAAGAGACGCAAGCGCAACGAAGGAGAGGCGCAAGCGCGGAGACGACGAGCCGTAAGCGCGGGGACCGCTGGGTGACCACGCGCCACACCGCGGTTCGTGAGCTTGTCCCGAGGCGAATCATTTACGTTACGATTCTGATTAGTTTGCTTTTCAGTAGGGAGTTTCATACAAGTGCTATGACCTTACGAGACTCCGCGACACTACTTGCGATACCACGAGACACAAGTCATTCCGCTCGAGGCCATGAACGGGACTTTAACGGATAAAATTAAATGTGCACATGGAGAGGCATTTCGCTAAACCCTGATTAAGACCTACGATACTTTTTAACCGGAAACGCTTAAGTGGGAAAATTTCCGACCTCCACGCAAAGCTAGTACTAAACAAATGTTATTATTACAGGCATACGAGAGCAGCGACTTAGAAAGAGTTTAAAGAACTGCATCGGTAAAGGATGCAAAACTTTTATCATTGAAGAACCAGAAGAATTAGGGAAGGACCCTGTGAAACAAGATGACAAAGATGATACTTCAGTATTCAACGACTACCCTTACGAGGTCGCTATTTTACTAAACAATAACAAAAGAGAGATAAACGTAAATAAAAATAATACAATAACACTCGAAGATGACATTAATAAGAACAGTAACAATTTAAGCAAAATCAATGACATTACTCAAAAGCCCGAACTTTCTATAGAAACAGATTTCAAAGAAAATAACAATACAATTGCTAAAAATATAACTTCACCGAAAAGAAGTAAGAAATACGATTTTGAAAGTGAAATAATCAAAAAATTTGAATTCGAGGAAGACATGAACAGGACTCAAGTAAGTAATTTACACAGTGAAAGTAAAGCTATCGATAGAAATATTTTTGATAAAGACAACACTGTTTGGCATCAAAACGCACCGATTCCTGATGTAAATGTCTACAAAGTTGTTCCTAAAGAACCTCAAAAGAATAAAGCAGTTACTGAAAGAGGTCTAATTAAGGTTATATCAATGCTAACAAAGACTTTCAAGAAGATAATGAAACAACACAATGAAATTAAAGATATTCGTGAACGAATAACCGATGTGAACGAACAATTTGTCAAAAACGCAGATGCGATCACGACCAAATTCCAAGATTTCGATGTAAAATATTTATACTTGTTGAAATTCTATGAGAAACTGAAAGTTTTTGACGCAAGACTTGCCACCAAACAGGAATATTTTAAAAACAAAGAAAGGGAAATGACAAATAATTTCAAAGAATTCGAAAATCAGCAGAAGAAATTCTTACAACAGCAGCGACAGTTCTATAATATACAGAAGTTAATGCTTGCACAGAACGAAAAGATTAACGCCAAGCAAAACGTGATAGCAAAGACGCAGAGTGAAATATCTCACAGACAGAACAATTTCGCTAGAATACTTAAGAAGGCTAAGCAACTTTACTTAGAGAGCAAAAACCCGACAGCCAAACCAAGTTCGAATGTAATAAAACCATTCCAAAATAACAAACCAGTGGTGCCTAAAGCACAGGTAAGTACCACGACACCATCGACCGAATCTATCAAAATAAACCTATTTTCAATTCCAACCTCCAACAAAATTGAAAACCAAGACGATATGATAATAAAAGAAAAAGATGATCAAACTATAGACGATTTAGTTTACAAATACTATTTCAATAACACATTCATTGATAATATAATGAAAAACAACGTTCTGACAAGTTTGATGGGAATCTCTGGAAATTCTGGCATCCCTCGGAATGTAAAAAGCAAAAGAAATCAGTTAGAAACTACTATATTACTACCAGTTTATGAAAACAATGATTCAGAAGCGGTTGAGAGTAAGAATAGGGAGAGAAGATGGATCAACCATCATTCCAGACACAGGGGTAAAAGACGAGAACGTGGCAAAGGAGGGGTAAGAACTATAGTCAATACTACAGATGCTAAAGCTAACAGAAATAAAGTAGTTAATAATATCCCAGTAGTCGATGAAACTCCGATAGTAAAGGATGAAGGAGATATTAAAATCCAGAATGATCCTTTTTTAAGTATGGCGACGAATTTTTGCAATGAAATTCGTCAAAATGATAACTCGCAAATGTTAAGATGGTGTGTTGAAAAAGCTCTGAGAAGGCTACAGTTTCTAGGTGAGTGTTTTAGGGTTCCGTACCCAAAGGGTAAAACGGTATCCTATTACTAAGGCTCCGCTGTCTGTATGTCCGTCTGTCACCAGGCTGTATCTCATGAACCATGATAGTTAGACAGTTGAAATTTTCGCAGATGACGTATTTCTGTTGCCGCTATAACAACAAATACTAAAAAATTGAATATAATAAATATTTGAGGGGGCTCCCATACAAAAAACGTGATTTTTTTTGCTCGTTTTTGCTCGATATTGATAACGGCAACAGGTAGACGGTTGAAATATTCACAGAATATTTAGTTATATATTCACTTTAAAAATAAATAATTACAAATATTTAAGGGGGGATCCCATACAACAAACATGATATTTTTGCCGTTTTTATAGATAATGGTACGGAAGCCTTCGTGCGCGAGTCCGACCCGCACTTGGCCGTTTTTTGTTATAATATTAAGTTTAAGAGCGCTTACACATTGGGAGACCACTGCGACATTGGTGAAAACAATTCAAAATTAGTTAGTTATATTTTATGATAGTTAGTAGTTTGATATCCAACTCACTTTTGACATTGGCAGAATGGTCGACATCGGCTTTGCTTGCCATAATAAAAAATAGAATAGAATAATAGTAGGTAGTTTGATGGCAGCCGACGATATAATTTTGATGATGATGATCATACAATAGAGATGATGGCTGGGTAAAATAAAAACTATTCACTCCGTCAGTCAGATAATAAAAAAATATTAGACACGAGTATTTTTTGCTTTATCATATTAATTAAAAAAATACTTAGATAAAATGCATTAAAGTCGCGGAGTAGGGGCCGCTACGTTACAAATCTACATACTCGTGATGTCATGGCACATTTAAATAATCTTTTGTTTACGTACAAAAAGAAAAAAAACGTGTGCAATATTTTTTAATAATCTAACAAGAAGGACAAAAAAATACTTCAAAACGACTCTTTCGTATGTTTGCAAGTTATCTATAGTCTGTTTTATAATCTCGTAGACTAATTTGACATATCAAGTGATTGTTCTTTGTTTTTTCAATTTGGAGTTTGACATTTGCTCCTGTCAAATTAGTCTAAGAGATTAAAACAGACTTTATGAGCGTCAACGTCGCAAATAACTATCAAATATTTCGCTGTTTTGTTTATTTTGGCAATATTAGGTACTGTGGAACTATGCAATATCGCTACAGTAATATTAGGTACTGTGGAACTATGCAATATCGCTACAGTAATATTAGGTACTGTGGAACTATGCAATATCGCTACAGTAATATTAGGTACTGTGGAACTATGCAATATCGCTACAGTTATATTGCCAAATTAATCAAAACAGCGAAATATTTGACATCTATCTGCGACGTTGCCCACTTTCAGAATACACGCTCTTATACCTAATTCATTATTTCAGATATGAACAATACACCATCGCTATCAATAGATGTACCAACGACCACACTTAAACCACAACCACGGAAACCACATAAACACAGAAACCATACTCTACTAAAACGAAAAGAAAATACTATATTGGAACCATTTATTACAAAATTATATACTAAAGCGGTTATCGAACTGAACACTGTTAAAACGGAACCATCAACTGCTAGTACTGCGGCTGTCACTGGAACTACAGTAACTGGTGAGAAATATATTTTACTTCTAGAATATCAAGATCTTACAGTACCCAATAACTGAGTTTTGGAGATTAACAGAATCATAATATGAAAATACTAGCTGCGCCCAGCGGTTTCACCCACGTTAGTCTCGATCCCGTGGGAATATCGGGATAAAAGTATCCTATGTGTTAATCCAGGTTATAAACTATCTGTTTGCCAAATTTCATCTAAATCCATTCAGTAGTTTTTACGTGAAAGAGTAACTAACATCCATCCATCCCTACTTACAAACTTTCGCGTTTATAATATTATCTAATCATCGTAAAATGTCACAAACTGACAGTTCATAATATAATGATCTGCGTGTAATTAGAGATTTGTAAATAATGGTCCACAAATTATGAATTGCTTTTATGTCAAATTAGAGGAATTGCTAATGACAGCTGGGATTCAGTAAAAGAACTGCTTTTAGAGGATTTGCTAATGAGGCCGGTTTAGGCCTCCTGATAGCCAGTCGTTCCATGTATAAGAATAGCCATAATCCTAATCCTAACTGTATATTATTATTATTACAGTGATCCGGGGATACAAAACGTATTTTGTAAAATTTACCGCTCGTTTTCACTCTCAGCTTTCACGTGCGTCTAGTGAAAGCTGAGAGTGAAAACGAGCGGTAAATTATACAAAATACGTTTTGTATCCCCGGATCAACTAGGAAAAAACGTATTTGATAAGTACTTGAATATTTTTATACAGAATATTTAGTTTTGTTTCTTCTATCAATATACGTTTTTTCCTAGTTGATCCGGGGACACACCGTGTAATTTTTTTAAATATGCCGCTCTTTTACACTCAGCTTTCACTAGACAGACTCTATATTTATATATTTCACTGACTGGACAGGTCCACTCAAATCTGTGTGGTTCTTTCCTCAAAAGACCATTTCAGACTCTAATCTACATGGTCCTCATATGGCCTGACCAAGATTATGTCTGGACCTTAAAAGAGACTGCGACCTCTGAGTTTGTTTCGGCCTTTCTTCTCAGAGTAGTCAGATAGGAAACGCCGTCCTCATCTAGCTTATGTTTTTTTTTTTTTATATGACGTGTAAAAGTGATTCTGATATCCTATTTACAGAATAAACAATTTCATTTCATTTTATTTCATATACAACATTATTTTTTCTTTATGCTAAAAAGGGGTCATTGTACTCATCATTTTGAACAACTTTTTCTATGGGATCAACATTGAAATCGCGAAAAAAAAATCAGCTGTTCCATACATTTTGTCGATTTAAGTGAACACAAATGTAGGGAACAATTTTATAATGGATTTCCGCAAAGTCACGCCTGAATCAATTAACTATCTAGGGATTATCCTATTATTTCTATAATCCACCACGCGGGCCCAGCGTGAGTGACTTGTCATTGAATTTTTAGTTCTAGGACATGTTTATTCACAATTTTTTCCTTCACCGTTCTGATAATGATGAAATAATTTACACAAAGTTAATAGCCTGCTGGAATTGTCTCGTCATTAAAAAAATCATTGCTTTTAGATTCTCCAAGTACGGAAGCGCCGTCATTATCAACTCTTGCAACCACGAAGTTGGCTCCAGTTCCACAGACTGAAAATATAACGACCTTATTGGATGTGAATGCATTTTTCCCAGGTATGTTACGTAAAGGTTACCTTATTGTCAAAGTTGTAAAGTAAAAAATTGAATGTGTCGGCGCGTATACAGGGACAACTTTCATTAGCTGACGAAACTTCACGGAATTTTTAGACTCATAACTTCCTGCGGTCGTTAACCCCATAGATTATAGAATCTTTTTTTTTTTCGTCGCGCTCGTTATCCCTTCGCTTTCAGTTTGTATCGCGTCTAATGTGTAATGTAATTATCTATCCTACATTACACAGGAGGAGCTCGTGGCTGAGTAATAATAGCCGCACTGGTCGATCCATCAGCTTAAGCTACGCTTGCCGGGGTTGATCCGTGGATGGGTGACCATTTAATACATACCGAGACTCCTCCGTGCCTCGGAAAGCACGTTAAGCCGTTGGTCCCGGCTGTCAATTGTGGATTTTTGACAGTCGTTACAGGTCGTCGGAAGCTCGAAGGTCTGACAACCGGTCTTACCAAGTGGTATCGTATTACCCAGTTACTGGGTTGTGGAGGTCAGATAGGCAGTCGCTCCATGTAAAATACTGGTATTCAGCTGCTTCCGGTTAGACTGGAAGCTGACCCCAACATAGTTGGGAAAAAGCTAGGCAGATGATTACTTTAAATATTTTTTTTTTGTTTTTTGTGATATTTATTTTAGGAGTATGTATGTAAGTACATTCTCATATTGTATGTTTATATTTAAATTAGTGATTTGTTTCTTATTTTATGTATTTTGTTACTCTTCTACTCTTACACACGTTGTGTACATCTCTTCTATCTACTTTCCTATCGCAGGTATGCTGAAAGAGATTTCTTTATAAATAAGCATTGCCTGTGCACGTATTTTTCTGTTCCTTTCTTGTTGTCTGTATTTATATGTGTGTGCATAAATAGTTAAATAAATAAATACATAACTCATTAGACGCGGCTTAAGAAATGAGGCAGGCAATACTTACTTATAAGTCATATTATGTATATTAACTAACAAAGGGTATAAGTATAGCGTAAATAAAAGCTAAAAATAATAATAAGTTGGTAATTGAAATATTCACAAAACTATTAAATTGATACGTAAAAGAAACACTCTGTACACGCACACTTGTATTTCAACGTAGAAAGACAAGTGTGTGTGTACAGAGTGTTTCTTTTCCGTATCAATTTAATATTTTTTGAGAATATTTTACTATAAAAAAATAAAGTAACCTTTTTTTATGGTAATATTTTTTTAGCACGTATGGACGCTATACTATTGAAGATTATCAGGAACGCCCTTAGTTACATAACATACTTTATATAGATTCTCGGATTACAAAGTAAATCATCCAGCCATTTTCTGAATTTGTATGTTTAAACATACCAGTGTCAAAATATCAACATAGTTTTAAATTGCATCCTCGGATGTCTCGAACAAAAGGCTGGAATGTTCAATTTTAAAAACAAAGGAAAATAATATCGGACAAAGATTGTCAACTGTGTGATCTATATAGGGTTACTTGTAATTCGACGTATTTCCGTCAAGAGCTGATAGGGGGGCCAGAATGCAACAAATTGAACCCCCTATATGTATGGCCGAAGTTCAATAATTTTCGAGATATTTGAATTTTAAGTTTTTAGATATTTACACAAAATTTGACATTTCATTCCAAAGTTTTCGAGATATTTGAATTTTAAGAGTTTTTAGATATTTACACAAAATTTGACATTTCATTCCAAAGTTTTTGAGATTTTTGAATTTTAAGAGTTTTTAGATATTTACACAAAATTTGACATTTCATTCCAAAGTTTTCGAGATATTTGAATTTTAAGAGTTTTTAGATATTTACACAAAATTTGACATTTCATTCCAAAGTTTTCGAGATATTAGAATTTTAAGAGTTTTTAGATATTTACACAAAATTTGACATTTCATTCCAAAGTTTTCGAGATATTTGAATTTCAAGGGTTTTTCGATATTTACCCTTTGATATTTAATTCCAAAAAAAAAACTACATAGGTATATAATGAATGATAACCATTAAAAAATAATAATATGTCGCAGTAAGATGGTTGAAGCCATGATATATTTATATCCCTAGGGATATAGCTATATACCGTAACATAGTTATACAACATTAGTTTTTGTTTATGCTAAACCCGAAAAGGTGTCATTGTACTCATCATTTTGAACAAATGGTTTAGCATAAACAAAAACTAATGTTGTATGTAAGCGGTTCATAACTGTTTTACTAAGAAAATAAATAATAATAACTAATATAAGAGCACAATTTAGTAATATAACTAAGTATTAGGGCACTCCGACGGTTATGAAGCGCTTTCATATAACTATAATTACGGTATATAGCTATATCCCTAGGCATATAAATATATCACGGATTGTAACTGTAGTCCCGGCTGTCATTTGTAGATCTTTGACAGTTGTTACGGGTTGTCAGAAGCCCGAATGTCTGACAACCAGTCTTACTAAGGGGTATTGTGTTACCCAGTAACTGGGTTGTGGAGGGCAGATAGGCAGTCGCTCCGCCTCCATGTAAAATACTGGTAGGTATTGAGCTGCATCTCGTCTCAACGACGGACGTTCAACGAGAACGATTGCAAATATCCTTCAGTTAATTCCAAATTAAGTTTCTTTATTCCAGTTAAGCCAAAGCTTCTGTTTTTCTATTAATTATTTCCTTTTTCAGGCAATGAAGAGCTCGAATCAAATTTAAAACAATATGGTAAGTGTATTTAAATGTATATTCAAATTCTTCGCAATTACGAGACCAACGATTTCAAAATAAGTAGAATATAATAGAATAGAGTTTATTTGCAAGTATGGGTAATACATAAGTAGTAATAGCTATCACAATACATCAGAGTCCTGCCATATTTCACCATTCGGCATGCAAATATTTTCATTACATAAAATTGTTAAAATTTAAATTCTCATTAAAACATTAACTTATTATTACACTCATTAAATAAAATTATTAAAATTCAAATTTTCATTTAAATATTAACTTAATTATTACACTACATGAAATAAAATAATCGTCATTAAAACATAAAAATCGTGGTCAAACATAAATAAAACAGACAAACATTAAAATTACAGGTCATAGATAATACATAACATTCCTTAAGTAAAATAATAATTAATATGGCAATAATTAATAAATAAAAACTGCAGGTATTCAGAAAAAAAAATTGTCAGAGTAATTTTTTAAGTAATTAAAGAAGAATATTATTCAAGATGTTGAAAAAATATGTTCTTTTTCAGATATGAAGCCAGATCTTGAAGGAAACGTGTACTTCGATGGGAGTATTCATGCCAGCGATATACGTAAGATTTTAATATTTTTATGCACCAAATTTTTTGTTCCACTGTCATTAATTTTTGTCAGTAAACTAAACACCCGTTATTACCCGATTACTATATTTTACGGACCGTTGTTACTAACACTTGTAACTTACACCGATTCGTTGGACGTAGAAACTAACAAACTATCGATTCGTTGTCAATAGAAACCAATACATGAGCGGTTTATTCGTTATTGACACCAATAAAAGGAACATTTCGTTAGTTATAGACACATAAAAGAAACGATTCGCCATTTATAAAGAAATCAGTAACTCACGATTCGTTGTTATAAACTCAAAGCATTTATTTCAATTAAACCATTTACAGGCACTTTTGAAATGTCAAAGAGTCGGTCAGTTAGTCAGAGAGTTGAAGCTAGTTGCCCATTCCAAAACGTAGATATCTATGGAGAAGGAATAGAAACCAATACAAGGACGATTTATGAGTTATTGAAAACCAAAAAGAAACGATTCGTTAAATATATGAACCGGAGAGATATCTATTCGTCAATAACGATTCGTATTTTATATAGGAATCGGGTAAGCGGCTACCCTAATAAAAATGGCATGTGGTAGTACAATTTATAGGAGGAGCTCGTGGCTAAGTAATAACAGCCACACGGGTCGATCCATCAGGTTAAGCTACGCTTGCCGCGGTTGTTCCGTGGATGGGTGACCATCTTTCTATACTGAGACTCCTCCATGCCTCGGAAAGCACGTTAAGCCGTTGGTCCCGGCTGTCATTCGTGGATCCTTGACAGTCGTTACGGGTCGTCAGAAGCCCGAATGTCTGATAACCAGTCTTACCAAGGGGTATCGTATTACCCAGTTACTGGGTTGTGGAGGTCAGACAGGCAGTCGCTCCATGTAAAATACTGATATTCAGCTGCATCAGGTTAGACTGGAACCCGACCCCAATATAGTTGGGAAAAGGCTAGACAGATTGATTTTTTTGGTTGTACAGTTTGTACATGCCCTTTTTGAAAAAGAGATTAATTGTTTTCCACAGTTGACAGCGATCTCGATAGCCAAGGTATGGACGATATTATGCCAGATCTTGAAAGTAATTCACGCGTCGAAATGGATCCCCTTGCGTTTGACCTTCAGGCCCAACGAAGGGCTATCGTCAGGAAGTAAGTATATGCTAGTTTTATTCTTGGTGGATTACGGCCCACTCCCTCTCACAGAGAGGAGGCCTGTGTCCCAGCAGTGGGAACATTATGATATACTAAGTATGCTTAGTGGCCCTTTAAAAAAAACAGAGTGGGCTTGATATTGGTATTCATTTTTACCCGACTACGACGAAGAAAAAAAGGCGGGTTATGATTTTGACCGGTATGTATGTATGTATGTTCATCTGTTCCCACATATCTTCTAAACGACTTATCACAATTTGACAAGTGAGGTATCGTTGGAAGCGTCTTGATCGTCCGCTGGTTAAGGGCTATGAGACGTAAAAATGGCGCCCTCTAGAGGACATAAAGTCAGGGACTAAAAAAAATATATTGTTTAATCGTACCATGTTGGGTATCAAATGAACGGGCTTAATGAGCACATTTCAAAAAAATATATATATTACAACCCCAAAAGAATATTTAAAAAAAAGTAATAAAAACTACTTTTATAAAAATCCGGAGTCACACGTGTTATTCATAAATCGAACAGATTGCGTGTGACTCCGGATTTTTTATTTGTCTGTCTGTGGTGTCTTGTTTATACCTTTTTAGTCGTAGTTGGGTTTTATAAAAGTTGGCAACGTCGCAAATAGTTGTCAGTTATTTCGCCATTTTGATTCATTTGGCAATATTACTGTATAGAAATACAAAATATCGCTATCTATACTCCATTTGAAATAAGATTAGACGTATAGATACACTTTTTTTACATTCCGTTCAACCGATTTTGAATTCTATTGCGTTGGTGGCATGACAAATGGCAACCGCAGTAGATAATTGGTATTGTGTAACTTTTTTTGCTTTTAATGCTATCCTTATGCCTACGGTATAGAAGTCAAAATCGGTTGAACGGACTGTAAAAAGGTTTGTTTTAATGTCTAATCTTATTTAAAATGGGGTATAGTGAACTAGAATATTAATAATGAATTGCAAATAAAACACTGAATTTGATGCTAAAGGCATTTGGAAAGTTGAGTTGCCAAATACTTTTTTTGCATCTAAATCTTATTATTCGGTGTTACGATAATGATTATTGCACTTGATAATCAATATTTTTGTTCAATAGTTAGTCATATTTCATACAGAAATATTGCCCAAGACATCTACAGGGTGTAAGGGTAAACACTCTTGTCATTCAAACCATGGGTAGTTGACTTAAATATAAAATAAATTACCGAGTAACAACCAAAAAAAAACGTTATTTTCATTAAAAGTTTCTATGCGACACCGTGCTCGCTAGCGAAACAGCTGACTGACTGAGAGAGGGGTCGCGCTCACGGCCGATCAGGTCACATCCCACTCCCCCACCCGTGGTGAGACGCAAGTTCGTTGCCCTAGCGCATAAGTGAAAGGGTGAAATACTCTAGTGGTAAAAAGTAAATAAAAAGTCGGAATTTTCCATTGATTTTACGTTCTATAAATGACACGAAACCACTGGTTTCAAGGATCACGGTGTTTACCCTAACACCCGTATTTGCGATGTTGCCCACTTTTTGAATGCACGCTTTTTTGTAGAATTAAGGTTATTTTTAACCGACTTCTTCAAAAAAGAGGAGGTTCTCAATTCGTCTGTATGTTTTTTTTTTTTTTTGTATGTTTGTTACGCGATTACTCCGCCAATTATGAATCGATTTTGATGATTCTTTTTTTGTTTGGTAGGTCATGCTTTCGAGGTGGTCCCATATAAATTTTATTAATTTTTGAGTTAGCTTCAATATTACGTATTTTTCCCACTAGACGATATCCTGTTTGACTCCTTCACTGTTATTTGCATAGCACGTAGTGGTATTCGGATTTGTGTGGGGTAGGTACCACAACTAAAAAGTGAAAATAAAATCTTTTTACAAAAAAGTGAAAAATAACTTTAATTTCGGAAGTCGGTGTCTTTGCTTTTCAATTTCCGTTTTTTGCCACCGACTTCCGAAATTAAAGTTATTTTTCACTTTTTTAGTTGCCACCGACTTCCGAAATTAAAGTTATTTTTCAATTTTTTAGTGTTTTTTTTGGAAATCGGTTGTTTTTTTTTTGTAAAAAGTCGTTTCTTTTTTTATCGACTGCCCCAGAAGGAAGGTTATGTTTTTCAAGTGTCTGTGTTGTTTTAATAATAATTTTCTTAAATGTCCATTGACTGTTACTGGGTATTCTTAGTGAGAATGTTGCAGTATTATCTCATTATTTAGATTTGTGTATCATTGTTTGTGTGTATATTACTCATGCAACAAGCTTGCCAACATTCTTCTGCTTCGCTTCTTGATAGAGTGTGGCGGCATCTACACCGCCACATGCGTACTAAGCATCAAAGACCGGACGTCACACTAATCCTGAATCGCGCAAGCAGGGTTTACCGCGTGATTTTATAATTATGATTCTGTTGATTCAACGGTTTTTCTTGGAATAACTATTGACGGCAAATTACAGTGGGGCCCACACATAGAAAAACTGTCAGGAAGGCTTAGTTCGGCCGCCTATGCTGTTAAAAAAATTAGACAGATAACTGACGTAGATACAGCCAGAATTGTTTATTTTAGTTATTTTCATAGTCTTATGTCATATGGGATTCTTCTCTGGGGAACCTGTGCGGACATTAATACTATCTTTGTTTTACAGAAAAGGGCTGTTCGAGCCATTTACAACCTAGGTCCAAGAGATTCCCTTAGAGAAAAATTCAAAGAAGTAGATATTCTGACTGTAGCCTCACAATATATATTTGAAAACCTGTTGTATGTACACAAAGATATATCAAATTTTAAGAAAATGTCCGATATTCATAGATAAATAAATACCAGGAACAAACACAATCTTGCTGTATATCGCACTCGTCTCCACAGAGTAGGCAACTCGTTCATGGGTCAATGTATACGCTTTTACAACAAACTTCCCATTGATATTAGAAACTTACCCATTAAACGATTTAAAGGCTGTATTAAAACCAAACTTTGTAAAAAAGGGTACTATAAAATTGCGGATTATTTAGAAGACAAAAAAGCATGGGATTGAGCTGCTCGCTCTGCTAAAACCTTAGAACTTGACATTTTAATTATTATCTAAAATCATTACAATATACCAGTTTTATAAACCTACAAATTGACATTGTTGAATATTTTATACAAAATGACATTATTACTTTGTAAAGTATTATTTTATTTTAATTATTGTGAATATGAGGACTATGTGGATCATTTTTATTATCTCCTCTTTCTTTAGTTTTAATCTGGCAGTTTGAGTACTTTTTGCGGCCTACCCAAATGTCCTTTCTTTGGTATTGTTCGTCGAGTCGTTGAGCTCCTTAAGCTCTGAGTTGAGCTTCTCGGTTACTTACAAATGCTTGCACTGACTGGACAGGTCCACTCAAAACTGTGTGGTTCTTTCCTAAAAATATAATACCATTTCAGACTCTAATCTACATGGTCCTCATATGGCCTAACCAAGATTATGTCTGGACCTTAAAAGAGACTGCGACCTCTGAGTTTGTTTCGGCCTTTCTTCTCAGAGTAGTCAGATAGGAAACGCCGACCTCATCGTTTTAATTAATTTTTTTAAATATGACGTGTAAAAGTGATTCTGATATCCTATTTACAGAATAAACAATTTCATTTCATTTCATTCGGTGATTTCCGCTACGCCGCCCGCGCCGCCGCCGATGTTTTTTGCGGCGTCATCGGCGCCTAAGTCGAAATCCTTACTTATATTATAAATGCGAAAGTAACTCTGTCTTTCTGTCTGTCTGTCGCGCTTTCACCACAAAACCACTGAACCTAAAGGACATAGGCTACTTTTTATCGACATACCACGCGGGTGAAGCCCCGGACGGAAGCTAGTATGTAATATTTGTTTTTTAGGTACAATGGATATATACTAGTAAACTCAATCGGTCAAGCCTTTTCCCAACTATGTTGGGGTCGGCTTCCAGTCTAACCGGATGCAGCTGAATATCAGTATTTTATATGGAGCGACTGCCTATCTGACCTCCACAACCCAGCAACTGGGTAATACGATACCCCTTGGTTAAACTGGTTGTCAGACTTTCGGGCTTCTGACGACTCGTAACGACTGTCAAAGATCCACAAATGACAGCCGGGACCAACGGCTTAACGTGCTTTCCGAGGCACGGAGGAGTCTCGATATGTGAAAATGGTCACCCATCCACGGACCAACCCCGGCAAGCGTAGCTTAACCCGATGGATCGACCCGAGCGGCTGTTATTACTTAGCCACGAGCTCCTCGATACTAGTAAACTAAACACTAAATATATAGCATAGTGGTTTGTTTCGACGTATTTATTTCATCATTTCAGCCTAAAGACATCCACTGCTGGATATTGGCCTCCCCCAAGCACTGCCATTTCGACCGGTTCTGTGCTTCTCGCATCCAAGGGATTCCCGCGGCCATCGCCAATTCATTTGTCCACCTTGTCTTGCCTTCCAACGCTACGTCTTCAGGTACGCGGTCGCCACTCCAGAACCACCATCGGCCATCTGTTCTGCGGGGAATGTGCCTTGCCCACTGCCACTTAAGTCTGGCAATACTTCAGGCTATGTCGGTTACCTAGGTTCTCCAACGGATCTCTTCATTTCTGATACGATCGCGTAGGGAAACTCCGAGCATAGCCCTCTCCATTGCCCTTTGGTTGACTTTCAGCCTTATAATGAGGCCCATTGTGAGTGACCACGTTTCAGTGGCATAGATCATCACTGGCAACACACACTGGTCAAAAACCTTTTGTCTTGAGACACTGTGGTTTATGAGATGAGAAGATAGTAAGCAGCTTCCCGAATGCCGCCCAGCCGAGTCGGATTCGACGATTGACTTCTTTCTCGAAGTTGGACCTACCTAACTGGACAGTTTGTCCTAGGTAAACGTAATCGTCTACAACTTCAAGTGTAGAGTCTCCGATCTTCATGAGGGTGGGTGTGACGTGGGCATTCGACATGACCTTCGTTTTGTCCATGTTCATTTTATGACCCACTCTTTCGGAAGCTCTACTGAGGTCATCGAGCATTGTACTGAGGTCCTCCATAGTGTCAGTTATGACTACTATAACGTCGGCAAACAAAAAGGTGAGTGATGTACCAGCCATTGATGTTGTTGCCAACCCCTTTCCAGTCCAGAACGTTGAAGACATCCTCCAGTGCAGCGGTGAACAGTTTCGGAGAGATAACGTCTCCCTGTCTCACCCCTCGCTGCAGAAGGATAGGTTTTGAGGTCTGGTCCTGGAGTCGGACTGATATAGTAGCGTTTTCGTATAAACACTTCAGCACCTCGATGTATCGATAGTCACTCTGGCACCGTTGCAGAGACTGCAGTACAGCCCAAGTCTCGATCGAATCGAAGGCTTTCTCGAAGTCCACAAACGTTAAGCAGAGAGGCAGGTTATACTCTTCAGTCTTCTGTATAACCTCCCGTAGCGTATGTATGTGGTCTACGGTGCTAAAGCCTTTTCAGAATCTGGCTTGTTCGGAAGGTTGAAAGTCGTCAAACATCCGCACGAGGCGGTTCGTGATGATTCTTGAAAACAACTTGTAGACATGGCTCAGATTACAACGTATTTATTTAAGGATGGCATTAAAAGCAATAAAGGCTACACAATACCAACTGTCTACTGCAGCTGCCATTTGTCATGCCACCAACGCAATAGAAGTCAAAATTGGTTGAACGGACTGTACAAAAGGTTTATTTAAATGTCTAATCTTATTTCAAAATTTACGAAGGTCACAAATTACCCATAATGTCTATTGTACAATTTCATTATATTATTTTCATTGATCATAGGTGTATCTTAGGTGGTATCTATGATCCATGATCATAGATATGATAGTGTAATATCCCCCTTAGGGAACTAAAGCTTCTGATAACTGTCCGGTGCATTCAATTACGGGACATCCCACAGGGCCCAGAGAGCGCTATGACATGAACATAACTGACAAAATAATATGCTTTATTTTTTTCTGCCTTTCTGAACGTGGGTGTACTATGCACACTGCCTACGGGCACAGTATAAATAAGCAACCGTATTATTTATTTATTTTATACTTTAAGCACCATGCTTGTCTAGGCAGTGACATTGAAATAGTTGCCTACGGCCGTTCGGTAGATAAAACTTCCGTGACTGCGAATCTGCTGCGCACGCACTCGATACTGTTGCGTACTGATTTAAGGCTCTTACATACTGGCGCGACATGTCGCGCGACATGACGCCGCCTTATTGTTCGCTGTGAAGTTTTCTCAGAAATTGTTTTGTTAAAGTCGCGTCGCGCTGTCGCGTCGCGCCTGTTTGTTCGAGCCTTCACACTGAGATTTTGAAGCGCGTCGTTTCGGTGGTTTTTTATGAAGATCGAATACTGTTACTTATTTATACTGTGCTATGGGAGTCTTGTTTGTGTCTCGAAATTAACATTTACTATTATCTTGTTACAGATTAAACAAGAAAATTAAAATGTCACTGGGTTAAATAAAAAAGCCGTATTAAATGCAAAAACTAATCTGAAAACGCTAACACGAAACTAGTAGTATAATTTTAACTTAAAGAAATGAAGTATTAAATTAATTCTAATTTTTGTACTTAATGTGTAAGATAAAACATAATTGATAGAACTCAGATAAGTCATATATAAGAAGAAAATAGGCCAACAATTAAACCATGTTAAATAATAAAAAGAAGTGGAGAAAAAATAGAACGACAAATCCTATGAAAGAAATAAAAAAGGAGGTAAGAGGACAGAATTACATTCGATGTAGAACCTACTGTAAATAAGAGGTATAAGGGGACAAAAAAACAGCATTGTAACCAGCACCTTACTTTCGTAATACACGATCAAAACAATCTGAATCTATTTGAAACCAATTACGAATCAATTGCTTCATAAGTTCGAAAAAAAATCTGCTCAACAACGTAAATAAGGCAAAGAATGTTGTTGAACTGTCAAAATGAAACAGATTAGTCTTAATCGGTTACGCAATTAGATAGCAGGTGGAAAGACGATACTACCAGATAGCTGTGCTCCTGAGAAGATAACATCATCAATGCGAAGAAAGTATGAGATAATAAGATAGAAAGATGCCTAAACCGACCACATTAGCAATTCCTCTAAAAGCAATTCATTTCCTGAATTCCCAGCAGTTCCTCTAATTTGACACAAAAGCAATTCATATTTGTGGACCATTTTACGAATCTCCATAGAAAACTGTCAAACAGATGAATTATTTCGTAATGAATTGCACGCAGATAATTCAATTGTCAGTTTGTAACATTTTACGATGATTCATAATATTTTTCTATTATGATTCTGCCAAAGTGACCGTTTTAAGCACCTAGCAATGGGATGATGAGAATGACTTCGAGTTTTAACAAATACGTGTGAAAAAAGAAGATGGTCTTATGACCCGAGCTGGCCTCCACAGCTCGGGGCATGATATCCAGGCTTGGGTATTCTATTAACACTGCTACACAGATCTTCTGCCGCGTGTGTGACGTTGACAGGGTGGCGCTGCTGGTTAAGGGGAAATAGGGTCGGTCCCCTCTCCATACAAACGCTCTCGCCTGTTTTTTCTCTGGTTTATGACCTTAGAGCAATGATTGTTTACAGTAAAATAAATACCCCTCAGAGAATCCTCAGAAAAATCAACTAGTTTTTTGAAAAAAGAAAAACATAGGGGCACTGGCAATATCCTTCTAATTCAATTTAAAAAATACCTATCTTTCAAATTGGTCCAATAAAGGAGGAGGGCCGAGAGAGACGAGAGCCGAACGTTGAATTATGACTTTTTGTATGGAGAAAAGACCGACCCTATTTCCTCTGAAACATTTGGGCATTCAAATGACACAGACAAAAAAAAATTCTATTCGTCAGATACCTAGATTATTACAAAATATTGGACAAGTATTTTTTTCCTTTTTGACGTAATAAAAAATTACAGCAATACATTGAGTTTAGATGTAGCCTGACGTCACTGGCCGGTAGATTTTATACTGACTTGTGACGTAGCGAGCCCCCACTCCCCAACTTTAATGCGTTTTATCATTTTTTTTTTTCTAGTTATTAACACCACAATACACGTGTCTAATATTTTTTAATTATCTGGTTGACGAATTAAATAGTTTTTTTTTTCATTTCAACATCCCTATTATTTTATGAAAATGTGAAAAAATCTAAATGGCGGCCTTAGTTCAGATTATGACCACGCGCCAAAAGATTCCTGTACAGTTAAAGTGTAATTTTTATCAATGTAAATAACTTTTTGACTTTTTAATTTATTTGTATAATAAATCTATCAGCCGGCAAATATGCAGGTTAATAATTTGTAACAAAAAGGCATTACCTATCTATTAAAATGTTGTTAAATAAATGCAATTTTTAATAATTACCTATATATTATAATGCAACTTTTTAAATAAATCTTGACGAGGACGCTATTCCCTGAAGGGACAAGAATAAATAAAATAGATATTATAAACAGTATCATCTCTTGAGAAACAATAATTCTTTTAATGAAAAACAAAAATATTAATGAGAAAGATCTGCGGGCCTAAACAGGCCACATTAGCAATTCCTCTAAAAGGAGGTCATTTCCTGAGTCCCAGCTGTCATTTGGAAATTCCTCTAATTTATATAAAAGCAATTCATTTTGTGGACCATTTTACAAATCTCCATATAAAACTGTCAAACACATGAATTATTTCGTAATATGAATTACACGCATATATCATATTATGAACTGTCAGTTTGTGACATTTTACGATGATTAATAATATTTTCATATTATGATTCTGCTAAAGTGAGTGCTATTCAGTGTTATAGTTGTGTCGTACTGTACCAATTTTTTTACAATTCTTTAATTAATGATTCGTAAGAACAAAATATTAATGAGAAAGATCAGAGAGTAGTGCTGGCACAGTGCTAACGGCTGCGACTAACGACTTGTAGGTTCGAACCCTGACAGGCGCTTTACTTTGTGTAAATTATTTCATCACCTGCTCTCAAAACGGTGAAGGAAAACATCGTGAGGAAGAATATGTCCTAGAACCAAAAATTCGAAGACATGTGACATTCGCCAACCCGCACTGGGCCCGCGTGGTGGATTACGGCCCACTCAGTGGCGTAGCTACCTTGGGGCTAGGCGGGGCAGTGCCCCGGGGCCCCCAAGCTAAGGGAGCCCTCGGAACCAGACCTTGTATTGAACCAGCAAAAAATTCTCTCACCTTCGGAATGTCAATAAAATAGGTTGCGACTAATAAGATTTTAAAGCGTTTATTCTGAAAGTATTCAGATGTCAAATATTTCGCTATTTTGATTAATTTGGCAATATTACTGTATGGAAATATGAAGTCGGTGGCAAAAAACGTTAATTGTAGGTAAAGCAAAGACACCGACTTCCGAAATTAAAGTTATTTTTAATTTTTTAGTGTTTTTTTGGAAGTCGGTTGTTTTTTTTGTAAAAAGTTTTAATTTTTCACTTTTTAGTTGTGGTACCTACCCCACACAAATTCAAATACCACTACCTGCCTTGTAAATAACAGTGACGGAGTCAAACAATATATCGTCTACATACACAAAGTGGGAAAAATACGTAATTATTGAAGCTAACTCAAAAACTACGCAAGCAAAGTTAATAAAATTTATATGGGACCACCTCTGAAGCATGACCTACCAAAAAAATAAAGAATCATCAAAATCGATTCATAATAGAGCGCGTACATACACACACAAAAAAAAAAAAAAAAAAACACAGACGAATTGAGAACCTCCTCCTTTTTCAAGAAGTCGGTTAAAAATAATCAAAACAGGTAAATATTCGACAGTTATTTGCTTTCAGAATAAACGCTCTTAAGTGATAATGAAAAACGTCAAATTCTAGTTATGGGGCCGTTTCCGAATGACAGGTGTTTTTCAAAATGGCAACTTTCAATTTTGCAACTTAAAAATATGGGCCAGTTCATCGTTTTTGGCGGTGTACATAAAACATTAAGAGGAAACAGTATCGGTCTCCTCTCCATACAAACGCTCTCGCCTGTTTTCTCTCTGGTTTATACAGCGTGCCACTTGAATGGTGACATTAATTTAACACACGTATACGATTTCGCGTATTCATTTAATGAAAATATTTTAATTTCATTAAACGTTATTATTTACTGATTTATTTACAATTTTCTAAATTACCATCTTGAAGCAACCTGTACTTAAAGAACTGTAGCGAAGAGGTCATTTGCCGGGGTCACCGATCATATGTAAGTAAATAGAAGGAAAGCCGTGCAATTTCTTAGAAATTATGCCGCCGACAAAGAATTGGCCGACAGAACGTAAGCCAGCTGGTAGGTAGCTTCATGAATGAATCTTTTACACAGAGTGACCTCAATTTTGGTTATGTTTTTATTATTTAGTTTGTTTGAAAATTTAAATTTTTCAATTGACCAATTATTTTATTTTATTATAATTTTTATGATTACTGGCCACTAGCCCTACCCGTGTGTTAAATTAATGTCACCATTGTAGCGGCACGTTGTATGAGCAATGTTTTTTTACAGTAAAATAAATATCAACTAGTTCTATGCCCCTATGTTTTCCGTTTTTATGATACATTATCTGTAGAAGCACTAGAACCTACAGAAAATGCTCAAAATTGCCTGTTTAGGCCGCTGTCATCAGAGGCCTATTGTACAAATTTGACAACTATTAATGAAAAAAGAAAAACATAGGGGCACAGTAAATATCCTTCTTATTCAATTTATAAAATATCCTTTAAAATTGGTCCAATAATGAAGGAGGAAATAGACGAGAGCTGAAACTCGAATAATGACTTTTTGTATAGATAAAAGACTAACCTACTTTACAAGACTACCCTATTTCCTCTTAAAAACAATTTTTAAACAGATGACATGTACAATAGGGCCCCCAGTTGTTTTTGTCCCAGGGCCTTTGGTTACCTAGCTACGCCTTTGGGCCCACTCCCTCTCACAGAGAGGAGGTACGTGTCCAAGCAGTGGGACATATTATAGGCTGATTATGCTATATTAAATAAATATTTTAATAACAGTCTAATTTTTATGTGTCTGAATTGTAGTAGTGAACAAAAAAGCAATTTTATATTATCATCAAAAATTATTGTCGTTTTAAATAAATGTCGTGCATAATACTTCTGCTGTTTCATTTGTTTTTCCTCATCATCTGCCTAGCCTTTTCCCAACCAAGTTGGGGTTGGCTTCCAGTCTAACCGGATGCAGCTGAATACCAGTATTTTACATGGAGCGACTGCCTATCTGACCTCCACTTGAAAGCACGTTAATCCTTTGGTCCCGGCTGTCATTTGTGGATCTTTGACAGTCGTTACGGGTCGTCAGAAGCCCGAAAGTCTGACAACCAGTCTTGCCAAGGGGTATCGTATTACCCAATTACTGGGTTGTGGAGGTCAGATAGGCAGTCGTTCCATGTAAAATACTGGTATTCAGCTGCATCCGGTTAGACTGGAAGCCGACCCTAACATAGTTGGAAAAATGATGGAGCGGCTGCCTCTCTGATCTGACCTCCGCGACCCAGTAACCTCATAACCTGTCGTGTCGCTGCGGACTGTCTGAGATTGGAGGGCTTTGTCGCTGCGGTCTGTGGTTGCGGACGCCTTCGGAATTACATCTTTAAGGCCCTACCCTACCTCAAATTGCTATTTATTTTCAGCTGCATCCGGTTAGACTGGAACCGTCCCCAAGTTGGTTAGGAAAAGGCTAGGCAGATGATGATGACATGGTTCAAATAATTTGTAACTCAAAGATCCACTATTTAAGGCCCTTTCATATATTAACAAGAACATGTGCCCCAAAAGGCTTTTTTTTACTGCGACGAGCGGCTGATTCGTCAACGCTGCCCATGTTGACGAATGAGCCGCGCTCGTACCTAAGGCGGTGACTCCCGAAATGGGGACTAACAGATAAGTATGACAGGAAAAGACATGTTGAACCGACCCCAAATAAATCGGGATAAAGGTTAGTAGAATGATGATAAATGATGAGGGCATAACATAAAATCAATAATAAACTTTCAGATTAAAGGCATCAGCTCAAATTCAAATTCTAAACAAGATGGAATGGGGTGCTGGCGGCTCCAAGCCTCGAATAGTTTAAGTAATTGCTTGTTACGGTGAAAATAATACTACTTAATTTAAACAAAATAAAAATATAAGACCTGCTTTATAGTTAGTTCAGTTATTATGCCAAGGTTTCATGATCTAATTTGAAGTATTTTTGAATACGAGCGGTTTATAGTTCGGTTTAGAGGTAACTTTGGATTTTTTTCTATCAAGTAAATATGTAATCGTGTTTTCGTCAAACATAGGACCTAGCATCAATCCTCAACTTTAACATATATTTATTTCAAAATTAATGCTGCAGTATTTTCAGCATAACGGAGGATACAAATACAAAAATGTTTATTTCACAATGGTGTTTACATTATTTTTGCTGAATGGCGCTTCCTTTTAAGCAGATAATGCCTGTGATAGAAGACGCCGCTCTTTATTAGGTATCTCAGATTTATTAGATATAGGTATCATATGAGTAACCGTTTTATCGAATTTATAAAAGGAACGAGGGGGAAGTAGGGGGGTGAGGGTGGAAGTGTGAGAGTGGTGTGATGTGATACTTATGATGTATGATGTGGTGTGATGTGAGTGGCGTGATGTGATGTGAAAGTGACTGAAATTCGTGGGTGGTGTGGCTGTGCGTGGTGTGTGTGTGTATGTTAGCTCATGTGTTGAAGGAGTGACTCAGTATATGTGTATGTAAATGGCTTTAATGGAGAGTAGTGGTGGCCCAGTGGTAACGGCCACGACTTACGAGTTGTAGGTCGTAGGTTCGAACCCCGCCAGGCGCTTTACTTTGTGTGAATTATTTCATCGCCACTGCTCTCAAAACGGTGAAGGAAAACATCGTGAGGAAACCGGCATGTCTTAGAACCAAAAACTCGAAGACATGTGACATCCACCAACCCGCACTGGGCCCGCGTGGTGGATTACGGCCTAGTCCCTCTCACAGAGAGGATGCCTGTGTCCGAGCAGTGGGAACATTATAGGCTGATTATGCTAAATGGCTTTATCCAGTCTGTTAGTTTTTTCTTACATTCATGTAGTCGGTTGAGATGTATGTATATGTGTTTGTTTACCCCATTATAGAGTTGAGCAGATCGATGTTGATATTGTATAGCTGCGAAATTCGTTTTAGTCGGTGGTATTCGTGCTATCAAGTCTTTTCGCCTTTTCGACATTACTTTTGGATCATATGAAAGAGTTTTATGTTTTAGGATGCTAAGCAATTTGAGGTAGGGTAGGGCCCTAAGGTGGATCCGAGTTGTAGCCCGCGAAATTCAATTTTTCTTACGTTCTTACGAACGCTGGACGCAAAGACTTTGACTTTGCGTCCAGCGCTCGGTGGAATTGGTTACTAAATATATCTACGTCTATTGTATTTTATAATGGATTTCCGCAAAGTCACGCCTGAATCAATTAACTATCTATTAGATATGTTTTCAGCAGAATTCATCATCATCTGCCTAGCCTTTTTCCCAACTATGTTAGGGTCGGCTTCCAGTCTAACCGGATGCAGCTGAATACCAGTATTCAGCAGAATTATAATCATTAATTCATCTCTCAAAGTTAGATCTGTTCCCTAATTACTTTTCCGAAAGAGATTTGTTCTTAAAGAACATGCAAATGGCAAAAAACGTAATTTTAATTTTGCAAGCAACAACTGAAAGGTACAACAAACAAATTCGAGCTCCCTGCAACCAATAAGCGCCAAATTGACGGAAAAGGTTAACGTGGTGAGAGAGAAAAGTAAGACTTCGTAAATTGTCAACTTTGAAAGAGTAATAAGAGTATAATTACAATAGTATTTAAAAAATTGAACTTTTATGAGGAAATAGGGTCGGTCCCCTCCCCATATAAACGCTTTCGCACGCTCTCTGTTTTCTCTCTGGTTTATGACCTTAGAGCAATGTATTTTTACAGTAAAATAAATGTCAACTAGTTCTATGCCCCTATGTTTTCCGTTTTGATGATACATTATCTGTAGAAGCACTAGAACCCTCAGAAAATGCTCAAAATTGCCTGTTTAGACCGCTGTCATCAGAGGCCTATTGTACAAATTTGACAACTATTAATGAAAAAAGAAAAATATAGGGGCACAGTAAATATCCTTCTTAATCAATTTATGAAATATCTTTCAAATTGGTCCAATATTGTAGGAGGAAATAGACGAGAGCCGAACCTCGAATTATGGCTTTTTGTATGGAGAAAAGACCGATCCTATTTCCTCTTAATCGTATTCAGTAACTTGACAAATTTATTTGATATCTATCTTAATCTTTACATGACTATTTCACATTATTTTTTTGCAATTTTTATTGTTATGGAATGGGACTTTCAGCTGTGCTGAGGAGGAGAGTTTGTTGCGCCACTTCTTCTCCCCAGCTAAAGCACTAGGAAGTGGTGAAGGGTGGGCGTTTTGGGGGACTATCTTATGTAATTTTGACGTTCGAAAAGTGCTGATTCTCAGCCTATTTTGAATAAATCACTTTGATTTTATAAAATAGTTGTTAAAACTCCAAACCTCAGCAGGAACTTTTTAACTAAAATCGGATTCATTACTCATTAGCAAGATTCAGATTTTAAATAGTCCCTGTTTGAGTTCTGTGTGTGTGTGTCAAACATTCACTCAAAAGTTGAAAATTAGAGACTGCGTCAAAATCAAGGCAATAATGTTATCGCTCGGAAAATCCATCCTTTTTACCAAACAACATTAAAAAAAGAAATGAGCGATAAGATGATTGTTTATGAAATGTTTTCCACTGCAGGCCAAACCGCTGGCCGTTGTGCACGCTCGCTAATGTAAGTAAACGATTTTTTTACACACACACACACACATACTTGAATTTCGCGGGTTACCCCTGCGGATCCGCCTTAAGTGCCTGTCATTTTACTCCATTAAATAAATAATTCAATTGAATAACTATACTAACTCAGCTCAAATTCACGTTTTATCTCGCTCGCACCATACTGTTCGCGGCCTGAGTGAGAGCGAGAAGGAAAGGGGTGCTGGCGGCTCTAAGCCTCGAATATTTTAGTGGTGAAAATAATGGTAACAAAAAAAAATACATAAGACCTGCTTTGTAGTTAAGTTCAGTTATTATGCAAAGTTTCATGATCTAATTTGAAGTATTTTTTAAATATCAGCGGTTTATAGTTCGGTTTAGAGGTAACTTTTTTTCTATAGAGAAAATATTATGTGGTCGTGTGGTCGTGTTTTCGCCAAAGCCTAGCATCAATCCTCAACTTTAACATATAATAATAATAACTTCTGTATACGTTAACAGTAATACCTTTCCTAATTATTAGTATTTTTTAAGCAATGTTGAATTTATATGCTGGTGGTGTTGTGTAATAAATAAATATTTATTTCAAAATTAATGCTGCAGAATTTTCGGCATAACGGATCCTCTGTTATGCCGAAAATACTGCAGCATTAATTTTGCTAAGCAATTTGAGGTTGGGTAGGCTCTTAAGGACTACGGATCTTCTGGTGCTTGTATGAAATTGACAAAGGGCGCTGTTGGTAAACATTCGTGAAATTGTATTGAAATAAAAACTTTTTACAAAAAAAAAACCGACTTCCAAAAAAAAAACTCAAAACTGAATAATAACTTTAATTTTGGAAGTCGGTGGCAAAAACGAAAATTGTAAAGCAAAGACACCGACTTCCAAAATAAAATTTATTTGGATTTATTTTTTATTTTTCACTTTTTAGTTGCGGTACCTACCCCACACAAATTCGAATACCACTAGCTGATATAAATAACAGTGAAGGAGTAAATGAATACATCGTCTAGATAAACTAAGTGGGTAAAATACGTAATATTGAAGCTAACTCAAAAACAACGCAAGCAAAGTTAATCAAATTAATATGGGACCACCTCGGAAGCATGACCTACCATACAAAAAAAGAATCATCAAAATCGATTCATAATTGGCGGAGTAATCGAGGAAAAAATATACAAAAAAAAAAAACATACAGACGAATTGAGAACCTCCTCCTTTTTGAAGAAGTCGATTAAAAACAAGACGGCGCGGTGGCATAAGTTCCAAGTTTGGCCACACGCCAAAGGTGCTTGTACAAAATAATGAAATACTTATTTAAGGCATGTATTTAATGCGGCAACTAAGTAAAATGAATATAGGTTTTTTTTTTTTAAATAGAGTGGGTACCATATATAATGGGTTGGCAGCTAATAAGGAGTATCGTAATAAGTAATAGGTAGCATATTAATAGCGTCTGCCCGCAACTTCGTCTGCGTTTACCGGGATAAAAAGTATCTTATGTCCTATTCCAGGTCATGGTCTACCCCTGTGCCAAATTTAATCCAAAACCGTTCAGCCGTTTTAGCGTGAAAGCGTAACAAACAAATAAACTCACTTTCGCATTTATAATATTATACTCGCTTCCGTCCGCGGTTTCGCCCGCGTGTTATGTCGATAAAAAGTACCCTATGTCCTTCCCCAGGATGCCATCTATCTCCTTGCCAAATTTTGTCGAAATCCGTTCAATGGTTTAGGCGTGAAAAGGTAACATACAGACAGAGAGTTACTTTCGAATTTATAATATTATAGTATGGATAAGTTAGTTTTAGGATAGGAATTAAGTTAATATTAGACAACTATTTTGCTCCAAAATAAGTGTTAGATTACTTTAGGTATTGATTGCGTGTGACACAGCTCAAGGTGCCTTTCACAACCTAAAATATCGTTACTCGGACCATTGTCCCCGATTTCAACGAACTAGGTACATTACAGAGAAAAAACTAACAAAGGCAATGTACGACTTCCTGCAAAAAAAAAAAACCAACTGAACAGCATGTTTGTGTATGCATTATTGAAGTCATCATCGGTCGGCTTCCAGTCTAACCGGACGCAGCTGAATACCAGTATTTTACATGGAGCGACTGCCTATCTGACCTCCTCAACTCAATTACTGGGTAACACTGGTTGTCAGAATTTTGGGCTTCTGATAGCCCGTAACAACTGTCAAAGATCTACAAATGGCAGCCAGGGCCATTC
Organism: Lithophane ornitopus; assembly: GCA_948473465.1. Lineage (NCBI taxonomy): Eukaryota > Metazoa > Arthropoda > Insecta > Lepidoptera > Noctuidae > Lithophane > Lithophane ornitopus. The sequence continues at coordinate 2,492,567 of OX419642.1, read as the reverse complement.
TGAGTCACGGAGGGGTCTTGGTGTGTAAAGATGGTCACCCATCCACGGACAAACCGCGGAAAGCAAAAAAATACGTGAAATACTTATTATTGAGTAGTACCGGTGTCCATCTCTGGTCGTCATTATCATGTTGCTTTCCGAGAGCAACTGCACGAGTTAATTAATTCAGGCGTGACTTTTCGGAAATCCATTATAAAATACAATAGACGTAGATATATTTAGTAACCTATTCCGCTTGACTAAAACTGACTTGACTTTAGTCAAGCGGAATAGGTTACTAAATATATCTACGTCTATTGTATTTTATAACTGCACGAGTTACTATAAAAAATACCCAAATCGCTATAGGTGTGCCTATAATATTTAAAGAGTTCCCTCGATTACTCCAAGATCCCATCATCAGATCCTGACCTGATGACAATGGGACCATCTCGAAAGTATACCCTTTCAAATAAAAATAATAATTTTGTAAATCGGTCCACAATTGACGGAGAAATCGGTGAATATAAATAAAAAACCGGCCAAGTGCGAGTCGGACTCGCGCACGAAGGGTTCCTTACCTTAAAAACGGCAAAAAAATCACGTTTACTGTATGGGAGCCACCTTAAATATTGGGTGGTGGAAAAAAAATCCCCGTGGACCCGGTAATAGGTCAACCCACCGGGTCCACGGGGATTTTTTTTCCCCGTGGTCCCATGGCATTAGGGATTGTTTGCTGGACTTCTGACTATATCGATACAAAATTAATTACAGCCATGGAACCTACTTAGGATTAAATACAAATCTATAATAACAGCATAATATGTAGCTACGTGAAAAGAGATCTCATTGTATTCTGTTGTAGTATTTGTTGTTATAGCGGCAACAGAAATACATCATCTGTGAATATTTCAACTGTCAGCCACGTTTATGAGATACAGCCTGGTGACAGACGGACAGACAGACAGACAGTGGAGCCTTCCCGTTTTACCCTTTGGGTACGGAACCCTAAAAAAACATACATAAAGTCGAACATAGAACCTCTTCCTTTTTGGAAGTCGGTTAAAAAGGAAAACTGACTTCAAAATCTCAGCAAGTGGGAGAAAAGTGAAAGTTTTTTTAAAAACATACTTACTTATCTATGTAGTTCATGCCAATACAAAGAGACTTTCTTTTCAGTCGTTTTCTATGCCAAGTTTTTGAATAGCAAATTTTTTTTTTGTTTCCGATTTGGGTATAGGAAACAATGCCATCTTTGGTTACCGTATACGCGGAGAAATAAAATTGTTTATGGTTTTTCTTTACTTCCAAGTCTCTTTTTTTACAATCTGGATAGATAATTGTTAATTTTAAATTAACTTTTATAAATCAGAAGTGCTGTGCTGTTTGTGACCGTGACATGTTTTCCTGGTGACTTGTCCCACAGGCGTTGCTTGCAATGCGTATTGCAAGCACCATCTGTCTCTCACAAATGTAAACTTATCCTATCGTTATGTATATGGCTAGACAACTGTTTGAAATATTGAATATGAAATGCAATAAATAATATCGTTACACCGAATATTTAGTTTTAGTTGTAAAAAAAGGATTTGTAAACTTTCCAAATGCCTTTTTTACACCTAAAACCGGTTACAACTTAAATTCAGTGTTACAATTGCAATTCATAATCAATATTTTAGACAGTTGTCTAGCCATATTTCATATTCCCATACAGTAATATCGCCAAATTAATTAAAACAGGTACAGGACAGTTATTTGCCACGTTGCCAACTTTCAGCGTAAACGGTCAAGCTAATCTTAAGCACGAGAAAATGAATAATACTTATCCATTTAATTCTGGCAAAGTGTTGTTATAGAGGAGAGTAAGAATATCTCAGTAATTGTCCGGAGCCTGGGTTTGTGCCCAGTTGATGGCAATAGGCTCGCCCCCTATTTCATGGGCCTTAAACATGACTGGCGAAATGTGGGTTTAAGATATGTAGGTACACTCCTGCCTACCCCTTCGGAGAAAACAGGCGTAGTGTAATGTTATGTTTATAAATAATTTTAAATTCCTTCTTTATTTTCCAGAAAGTAAAAAAAACAACACCCCTTATGACACGATGCGACTACGACGCGGTGTTCTACAGGGTGTTCTGCGTCACACTTCTGGGTATAGCGTTCACGTTTACTGTTATACTGACAAATGTCTTCGTGGATATCGATGGATTGCTCGCTAGTAAGAAAGGTAATCCTTACCGCCTCAGTCGAGGCCGCCCCTCACAGAGAGGAGGCCTGTGTCTCAGCAGTGAGAACATTATAAGCTGACCGTTCAATTGTTGTGGACATGATAATTATCCAGATTTGTGACAGGTGTAATTTATCTTTTATACAACGTGTAACGTTAAATGCGCAAAACCTCAGACACCCCAACTGATTTTTAATTCAATTGACCTATTTCAGAGAGAAACAAAATCATTTAAAAAATTGTAAAGGTTTTTATGTGCTGTTTTAGGGTATCCTGCCTTTTCGCCGAAAATTGTTTGGCAGATTATCACTTGCCAACCAACGTTTCGCCGATGTTTCACTTTGACAACTAACGATTAGCAAATTTTTGTATGACAACGTTTCATTTGGTAGAGTAAGCTGATTAGTATAATGACACAAAACGTTTGGGACATCATTTGTCATACATTTCGTTCTTAGATTACAATATGTTAGGTTAGGTTAGAGTATGAAAACCAACGCACGAGCCGAGTGAGCGAATCGAGTGTGCCGCGGCAGCGGCCGGCGATTTGCCAGAAGCGAATCGCTTTTGTAAAAGGAAACAGTTAAGTTAGGTTACATCACATTAAAGATAAAGTAAAAAACACTCACTCACTGAGCACTCTTCAATACACTCACTCATTTTAATTGAACTCTACTTGAAAGTTGGCTTTTAAAAAGTATCATTATGAATAGCAGACCGAACGTACAGATGGTAACTGTGAGGTTGGAAAATAAAACAAAATTATATGATAAGTTGGCAAATGATTATTCGGCGAAATAAAATTCTGCGAAACGTTAGTTGCCAAGTGAAAATCTGGCAAACAATTTTCGGCGAAAACGCAGAGAACCCTGTTTTAGTTATACTGACAATTCTGATCGTTTCTTGCGTCTACGACGACGCTCTATCGAGGTAGGGGTCGTCACCGGGCCGCTGCGCCGCGCGGTTTGCGCATGTGATGGTTTGACCAATTAATAAATAGACACGGCAACATACGCAACGGAGGACTTTGTTTTATTATATGTAGTGAAGTTACTAATTAAATTTCAGGAAAACTCAATGATAATATCATTCGTAATGAACTCACAACTGAAACTCCAGACAATATTGAAATGAACTACGGTGAAACCGATGATTCTTACAGAACAAAGCGATCCATAGGTAAGATTGTTAACTTACTCTTATGCTCGGTTCCTATAAACGAAAACGAATCGTTTTGCTTACCAATAGTAGCTTTTTTTATCTCCAAACTGGGCATATAAATAGCTAACCTCATAAGCTAATTTTTACCTGTGATAGCTACTTCTATATGAGAGCGTCTACTATGCAAAGCTATGAGGTCTTTGCTTAATTCAAGAGTTTTAACTAATAACGGTCCGTAAATTATAGGAATCGGCCAATAAAGGTCAACCTTCTCCATAAAAACATACCTACATATCTCCCCTCTCCGCCTGCCCCCTCTCCCCTACCAACCCTCTAACGACGCGGCACGTTTCTAAACATTTCTTCTGATTGTGAGTTCATTTCTTCTCTGTTTTCACTCACATGAAGAAGCTATTTCATAAATAAAGTTTTTGAAAATACATTATGTTATTTAACGAAGGGCGTTCCCGTTAATCTGCTATAATAGTAAACATGCAAAAAAAAAACCGTTACAAATAAAGTTTATTTTTATTTTTTATAGTAAAATATATTCACAAAAAATATTAAATTGATACGGAAAAGAAACACTGTACACACTTGTCTTTCTACGTTGAAATACAAGTGAGCGTGTACATAGTGTTTATACTTCACTAACTATATTAATTTTATTTTCTTGTTATAGTTTTTTTTTTTTTTTTTGCACGTTTGGACGCTATCCTGAACGCTCTTTGTTAGTAAACATACTGTATTGAAACCATAGTAACAGTAAGTAACTATGTCCCTTCCACCGCGTAACCACATTCTCCTATACCTTCATTTACATCATCATCTTCATCAGCTCAACTAACAAAACAGTTTTTCCAGAAACCCAAAGCTTCTTATTCCACATAAAAAATCCGAAAATCAAAAACATATTAGCCAATCGTCTATCAACATTACTACAAGAATTAGAGGCCGAAGAAGCTACTGACATGAAACCCACGGATAAGAAGGTTATTGAAGATGTTCCTAAGATAGTTGAAAAAACAAAATTGGCGGCAGCAGATGAGAATAAAGATAAATTGCTTCATCTGAGTATGCATAATATTCTGCTAGAAGGAATTGAGGGACACATGGATCTGAAAGATGTGTATAGGAGAATATTTTCTTTGATGTCCAATTTCAACGAGTTTCATGATAAAAAAAGTAAGTACTTCATTAAAATTATTACAATTAGCAGTAACCTCGTGAGCCAAGTCAAGATACTATTATTACTATTAAGTAATAATAGTATCTTGACTCGGCTCACGAGGTTGTCGACATGTGGGATGTGGACTCTGCGATCATTGTGCCGATAGTCGTATCAGCCAATGGCCTAATTGCCAAGAGTCTCGACCAACACCTATGGAGGCTCTCGTTGGGCAGCTGGATTAAGGGCTTGATTCAGAAAGCGGTACTCCTGGACACGGCTCGCATTGTTAGGAGGTTCCTCTCTCTGGAGCCCTGACCGCCGGTAGCTTGGACCCTGTTCCCGATACCGGTGGGCTACTACTTTTTATATTTTTAAATGTTTTTATATATTTTTTATTCTAATATTTAAAAATATAATTTGTATGTATTTAAAGTGAAATAAACGGAATAATAATAATCGCCCTCCTGACCCTATTTTTGGCCACGGCGGCCAATCTCAACGGAGACTAGCCTTCAGCGCGAGAGATATTATAGTGCAGGCGTGTGTGCGCAGACACAGGTGCACTCTCCCTTCCCTCACTCTCATAGTCCGATGGGACGGCAATCCGACACGACCGGAGAGAGATCAGGCAAAGTATCAACGGCTTAACGTGCTTTCCGAGGCACGGGGTATCACACCGCCAACTTCCAAACTCCGGGCTGTTACTACGAATTTCCAAATTTAAAAACCCAATAACACTTTGCCCGACCCGGGAATCGAACCCAGGACCCCACGCTCAGCAGTCGCGCTTGCGACCACGAGACCAACGGGGCAGTTAGCAGCAATTAACAGTACCATGTAAATGTCACGCTGCAGTTTGACAAAAAATTCAATTGACTAAATGAATCGTGTAATCGTGAAGGTGTGTCCAAATATTGAGCGGCAATCGTGTGTGGCTGCCGCGCGCGGAAGATTCTGTCTACCTGCCGCGCACAAATATTTCTAGCAAACATTCGTCAGTAATTGTGTTTGGACAAGTTATAAGCAGAGCTACGACACACGCAACCGGTTTTACGCCAAGTGCGGGTTTAAAACGGTCACTTTAGCAGAATCATAATATGAAAATATTATGAATCATCGTAAAATGTCACAAACTGACAATTCATGATATGATCTGCGTGTAATTCATAATTACGAAGTATTCATCTGTCTGACAGTTTTCTATGGAGATTCGTGAAATGGTCCACAAATTATGAATTGCTTTCATGTCAAATATGAGGAATTGCTAATGACAGCTTGGATTCAGAAAATGATCTGCTTTTAGAGGAATTGCTAATGTGGCCGGTTTAGGTCCCCTGAAGTGCGCGGCGTGTCTCGGATATGCCGCGCAGTATTGCCGCGTAAACATTCGTCGGTTTAGTCCACACTAGAGCGAGGCAGAAATGTGTCCTGCAAACGCCGCGTGTTGCTACCGCGCTCTTGCCGCGCAATGTTTGGACATAGCTTAAGGTTACAGTAAACTATTCATTGTCAGAAGATCCTTCATCTGCGTTTTTATGTTCTTCTGGGTTTGACACACAGGTTGGATAAAGCAATTCTGTTGTTTTAACATTCGTCGCGCCAGTCTGCACGAGGCTTAACGCTTTGCTTTGTTTTTTTTTAAGTCTAGATCCGTGCCCGGATGATGGAGACTTGCATAGGTCTCAAACATAACTGACCAAAAATACCTCTGCCTACTGCTTCGGGGAATGTAATTATTAGACATTGGATTATTATTCCCTAACAAAGTGCTAAAATATGTATGCAAATATGCACTAAAAAAGGCCGAAATATGCACTAAAAACTCTTCACAAAGGCCGGAATATGCAGAATGCAAAATCAAAAAACCATTTTTTTTTTATGTAATTTAATTAAAGACGGTACAGAAACAGCGAAATATTCTTAAAATTATGCATAGGTTTTGTGACAATATACAATTTAATATTTTTCGAGAGGAAAGTGACGTTTGTCACCCAGTATTAACTGTACGCAGAAAACCAGGTCTTTGGACAAAATTTGAAGGCGTCATTTCTGGAGATGCCACAGGGCCTAGACAAAGTGGTAGAAGGCCTAGGAGCAGTGGTAGCCCAGTGGTAACGGCCGCGACTTACGAGTTGCGGGTCGTAGGTTCGAACCCTGGCAGGCGCATTACTTTGTGTAAATAATTTCATCACCACTGGTCTCAAAACGGTGAAGGAAAACATTGTGAGGAAACCGGCATGTCCTAGAACCAAAAATTCGAAGACATGTGACATCTACCAACCCGCACTGGGCCCGCGTGGTGGGTTACGGCTCACTCCCTCTCACTGAGAGGAGGGCTGTGTCCCAGCAGTGGGAATTATAAGCTGTTTATGCTATGCACAAAATGACATTCTATCAGCGATAACGATGAAGGAAAAGGCAAAAATGTATAGGACTGACATAAGCTATCGAAAAGATTATGTCAATCCTGTTGAAAGTCGTTGTAGAAATATGAAACGCTTTCGAAGCGATTGTCACTTGTCTAGGCCGTCTGTTTAGGCAGGGTATGACCCGTGCCGTTGATGTAGGCTCCCGCTACTAAACGAAATATGCAGTAACGCCGTAATTAGAGCGTATATCCAAATATGGAAATGCATAAAATAATAATTATTAGACATCGGATGTCTAGTAATTATTATTTATGAATTAATACCATTTAATATTGTGATTACAGACGCGCCAAACTTTAAACCAAATGTGAAAGGGAAGGAAGAACAGAAGCGAATTGAAGACAAGTTTTTTGATGAAATGCTTCATTACAATGAGCTGCAGGATCAGATTGTACAAACTACTACTGTTAAACCTGCTAAAGGTAGGTATTTTGGAAAATGATTTTTAACTTTATATAATCTATATTTGTGAGGAGCTCGTGGCTAAGTAATAACAGCTGCACGGGTCGATCCATCAGGTAAAGCTACGCTTGCCGGGGTTGGTCCGTGGATGAGTGGCCATTTTCACATATCGAGACTCCTCCGTGCTTCGGAAAGCATGTTAAGCTGTTGGTCCCGGCTGCCATTTGTGGATCTTTGACAGTCGTTACGAGTCGTCAGAAGCACGAAAGTCAGACAACCAGTCTAACCAAGGGGTACCGTATTACCTAGTTACTGGGTTGTGGAGGTCAGATAGGTAGTCGCTCCATGTAAAATACTGGTATTCAGCTGCATCCGGTTAGACTGGAAGCCGACCCCAACATAGTTCGGAAAAGGCTAGGCAGATTTTTTATAATATAATCTATATTTGTCTCGGCGCCGAGGATAAGTAAAATAGATACATAGGGGTTTATTTATAAACGTTGCTTAAAGTTAAGTGATGTTCAAACGTCAAAAATGTATGGATAAACAGTGGCTAACCATTACTTAACTTTAAGGCTGTACCCTACTTCAAATTGCTTAGCATAATCCACTGTTATGCCGAAAACACTGCAACATTAATTTTGAAATAAATATAATGTTAAAGTTGCGAATTGATGAAACTTTGCATAATAACTGAACTAACTAATCAATCTGCCTAGCCTTTTCCCAACAATGTTGGGGTCGGCTTCCAGTCTAACCGGATGCAGCAGAATACCAGTATTTTACATGGAGCGACTGCCTATCTGACCTCCACAATCCAGCAACTGGGTAATACGATACCCCTTGGTTAGACCGGTTGTCAGACTTTCGGGCTTCTGACGACTCGTAACGACTGTCAAAGATCCACAAATGATAGCTTATAAATATAACTGAACTAACTATAAAGCAGATAATGTTTTAATTTTAAAAATCAATCAATATCAACTGTAATTGATGAAATACTGCTTATTTCAGCTCCTCCGAACGTTGTGATCAAAACTGTAATAGATATCACATCTATAGGCAACGATAAGCTCAAAGAAAACGGTACCAAGTAAGTAATTTAGACCCTTTCTCACCTATTCTATGAAAATTTCATAGAAATTTTCTACTAGATTCGCGTCGCACTGTCGCATCGTACCTGTCTGCGGGAGCCTTTATACCTATGTATATTAAAAATGAATCAAAATCAAAAGCCCAAAGAATCAGCATTGCCATCCAACGTGGCAACGCTGCCAGCCTTTTGGGCACTTTTCCCATTGACAGCGATGCGGACGAATTATTTGATGCCCAATGAGTTCTTATATAATTGCACATATCTACTGTATATATTTCTTGCTAAGTATAATTATTAAGTAGAATTTTAATAAAAATAAAAGTCTAATTTTATTTCCTACCAAAATTATTTTTTTATTGATTTACTAAAAATGATATTTAGAAATTGACGAAAACCACATTAGGCAAAGACATGTGCGATACAATTATTTACAAAAACCCTTACGAAAAACGTACTAGCTGAATTACGCCACTAATATATTTAGCGTTAAGTGAATTTGAAACATCTATCCATTTCAGTCAATCGTTCAAAGATGACAGAGATAGCACGGTTAACAGACGGAAGGTATAAATGCATTTAGCTCTAAATGAAAAAAAGTTGGCTATAATGTTAAATGATTTATTTAAATGATAAAAAGTTACTTTTATACTGTCTTTAACTGACAAAGTAGATCAAAGCATTCATAGTAGGTACCACCAGTCTACCCATATTTCGCGAGTAAATAGTTAACATAATCTTTGGAACCCCCGCAATTAGACTTGCATTCATGATTTGCTTTCTTTATTCCAGACCCTCAATCGAAAACATTCAAGGCGACATAGAACTTGTCTACAATGGTAAAGCAATAAAGTTCACTCACTCAGACGCTAAAATGCCAGAACCACCACCACAGAAAAAACTACCCGTCGTTTTCAAACCACAAGAAACCATTGAAACCACCACAAAAGAGACAAATGATTATGACATAATACCAAAATCGTACATGAACAGATTCGTCGAAGAATATTTCAAACATTTCCCACATGACACTAAAGATACAAATAACGAAATAAACCGACATTTTCAAACTAAACGCTTAAAACGCCACGTCAGAATCAAGTATGAAAAAGACGACCCTGATAAAGCAAATAAACCTACAAAGAAAAATACAGAAGAGGACGAACTTTACGTCGAAATCGAAACACATTTTGACAGTAAGGGCATGAAAGGAGAAAAAAAAAGGAAACTCATTAAAAACTTAATTGAAAAGATTCAGCAAGCAATACACTCCGATATGACAAAAAAACTAGTAACCTCTGGCAAAAATAGTACAAATCAACGTAAGAGTATACATTTTAGGAAACGTATACAAAATCCGTTGGAACATAACATCAAACATGTTTTGCTCAATAAATACAGTCTTCCTATTGATAATTACGTTCACAGACAGCTTCATCCGATTACCAAGACAGTGGCTCTGCAGCAACCAAACTCACTAGGCATTGGAACAAAATCAGGAGAAGACTGGAAGAAACAAAGCTTTGGTCCAGGATTCTTAACAGACACCAAAGCGATAAACTCAGCTGAAATGAGTGAAGTAAATGTAGACTACAGCAAAATATTAGAAGTCAATGGAATTCCACAAAGACTGCAGCAGCCTCTAAATACTGAATTAAGTGAAGAAACTATTAAAACAAATTCGTATTATGATATGGGAAAAAAGAAATTTGTGATTAAAGACATTGATGGGTCTGGTTTCTCAATTGGCTTCAACCAATATGTTGATGAACCCCCAGATAAGGAGTATATGCGATTGTTCTCAGGTCTAGAAAATGTTATTAAATCTTACCATCAGACCTATGATCCAGAGTCTGAGCCTGTACCCACTCCAGAAGCTAATTTAAATTCAGAAGAAGAAATGGAATCTCCTAACAAACAACATACAATAGAACGCCGTTCTATAAATAAAAAACATGATTACCACTCAAATGAATACAAAATTATATTTAATAAAGACTTCCTAGACTATAAAAATTATCGCGACATTTATAAAAAAAAAAACAAGAAATCAAAATTTATTCAAAGCAAAGACAGAATTTCGCCTTTAATTCTAGACGAGAATATATTAGAGAAAAAATTGAACCCTTCAGAAATATTTAGCTTAGCTAACCTTTTTCAACGCAAGAAAAGGGCGATAAAAGTTAAGAAGATAAACGACTTAAGTACCAGACTCAAAGTCAATAGATTTCTGAACACAAATGCTATGTCAAAGACAATTTTTTTAAATACAAAAAGGAATAAAAGACAGATTAATAAAATAAGAATCATCGCAACCGATCTACCACATATGTCAAAACAGTCTGACGAAAACGTGTTTGTTGTATCCGATGAAAATATATTTGCCGATAGAGCATTAGTTAAAGATGCAGAAACATCAGATTATCATGAGAAGCAAGAAGAATATTCTTATCAGGACAATGAACCCGGGAATTACATCACTAAGATATTCGACGGAAGATCCAGACATAATCCTTTGATGTCAAAGTACCCACACATATTTATGGAGGAAGTATCAAGATCACGGGAAGAGTATATACCGAATAACGCTTTACTGTTTGGTAAAATACCAGGACTTCGTAAAACGAACACTGACGTAGATAATACCGAGGACAATATTGATATAGAACAGTTTTTGAATTCATCATCCAATGACACTGAACAACCAAAACAATTAAAAAAAGATCAGGAAATTGTTAACTCTTTAATAGGATCTCCTGATAACAAAGCTAACTATAAAGTGACTGTGAAAATTATGCCAAAAAATCAAACAGGCTTAAACTCAGGATTTAAAGAAATACATACCAGTATTAACAAAAGCTTTAATAAAAACGGACTTCTGTATTCTTCTTTAGTAAATGTTTCAGAAATATCAAAAGTTATTAAACTGAACAGGTCTATAAATGAAGGAGTAAAGGATGATAAAGTATATGCAAAGAAAGAAGAATCATCCCTGACAAGGAAGATACAGGATCAACAAGAGAAAATGCAATTTTTACTAAAACAACACGCGCAGCATATCAACGACCAGCTAAACCGTTTGAATGAAGAGAAGATGAATCTAGAATACATGTTAAACGGTGATAATCCTAGTAATAATGCTGCTATCGATAGCAATGGATTGAGTGTACCTTCGAGACGTTTAAAATTGAATACTAAAGAGATAGCCAGTACAACGGCAGGAGTGACTCCAATAGAAGTACACACAACCACAGAAACTATTAAATCACATGTCCAGTTACCTCAAAGTACCACACCACCAGCGCCCAATACACAACTGCACAGCTTTTCAGAAAAAGAAAGACACAGCAACATTATAAGCACAATCGAAAGAAACGGGAATTTAACAGATCAGATTCTGCAAAAGATTGACAGAAACACGGAAATACTGCAAATGTTTTTACAGAAATTATCAGAGAAGATAGAAGTAGTTACAGCTGCTAGTTTGAAACCAGAGACAGAAATAAAAGACAATAATACTTTTCCACCGGAATGGAAGAACCAAGGGATGCCTTTTACCCAAAATATGGTAATAAGAAAGAATGATTCACATATCTCTATACCCTTCACATATGCATATCAGCCGTCAACTTCTCCATCCCTGAAAAGCAAAACTCAGGTCGCAAGCGTGGTTTACCACGGACATATAAAAAATGCAGTACGTCATAATAGAGATATCCCACATACTGGGCAGCACCAGGTTCAAAAAATCCCTGAGATTAACAACCAGTCTAAGTTTTTTATAGATGAACTTGAGAACGATTATAAAGTAATACAAGTGGGGGGGCTAAACAAAAATCGTGACTACAATATGGTGAAGAGAAATGATACTTTGTAGTAGCCCTTTTTCAATGTAATTTATCTATTTATTTCTATGTTTTTCGTTAAATAAATGATTTTTAATTTTTTAGGGTTGTTTTTTTTATATATTTTCTATTTTAAAAACCTACACGTTGGCTTCAGTGGGCTCACTAAGGTAAAAAAAAAAAAAAAAGCCTCTGACTCTTTGAGCAACGCACAAAAGTTTAAATGGAGGTGGGCCGGTCACATACCGAGGCTTAGAGACAAAAGATGGACTTACAATACCACCATATGGAGAGGAGATGAGATATTGGCATAATAATAATGCAGCATAATGTTATAAACGCATAATGTTTTTTTTTTTTTAATGATACATTTTATTTTTATTACACTACTAACTATTTACATATATATATATTTATATACTGTGGGACGCAACCTGTGTCGACACCCTGGCGCCATCCCATGTTCCTAGCACGGCGGGCTGTGCTGGCGCCGCTGCTGCGCTCGGGTCATGGGGCCCGGAGGAAATCTCCCACCGACTGGTCGACACTTCACGTGACCAGAGGGCTGGCTTGTTCTTTGGCCAAAGAATTAGCATTGCCATTCAACGTGGCAATGCTGCCAGTCTTCTGGGCACGTTTCCGGATGACAGCGATGCGGACGAATACTTCGACGCCTAAAGGTCCCTTTGTTTTTATATTTACTTAGTAAGTCCCTTTAGTTTTAGTTTTTAATGATATTTATACATAATATTCTTTGGAATAAAAATAATGAATCCAAATATAACTCCCTCCTTTGGTTTTGTATTTTTGGTTAATGCCACCAACTTTCGAAATTTAATTTATTTTACACTATGTACCATGTAGTGTTTTTATTTCTCGCGTTTTAGTGGGTCAGTTTGTAATATAAAATAAATAAATTAATAATTTATCTAAGTTACAATAGCCTAATGTCAACTGCTCACCACCATTACAAAATATTGCTTGTTCCGATGCAGGGACGTTAATCGTTGAGGAGTTCTCCCAGTACTTCACCATCAGCTCCACTTCACCATATCCATTGTGACGAGCATAAATTGCTTGACAACCATAAAGTAATCGAATCGCAACCCGTGAAATACTTATTATTGAGTAGTTCCGGTGGCCATCTGTTCATCATCAGTTCCACTTCACCAAATGGAGTATAATAATAACTCGTGCAGTTACTCTCAAGCAAGCACTTGAGAGTAACTGCACGAGTTATTATAAAAAATAGAATTTTGCAAATCCGTTTATATACGATGTATGCCCGAACAAACATAAAAAAACCTTTGAATTGATAACCTCCTTCTTTTAGAAGTCGGTTAAAAACAAACATGTTCGCGGCTTATATTTATGGCTTACGATTAATAGACGAATAAATAAATTATGCCTTAAAAAATTATAGCAACTCCTAATTATGCTAAAACAAATTAGACTAAATGACAGTTATGCTAACCTTAGCATTATGCCAAGGTATTATTATGCCACAGTATTATTATGCTTAAAAAAGTTATGAGAAAACGTTATACCAAACAATATTATGGCTAAAAATTGTATGCCAAGAGGGGGATTCCCGTTCCAAGGCTCTAAACAAGTGACAATCGCTTCCAAAGCGTTTCATATTTCTGCAACGACTTTCAACAGGATTGACATAAGCTTTTCGATAGCTTATGTCAGTCCTATACATTTTTGCGTTTTCCATCATCGTTATCGCTGATAGAATGTCACTTTGTCTAGGGCCTCTGGTCCTCCAGCCATCGGCTCCATATACTCCTCCTATTATGGTCCTTATTCCATCGCAATAGAACGATTGTCATATTATTCGCAACACGAGTCATTAAACAATTGAAGATGTCATGTAATAGTAGATTGTTGCATCGAGCTCAAAGTGAGTTATTAATGCACGAGGGTTATGTTGGTGCCCGAGCGCATGCGAGGGCACTAAATTAACACGAGAGCATTAATTACTCACTTTAGCAAGGTGAGTAATCTATTTTTCTTTCAACTACTCACACTCACTCACTCACTCACTTACTCACTCAGAAAACAGTCAGTCAGTCAGACGAGCCTTAGTAATAGGGTCCCGATTTACCCTTTGGGTATGGAACCCTAAAACAGTGCATTAATGAAAAACAGTGCAATAATGAAATTTCATACAACTTTACTGCATTGTTTTGGTTCTAAGCAAATACGTCCTTTGTGATCGGTTTTGTAGTGATTAATGATAACATTAATACGTAGTTGAAAGAAAACGAGTTTTAAAAACCAGTTCACATTTTACAGTTTATTTTATTTTATTAATTACATTGTTCATTAAGTAAAAGTAGATACCTACTATTAATATCTATAATATAACGCTAAAAACTAAAAATATTCTAATGACAATCATTTAGGTGTATAATTTCGAAGATTTGCGAGAATGCACCATGCAAGATAGATCAACACGAACAAACAAGAACATGGCGAACATGAACATCAAACACTGGGTTCGTCATAAATGTTCGTGACGAATCCATGGCTACTAAGGCCCGGCACCCATTGGCGGCACGGCATGGCAAATATAACCTAATCATATGGAAATAAAGTAGAAATTTCAATGGTGATGCCTAAGGACGTCGTGGCATGCCTAAGGCATCGTTGCCGTTGAAATTTCAATTTTATTGTCATACTATTAAGTTACATTTCTATTCGTCGCATAAACATCCCTATAGCTAGGCTGGCAGAAAAAATATCGATATATCGATATTTTTTTCGATATATCGATATATTTTGGCGATATTTTTTTTTTTCGATATATCGATATAAAATATAAAGTATCGAAAATGTATCAAAAACGATATATTTTTTCCAATAATATATTTTTTCCAATAGCAACACCGTTATCGCCACTGAGTAAAATCGCCGGAATACAGAGCAGTAAAAAGTTTTTTTTTGTTTTTTATTATCAATTATTTCTTTTTTTTTTTTGAAAATTTCAATATGTCACAGATATATTTATATATCGATATTTTTTTTCGATATATCGCAATCGATATCGATTTTTTTTTTAAATATCGGTACGATATGTATCGATATTTAAACTATTATTTATTTTGGCACTTCTTACATCCCTAGTGCCAGCTCTTACTTTGTGTTTGCACTGGCGAAACATTCACAACAAAACATGTTGAAATCTCTAGTCCCTATCAAAAATTGAATGTCATTCACAGAAAATAATGTCTTGTATGATTATCTGCCTAGCCTTTACCAATTTAACATTGTCAAAATACAAAATACTAAAATTTTACATGGAGCGAATGCCTATCTAACCCCCTCAACCCAGTTACTCGGTAATAAGTTAATAACCCGGTAGACTGGTTGTTAGACTGCACACAGGGCGTAAAAAGACCGCCGTATAGGTACCTACGCATTCTGTACATCGTAATCGAACGAAGTTGAGCAAAAATAGTTGCTGGAGAACGACTTTTTATTTTCGGTGTGGCAGCGCGCATAATCTGCCTATAATGTTCCCACTGCTGCGACACAGGCCTCCTCTTTATGAGAAGGAGCGGGCCGTAATCCACCACGCGTCACATGTCACATGTCTTCGAATTTTTGGTTCTGGACATGCCGGTTTCCTCACGATGTTTTCCTTCCCCGTTTTGATCGCAGTGGCGATGAAATAATTTTCACAAAGTAAAGCCTGCCTGTCAGGGTTCGAACCTACGACCTACAAATCGTAAGTCGTGGCCGTTACCACTGGGCCACCACTGCTCAGCAGTGCAGCGCGCAATGTAACACAAATATTGTGCATTTAGGTGCATGCAACGGTACAGGAGTTGTGAGGGTATTTCAAGTATGTTTGCAAAAAAAAAGAATTTTAATTTACTTTATTCAACAACTAAATTTTTAGACACTGGTGCCGATTCTCTTGTACACCGAACTAAACTAACTAAACTATCACTAAAATTCCTTACTTTTGACTATGGGAATCTTGGAGCTATTCTGCCAAATAAATTCTCTAAATTTAAAACTTATTTTGACACAACTAAAATCGAATTTGACAACCGCGCGCCTCCACTTGGTACTTGTTTTCCCTACCCCGTGTTTTTTTTTTAGAGCCAGAGGCGCGCATGCACGGCGTGTTTTTAATGGAATTTTTCCGTTTTTGTATGGAAAATAAAGAAAAAAAAAAAAAAAATACCAACATGTTGAGAATTATGGGTTTAAGGGTTACCTAAAGGGGGTCGAAATTTTCATTATTTTTGCGATAGGACATACCGTTTTCGAGATATAAGCAAAAGAAAATAAAAAAATACAGTACTGTTTTTTGTAACTGAAGTTGAGGTGTTGGTTTGAATTTTAGTTCATGACATCTAATTTTATTCCACACATTTTTAATCGCGATTAAATATAGTCAGATTTAGTTAGAGGATTTTAGATATAGGACAAAATTTTAGTTTAAATCGTCAAATTCAGAATAGCATTTTCACTAAACTAATCTCAGTGCCATCTTAGTGCTGTCAAACTAAATTATAGTTAAGTTGTGTCATTTAAAGTCTATTTCAGAATGAGTTTGATCGTTTGACAGGACTAAACTCAATTTTAGTGATTTTTAGTTTAGTTTAGAGAATTTTGTGACAAGAGAATCGGCACCAATATATATGTAACACAACTAACTATTTACATAAAACACTAAAACTTAAAGAACTAACTAAGTATAACTAAAGTAAGGCGTCGAAATATTCCTCCGCATCGCTGTCGGCTGGTAATGTACCCAAGAGACTGGCGGCATTGCCACGTTGAATGGCAATGCTTTGCGTCTAACCAAGGTAAAAGCCAGCCCTTGGGTCACGGGAAGTGTCAAACAGCCGTTTGGAGAATTCATTAAACAGACTATGAGCACTCGGACCCCACGGCCCTAGGGTTTCAACCCCAAACGGCTCGAAAATATAATTGTCTATAAGGCTATTATACTTTCGCCGCTTGAGGTTTTCCGCAGCCGCAGCGGCAGCGCCAGCACAGCACGCCGAGCCAGGAAGATGGGATGGCGCAAGAGTATCGACAAGTATTTCAAGTTGAGTTATAACATTTAAAACATGTTTTAGTAAAAAATATTGAAAAGAAGTAGGAATTTTAATCTCCAATATCTCCGTAACCAGCAGGTTCCCACTTAAGTAAGGTTCAGAACAAAAAAATATCACAATGACGGGGAATATAAGTGCAATGGCTCTAAATCTTCGTTAGCGTCTTTTTACACCAGTTATCAAATCAAAAGTCATTTACTCAAACTAGGCTGAGAATCATCACTTTTCGAACGTCAAAATTACATAAGACACTCCCCCGGCACGCCCACCCTTCACCACTTCCTAGTGCTTTAGCTGGGAAGAAGAAGTGGCGCAACAAACTCCCCAGCAGCACAGCTGTCTGTTTAGTTAGAAAATTTAATTCTATACAATCATAGATATCCGGAGATATGCCTTCTATCTATATTTGTTCAAGTTCAAGTGTCGGCACCTTTTCCCCACCCCCGAAACTCACACAGAAACAAAAGAAATACATACTGCACACATTATGCTTTTATCGCACTCACACAACCAAATATGCTTAACACATTTGTTTTTATTTAATGCACACATGCTCAAAAGGGGCGGGCATTAGAAAGTATATACTACTGTAGATACAGCGACTGTACGCACACAAGCAGCTCTAGCCTCAACTAGGGATGAGGGGTTGATATATATATTTGATCGATGAAAACAGGATATCTATGAGGAAAACCGACTGCAAAAAAGAGAAGTATTTTTGGGCGTATTTTGACGTAATTAAAATCTAATTTATAATTCAAAATTCATTTAAAACTGAAATAAAATGCATAAAAATAACACCTCAATAAAAAAAACGGCTGAAATAACTAGATCGGAGTGTAAAATATGTACAATGTTTTTTCAAAATTTATATCCGTGTTATTTACGAATAAAACAAGGTGTTACGCTTCTATACATTTCTCTCCTCATAAAATATCCATTCCGGGGGCCTTATATGAAAATCGATTCTTAAGGAGTAAACAAACTCCAATAATATTATTTTAAACTAGCTGTGCCCCGCAGTTTCACCCGCGTAGGTCGATCACGGTCCCGTGGGAATATAGGGATAAAACGTATCCTATGTCCTATTCCAGGCCATGGTCGACTCGAGTGCCCATTCTCTCCTCTCTAGAGTAAGGAAAGTCAAGGCGGCGCGGCGGCGGCGCCCGGCGTCGAATGGTTCGCGTCTTGCATTTTTATACTAGTGATAACTTCAAAATTAAATGACCGATTCGAATGAATTAAAAAGTATTTTACTGATACATAAATACCCTTGATGTTAAAACTATTTATTTGAATAAGAGTTAATATTATGTTGCTAAAACTCCTTCGGAAATAAAACATTAATTAAGAACAAATTTGATTAGTATAAAAAAGGTTATAGTGAGTCAATCTTAAAAGATAGACATGCTGTCGCGGACTTTTTTTGAGAACTTTTAAAGAGGAACAATTCCATCATACATGATATTTGCGTAACTTAAACTGTTTACGTAGCGCACGCAACGGAAGCTCTCAAAAAGGTTTTCTCCCGTTTTTGCAACTTTTTCATGTATATCTCCGCTCCTATTGGTCGTAGTGTAGCGTGATGTTATATAGCCTATTACCTTCCTCGTTAAATGGACTATCCAACACAAAAATAATTTTTCAATGCCAACCAGTACTTCCTGAGATTAGCGCGTTCAAACAAACAAACAAACAAACTCTTCAGCTTTATAATATAAAATTAATTAATATAGATTAATTAGCAAATGTTAGTATATTATATAAATCCGTAAGAACAACTAACAATTATCGATATCCATATCTCAGCGCTGCACACCACTAATGCAGCATTTTGAAATGTCACAATTAAAATATTTATAAAATCCTTAAATATTATAATGAATGCTTTGATTTTTTACTTATCGGTGGTAGGACATGCCACTTGTCTTAAGGTTTGTTGTAATTGTCCTATTTTTGCAAATAAGCACGGAACAATTCGGCATTTTGTAAAAATTCGAAATGACAGTGACACGTTTCGATGGAAACATAGAATACACGGTGCGCACCGTCGTCAGGTGCATATACACCCAGGTTGGCCAAGGTCAGGCGACATGTACCACGCCTCCAAGCCATATCCCTCGATATCCGTGTATACAATAGTACCTATGCGGTCATTCATATTACGGAACACAAAAATATAAATCTAATTATTAGACATATGTCAGCCAGCACACCAACCAAAAAAATAAATAAATGAAATCGAGAACTATATGTAAGTACTCAAGCAGAAATAAAAAGTAAATGTAAACATAAAACAAAAAAAAAACACCGACTTCCAAAAAAAACACTCAAAACTGAAAAATATCTTTAATTTCGGAAGTCGGTGTCTTTGCTTTTCAATTTTCGATTTTTACCACCGACTTCCGAAATTAAAGATATTTTTCAGTTTTGAGTGTTTTTTTTTGGAAGTCGGTGTTTTTAAAAAGTTTTTATTTTCCACTTTTTAGTTGTGGTACCTACCCCACACAAATTCGAATACCACTAGCTGATGTAAATAACAGTGAAGGAGTAAATGAATGCATCGTCTAGATAAACTAAGTGGGGAAAAATACGTAATATTGAAGCTAACTCAAAAACTACGCAAGCAAAGTTAATAAAATGTATATGGAACCACCTCGGAAGCATGACCTACCATACAAAAAAAGATTCATCCAAATCGATTCATAATTGGCGGGGTAATCGCGTAACATACATACAAAAAAAACCTTTTTGAAGAAGTCGGTTAATAATATACAGGGTGGCCCGTAAATAATGGATCAAACGTAACGCGTAGGTAGCTTACCTCATTTCCAACAACTAATTTGAACAGTTAAAAAAAAACCGGTAAGGTAAGGTTTTGTTGATTTGCTACACGCTTTGGTATTTACTGTAAGTGTAGCAAGCTATTGTTGTTAAATAAATAATAAATAAATACCCAAGATATTTATTTCTTCGATTTTTACCATTTTCTCTACCAGCATTGAGTGTTTTTAATGCTGTTGCTGCAAATGATATCTTGGTTCCCATAGCGGTTTTTTTTTAAATGTTCAAATTAGTTGTTGGAAATGAGGTAAGCTACCTACCCATTATCTTTGATCCATTATTTACGGGACACCCTGTATATCTAACCAAGGCAGTTACAATAACTGTTACCTAAACCTCAAATATGGGAAAGTAATAAGTTTAACAGATAAGATAAAATAACTATTAATTAACAACTATATAAAGATTGATGAGAAATAAATTATGTCATTCAGTTCTGTGAGGTGTCACCATGAAGTATTTGTTGGTAAGACTATTTTTATTTAATTTTTAACACATAACATAACATCACGCCATAGATATTCCCCGAGGGGTTAGGCAAAGGTGTACCTATAGTACAGTCACGCACTTTAATTGATGAGCTACTTTCAAACTATTCAATTTTGCGGTTTCATACATTCACGATATTACCCGATTAAACACGAACTCAAATCGCATGCTCGTAAACAAGATGGAAAATTACTAGTAATCGGAAATAGTGTTATCCATTACTATTGCTATTACTATTAGAGGTTGACTAACAAGTTCTCAATAAAAAATAAATACAATGTTTATCGAATCTATTTGATACCTCCTTTGAATCAGAGCTCATTAGCTCGATAATTCTGAAAACCTATGCGAAGACAGTGACAGTTGAAATGTCGATGGCAGAGACGTTATTTTCGAATTTGTCAAAATGACTAATTAAAATTTCTCCGTACGCTAACGTTACTACGGCTACGCTAAAACAATCGTCGCTACGTTACGGTTGCTAGACCTGCAATTGGTTGACTTTGGGTAGTCACTCTGCTGTCAAGTTTGTAGTTCTGGCTCTCAGGTTAGCCAACCGGTAAAGATATTGAATATAATTTTATTCTATATTACGCAGACATGACTTTCCGTGTCTGGATGTACGAGTATAACCGACTAAGCCCGATTTGCATTACACGGCTAAAATGCGAACAGTGCCAAGTGGCTCATCAATTAAAGTCCGTAACTGTACACCCAGATTTCGCCAGTTATGTTTAAATCCCATGTAATGGGGGGCTAGGTCGAGCGACAATCTTCGCAGGGTGGTGGTAGCATCTGAATGAGAGTTGCCGAGAATCGAGCTGAAGGGCGTGCATTTGGAGAGGCCTATGTCCAGCAGTGGACTGCTGTAAACTGATGATGATGAGATAGGGGGCGGACGTATTGCCATCACCTGGGCACGAACCCAGACTCCGGGCTGCTTCTGAAAAGTTCTAGAGAGAAAAATCTAATAACACTTTGCCTGACCTAGGCGGGGAACGTAGAATCTCGTGCTCAGCAGTAACGCTTGCGACCACAAGACCAACGAAACATCACATCACATCACATCGCCTTGTCTGGTCAGGATGACGATTGACCAGTCGCGGACCCGACGTGTTGCCACGCCGAGAACTGGACGGAGAGAGAGCCATATCCAGGGTTGCGGGAATGTCCGAAAGGGATACCGGGACCCTGGCAACAGGCAACTGAAGGAACACGGGTGGGTTTTAGTCATTAAAAGTCTGACACGCCCTGCCGCTCCGTCCAGAGCGGGAGAGGTCATTTGATGATTTCCCAGCCACAAAAAAAAAGGGAGAGAGCCATATCACCGACCCTTATACAACTCACGTGGCAACACTTCGTGTTCGGGTTCGCGACTGGTCAATCGTCATCCTGAGGTTGCCTGGTTGAGAGGCAGGGTTTTTTATGACTCTTGAGCAATAGTTAAGCGGAATAGGTTACTAAATATATTAGGTCCCCACCTATGAAATCAGCGTTTTGTATGGGGAATTTTAAAGAAGTTGCATTTCTCATACTAACATTTTCTTAATTTATATAATCAACCATGAACACTAATGTTTTAAAACTTTTATGGACTAATGTTTAAAAACTAAGATAACGTATACCACTTAGATAAAGCGAAAAAATAAGTTATGGCTAAGTTATAAAAAAATTGTGGTCATTTCTGCTAACAAACTCAGGAGTCATTTTGAATGTATTTTTTATGTTTAGAAAACTATAAATAATAAGGTATTTTTACTATTGGTAGTTGTCTATGATGGTCATTATTCGATATAATACCAAGCAATTGATGAATATTTTAAATCATAGAAGTGACGAGGTTCTCTATGTGTGAGAAAAAACGGCAATTTCAGAGGTGGGGACCCAATATCTACGTCTATTGTATATTGACATGGATTCCCGCAAAGTCACGCCTGAATCAATTAACTTAGTAAAAGGTGATTAAATAAAATACTAACGTAATAAGCAAAGCAATTAGTGGTCATTCAAATTGCAGTTATTAATATTATTGATATCACATCATTATGAGATACTCATTAATTCCGCTAAAATCGTGTTTAAGTTAATACCTGGGTGATCGAGCTCTGCTCTGGTAAAAATAGAGAATGCATTTAATAGTACACTAATTCCATGGTCAAGTCGCCCAATGTTTACAACAACGCCGTACAAACGGCTACCTTAGAATAATGACATGGCAGCATGGAATTAAGTAGTATGTACTATAAGCATGGAATTAGTATGTACTATACATGGAATCAGTATGTACTTCACATGGAATTAGTATGTACTATACATTAATTCCATGTATAATAACATATATGTACTTACTATTTAAAATTAGTATGTACTGTAATAGTACATACTGATTCCATGTCTAGTACATACTAATTCCATGCTGCCATGTCATTATTCTACTTCACTTCACTGAGCTCTCCTCGGTTAAAAAGGAGCAAACCTATTTTCTCAGATATGACACCTAGCTAGATCGATTTTTCGCCCCCGTAAATCCCTATATTGCAACGTTTTTCGAAATCGTTAGAGCTGTTTTCGAGAACGTGATATCTTATAAATACTTAGGTATTATACTTAATAAAGAATGAAATTTAATTCATGGGAGTCCTCTTATGGGTACTCAAATCTTGTGGTCATTGTACCCGTACAATGACCACAAGATTTGAGTACCCATGAATTCAATTTCATCCTGTATACAACATTATTTTTTCTTTATGCTAAACCCGAAAAGGGGTCATTGTACTCATAATTTTGAACAACTTTTTCCATGGGACCAACATAGAAATCGCAAGAAAAAAATTCAGCTGTTCCCTACATTTGTGTGCACTTAAATCGACAAAATGTACGGAACAGCTGATTTTTTTTCCTAGTATTTTAAGATATTATATTATAACTATTGCTGTTTTTTTATTTTCGCTGTTTTAATTACATAAATCGAGTGCTGCGTACAGAAAATGTAATTTTACATTGAAATAAAGGAATAGTGACTGAAAAAACGATAAAAAAAAGAAAATTGGCTTGATTGAAAATAAGGACCTGAATTATCTCTTAATTTGCGGAGGGCTGTCCCTTACACCCTGTATACAAATATTGTTAATTTAATAATATAGGATATGGTCACTCTAGCTACGTTTGAGTCAATACTAGATTTATCTCCCAACTTTCTAGAACTTTTGTTCTATTACGATTGTTCGATATTTTGTGACTCTATTCTTCAAAGTCAATGTGTAATCATTTCAATGTAAAAGGAAAACTATCACAGCTAAGTAGACTCTAAAAGTCAAAGTCAAAATCTAATTTATTTCAATTAGGCACATAAAAGGCACTTTTGAACGTCAAAAACAAAGAAATAGAACTGATTCTAGTTGCCCCTTCCAAAAGATAGTTTTCGTATGGAGAAGAATGGGCAAGAAACTCCACCGTTACTCTTTTAAAAATGTTTTACAATATTTTGTATACATGAATTATAATTATATGTGAAGACGATGCACCTAGAATAAGATTACTGTACCAAAACAGGTTAAAAAAATGGAGCAATATTATAATATTAAAAATTAATATAGGTATATAGGTAAGAAAAAATTAAAAAATGGAGCAATTTAATATTATGTATATTGAAAAAGGGTAAAAAATAATGAAAACTGGAGCAATATTATATATTAAAAATCTTGTTAATAAAAAGTTATGTATGTCTCAATCATGTGTTTTTTTTACAGTTAAGCATATCTGTACTGTGGCTGGCGGTGCACTCGTGTTCTGGACATTCTTTATCGAAAATAGAAGTAAGTAAACACACGAAATATCCCTATTTTATTGTAAACTCAACACTTTAACTTAAGACCCTACCCTACCTCAAATTGCTCAGCATGATCCTGCGTTATGCCGAAAATACTGCAGCATTAATTTGAAATAAATATATGTTAAAGTTGAGGATTGATGCTAGGTCCTACGTTTGGCGAAAACACGATTACATAAAATTTTCTCTAAAAAAAAAAAATACAAAGTTACCTCTAAACCGCTGGTATTCAAAAACTACTTCAAATTAGATCATGAAACTTAGCATAATAACTGAACTAACTATAAAGCTGCGGGCCTAAATCGGCGACATTAGCAATTCCTCTAATTTGACACCAAAGCAATTCATAATTTGAGGACCATTTTACGAATCTCTATACTTAGAAAATTGTCAAACAGATGAATCATTTCGTAATATGAATTACACGCAGATCATATTAAGAATTGTCAGTTGGTGACATTTTACATAATATTTTCATATTATGATTCTGCTAAAGTGACCGTTTTAAGCCCTTAGGTATTGTGTTTTTTTTTTTTTAACTTTATTATTATTTTCACCGTAAAAAGCAATTACCTAAACTATTCGAAGCTTGAGAGCCGCCAGGACCCCACTCCGTCTCGCTCTCACTCAGGCCCCGAGTCGTATGGTGCGAGCGAGATAAAATTTGAGGTAGGGGACGGCCTTAACCACAAAAGCTGCACTATTTCCGATGTATCCCAATTCTACGAAGAGAATATAAAAAATATTTTACGACATTTATTAGCCCGTGATGAATTGTCAGTTTGTGACATTTTACGATAATTCATTATATTTTCCTAATAAGATTCTGCCAAAGTAGCTATTTTAAGCCCCCAGGATTCAAGCATTGTCTTCTAATCTTTGTTTTCTTCTCTCTTTATCGGAAACTTCCAATCTGAGCTTATTTTAGCAAAAGTCTTTATCAACGCTCCGTACACAAGGATGGAACGCATCAGTGCAATCCCATGCAACGTTTGACAATAGGAGAACAGGGGGCTTAAAACAGTCACTTTGGCAGAATCATAATAGGAAAATATTATTAACATTTATTAGCTTCTGCCCGTGATTTTGTCCGCGTGTAATTTATTGTTTTAACATAAAATATACAGGGTGTCCCTAGAAGTATGGATCAAATCGAATAGGGCGTCGGCAAGGTCATTTCCAAACTGGAGTTTTTTTTTTCGCTAGTGATTTTTTTTCCAATGAAAATCGCTAGAACAAAAAAAATCTGCCAAATAAAAAAATAAAAAATCCTTCTGTATCACTTGTCTTTAGTAAATTTTGTGTGAACCATCGCCCCACAACAGACGGCCGCTCCAAGCTTTTTTGTATTGAACGCAATGCGCTGCACCCCGCTACGTAGTATTATAATATCTGTGTCGGGGGCTGAGGCTGTATCCACTTTTTAACCGACTTCTTCAAAAAGGAGGAGGTTCTCAATTCGTCTGTATGTTTTTTTTTGTATGTTTGTCACGCGATTTCTCCGCCAATTATGAATCGATTTTGATGATTCTTTTTTTGTTTGGTAGGTCATGCTTCCGAGGTGGTCCCATATAAATTTTATTAACTTTGCTTGCGTAATTTTTGAGTTAGCTTCAATATTACGTATTTTTCCCACTTAGTTTATCTAGACGATATCCTGTTTGACTCCTTCACTGTTATTTACATAGCAGGTAGTGGTATTCGGATTTGGGTGGGGTAGGTACCACAACTAATAAGTGAAAAATAAAAAACTTTTTACAAAAAAAAAAAAATAACCGACTTCCAAAAAAAACACTAAAAAAGTGAAAAATAACTTTAATTTCGGAAGTCGGTGGCAAAAAACGGAAATTGAAAAGCAAAGACACCGACTTCCGAAATTAAAGTTATTTTTCGCTTTTTTAGTGTTTTTTTATACTTCTGTTTCCAGCTAAAAACCCCAACAGAACTGGTCTACAAAGTGTCAGAAGACAAAGATGGAAAGTCTTTGACGATTTCGAGCCCAAATCTAAAGAAACCGAGTCTAAGAGAGATCATCTACTATCATATCATTGAAAAACCTTTTGGTACCACTGAGGACTCGAGTGATGAGGTAAGTTTCACAAATTTTTAGTATTTTAAAGAATGGCCGTCAAGTACTTGTATTTTAAAGAATTGCCGTCAAGTGTTTTGACCATCAAACGAAGTAACATTGCATAAAAATAATTGCTAGGAAACGACTCTTATTTTTGGTGTAAAAATCGCTGTTTACGGTAGTGCGCAACGTAACGCACTCAAAACATTGTCTATGAGTGCATGCAACCGTTCAGGGGGTATTTCAAATTAAACTATAACATTTAAAACTTGCTTTCTTTAAAACGTCTGAAAAAATTGGAACTTTGACCGTCAATATCTCAGTAACCATAAGGTTCCCAGGTATGGTGCAGAACAAAAAAACGATCACAATGACGGCATTAACAAGTGACTTTCGCGTCAAGCGTCTGTTTACGACGCTTAGCGAAGCCAAAAGTCACTTATATTCTGTCCAGACCTATGTCTGGTAAAGTGTTGTAATGTACAGCGGGCGGAAAAGTATTTCCATGAAAACTGCCCAAAATAATAATTTGTTGCTTTGAGAGACACGAGAGTCAAGTAGCACCAGAGAATTCTTGGGTTAAACTTGGGCAAAGTTTAGAATATTATTCCGTCTTTACAACGTAAACAAAAAGAAATAAAGTAATAAAAACTAAAACCCAACTACGACTAAAAAGGTATAAACAAGACACCACAGGCGGACAAATTAGAAATCCGGAGTCACACGTGTTAGGGCATAAATCGAACAGATTACGTGTGACTCCGGATTTTTAATTTGTCTGTCTGTGGTGTCTTGTTTATACCTTTTTAGTCGTAGTTGGGTTTTAGTTTTTATTACTGTATTTTTTTTTAAATTCTTTTGGGGATAGAATTTTTTTTTTTTTGAAATGTGCTCATTAAACCCTTTCATTTGATACCCAACATGGTACGATTAAACAATTTTTATTTAAGTACCTGACTTTATGTCCTCTAGAGGGCGCCATTTTTAATGTGACGTCACATATATACCCTATAACCAGCGGACGATCAAGAGGCTTCCAACGATACCTCACTTGTCAAATTGTGATGAGTGGTTTAGAAGATATAAGGGAACAGATGAACATACATACATACATACATACATACATACCGGTCAAAATCATAACCCTCCTTTTTTCTTCGCCGTAGTCGGGTTACAAAACTGTTATTTAAAATCCCCTCAAAATTTTTGAAGGAACCTCCGGCTGACGATTCTCCTGCAGATTCCGATGAGTCTCACCGTACTTTCACCAATGGACAGGGCTTCCAATTTCAACCAGCAGGCGATGAAAATGTAAGAATTCATAATTATTCTTCATCTTCATCATCATTTTCATTAATTCCTATTCTCTCGTTTCGGAACAAGCTTAAATAAAATATCAAGCCGTAGCGTAAAGGATTAGTCAGCCAGCGACGTAGAAACCACAACTTCATATTCTATTCTATTTTTTATTATGGCAAGCAAAGCCGATGTCGAGCATTCTGCCAATGTCTAAAAGGGAACTTCTTAATCAGAGTACCTAGACTCGCGACAATCTAAGAAGTCCGTTTTGACAGCTATAAAAATCCTTTGCGTAGCGATGAAAAAGAACATTTTCTTATATACTGATTCTCGAGACATATCGATTAAACATACTTAGAGAGTTTGTAATCGACGACTTATCTACATTGCTTAAAACTGATTCTCAAGGCATAACGTTTTATTACAAGTACGAAAACAAAACGTCAAAACGGACTTCTTAGATTGTCGCGAGGGTAGACAAGTGACAATCGGTTCCAAAGCGTTTCGTATTTCTACAACGACTTTCAACAGGATTGACATAAGCTTTTCGATAGCATTTGTCAGTCCTATACATTTTTGCCTTTTCCATCATCGTTATCGCTGATAGAATGTCACTTTGTCTAGGGCCTCAGAGGGCCTAGACAAGTGTCAATCGCTTCGAAAGCGTTTCGTATTTCTACAACGACTTTCAACAGGATTGACATAAGCTTTTCGATGGCTTATGTCAATCCTATACATTTTTGTGCGCGGCAGTCATCCAATCACAGCGCAACAGGCCGCGCGTGGCAAACGCGCACTATTACCGCTTTATGTTCGAACTACGTGAATCGGGATCATACATCACTCCAACCAATTACATAAAATACGTTTCAAAATCTCTAACACGGGGAATTTAAGCATCTTTCAGGCCTGTGTGTAATTAATTTAATGGTTTGGTTTTTATTTTGATAGCCTGACGAGGCGGTAGACAATAACTCCAAACTTGACGGTCGGAAAGGCACCGAGGATAGTGGAGACAGCATCTCTGATGAGGTAAGTCAAACTTCCCGCACCGGGGGGCCTAAAACGGCCACATTAGCAATTACTCTAAAAGCAATTCATTTCCTGAATTCCCAGCTGTCATGAGCAATTCCTCTAATTTGACACCAAAGCAATTCATAATTTGAGGACCATTTTACGAATCTCTATACTTAGAAAATTGTCAAACAGATGAATTATTTCGTAATATGAATTGCACGCAGATCATATTAAGAATTGTCAGTTGGTGACATTTTACATAATATTTTCATATTATGATTCTGCTGAAGTGACCGTTTTAAGCCCCCAGGTATTATGTTTTTTTTTTTTACTTTATTATTATTTTCACCGTAAAAAGCAATTACCTAAACTATTCGAAGCTTGAGAGCCAGCACCCCACTCCGTCTCGCTCTCACTCAGGCCGCGAGTAGTATGGTGCGAGCGAGATAAAATTTGGTACGGCCTTAACCAAAAAAGCTGCATTATTTCCGATGTATCCCAATTCTGCGAAGAGAATTTCAAAAATATTTTACAACAGTTATTTATACGGGTATATTAGCCCGTGATGAATGATCAGTTTGTGGCATTTTACGATAATTCATTATATTTCGTGTCGTAAAATGGTCCACTTAATTTGTGTCAAATTAGAGGAATTGCTAATGACAGCTGGAAATTCAGGAAATAAAATGCTTTTAGAGGAATTGCTAATGTGACCGTTTTAGGCCCACAGTCCTAATTTCTGATTTAATCAATTAAATAAATTATTGATTTATTTATTTGCATAATTTACACTCAGTTACAGGCTAGGCTAAAACTTATGAGTACATGACTCCGTTAGGGCGCTGCAAGTATGTGTAACTTAAATCTAGGTTAAATATTTAGAAGTTAACATTATAATTATGGCATAGGTAACTACTACTAGATATCAATATCAAAACATTCATTATTATTACTACTTAATCGCATTGAGGCTTTGAGTTATGTCACTCAAACTCAAAGACTAAAAGCGATTATTTCAATTAGAGTGCGTTTCATCAAATAGTTCCATTGACGTAATGTTGGCTCCAGCTGCTCCAGATGTTAGTAAGTTCATGCATTACAAAATCTCTGCCTTGCGCTGTGTGGACCTGCGTCACCTGCGTCTCAGCACACGCTAAGCATAATGCTGGTATTCGTTGTAGGTGACATAAAATCAGTGTTAATCGACAAAACGGTATTAACTACACCGACTCTCCTCTGTTACAGGATCCAGCAGATATCAACACTGATCTACCAGAGGAATCAGCAGACAAGGTAACGAATTATCTTTACCCTAAAACCGGCCATCATTGCCCATAACGTATATATTTGCCCGAACACGAAAAACAACTTAAATCTTGAATTTTACATATTGTTTACAATTCAAGATGTTACACGAAAAAATATTTTTATTTTTTTTCGTAGCCTATTGTGTGTTCCACTGCTGGGGAAATGCATCCCCTTTATCCTTCCAAATCTCTCGATTTTTTGCGATTTAAACTTATTTAAAAAAAAATTAAGCATTTTTTTTTTTTTTCTTTCAATATTTTTGTTTTTTTCGTGTTCGAGCAAAGTTATCCGATATGAGCAACTATGGCCGGTTTTACTGTATACAGAGTGTTTCAATTTCGCTATGTATGAACAAAACTAA
The DNA here is from genome assembly GCA_948473465.1 of Lithophane ornitopus. NCBI lineage: Eukaryota > Metazoa > Arthropoda > Insecta > Lepidoptera > Noctuidae > Lithophane > Lithophane ornitopus. Next base: position 2,461,958 of record OX419642.1, on the reverse strand, counting down.
TTAATAATAATAAACAATTTTTAAGCATGTAAAGAAGTAAGCAATATTAAATATACTTAAATAAATGGATAGACTTGTATATAAAATATTAATAGAATAAGTGAATGAATGGAAATATAAATACATAGGTAATAGGATATAAATAATTCTTAACTTAATATCAAGAAAAAATTGTAAAGAGCTCCTCTCTCTACCTATTTAAAAATTTGCTGTGCCCGACAGGGTCCATAATAGTTTTTTTTTTTTTTTTTTATGTACCACCTATATTTTGTACATTATGGATTGCAATAAACGATTTGATTTGATTTGAAAACTATGGACAGTGTATTGTTGCTTAAATTATTGGTCTTACAATATTGGCTGGATATATAGTTGGTACTGAATAGATATTTTATCAAATCTACATCTTTATTATTTCAGGATGATTCTGAAAGTGCACCTGAAAAGAGAAGCAAACGGGAAATCTCGGAAAAAGATGAGGTGGGTGTTTTCACTTTTATTAAAACTACCTATATTTAATTTTTATTTGTAATCAATGCAATAAACAGTGACATGGTAACAATAATAACAAAATTAACGAGTTACACACTTAAAAAAGTTGATATTTTTATAAAACCCATTCCAATTGTTTACAGAAACCTCAAGAAGAGCTAAAGCGGGTCAAAAGGCGGGCTCCTCGTGGGGTAATTATTATTTAGATTTACTTTTTAACCGACTTCTTCAAAAAGAAGGAGGTTCTCAATTCGTCTGTATGTTTTTTTTTTTTTTTCTTGTATGTTTGTTACGCGATTACTCCGCCAATTATGAATCGATTTTGATGATTCTTTTTTTGTTTGGTAGGTCATGCTTCCGAGGTGGTCCCATATAAATTTTATTAACTTTGTTTGCGTAATTTTTGAGTTAGCTGCAATATTACGTATTTTTCCCACTTAGTTTATCTAGACGATATCCTGTTTGACTCCTTCACTGTTGTTTACATAGCAGGTAGTGGTATTCGGATTTGTGTGGGGTAGGTTCCACAACTAAAAAGTGAAAAATAAAAACTTTTTACCAAAAAATAAACAACCGACTTCCAAAAAAAACTTTAAAAAAGGGAAAAATAACTTTAATTTCGGAAGTCGGTGGCAAAAAACGGAAATTGAAACGCAAAGACACCGACTTCCGAAATTAAAGTTATTTTTCCCTTTTTTAAAGTTTTTTTTGGAAGTCGGTTGATTTTTTTTTTGTAAAAAGTTTTTATTTAAAGTGTTGCCTTTAGTTACATAGCACTAAAGTTATTTTTGTGTTCACTATCTATGAAAATAAAGAAAAGACGTGCCACAGGGATTCTTGATAAAAAATTAAAGTAATAAAAACTAAAACCCAACTACGACTAAAAAGGTATAAACAAGAAACCACAGACAGTTTTATAGTTTTAGTTCTTATAACTTTTTTTTTTTTTAATTCTTTCTAGTTTATAATATTTATATTTTTGAAATGTGCTCATTAAGCCCTTTCATTTGATACCCAACATGGTACGATTAAACAATTTATTTTTTTAGTTCCTGACTTTATGGCCTCTAGAGGGCGCCATTTTTAATTTAATGTGACGTCACATAGCCTATAACCAGCGGACGATCAAGATGCTTCCAACGATACCTCATTTGTCAAATTATGATGAGTCGTTTAGAAGATATGAGGGAACAGATGAACATACATACATACATACATACCGGTCAAAATCATAACCCTCCTTTTTTCTTCGCCGTAGTCGGGTAATTAAAAAGCTACAGCTCACTAAATGCACACATGTGTACGAAACCGGCCTCACTTCGCTGTTATAAAGGGTAAAATATTACTAAGACTCCGCTGTCTGTCTGTCTGTCCGTCTGTCACCAGGCTGTATTGCATGAAATATGATAGCTAGACAGTTGAAATTTTCACAGATGATGTATTTTCTGTTGCCGCTATAACAACAAATACTAAAAACAGAGTAAAATATATATTTAAGGGGGCTCCCATACAACAAACGTGATTTTTTTGCCGTTTTTATAGATATTGGTACGGAACCCTTCGTGCGCGAGGCCGACTCGAAATTGGCCGGTTTTTTATTTGGTCTGGGTCCGTATGGCAAAAATTTTTCATCATGTATTTCGTTTACAGAGCCACATCCTTCGCCCGCCTCGACTATCGCAGCCGAGACATAAACTTCCGAAATACATTAAGAAACTGATATCAGCTAGAACACCGAAGCCTGATAGTGAAACAACCGTTACTGTAAGTATTTTTACATACATCGTCATCAACATCATTCTCTTGGCCATATCCAATGATATTATATTAACAGATATGATATACACTCACAAAACAACCGAAAAAAGTGTTCCGCGCAGCAGCCGCAGCACACATACCCACTTTTGATTCTTTTTCCATTTCACTACAAGTAAAAATGATAGAAAAGAGATGGCTTGATAAAAACAACAAGAAAAAAAGAGACAGCGGTGTTTTTAGTTGTTAGCTGCTTCAACTAAGCGTATTACTCGTCGCCATGCGTTTCGCAGACTAAAGTCAATACGTCCCAATTAGGACGTTTTTGAGTCTTCACGATTGCGCTCTCACAACATATCATTGGCCGTTTGGCCGTATCCGAATAGGGTTCAAAGCAACATGTCTTTTTTAACAGACTTCTTCAAAAAGGAGGAGGTTCTCAATTCGTCTGCATGTATTTTTTTTGTTTGTTACGCGATTACTCCGCCAATTATGAATCGATTTTGATGATTCTTTTTTTGTTTGGTAGGTCACGCTTCCGAAGTGAACGCATATAAATTTGATTAACTTTGCTTGCGTAGTTTTTGTTAGCTTCAATATTACGTACCTATTTTTCCCACTTAGTATATGTAGACGATGTTTGTTCTATTAGACTCCGTCACTGTTATTTACATAACAGGTAGTGGTATTTGAATTTGAATGGGGTAGGTACCAGAACTAAAAAGTGATAAATAAAAACTTTTTACAAAAAAAAAAAAACGACTTCCAAAAAAAAAACACTAAAAAAAACGTTAATTTCGGAAGTCGGTGTCTTTGCTTTTCCATTTTCGTTTTTTGCCACCGACTTCCGAAATGAATCGGTTGTTTTTTTTTTTTTAAATTAAATACATCATCATTCTCCTGGCTTTATACCAATAGTGGTCGGCGCAACATGTCCCTTTCTTCCATACTTCTCAATTAGTCGTCATCTCGGTAGTCACCCCCTTTCTAGCCATAATCATCTTCCACTCAGTCCATCCATCTTTTCTTTGGTCGTCCCCTACTCTTATAGCCATCCACATTCATACTCAAAACTTTCCTCACGACATTTTCCTCATTCCTCCTCATCACATGCCCATACCATGACAACCGATTTCCACATAACTTTTCAGTCACCGTTACTAATTTCAAACTGCTTCTCCCTCTTTCTTCATACATTTCTATGTTATTATGTGGCATATGTGGAAGCAGTGGTGTCCCAGTGTCCCCGACTTACGAGTTGTAGGTCGTGGGTTCGAGCCCAAGCAGGCACTTTATTTTAAACCGACTTCTTCAAAAAGGAGGAGGTTCTCAATTCGTCTGTATGCTTTTTTTTTTTTTTTTCTTTTTTTTTTGTATGTTTGTTACTCGATTACTCCGCCAATTATGAATCGATTTTGATGATTCTTTTTTTGTTTGGTAGGTCATGCTTCCGAGGTGGTCCCATATAAATTTTATTAACTTTGCTTAATTTTTGAGTTAGCTTCAATATTACGTATTTTTCCCACTTAGTTTATCTAGACGATATCCTGTTTGACTCCTTCACTGTTATTTACATAGCAGGTAGTGGTATTCGGATTTGAGTGGGGTAGGTACCACAACTAAAAAGTGAAAAATAAAAACTTTTTACAAAAAAAAAACAACCGACTTCCAAAAAAAACACAAAAAAAGTGAATAATAACTTTAATTTCGGAAGTCGGTGGCAAAAAACGAAAACTGAAAAGCAAATACACAGACTTCCGAAATTAAAGTTATTTTTGGAAGTCGGTTGTTTTGTTTAAATAATTTCATCACCACTGCTCTCAAAACTGTGAAGGAAAACATCGTGAAGAAACCGGCATGTCCTAGAACCAAAAAATCGAAGACATGTGACATCTACCAACCCGCACTGGGCCCGCGTGGTAGAATACAGCTCATTCCCTCTCCAAAAGAGGAGGCCTCTGTCCCAGCAGTGGGAACGTTGCAAGCTGATTATGCTATGCTAAGCTAATAGGGACGAGTCTATTGTCCAGGCCAGAGCTCCAGAGATGCAGAGCTCTAGTACTATTCATAAAATATTACAAACTAGAATTCGTCTATCGATAACTATGTTAATTGAAGTTTTTTCCTTCAGGCTCCAAAGAATACTAAAATAACTTCTTTCAAGGACAAAGTACCAGATTATGAATTGACAGCAGGCAGTGGACTCAAAGCGTATGGCATGGAATTAAGCGGAAATGGTGGCACTGTATGGAATGTAAGTATGATACTGTAACACGCCTGAAATTCCCGAAGGTATTGTAAAAGGTGTACACTTCGCTAATGACAAACACCTGGGGGCCTAAACCGGCCACATTAGCAATTACTCTAAAAGAAATTCATTTCCTGAATTCCCAGGTATCATTAGCAATTCCTCTAATTTGACACAAAAGCAATTCATAATTTGTGGACCATTTTACGAATCTCCATAGAAAACTGTCAAACAGATGAATTATTTTGTAATATGAATTGCATGCAGATCATATTATGAATTGTCAGTTTGTGACATTTTACTAAGATTCATAATATTTTCCTATTGCCGCTTGTAAAAAAAAAATCGGATACTAAGAAAATCTCAATATTTCGCCCGAGCCGGAGATTATCCAGTTAAAGTGGTTGGGTCAACTACTGCTAAATACAATCTGATCAAAGAAAGTGACATTGTTATAATGAAACTTTAATTTATTTTAGTGTTATACAACGGGTAGGTAACGTTAATACTGGTACTCAGCTGCATCCGGTTAGGCAGATGATGATGTAGGTAACGTTAAATGCGCAAAACCTGAAAATAGTTTGATCAGAATAACGAGCTGAATCAATTGAACCACTTAATAATACAGGTCACATTTTTCAAAAAATCTTCATTTAAAAAACGTTGCCGTGTCTATATAATAATAGGTCAAGCCATCACATGTGCAAATCCACCAAAATAGGTAAACAAACACAAATTGTTTTCGACCAATTTAAATTTTCTCATACGTGGGATAATAATAGCTTTATTTCAATGCAAATACGAATCTTTCAAAACTAAAACAGCAAATACCTAAAACCTTTAAAAAATATTAATGATTTTGTTTTTCTCTGAAATAGGTCAATTGAATTAAAAATCAGTTGAAGGGTCTGAGGTTTTGCGCATTTAACACGTTGTATACAATCTAACAATCAATCTGCCTAGCCTTTTCTCAACTATGTTGGGGTCGGCTTCCAGTCTAACTGGATGCAGCTGAATACCAGTATTTTACATGGAGCGACTGCCTATCTGACCTCCACAACCCAGTAACTGGGTAATACGATACCCCTTGATTAGACTGGTTGTCAGGGGCTTCTGACGACTCGTAACGACTGTCAAAGATCCACAAATGACAGCCGGGACCAACGGCTAACGTGCTTTTCGAGGCACGGAGGAGTCTGTCTCGATATGTGAAAAATGGTCACCCGTCCACGGACCAACCCCGGCAAGCGTAGCTTAATCTGATAGATCGACCCAAGCGGCAGTTATTACTTAGCAACGAGCTCGTCAATACAATCTAACACTTAATTAAAATTAACTAATTATACAAATAAATACAAAAAAACAATAGGACACTGGCGTAGTAGTGTTTAAAAAAAAAAAAAAAAAAAAAAAAACTTGAAGTAGCCGTCCGCATCGCAGTCTTCCGGAAACCTGATGACAGCGATGCGATGCGATGCTTTATGAAACTAATTAAGTTTTTGTTTTGTTTTCAGAATCTTTACAACCCTCACGTTTTGTACCATGTTGGTTATGGTGACAGCAATGAGGACAGTAATGAGGTAAATACTTACATTCTAAAAGAACCCCAAAACGAACTTAGCCAACTTAAAAAAAATCTTTCGCGGCACGAATTGATTTGACCAAATTATTCACAAAATCCGTAAATGTTATACTTATCTATACTCCATTTGATATAAGATTAGACGTATAGATAAGCCTTTTTTACATTCCGTTCAACCGATTTTGAATTCTATTGCGTTGGTGGCATGACAAATGGCAGCCGCAGTAGATAGTTGGTATTGTGTAACTTTTTTTGCTTTTAATGCTATCCTTACGGTATAGAAGTCAAAATCGGTTGAACGGACTGTAAAAGGGTTTGTTTTAATGTCTAATCTTATTTCAAATGGGGTATATTAAAAAGTGACTCTGCAGCTCACACGTATTAGTTACTAGCTGCGCCCCGCGGTTTCACATGCGTAAGTCTCGATCCCGTGGGAATATTGGGATAAAAAGTATCCTACGTCCCAATCCAGGTCATGGTCTACCCATATGCCAAAGTTCATCCAAATCCGTTCAGCCATTTCGCCCGCGCAGTATGTTGATAAAAACTAGCCATCCTTACCTAGGGTGCCATCTTTCTCCTCGCCAAATTTTGTTGAAATCCATTCAGTGGTTTAGGAGTGAAAAGTAAAATACAGACAGACAGAGTTACTTCCGAATTTATAATAATAAATTATGGATACATAAGTTAGGATTGTCTACAATAAAGTATATTTACTTTTCAGTCTGACATCGACAGTAATAGTGGCAGCGACGAAGACTATTCATTACCCAGTAGTGAATCAACGTCTGACTCCGATCAATCAGATTCTGGCTCCAGCGAATCAAATTCTGGCACAAACGATTCGGTTTCTGGCTCTACTAGCGAAGAATCACCTGAAACTTTGGCTAGTGGTGAAGGCAGTCAGAGCGAATCTGGAGAAGGAGATGTAGCGAGTAGTTCCGATGAGAACAGTAGCTCTGATGGAAATGGCAGCACTTCCAATTCTGGAGAAAGCGGTGATGTCAGTGGTTCAGTAGCCGATGTTAGCAATGGATCTGGGGAAAATAATAGTAAGTCGGGAGAGAGTAATATTGGGTCTGGAGAAGATAATAGTATTTCTGGAGAAAACAGTAGTGTTTCTGGAGAGGACAGTGGCGAATCAGGTGATAATAACCAAGGCTCGGTAGAAAGTGGTAGTGGATCTGATCAAAGTAACAGTGGGTCTGGAGAGGGTAACAGTGGTTCTGGAGAAAGTGGGTATCAGGAGAATTATGATAACAATAGTAATGAAGACAAAAATACCGGCGATAACGTAGCAGCTGGTGATATAATTAAGAAATTCAGTCAAATACTAACTGATCTACATGACATATTTGTGAAAGGTAACGCTACGATCGTTTTACCCAAACCAGAGAATGATTCAGCTAATAATGTTGATCTACCTGGTATGCTAAACCACATATTAAGTGACGTCACGAATGATTCTGAAATTCTTCGCCCTGGTGTTGAAATTAAGAATGGAGATCCAAACAATCCGAATATGGTGAATGTTTTAGAGGGTTTGTTTACAAATATAATTAAAAACAAAATTGTTATCAACAACAATGTGCCAGCGGTTTCCAGCCAAACTGGTGGAATAAATGCCGAAAAAGAGAAAACAGAAAAATCGAAAGAAGATAAAGCAATAACATCTGAAAAAGATAAAACTATAACTTCCAACAAAGAAGGAACAGTAGTTTCAGAAAAAGATAAAATAGTAACTTCTGAAAATGATGAAAAATCTAATATCGATGAAAACATACCTTCTGTGACAAATCCGGGCAAAGATAATAATGACGTAACAGGAAACCCGGACATAGATGAAGATAATCCAGCTACAACAGGTCCCGAGGAACATAGAAACTCTCTTGGTGGAATTGAAACCCTAAACACCGAAACACCCGATGAGATTTCCCCTAAGAAAGACGAAGCAGAGAATCCAAATGAAAATTCAACATCATCACCAGATGAATCTAACAACGATGATGGTTTAGGAAGTACAAATGATGATCACAAAAGCTTAGGCAAAGAAAATGAGAACCCTAACCAAGAACCTACCATTGATACAGAAAAGCCTGATGAATCAGGTGACCACGAATCTAATACTGAAACAGAGAAGCCTAACCAATCCAATGAGTCAGGTGACCACAAGACTGAGAAGCCTGATGAAAAACATGGCAGTGGAGAAGTCAGTAAAGTTCCAGTAGAAGATCTTACAGAGGCACCAAACGAAGTCACTAAAACACCAGTTGAAGAGCGCAAAGAGCAAAAATATCCAGTACAAAATAAGGTAAATATCGCATTAATTCATAAAGTACTTCTTATGAATAAGAAAGTAGAACATTTCTTTAGCGTCCTCGGGTTTTACGCAATTCTCGTAATACGAACAAATATTTTCAAAATAAATTGGATGGTTTCTTATCAATAATGCTAATAGTATAATGCTATCCAGTCCTATGTTTGGATGTTGATGATATTTTTATTGTATCCATTCATATTTCATTTCTTATATCATTTTAACCACGTTTATTTTTTTTAGGACAACTCTGAAACCGATAAGAATACCAAGATAGATAACATGCTGGATTTAATTAATAATGTAAGTATTGTAATTTTATGGCAACAACAATTTATGTGTCCTTCATCAATAATTTTAGTTTAAAAACTCGTAAGCTGAGATAAATAGACGTTATTTAGCATATTAAGCAATAACTGTGTCAGGAACTTATCTTAGCCAAAGCACATACTAAGCAATGTTTATTGATTTCGGATTGAAGTTAGCGCAGTGCCTGTGATTACAAATTTGTTTAAAACCAAATCTCATAAACATTATTTTCTTTTTACAGGAAAAATTCTGGACTTTCATGGGTGACTTGGGTGCTAAATACATTGCATCGTTGTCAGAGGTAAGAAGAAAATTTCATAATTAAAATTATACCTTTAAAACGTCAGAAAACTTATTGGACAACTTATTTTACTGGTTGATAGAGCTTACATCGTCCATTTAGAACATTTATTAAAAAAAATATAAGTAAACTTTTAAAACTATCTCCTAAACTTGGATTACGTATTACAGCGCACCACAAAATTCATCAAAGACGAGGTTGCAGTACAAGTAAGCAAATATTTCGAGGAGCATCCGATGATTAATAAGGAACCAGTTATAAATGCAGAAAAAGATCCAGTAGAAGATAAAAAACAGGATCACAACAGTGATAAATCCGATGTTGGAGACAAAACGATAAACGAACCTAACAGTAGCGAAAAGGGTGTAAATGAACCTACTAGTGGTGAAAACAACATCAATGAACCTAGTAATCACGAAGAGGGTGAACGTGAACCTGGTAGTCACGGAGAGAATGAAAATGAACCTAGTAGTCACGAAAAAGATGAGAATGAACCTAGTAGTCACGGAAAGGATGAAAATGAACCTATTAGTCACGAAGAGGATGAAAACAAACCTACTACTGACCACACCATCGATAGAAAACACAATAAAATTGTTACCACCGAAAAGCCGAAGAAAGACACACCAAAGGACACACCATCAGTACATGTAGAAGCAAACACAGTTTACGGCAACACTGTAGGCAACGACAAAGTAACAAACGTCTACATTTTTTATGACAGCAAAAACATGGATGATATTATGAAGAATATCAAAAGCCTTGTCAATGGAAATAATAGTACTAACATATTTACATTTGGACCTCACAGTCCTAACCCTGGTCACGTAGGTTTCCATAAAAATAAAGATACTACAGGTGAGAAACCAGAGGTTAATGAAAAAGGTAAACCTACAGAATTACCTGAAGTGACTGAAGGAGTTACTGAACCAAGTGTCAGTGGTGATGTTACAGAAGAAACGAAGAATGACTCTGGAAGTCATGGTATTGAAAGTTCTACTGAATCAAATGTGCATGGAAATGACGTAACAGGTCCTACGCTTGAAGAACCTGATACAAATGATAACAGATATAATTCCGGTGAAGGAATTACGGAAACTAACATAGAAAATAATTCTGAAGAACCTAATGATAATACGGACAATACTGATTCGACGCCTACTAATGAAAATCAAACTCAACCTAGTGAAGTAGGTACTGATACTGGAGATAACAATAAAGTGACTTCAGGGGAAAATATAGCAGCTGATAAAGACAAAGTTAATACTGAAAATCCTTACACGGCTACTGACAATGCGGGAAATGGGGTCACAGAACCCGAGAAAGATGCCTCTTACGAGCACAATGGCGCCTCTGGTGAGAACAAGGGTGCCTCTGGCGAAACCACAGGCACCTCTGGCGAGAACACAGGCACCTCCGGTGAGAACACTAGTGCCTCCGGTGGGAACACTGGTGCCTCTGGTGAGAACACAGGTGCCTCTGGTGAAAACAAGGTTTCCTCTGGCGAGATCACTGGTGCCTCTGGCGAGAACACAGGCGCCTCCGGCGAGAACACAGGCGCCTCCGGTGAGAACACTGGTGCCTCCGGTGGTAACACTGGGGCCTCCGGTGATAACACAGGTGCCTCTAGTGAAAACAAGGATGCCTCTGGTGAGAACACAAGCGCCTCCGGTGATAACACAAGTGGCTCTAGCGTGAACACCGGTGCCTCTGGTGAGAACACAAGTGCCTCTGGTGAGAACACAGGTGCCTCTAGTGAAAACAAGGTTGCCTCTGGCGAGAGCAAAGGCGCCTCTAACGAGAACACTGGTGCCTCTGGCGTGAACACAGGTGCCTCTGGAGAGAACACAGGTGCCTCCGGTCAGAACACGGGGGCCTCTGATGAGAACACAAGTGCCTCTGGTGATAACAAGGTTGCCTCTGGCGAGATTACCAGTGCATCTGCAGAGAACACAGGCACCTCCGGCGAGAACACTGGTGCCTCCGGTGGGAACACTGGTGCCTCTGGTGAGACAACAGATGCCTCTGGTGAAAACAAGGTTCCCTCTGGCGAGATCACAGATGCCTCTGGTGAGAACACAGGTGCTTCCGGTGAGAACACTGGTGCCTCTGGTGAGAACACTGGTGCCTCTGGTGAGAATACTGGTGCCTCTGGCGAGAACACAGGCACCTCCGGCGAGAACACTGGTGCCTCCGGTGGGAACACTGGTGCCTCTGGTGAGAACACAGGTTCCTCTGTCGAGAACACAGGCGCCTCCGGTGAGAACACTGGTGCCTCCGGAGAGAATAGTAAGAATACTGGTGCCTCTGGCGAGAACACAGGCACCTCCGGCGAGAACACTGATGCCTCCGGTGGGAAAACTGCTGCCTCTGGTGAGAACACAGGTGCCTCTGGTGAAAAACAGGATCCCTCTGGCGAGATCACTGGTGTCTCTGGCGAGAACACAGGCGCCTCCGGTGAAAACAAGGTTCCCTCTGGCGAGATCACAGGTGCCTCTGGCGAGAACACAGTTGCCTCCGGTGATAACACAGGTGCCTCTAGTGAAAACAAGGTTGCCTCTGGCGAGAACACAAGCACCTCCGGCGAGAACACTGGTGCCTCTGGCGTGAACACAGGTGCCTCTGGAGAGAACACAGGTGCATCCGGTCAGAACACTGGGGCCTCTGATGAGAACACAAGTGCCTCTGGTGATAACAAGGTTGCCTCTGGCGAGATTACCGGTGCATCTGCAGAGAACACAGGCACCTCCGGCGAGAACACTGGTGCCTCCGGTGGGAACACTGGTGCCTCTGGTGAGAACACAGATGCCTCTGGTGAAAACAAGGTTCCCTCTGGCGAAATCACAGGTGCCTCTGGTGAGAACACAGATGCCTCTGGTGAAAACAAGGTTCCCTCTGGCGAGATCACAGGTGCCTCTGGTGAGAACACAGGTGCCTCCGGTGAGAACACTGGTGCCTCTGGTGAGAATACTGGTGCCTCTGGCGAGAACACAGGCACCTCCGGCGAGAACACTGGTGCCTCCGGTGGGAACACTGGTGCCTCTGGTGAGAACACAGGTTCCTCTGGCGAGAACACAGGCGCCTCCGGTGAGAACACTGGTGCCTCCGGAGAGAATAGTGAGAATACTGGTGCCTCTGGCGAGAACACAGGCACCTCCGGCGAGAACACTGATGCCTCCGGTGGGAACACTGCTGCCTCTGGTGAGAACACAGGTGCCTCTGGTGAAAAACAGGATCCCTCTGGCGAGATCACTGGTGTCTCTGGCGAGAACACAGGCGCCTCCGGTGAAAACAAGGTTCCCTCTGGCGAGATCACAGGTGCCTCTGGCGAGAACACAGTTGCCTCCGGTGATAACACAGGTGCCTCTAGTGAAAACAAGGTTGCCTCTGGCGAGAACACAGGCACCTCCGGCGAGAACACTGGTGCCTCTAGCGAGAACTCTGGTACCTCTGGCAACAACACTGGTACTTCCGGCGAGAACACTGGTACCTCTGGTGAGAACACTAGTACCTCCGGTGAGAACACAGGTACCTCTGGTGAGAACACTGGTTCCTCTGTCGTGAACACTGGTACGTCTGGTGAGAACACTGGTACCTCTGGCGAGAACACAGGTACCTCTGGCGAGAACTCTGGTACCTCTGGCAACAACACTGGTACTTCCGGCGAGAACACTGGTACCTCTGGTGAGAACACTGGTACCTCCGGTGAGAACACAGGTACCTCTGGTGAGAACACTGGTTCCTCTGTCGTGAACACTGGTACGTCTGGTGAGAACACTGGTACCTCTGGCGAGAACACAGGTACCTCTGGTGAGAACAAAGGTACATCTGGTGAGAACACTGGTACCACTGGCGTGAACACAGATGCCTCTGGCGAGAACACTAGTACCACTGGCGAGAACAAAGGTACCTCCGGTCAGAACACTGCTGCCTCTGGAGAAAACACAGGTGCCTCCAATGAGCACAGTGGTGCCTCTGATGAAGACAAGGGTGCCCCTGGCGAGAACACTAGTGCATCTGATGAAAACAAGGGCGCGTCTGGTGAGAAGGACAGTGAAAATAAAGATGACTCTGCTGAAAAAAAAGACGCCTCGGGCGAGAATAACGTCTCTGTTGGAAACAATAGTGCCTCCGCTGAAAAGAAAGATTCCTCTAGCGATAACGATGTTTCCTCTGGAGAAAAATCTACTGACAACGAATCAGTAGAAATGCCTATGTAATGGAAAGCACTGAAAATTTATTGACTAAGAAAGATGCATTGAATGCAGTATAAGAAGAATACTTTATGTAAATAAGACTAACTGGTTTTGAACTATGATATTACAGAAAAGTACATGTACTTTAGACATTACTCGCAATAGGTTATTTATTGACAATAATAACAGAAAATCAGTGCTTCAAAATACTGCCGTACGCTAAGATAACCATCACTCAATCAATCAACTCAGCCTATCGTAGTCCACTGCACATAGCTCTCTCGTAGGCTGCGCTTCAACACCCTCCGTTCCGCATCCAGTCTATCCCTAGCTACCTTTTTTGAGTTCGTCGGTCCATCTAGCTTGGGGCGTTCCACACTGCGCTTGCCGATACGCGGTCTCCACTCCAGGGGGCCTAGACAAGTGACAATCGCTTCTAAAGCGTTTCGTATTTCTACAACGACTTTCAACAGAATTGACATAAGCTTTTCGATAGCTTATGTCAGTCCTATACATTTTTGCCTTTTCCATCATCGTTAGCGCTGATAGAATGTTACTTTGTCTAGGGACTCAGGACTCATCTGATCCATCGGCCATCGATTCTTTGACAAACATGGCCAGCCCACTGCCACTTCAACTTGCTTACTCTGCAAGCTATGTCGGTAACTCCGGTTCTTTTCTGAATAAATTCACATTTTTACCCAAGACTCGGATCTGGTTTAAAAAATACAGGTTTATGTCGGTTTTCTTCCAAACTTATCTAAAGAACGCGAACGTTTAGAGAACTTAATTTAAACCTATATTAACCGGTTTATTCGACGAGCGGCATGTCGGTAAAATTGTTGCAACTTGTGACTGCATGTGAGGATGCTGCGCTGAATAAAAACTGAAGTATTAACCGGTTTTCTTGCTCTAAACCGGTAAGTCCGAAAAACCTTTATATAATACTCTTCCATATACCGGTTTAAAAACCGGTATATGCGAACGAAACCGAATGTAAAGGATTTTGCGTCAAGTACATTATACCGGTTTGAAAATTTAACCGGTATCCGAGCCCTGTTTTTAACTACCTAAATCAGCGCGTCTACTATAGTGAATAAACTACTTCTCAAACAGTCAAATTGTATGATTTCCGAAGTCTTAAACAAAAAGGCTTCATAATATTGTAAATAGATAGATACCTAAGTTTGTTTTAAGTTAAGATTAAATGAAATAAAAATGTTATTATATCCAACATCTTTTCTTCCTACCGATCCGCACATAGGCGGATAGCGCCAGTACATACTAATTCCATGCACGCGCTATACAGCCCTCTAAAAAAAATTGGAATACATACAAGGAGCTAAGTAATAACAGCCGCACGGGTCGATCCATCAGGTTAAGCTACGCTTGCCGGGATTGGTCCGTGGATGCATGACCATCTTTTCATACCGAGACTCCTCCGTGCTTCGGAAAGCACGTTAAGCCGTTGGTCCCGGCTGTCATTTGTGGACCTATGACAGTCGTTACGGGTATTCAGAAGCCCAAAAGTCTGACAACCAGTCTTACCAAGGGGTATCGTATTACCCAGTTACTGGGCTGTGGAGGTCAGATAGGCAGTCGCTCCATGTAAAATACTGGTATTCAGCTGCATCTGGTTAGACTGGAAGCCGACCCCAACATAGTTTGTAAAAGGCTAGGCAGATGATGACAGGTGACAAATAAAATAAAATAAAATTATATATTTTAAAACATTTTTTATTATTACTAAATAACAAAGTTTATGATCGTATGGCACAAAAGAGATGGAAATATATCGCTTCAGACTTATTATAAGACTAAAATTGCATAAACACCATGTCAGTCATTTTATTAAAATTCAATTTACAACGATAATTTTTATTTAAAGAGTAACCTTCATGGTAGCCCGCGAAATTCAAATGTTCTTTTGTTTTTCGCTATTTGCAGGTCAGTATCAGGTTGTATGTTGATCAAAATATGATTCGCGGTCGTATCAAATAATTATTTATAGAATCATTATTATAAAAATCATCAGGGGGCCTAAACCGGCCACATTAGCAATTCCTCTAAAAGCAGTTCATTTCCTGAATCCCAGCTGTCATTAGCAATTCCTCAAATTTGACATAAAAGCAATTCATAATTGGTGGACCATTTTATGAAACTACAAGTTCTGTCAAACAGATGAATTATTTCGTAATATGAATTACACGCAGATCATATTATGAATTGTCAGTTTGTGACATTTTGCGATGATTCATAATATTTTCATATAATGATTCTGCTAAAGTGACCGTTTTAAGCCCCCAGTACAGCTCTCTGAGTTCATTTAATCCTATTGAATGTCTATTTCATGAAATCATGACATTTGAGGATTAATTTAACTTAAGAAGTTGTATTCCTTTAACTAATGATTATAATTGCCACGCGAATCATATTTTAATCAACATACAACCAGACACTGACTTGCAAATTGCAAAAAACGTAAGAAAATTTCAATTTCGCGGACTACCTTGGCTCATCCCCCTTAATTGAAGAAACTTCACGAACATTTTGGTAAATGTTATAACACAAAAAAAAATTCAATTTCGCGGACTACCTTGGCTCATCCCCCTTAATTGAAGAAACTTCACGAACATTTTGGTAAATGTTATAACACAAAAAAAATTTCAATTTCGCGGACTACCTTGGCTCATCCCCCTTAATTGAAGAAACTTCACGAACATTTTGGTAAATGTTATAACACAAAAAAAAATTCAATTTCGCGGACTACCTTGGCTCATCCCCCTTAATTGAAGAAACTTCACGAACATTTTGGTAAATGTTATAACACAAAAAAAATGAGCTCATAATTTCAAGTTACAGTTAATAACATAAATAACACCACGCCTTATTTCCCGGAACGGTTAGGCAGAAGTGTACCTATAGTACACCCACATTTCGCCAGTTATATTTAAGTCCCATGTAATAAGGGGAGAGGTTGCCATCAACCAGGCACAAATCCAGACTCCGGGCTGCTACTGAGAAATTCCAGATGAAAAACTCAATAACACTTTGCCCAACCCGGGAATCGAGCCCAGGACTTCTTGCTCGGCAATAGCGCTTGCGACCACTTACGAGGCAGAAATACAAAAAATATGAGCTCATAATTTCAATTTACAGCTGACGAGGACAATATTAACATAAAATCTGAAAAATACTTATAATTTTTTTTGCGTATCTTTTTTTGATACGTATTTATGCTTGTGAAGTTTCGCTAGCTAATTTAATGTAGCGTTGTATTTATTATGTCTGACAGAAAATATATAACCCTGCAATACATTTTTTTTTACTTCATTTTATTATTGACTCGGTTAAAAAATACAGTCAGTTAATTAATATAATTCATTATTTATGACTGACACAGCGTTTATATTTAAATCGATAGATGGCAGTAAGGGAAATATTAAATTTTAACTTAAATAATCGTTTAAAAAATAATAATCTATGCTAATATGGGGCCAGTTTCTCGAACAGCAATATTTTTCATGAAAATTAATGCCACCAGTTGGCGCCACTTTGACAAGATGTCTTCCATTTTGACAATGAATATAAAATATATGATGACGTTCATCATTCATTTCATTCATTCGTTTATCATTCAGTCACAACTAAAGAAATTAAACGCGCTTTGACACTTTTGACAGGTCTCAGTGCTGTCAGAAAACCTTCAAATTAATGTGAATTGTCAAGCGCGCGTAAACTCCTACGATTGGCTGTTGATAAATAGACAGAAATTCAAGTAGGTACTGAATTTTTTTTTTTTTCCCTCCTTCGCGTGTTTCCTCCTAACACATCTGACATTGGCATAATTGTCGACATCGGCACCATTGCCATAAATAATAATAGATAGATAAATCATTCAACCAATCAGTAGTTTCTTGACAATTTGCTGTTGCTACAATTTTCGTTCGAGAAACTGCGTGAATCCTGGTACCATATTTTTATTCATCACGCGTATCGCCGTTAAAATGTCACTTTTTTATCGGTGAATCTGATCGCGTGGTCGCGCCAATAGAGGGCGGTTTCCGGACAAAAACTGATGGATGGACGCGACGATCGCTTTTGCATAGGACGCGGGGTAACCCAGCGCAATAGCCTTATTTTCCCGTTAAAAAATATGGTATGCAAGAAATCATATTACAAGTAAATATTATGATAACCATACTTATTGATAAAAATACATAAAGTAAGCGACTATATTAGAAAAAAAACTATTTAGTTTATACAAAAAAACGTGATTTTAACACCACTGGTCTGTAAGCCAATTCAATTTAATCTGCCGAAAAATGTCAACTTATATATACATAATGTACCAAGTTCTTTTAACAAAACAGACAGCTGCCGCTGGGGAGTTTGTTGCGCCACTTCTTACTCCCAGCTAAAGCACTAGAAAGTGGTGAAGGGCGGGCGTGCCGGGAGACTGTCTTATGTAATTTTGACGCACTAGGCGGCCACCAACACGAACAGTGATTGCAGTGACCAAGTGAACTATAAAAATCGATGCGAATCGCGCACTTGGTCGCAACGGGTAATTAGCCGCAAACCGGGCCTCGGACTTCCAATCACGACTGGCCCGAGTCGTGACCGTCTAGTGCGCGAGATCACTTATTATTTTTCAGTCAACCTTTAACAAGAGATTTTACAGTAGCTTTACTAAACAGAGATAATAATATGATTAGGCTTTCAGAAAACTGGATGATTCTTAATTTTAATATTGCTTTATAACTCTTATAAGTCACCACGCTTTTAAAAGTTTAATATAAAAATATATAGTAATTTAATAAAAATATAATATATTGAAATATAATTCCAATTCATTTTAAAGTTGGCAAAAAAAGTCGAGACAAAAATTATTGTTTTTGTATGGTAAAATTTTCTATTAATAACGACTTTTTTTGCCCTTTCGGCAAATGACATTTAACGAAAAACGAGTACGAATAAAATAATTAAATAAGTTTAAAAAAAACTTCACCCTCACGTGCAAAAAGGACAAAATAGAATTTTTAAAATGATTTAAATATTAAAATATCCTAATTTTTAAGCCTTTGTTTTATGCATAGTTTTAACATGAATAGAACAAGTTGATTACATGCATTGTTTATGTAAGAATATTTAATTATTATGTAAAATACATACCTCTCCAATGAGCAAAATAATAAAAACTAAATTAAAATAGAAAATCCATTTTATTGCTTAAACGGTAACTTAACGGCTACATAATATAAAATCCATATAATTAGAAGATTTATATTTAAATACTTCTATAACTATATTCTATAAATTTTTCATAAAAAGAAATACTATTTTAAAAATAGAGTGATTAGGAAAACTCTTTTTGAGACTATAGAAATTTTGGGAGTAAAATAACTATTTCAAAATCATTTTATAAGTATTTTTTATTTGAAGGAGACTTTTGTCTAGAGAAAAGTATAAAAAAAAAAATCACAAGCATAAAAAGACAAATAAGGCCTTAAAAAAAGGGCAAGAAAATAGCGTAGATAAATAAATGTGTACTAGCCAAAAATATAAGTAGTTTTTGGCAAATAAACATTTATTTAAAATAAAAATATTATTAAATATATAAATAATAAGATTTTTTATATATAGGTACATTATTATATTGTGTGGCACGGCACTACCCAAGGGTAAATAAACTATCTTATAAATGTAACAGGAACTTATGAAATGGAAGAACTGATTTTATAGAAAAACTTTACATAAAAGATTTTAATCCAATTCATAATAATAATTCATGACGCTTTCGCAGTCATATTTTTCAACCACCAAAAATATGATATTTTAACACATAAATAAAAAAGATATTTCATATAATTTACCCATCCCAATGAGCGCTTTTATAATTTCTAACGTGACGATATTATAGTGGACATGGAGAGGAAAGACAAAAAAAAATTTTTTTTTTATCGTAAATTATTCACAAAAAATATTTGATTGATATGGAAAAGAAACACTCTGAATCACTGTGAATATTTCACTACTAACATTTAATTTTTTTTTTTTTGAGTGGAATTATTTTTTAGCATGGACACTATTTTATTGCGGGTTAACGGGAACGGCCTTTGTTAGTTAACATACTGTATATAAAATGTTTTCATGAAGCCGCTTTTAAATTGTCCATCCATGATATCGGTATAACGTGCACGTATTTCTTTTATTTACATTTTTTGGAGGTGGACGTGTACGTCCACCATGATATCGTGGCGTTAGAAAATATAGAAGCACGCAATAAATAAAATTTTATAGAAAAAAGTATAAATTCCATTTTATGTATAATGTCGTTTTCAGACCCGTAGAGACAGCGATCGTCTAAAACTTATGTAAATATTGGCTTAAATATACAGTGTTGGCGAAACCAAAAGATGAACGATTTTAAGTTTGTTTTTACCTTAATTTTCCGGGTTCGATTCCCAGTTGTATTATTTAAATTATTGTGAATGTGAGGACTATGTGGATTTTTATTTTGTTTATATTTTTTCGTTCTCAGTTAGTTTTATCGATGGTCTGGCAATTTGAGAACTTTATGCGGCCTACCCAAATGTCCTTTCTTTGGTATTGTTCGTCGAGTCGTTGAGCTCCATAAGCTCTGAGTTGAGCTCCTCGGTTACTGACAAATGCTTGCACTGACTGGACAGGTCCACTCAAATCTGTGTGGTTCTTTCCTCAAAAGACAATTTCAGACTCTAATCTACATGGTCCTCATATGGCCTGACCAAGATTATGTCTGGACTTTAAAAGTGACTGCGACATCTGAGTTTGTTTCGGCCTTTCTTCTCAGAGTAGTCAGATAGGAAACGCCGACCTCATCTAGCTTATTTTTAATATTTTTTAATATGACGTGTAAATGTGTAATATCCTATTTACAGAATAAACAATTACATTTCATTTAATTTCAGTGGGGGAAAACTTTATTGCGCTTTTTGGTTGGTGGTAGGGCTTGTTCTAAGTCCGCCTGGCTAGCTACCACCATGTTATCTAAGTCTGTCGCCATAACAACAATGTTATCAGCACTGTTGTGTTTCGGCAGTTAGAGGTAAGATGGCCAGTTCCTCTGTTGTTGAGGATTCCGAGTGGAGCTCGCTTCCACCTTCAGCCTGATCATCACTTACCATCAGGTGGGATGCAGGCCAAGATCTATCCCGTTGTGGATAAAAATAAAATGAATTTGACTGGGTAGAATTAGCATCAGTGGATTCTGCTAATCAACGGTTGGCACTCGGCGGCCTGTAGCGCATTGTGACTGTGAGTGCACCGTGCACACTTCTATCTAAGCACTAAAACAAACAGGTTTTGCTGGGACCGTTCTTGTTGTTTTGTTTTTGTAATTATATATATATATTATTTTTTATTAGATACTAGTTTATTTATAGTTTATTTGACTTAATATTTATTAGGTATGTTGAAACTGTATGTACTTCCCGTCACTTGTCCATAAGGGTTCATTAGAAAACCAGCGTCAGACAGTATATTCTGTCTGGCATTAATGCTGAAATGAGCCTTTTTGGCGCAGCCGTGAGGCACACATTATCGTTTTAAAAACATTATTTATTATTTATTTTGATATTTGTGTTTTGTGTTTCATGAACTGTGTCCAAATAAACGTTATTCTTTCTTCTTTCTTTCTTTCTTTTAGGTAAGCCTCATGACCAACTTATAAAAATAAAAAAGGCAATTTTCCTTCTTATAATATACACTAGCTGCCGCCAGCGGCTACTCCCGCGTAATATCTTTATAAATCCTATGTTACCCAGTGATAATATAGCATTTTAATGGTGAAAGAATTTTAAGTTAATTTGTTACAAACAAATTTTTTTTTTCTCGTTATAATATTAATGTAGATTATATTATATAATATTGTTATAACATAACAACAAAACATTTGTTATTCTTGTAACATATTTTTTATAGAGGAATATAATACAGGGTGTTAGGGTAAACACCGTTATCCTTGAAACCAGCGGTTTGGTTTCATTTATAGAACGTTAAATCAATGGAAAATGTTTTTTTTTTTTTTAAAGTATAATCTTCATTTTCCCACAAGAGTAGGTATTGCACCGTATCACCCTAGGGGGCTAGGGCAACGAACTTGCGTCTCGACACAGGTCGGTGGCGCGGGACGTGACCTGACCGGCCGCGAGCGCGACCCCTCTCTCAGTCAGTCAGCTGTTTCGCTAGCAAGCACGGTGTCGGATATAAACGTTTTTTAAATCTTTTAATGAAAATAACGTTTTTTTTATTGTTACTCGGTCATTTATTTTTATATTTAAGTCAACTACCCATGGTTTGACTAACAATGGTGTTTACCCTTACACCCTGTATAACCGCGTAGAAAAAAATACCCCTATTATAATGGCCAACATTTTCAATATAATAAAAAAGTCTCTTCTAATCCTAGCGTCGCCAACACAATCTACCCTAAAGAGTACAAATATACTTATTTATCGCTGATCCGAAGTTCGGCCAGTTCCTGCTCCTCATCCACCTCGTCTTCATCATCAGAACCGTGGATTGACGCGGCCGGGGTTGTACCTCCTAAAATGGTAATAACAGAGTTAGTTTCCAGGAGTACAGACATCCAGGGTTGCGGGAAAATCCGAAAGGGATACCGGGACCTTGGCAACAGGCAACTGAAGGAACACGGGAAGGACACGCCCTTCCGCTCCGCTCAGAGCGGGAGAAGTCATGTGATGATTTCCCAGCCTCAAAAACAAAAAAAAAATGGAGTACAGGCTTTCATAGGGTTCGCTTTAGTTGCCAGTCCTTGTAGTTTCTTGCCCGTTCTTCTCCATAGAGATCTACGTTTTGGAATTGGGAACTAGCTTCAACTTTCTGACTAACTAACCGACTCTTTGACAATTCAAATATTCATCAGTATTGGAGGACATTAAGAGCGAACATTCTGAAAGTGGGCAACGTCAGCTGCAATAAATAATATCATAACACTGAATATTTAGTTTTAGTTGTAAAAAAAAAAGGATTTGGAAACTTTCCAAATGCCTTTTTTACACCTAAAACCGGTTACAACTTAAATTCAGTGTTACAATTGCAATTCATAATCAATATTTTAGACAGTTGTCTAGCCATATTTCATATTTCCATACAGTAAAATTGCCAAATTAATCAAAACATTTAAATATTTGATAGTTATTTGTGACGTTGCCAACTTTCAGAATAAACACTCTTAATGTGAAATTATAAAATAAAAAACATTTTAGGGACGTAGACGTCCCTAAAATGTTTTTTTTAAATGTAATTTTGTCATGTTTATTTCATGAAATGCAAAGCTACAGGTAGGTAGCTTGCTTACACTACGCTTAGCAAGACTGCTATAGAAACGGGTTTTGTCGACGGAAGAATAGACAAATAACAGGTTGTGATTGTTAAGAGGAAATAGGGTCGGTTTTTTCTCCATACAAAAAGTCATAATTCGAGGTTCGGCTCTCGTCTATTTCCTCCTCCAATATTGGACCAATTTGAAAGATATTTACTGTGCCCCTATCTTTTTCTTTTTTCATTAATAGTTGTCGAATTTGTACATTTCGGCAATTTCGGCTTCTGATGACAGCGGTAGACCGCTGCAATTTTGAGCATTTTCTGAGGGCTAGTGCTTCTACAGCTAATGGTTCATCAAAACGGAAAACATAGAACTAGTTGATATTTATATTAATGTAAATGTTTTTTTTTTTTGTTGTATATATGATTATATTTGTTTCAGTGTTTTTTTACAGTAAAATAACAAACGCTCTTGCCTGTTTCTTTCTGGAAAAGAGGCGAGAGCGTTTGTATGGAGAGGGGACCGATCCTATTTCCTCTTAATCCGTCACTTTGTCTATTCTTCCGTGGACAAAACCCGTCTCTACGGTGGTCATGCTACGTGTGCCGGAAGTAGCTGTCCCTTTTTGTAATGAGTTATTTTCATATAACCGCAGATTTTTTTTTTCTTACATTTCTACTCAGTTGTTTTACAATACCAAGAGAGACTTGAATATATATACGTTTCCCGCACCATACAAATCAAGGTGCTAAAACTCAAGTGCATATAATCACAAAAATCCTAGTGTAAAAAAAACACGTGCCGAATTCTCTAGTAAGTATTGTCAGAACAAAAAACCATGTGCCGAATTATCTAGTATTGCCAATACAAAAAAAACTAAAACTACCACAAAGATTTTTTTTTTTGTGAAAAACCTTTCTAATGTCCCTCTGAATTGTGACCAAAAACCCGATCGTGATAAACCAAGATTCAGGGCTGCCAGAGTTTCCATTTTCCCCGGATTCATCGTTGTTATTTTTAGGCTGGCAACCACCACAACGCCATCTGTCAACATCGTTTATACTATTTTAGTCGCTATACCTTTGAAATAAGGACGGTTTTAGGGTGTCTTTATTTCAAAGGGATAGCACGTAATAGTGATTGACAGATGACGTATAGGTGAAAAAATATCTATAACTTTATGGCCGCTAACAGTACCCGAGATATAGTTCAGTTTATTTACTCGCAATCAATTCAGGCCAATTCATTTTCTTTACTGAGAAATGCTTTTCTCCTAAATTTCTGCATTATTTAAAACTTGAAAGATAATTAAAAAATATTTTTGTCTTATGTAAGGTTTAATTCGCGAGAAGTGCAGCATACAGCAGTTTTCACAGCCAATGAAATATCAACCTTGTAAAAGTTGAAATAAAGCCGAAAATAAAATTAATTAATTAATATCAAATATCCATATAGGCACCAGCAAGCTTAGCATGACCACAATAGAAACGGGTTTTGTCGACGGAAGAATAGACACAATGACAGATATCAGTTTGTGTATCTGTCATTTTGTCTATTCTTCCGTCGACAAAACCCGTAGAAAACCTGTTTCTATGGTTGTCATGCTACGCGTGTAGGTTACGTTTAGACATTTTTCAGCTTTATTTTAACGACCGCAAAGTTGACATTTTCTTGCGAATTCAACCGCACTTTGCCAAAGAGTTTGCCAGCTTATCATATATCAAGAAAACTACAAAAATTCCTATAAAAATCACGTCATTGCTGCACACACTAAAAATCCCAATACTTTTTAAAGGCAGCCCTGAATATAAACCTAACCTAATTATTCTCAACTCCATCAGCACAATCCTGCAACTTCGCAATCAGCTGATCAATCTGTTCCGCCACAGCTTCGTTCAAAGGCTCCAAAAAGTTCTCATTCGGCGTTCGGTAATGTTCGTGCTCCGATTCGGTAAAGTTCGGCTTTTCGAAGCTGATTTCAAGGCTCGGGTCGTCGCCGTCGTCAGTAATATCGAGAATTTCCAACGATTTTTGTAAGTTGATTAGATTTTTTGTTTGTACGTCTATTTTTTCTTCGGAGGTTTGACTCTGTTCGTCCTTCGTTTCTTTTTCGGTTGAGATTTGACGTTCGCGGCGTACTGGTCACATATAATTATATAATTCATGTATACAAAATATTGCAAAACATTTTTAAAAGAGTAGCGGTGGAGTTTCTTGCCCATTCTTCTCCATACGAAAACTACCTTTTGGAAGGGGCAACTAGAATCAGTTCTATTTCTTTGTTTTTGATGTTCAAAAGTGTCTTTTATGTACCTAATTGAAATAAATTATTTGACTTTGACTGGTGGTGTTTAAGATAGATAGTGACCACAATAGAAACGGGATTTGTCGACGGAAGAATAGACAAAATGACAGATGCAAAATCACAATCTGTCATTTTCTCTATTCTACCGTCGACGAAACCCGTTTTTATGGTGACCCGTTCTGATGTGCAGTAGATTAACTTCTATAAATAAAGGTATACTTACTAGAATGTGTAGGACTGGGCGGTTCAGAGATCGGTCGGGGGTAGTTGAATCTCTTGCCCAATTCCTGATCCATATGGTCCACATAGTCTGGGTACACGATCTTCAGAGCTTCGGCGCGCGCTTGGCGGTAATACTGTGGGAGAAATAGTTTGGTATTAAGTTTTATTATTTACATAGAGATTTCTTATTTATATGTAACTTTAATACTAACGTATTATACATATAATCCTTCCGGAATAAATTCTCTAAACGATGGTGAAAACCTCATCGAAATCTGTTGCGTGGTTTGGAAGAACAGCGCGGACATACAGGCAAACATGAAAAGCGAATTTAATTTATAATAGGTATAGATTGGGACTTGGTACATTAATATACAACGTTATTTTTTCTTTATGCTAAATCCGAAAAGGTGTCATTGTACTCATCATTTTGGACAACTCTTTCTATGGGACCAACATTAAAATCGCGAAAAAAAAACAGCTGTTCCATACATTTTGTCGATTTAAGTGAACACAAATGTAGGGAACAGCTGTTTTTTTTTTCGCGATTTCAATTTTGGTCCCATAGAAAAAGTTGTTCAAAATGATGAGTACAATGACCCCTTTTCGGGTTTAGCATAAAGAAAAAATAACGTTGTATAATTTAAAAAAAAATATATATAATAAATTATGTTTTTAGATCGAGAGGAGCTCGTGGCTAAGTAAAAACAACCGCACGGGTCGATCGATCAGGTTAAGCAACGCGCCGCGGTTTGAGGATGGGTGACCATCTTTACATATCGAGTCTCCTCCGTGTCTCGGAATTGGTCCCGGCTGTCATTTGTAGATTTTTGACCGTAGTGTCGGGTATTCAGAAGCCCGAAAGTTTTACACTCAGTCTTACAAAGGGTATCGTGTCACCCAGTTACTGGGTTGTGGAGGTCAGGTAGGCAGTCGCTCCTTGTAAAATACTGGTATTCAGCTACATCCGGTTAGACTAGAAGCCGACCCCAACATGGTTGGGAAAAGGCTAGGCTTGATTTCATACTCACAATGCCCAAATTCCTCCAGTCTAGAAGGTCTGACAATCTTTCAGTTCTGTTCCTCTGAATGATGCGCTGCCGGCGTGTGAGTCTGAAAAGTAAGAAAAAAAAACTTTAATGTCTTTCTCGGCACTCCCTTATTACTCCCGGTTTATTTATCTGTTATAGCTTGCCCGATACCGCTGTTCCGCGCTTTAGGAACGTGCGCGGCTACCGGGGGCAGTGGAGCGCTCATTGGTCAACGCTGCCGCTCGCGATTCACGCGTTCTAAAGGTCGATATTTTTTCGAAAACGTAAAACGACGTATTTCTATATTTATATCTGTATTTTTTATGGTCCATCTTTACATACCGGGACTCCTCCGTGCCTCGGAAAGCAAGTCAAGCTGTTGGTCCCAGCTGTCATTCGTGGATCTTTGACAGTCGTTACGGGTCGTCAGAAGCTCGAATGTCTGACAACCAGTCTTGCCAAGGGGTATCGCATTGCCCAGTTACTGGGTTGTGGAGGTCAGATAGGCAGTAACTCCATGTAAAATACTGGTATTCAGCTGCATCCGGTTGTAATAAGGCTAGCTAGATTGATTTTTATCTGTATTTTTTATGATGTACATAATAAAGAGTATTCTATTCTAAAAGCACAGATTAGTTCACATGGTTCACTCAGCAAAATCATTTAAATAAAAAGTGACTCTTGCTACGACACAATAAAGTGCAATTCAGGTCACACAGCGTTAATTACCTTCAGTTATATATATACCTAGAAGTTGCATCTCTTTCTATCGCGTAACTCTTATATCTTCTGACTCCGTTACGCTCACTGAATTGGCCTGACAAGACGACCCCGCCGCGTACTTGTAGCTTCATAACTTTAGACGAAATAGGGTGGGTCTTTATCTCCATACAAAAAGTCATAATTCAAGGTTCGGCTCTCGTCTATTTCCTCCTCCAATATTGGACCAAATTTGAAAGATATTTTATAAATTGAATACGAAGGATATTTACTGTGCCCCTATGATTTTCTTTTTTCATTTATAGTTGTCAAATTTGTACAATAGGCTCAAAATTGCCTGTTTAGACCGCTGTCATCCTCTGATGACAGCGGTCTGTACAGGCAATTTTGAGCATTTTCTGAGGGTTCTAGTGCTTCTACAAATAATGTATCATCAAAATGGAAAACATAGGGGCACAGTAAATATCCTTCTTATTCAATTTATAAAATATCTTTGAAATTGGTCTAATATTGGAGGAGGAAATAGACGAGAGCGGAACCTCGAATTATGACTTTTTGTATGGAGAAAAAGACCCACCCTATCTCCTCTGAATGCGCCTTCTGTTCTATTCTGTGGTACTTTTAAAAGTTACTTACTTGGTAAAATCGAACATATACTGCGCTAATTGCTGTACGGATCCCTCCAACGATATGTACCGGCGATCCACCACGTAGATACCGTACGACATCGGATCTGCTATGTGTTCTTGCATGAAGCAGCCGAAACCTAAAACAATGATATTAAAAGTAGACTTTAGCTTTACGTATGGCAAATAGATTCTTATGTTACCTACAGGGTGTAAGGGACAGCCCTCCGTAGACTGATTGGATGAATTCAGCATATAATACTAAGACGACCGGTACATGAAATTATTTCAAGAACGTTATGGGAATCTAACAAAGCTGATTTGTATTATTACCTCTCGCGCAATGTATCGTTACCGTGGCAAAACCCGGGTAGCCGCACTCCCCGTGGCGGGGGGGAGGGGGGGGGGCAAAATAGTTGGGACAAGGCTAGTCTGATAATATAATTTGCTATTATGGTTTGGCATAAAAAAAACAAATCATTAGTTGACCGCATATCTGTGTTCAGTGAGAGCAGTGGTGGCCCAGTGGTAACGGCCACGACGTACGAGTTGTAGGTCGTAGGTTCGAACCCTGACAGGCGCTTTACTTTGTGTAAATTATTTCACTGCCACTGCTCTCAAAACGGTGAAGGAAAACATCGTGAGGAAACCGGCATGTCCTAGAACCAAAAATTCGAAGACATGTGACATCTACCAACCCGCACTGGGCCCGCGTGGTAGATTACGGTCCGCTCCCTCTCACAGAGAGGAGGCCTGTGTCCCAGCAGTGGGAACATTATAGGCTGATTATGTATATCTGTGTTCATAGTTTCATACTTCAACCTTGAATCGAAAGGAATATCTATTGTAAGGATCGTAGTAGTGTAAGTGGCGTTCTGTTATTTCTGCCTACCCTCATGGGAATAAGGAGGGTCTAAATGTATGTATGTAGTCATAAAAGTCACACAAAAGTCGAAAAGAAGAAAACCAAAAAAAAAACGTGTGCGATCGGGGGAAGTTCCTTCAAACAATATTTTTGCAGCCGCCATATTGGAATTACAATTATTAACGTCACTATCGGCTTTATCAACCTCTAAAACTATAAAAACGACACCCATGGCGAAAATTGTTACAATTTTCGCAGCCGCCATCTTGGATTTACATTTTGACCAAATTCACACTTTCTCTCCCTCTCTATTGGGAAATTGTGAATTAGAAGACACTCGCAAGTATGAACGCATTTCTTGTGACGATTTCTGCGAGTTTACTCCTACCACAAGCCGCGTTAAAGAACTTTGTTACAAAAGTCGAAAAATTCATAAAATCTTGCCCTTTTACCTGACAGGTTGGTGGTGACGCTGGGGATGCCCATGACGGTGCACTCGGCCGGCGTGTAGCCCCACGGCTCGTAGTATGATGGGAACACGCCGAGATGACAACCTCGCACGAACTCCTCGTAGTCCAGCCCGAATAACGGGTTGGTTGAGGTGAGGAATTCTGGGTGGAATATTACCTGGAAAACATACATTATTGAGGTTTTTAAGGTTACGAACTTGGAAAGAAAAGCCGGCCAAGTGCGAGTCGGATTCGCGCATGAAGGGTTCCGTATCATCCTAACTATACTGGGTGTTAGGGTAGACACCGTTATCCTTGAAACTAGTGGTTTGGTGTCATCTATAATATACTTTTTCTATGGGACCAACTTTGAAATCGCAAAAAAAATATCAGCTGTTCATACATTTTGTCGATTTAAGTGACACACAAATGTATGGAACAGCTGTTTTTTTTTTCGCGATTTCAAAGTTGGTCCCATAGAAAAAGTGTATTATAGATGACACCAAAACACTAGTTTCAAGGATAACGGTGTCTACCCGAACACCCTGTATATGTTATAAATGCGAAAGTGAGTTTGTTTGTTTGTTTGTTACGCTTTCACGCTAAAACGGCTGAACGGAGTTCGATGAAATTTGGCACAGGGGTAGACCATGACCTGGAATAGGATACTTTTTATCCCAATTTTCTCACGGGATCGAGACTTACGCGGGTGAAACCGCGGGGCGCAGCTATCTATAAAGTTTTCTATAAAAACGGCAAAAAAAACGTCATGTCTGTTATATGGGAGCCCCTTAAATATTTATTTTATTCTGTTTTTTTGTATTTGTTGTTATAGCGGCAACAGATATACATCATCTGTGAAAATTTCACTTATCTAACTATCACGGTTCATACGTAACTGCCGCGCACTCAATACTGTTGCATTCACTGAGATTTTAATACTGTTACTTAATTATACTGTGACAAAGGTGATCGCTGATGCCATTAAAATAAATGATAACTTACCTTAACTTTATCGTTGACTGTGTTAAAGAGTTCACATCTTCTGATTGAATTCAACACAGGATCGCTCCAATCATCAACCTGTGGTCAAGATAAGAAAAGATAAGACTAGCAAATATCTGCTGCATATTGAGTCTATTAACTGCTCCCAAATTACCTTTTTTTTTTTTTACATTCACCTTGACATAATTATCTTATTATTTGACATTGTATACCTACAATTTGGTTTCGAGGTTATAATAGTGGCTTTTGTGGACATGATAATTGTTTAGATTTGTTACAGTTGTAATAGCAATCATGTCATTTGTTTTGAATAGGTCTTTATTTTTATTATCCTACTTATCTCTTGTATAGATTCTTTTTCATCTTGTGAATGTGAGAACGATGTAGGCTTAGTGGACTGTAGTAGATTTCTTGAACATTTTCTATTTTGTTAAGTACTTACCTGGTACTTTTTGAAAGGCCTACACTGTCCTCCCATACCTAATAACACTGTAATTCGAAAATATTGTAACAGCCGATTATTTTTAAAAGAGTAACCGTGGAGTTTCTTTCCGGCTCTTCTCCATAGCAAACGACCAATTGGAACCGTGCACCTAGCTTCTGACGTTTCATAAATGTCCATGTAGGTTTATGTGAAATAAAATATTTTGATTTTGGTTTTGTTATTCAGCCATTTGCGATCGAAATTGTGATGCCCTATGATTTTTCGCAAGCTGAAATTTTTCAACGGTTATTTAGAAATAATAATAACGACAAAAGTCGGTGCTTATCTAGAGCTTGTATCTTTTTCCGGGCTCGTTGTGCAGCTTCAGCTGTGCGAAAAAAAACCGGCCAAGTGCGTGTCGAAGCACGCACAAGGAAGGGTTCCGTAGTTAGGATGAATTTATCCCAAGAACAAAATTAACATTGTAGATGAAAAACTTGTTCTCCCATACGGAATGTATTGCAGAATATGTTGTAATGTATATTTAACGTATACATATATTTTATTTTTATACTTTTTCGGCGTGATTTATATGTACATATCCATACCAAATTACAGGTTTCTAGTACTAAGAGTCTATGAGCTAAGCCGCGGACAGACAGACAGACAGACAAAAAAAACCCATCACATAGCCGCCAACTTCGCATTCTGTACGTCTACTTAAGCAACATAGCACAAAAATAATTGATGGGAAACGACTTTTATTTTTGGTGTAAAAAATCGCTGTTTACGGTACTGCGCAACGTAACGCACGCAAAACATTGTGTTTACGGGTGCATTCAACAGTTCAGGGTTTGTAAAATTAAGTTATACAGGGTATTAGTGTAAACACCGTTATACTTGCAACCAGTGGTTTGGTTTCATGTGTAGAACGTAAAATCAATGGAAAATTTATTTTTTAATTACATTTTACCACTCGAGTGTTTCACCCTTTCACCTACGCGCTAGGGCAACAAACTTGCGTCTCAACACGAGTGGGTGGCGCGGGCCTGACCGGCCGCGAGCGCGACCCCTCCCTCAGTTAGTCAACTGTTTCGCTTGCGAGCACGGTGTCGGATAGAAACTTTTTTAAATATTTTAATGAAAATAAAGTTTTTTTTTTTTTTTGTAACTCGGTCAAACTACCCTTGGCTTGAGTGACAACGGTATTCACCCTTACATGCTGCATAACATAAAAAAATTGTAACTTTGGCCTTCAACACCTCCGTAACTAGAAGGTTCCCAGGTATGGTGCAGAACAAAAAAATGATCACAATGACGGGAATAACAAGTGACTTTCGGCTTCGTTATGTGTCTTTTTACCCGACTACGGCGAAGAAAAAAGGAGGGTTATGATTTTGACCGGTATGTATGTATGTATGTATGTATGTTCATCTGTTCCCTCATATCTTCTAAACGACTCATCACAATTTGCCAAATGAGGTATCGTTGGAACCGTCTTGATCGTCCGCTGGTTAAAGGCAATGTGATGTCACATTAAATTAAAAATGGCGCCCTCTAGAGGACATAAAGTCAGGAACTTAAAAAAAAATATTGTTTAATCGTACCATGTTGGGTATCAAATGAAAGGGCTTAACCCAGATATGCCTACTGTCACTGAGCACATTTCAAAAATATATTTATTATAACCCAAAAAGAATTAAA
The DNA here is from genome assembly GCA_948473465.1 of Lithophane ornitopus. Classification (NCBI taxonomy): domain Eukaryota; kingdom Metazoa; phylum Arthropoda; class Insecta; order Lepidoptera; family Noctuidae; genus Lithophane; species Lithophane ornitopus. Next base: position 2,430,076 of record OX419642.1, on the reverse strand, counting down.
AAAAAAATTAAAGTATTAAAAACTAAAACCCAACTACGACTAAAAAGGTACGTGTACGTGTTAGGACATAAATCGAACAGATTATGTGTGACTCCGGATTTTTAATTTGTTTGTCTGTGGTGTCTTGTTTAATACCTTTTTAGTCGTAGTTGGGTATTAGTTTTTATTACTTTAATTTTTTACACCCGTTATTTAGAAAAAGTAAAGTAAGAAAGGAAAGAAAATGTGTTTACTTACAACATTATGCGTGGTGATGGGCGGTAATCCGTCTCTCTGTAGACTGTATATACACCTCTTTAGACGAACTGTATCTTCTTTTAACATCAGGTCAGATGAGTCGGGGAGGTGGCCACTGTAATAGATAAGATTTAGTTAGATATAACATTTTTGAATTTAGTTAGATGTAACATTTTTGAACATTGGTGCCGATTCTGTTGTTAACAAACTAAACTAAATTTAAGTTCAGTGTATCTTTTTCTTTTTATTTCATTAAGAAAAGGACAGAAGATAAATTTTAGTTTAGTCCTGTCAAATTAATCAGCGCCTGACGTAAATTGACGTAGTTTTCGTAGGCAAGTTTTTAATCACGTCTAAACTTTTAAGGAGTAGTGACAGTTTGACAGGACTGAACTAAAGGAGATTGCCCAAAATCAAAACCGCTTTATAGTGTAAGAGTATGGCCATAAAAATATACTCATAAATTATAAAATATTTTTTTAGCTTTTCTTAGTTAATTTGATCAAAATCGTATGTGGGGTTAATATTTTGTATTTAATTAGTTAGTTATTCGATTATATGGCGTATGTTGGTGAAAGCTGTGTTGCCCATTTTTAGAACTTCCCTAATCGGTCTTATCGGATCACGAGCGGATGATGAGTTTTAAAAATAATTTCAACTAAACATTTTTACTCGTTATTAATATTCTAACTTTTTATTAAAATAATACTGCTCTACTTATTCAAATCTTTCTTTAGGTGGCAAACAAATCACTTATGGTCAGGATGATTTAAATTAATTGTTGATAACACTGTCGCGGGAAATGTGAAAGGCAAACTGTCAAAAGCGTCACTGTCAATCAAATCATCGTGTTGTTGTTGTGATAATAAATAATTTATAATTGCGTTGTGTGAGTGTCCAGTGGATTGTGGACTGTGTAGAACGTTTTTACGACTACGGTCCTCTGTGCAGTAAATCAACAACGATTTCGTTAAAATGTCACGCTGTGTGAACTGTTCCCTTTCTTTGGTACATCCTCTACCCCGTCGCCAAGTCGGGGAGGCAACGGATGTAATCGTCAGAATTTTACGATCCTGGATTACTCCAGCAACGGTTAGTTCCCCTACATTTTAGTTAATAGGGCTACATGTAACTCTGTAGCTGATATTACAGCCTATTATTGCAATTGTTTGGTGGGTAATCGGACAGTGGGATGCTGTGCTCACGTTATGACCATTTTGTGGTATCTTAGTTGGGCTTGATTTAGGTCTGTTGAGCCGCCGGCTCCGTTTTTAGACGACATATTTTATGAATATGATAAATAAATAATAGAATAATAAACATCTGTCGGGCATGCCACCGACCGGGAGAATCAATCCGACACATTATCTCCGGGTGTTCTCGTCTAGCTAACGGAGAGTACTTGCATAGACACAACCTTGTAGCCAGGATTATCCATCACCAACTTGCTCTTAAAAACAGCCTTGTGGAATCGGAAGTGCCGTACTACAGGTATGTGCCCGACCCAGTTCTCGAAAATGGAAATATCACATTGTACTGGGAGCGATCCATCATCACTGACAGGACTATTGTTACCAATAAGCCTGATATAGTGGTGGTGGATCGAACAGAGCGGTGCGCAATGATCATTGACATAACGGTCCCGCATGACGGAAACCTCCAGAAGGCCGAAAAAGATAAACAAATCCAAGTATCTTGACTTGGCTCACGAGGTTGTCGACATGTGAGATGTGGACTCTGCGATCATTGTGCCGATAGTCGTATCAGCCAATGGTTTAATTGCTAAGAGCATCTACCAACACCTATATAGGCTGTCGTTGGGCAGCTGGGTTAAGGGCCTGATTCAGAAAGCGATACTCCTGGACACGGTCCGTATTGGCCGGTAGCTTGGACCCTGTTCCCGATACCGGTGGGCTACTATTTTTTTATATTTTTTAGTGTTTTTATATTTTTATAATCTAATAATTTAAAAAATATAATTTATATGTAAATAATAGATTAATAAAACTATTTCATTCCTATATTCAATCATTTTTATTTTCTACTTCCTACAACTGTACTTGTAGGAAGTAATAAAAATGATTGAATATAGGAATGAAATATGGGGATCATTAATTGATTTGTTAGAACTATTTTCTGTTGCATATCTATATAAATTCAAATCATAATGATGCAAAGGAATGCGTTTTTTGGTGGAAGCTTTGTTACAAAACTAACCTTAAAACTGAACAGAAAATCAAAGAACCCATAGAGAACCCCACAAAATAAATGGATTGTTTTTATTTTCTTTGAGACTACGACATCACCCCTCTTTTATATCCAATTTATGCTGTCATACAAAACTGTTTGATGCGCAACGGCGCTCCGTAGATAAATGGGCATTTTCCTTTATCTTCTGTCCTTTTCTTAATGAAATAGAAAAAAAAAGATGCACTGAACTTAAATTTAGTTTAGTTTGTGAACAACAGAATCGGCACCAATGTTTTTGAAGAAATGAATGATTATGCTAAAAGTGGTTAAGAGCCGAGGACGCCGCGGTTAGGTTGAGTGGTGGAAAGCGGCTACAGTCGGGCGGGCCCTATACTCGTAAGCTGGCTACAGTCGGGCGGGCCCTATACCCGGCAGCTGGCTACAGTCGGGCGGGCCCTATACCCGGCAGCTGGCTACAGTCGGGCGGGCCCTATACCCGGCAGCTGGCTACAGTCGGGCGGGCCCTATACCCGGCAGCTGGCTACAGTCGGGCGGGCCCTATACCCGGCAGCTGGCTACAGACGGGCGGGCCCTATACCCGGCAGCTGGCTACAGTCGGGCGGGCCCTATACCCGGCAGCTGGCTACAGTCGGGCGGGCCTTATACCCGGCAGCTGGCTACAGTCGGGCGGGCCCTATACCCGGCAGCTGGCTACAGTCGGGCGGGCCCTATACTCTTAGGTTGGCTACAGTCGGGCGGGCCTTATACCCGGCAGCTGGCTACAGTCGGGCGGGCCCTATACCCGGCAGCTGGCTACAGTCGGGCGGGCCCTATACTCGTAAGCTGGCTACAGTCGGGCGGGCCTTATACCCGGCAGCTTGCTACAGTCGGGCGGGCCCTATACCCGGCAACTGGCTACAGTCGGGCGGGCCCTATACCTGGCAGCTAGCTACAGTCGGCCGGGCCCTATACCCGGCAGCTGGCTACAGTCGGGCGGGCCCTATACCCGGCAGCTGGCTACAGTCGGGCGGGCCCTTTACCCAGCAGCTGGCTACAGTCGGGCGGGCCCTATACCTGGCAGCTGGCTACAGTCGGCCGGGCCCTATACCCGGCAGCTGGCTACAGTCGGGCGGGCCCTATATCCGGCCGCTGGCTACAGTCGGGCGGGCCCTATGTCCGGCAGCTGGCTACAGTCGGGCGGGCCCTATACTCGGCAGCAGGCTACAGTCCAGTAGGGCCTATAACCAGCATGTATTGTATATTGTAACAATATTCTGATCTAAAAGAGTGTCCGTGGAGTTTCTTGCCCATTCTTCTCCATAGGCACCTACTACGCTTTGGAATGGGCAACTAGCTTCATATTTCTGACTGACCGACCCCTTGACAATTCAAAAGTGCCTGTAATTGGTTTATTTGAAATAAATGCTTAAACACTCACCTCAGACAGATGTCGTACATTCTCCTGCCTATTTTCTGCTGTATATCATTGATGGTGTCCCTCAACGCTTTGGTCACAGCATGGCCGCGAAGACTCTCCACATTGAAGTTGTTCGTTTTGGCGGGAAATATCATGAAGGCGACTACTGTCGTGTCGGAGCCTGAGGACTGGAAAGAAAAGGGAAAATTTGATATTGTTGTTTTAAAATATGTATTGTGGGCAAATACAGAATATGGATAGAGGAGCGGAGCGGAACTGTGCCCATATTGACCAATGGAATTGCATAAAATCTCCGCTCCGCATCAGGACACGGATTCATAGAACAAATATAAAAATTCATTAAAAACCGGAAGCGGAGCGGGGAAGTGAAAAAAACCGGCCGATGCCCGCTCAGATTACTCGTCACGTGAACTCGGCCTAGCTGCACAGTCCGCAACGCCGCTCCACCCTACCTCGCCTCGCTCCGCTCCGCACAACCTCCGCTCCGCGTCAGTGGACAGGCAGCCTAATGCTTTAGTTTTCTAGGAGCGGTTGCGTCATATTATTAACGCTTTTCAAAGCTTCACTCAGCGGGCATACAGCGACCTAAATCGAGGTTAATCCATACTATCCATACTAATATTATAAATTCGAAAGCAACTCTGTCTGTATGTTACCTTTTTACGCCTAAACCACTGAACGGATTTCAATAAAATTTGGCAAGGAGATGGATGGTATCTCGGGGAAGGACATAGGCTACTTTTTATCGACATACCACGCGGGCGAAGCCGCGGGCGGAAGCTAGTATATATATCTATCCTAACTAATATTATAAATGCGAAAGTGACTTTTGTTTGTTTATTACGCTTTCAGGCTAAAACGGCTGAACGGATTTGGATGAAATTTGGCACATGGGTAGACCATGACCTGGAATAGGACATAGGCTACTTTTTATCCCGACATTCCCTCGGGATCGAGACTTACGCGGGTAAAACCTCTAGGCGCAGCTAGTAATAATATTATAAATAAGAAAGTGACTTTGTTTGTTTATTTGTTTGTTACGCTTTCAGGCTAAAACGGCTGAACGTATTCATGGGTCGACCATGACCTGGAATAGGACATAGGATACTTTTTATCCCGACATCCCCACAAGATCGAGACTTACGCGGGTGAACCCGCGGGGCGCAGCTAGTGGGATATAATATTTACCTTCAAATAATGGTTTAATCTCGCTAGCGCTTCAATGAATACGTCCGCTCCCTTGTTACCGAACTCGTAACGACCTGCGATGAAGAAATACAGCGTCTTGTCTAGGTCGAAGTTGAAGTGACTGTGAACAAAAAAAACAGTGACATTAGGCCCGTAGTTGAAAATAAAAGAGTATTTTTAATGTGGAAAAACACATCCTAACTAATATTTCAAATACTTGAAAAGCGACGCTATTGATCAGAGCGGATGTGACGTAATAGTCTATGACAACAATCAAAATGTCCATGTGTTTTGTGAGTGTTTGACATTGACTTGACATTCGTTTGTTTGTTGTCATAGACTGTGACGTCACCGCACCAAGCGCGCCAAATGGAGGGCGTTTAAATAGTCCGGGTCGGTTGGATATTTTTAGAATTTTTTTGAAGTACTTTAAATTGCTTTTTTGGCGTCGAATTTCTTTTTTCTATTATTGGCGATGTAAACTATCGGAGGAGCTCGTGGCTAAGTAATATCAGCAGCTCGGGTCGATCATCAGGTTAAGCTTCGCTTGCCCGGGTTGGTCCGTGGATGGGTGGTCACCCATTTTCATATATCGAGACTTCTCCGTGCCTCGGAAAGCACGTTAAGCCATTGGTCCCAGCTGTCATTTGTGGATCTTTGACAGTCGTTACGAGTCGTCAGAGAGGGTATCGTATTACCCAGCTGCTGGGTTGTGGAGGGCAGATAGGCAGTCGCTCCATGTAAAATACTGGTATGCAGCTGTGTCTGGTTAGACTGGAACCCGACCCCAACATAGTTGGGAAAAGGCTAGGCAGATTTATTGTAAACTATCGAATAAAAAAATACATGCATATTCCCTATTAAAGCATATTAAAACTAAGGAAGTGGCCTCCGCTGCCGGCGCCGGTTGTTGAATTGGCTGCCGGCGCTGACTTTGGTTGTCAATTTGGCATAATTAAAAAAGCATGTTATATTTTTTTTCCATTATCAATAATGTCCCTATTCGAGTAATAAAGTATACAACCTGTGCGCATTAACATGGCACCTGACTCGGAACTCAATACGGGGAGTATTGAGTTCCGAGCCAGGTGCCATGTCAAATCATCATATGACTTCTCCCGCTCTGGGCGGAGCGGAAGGGCGTGTCAGACTCTTACTGACTAAAACCCACCCGTGTTCCTTCGGTTGCCTATTGCCAGGGTCCCGGTATCCCTTTCGGACTATTCCGCAACCCTGTCAGGCATCGGTCCTAACGGACCCCGTCAGGTGTGCTGACATCTCTTTGAGGCGCGCGTGGAACACGACGCGCCATCGACCCGGGCCTGGTCCTTATCGGACGGCTGACTGTGACCCCCTACGACTAGATTGTAAAAAACGACTAGATTGTACAGTACAAAAATATTTTAGTTAGTTAGTTGGGGTTCTGAATACTGGAAGAGTTTCCATGAACGCCGCGCCGCCGGTGTCCATTATGGGAGCCGGCGGTGACATTGCTGCCGTTTCCCAAAGCCGTTATATATGGGAGCCGGCGCCGGCAGCGGAGGCACTCCCTAAAACTAAACTCACCCATAAAAGTGTCCTCTTGCGAACTCATTGATCTTGTCCTTGGCGAGCGCGTGCAGGTTCTGAAACTCGTGCAGCGCGGAGAACTTCTTCACGTTCAGCCCGTTAGGAGTGATGATGTCTGCCTTGCGTTTGAGGAGATGTTCGGCTTCGTACCCTGGGGAGAAACAGAAATAAAGGTTAAAACTTCAGGAATCCGAACTATATTCTAACTAATATTATAAATGCGAAAGTGAGTTTTTTTTCGCTTTCACGCTAAAACGGCCGAACAGATTTGGATGAAAATTGGCACAGGGGTAGACCATAACCTGGAATAGGACATAGGATACTTTTTATCCCGATATTACCACGGTATCGAGACTTATGCGGGTGGAACCGCGGGGCGCAGCTAGTATGATAAAAGCGAAAGTGAGTTTTTTGTTTGTTACGCTTTCACATTAAAATGGCCGAACAGATTTCGATGAAAATTGGCACATGGGTAGACCATGACCTGGAATAGGATAGAGGATACTAGCTTCCGCCCGCGGCTTCGCCCGCGTGGTATGTCGATAAAAAGTCTATGTCCTTTCCCAGGATACCATCTATCTCCTTGCCAAATTTTGTCGAAATCCGTTAAGTGGTTTAGGCGTGAAAAGGTAACATACAGATAGACAGGCAGAGTTACTTTCGAATTTATAATATTATATACTCCGTTTGAAATAAGATTAGACATTTAAATAAGCCTTTTTTTACAGTCCTTTCAACCGATTTTGACTTCTATTGCGTTGGTGACATGACAAATGGCAACTGCAGTAGACAGTTGGTATTGTGTAACTTTTTTTTCCCGCGCAGAAGGCTAGTCTCCGTTGAGATTGGCCGCCGTGGCCGACAGACGGTCTGTGCCCTGTTTATAAAAACTTACAAGCCTTGTAGTACCAAATGTCCTTATTTCGTTCACAAGTACTTATATTTTGACAATTTATTCGCGATTTTGTCTATCAAAAAATGATTTGTAAGTTACAACTTGTAGAAAATCATAACAAATCCTGAGAGTGTCCGGCGACTCTCTATTCCGTCTTACAAGTTTACAAGTGTCGCTTAGTACCACCGCAATAAATGTTTAAATCCGATTTTCTTTTTTTAAATGTGGTCAAAAGAGAGAGATGACCTGATACCAGGTGTCCCAGCAGTGGGATCATTAAGGCTGATTATGAATATGGAGATGAGCTATGAATTTAACGAAAATTAACATTCTAGGTAACTTGTGAACGTGTAGACTTGTAACTTTTGATAAACAGGGCCCTGGAGGACTATACAAGTAAGACATTATGTACAAACTTACCAGTAATATCCGAAACGGTAGTGAAAATATGCGTCATGTGTGCGGCAGCCCGCTCCATACAGTAGCGGTGGTAGATCTGTCGCTTGCCAGCTTCCTCATCTACAGAAAACTATAACAAAAAGATATCATTTGTTGAGATATATTCGTGATAATATTGGTGCCGATTCTGTTGTTCACAAACTAAACTAAATTTAAGTTCAGTGCATCTTTTTCTTTCTATTTCATTAAGAAAAGGACAGACAACCATAAGCCTATATTATCAGGCACTTTTGAATTGCCAAGGAGCCGGTCAGTCAGAATTATGTAGTTAAAAAAGTACCTTATCCAGATTATTGTAGAAATCAGTGTTGCCAGCACACAGGTATCTCCCGAGGAGGGTAGCGTGCGTCGTGAATACAGTGGCAACGTCTACGTGGCGAGTCCTGGGAATAAATGCAGAAATGAATCATTTTTCCTGATTTGATAAATGATAAAATGTGAATTTACATTCAGTAAGTAGGTAGGTATGTACGATCTATACATAAATATTATAAATTAAAGTCGCTTTTCATGTTTATCTATATGACGGCGTTGTCCTTCTAAACTACGCATTGGATTTTCATGCGGTTTTACCATCATTTAGATTTTCTATTCCGGAAGGTTTATGTGTATAATACGTTAATAAAGCAAGACCTCTCGATGTTTTATCAAGTTGTAAAAACCGGGCGAAGCAGGACCGGGTCGCTAGTATATTATAAACTAACGGTTCTCACAGTCTTTCTTATTTATAAACTAACTAGCTTTTGCCCGCGACTTCATTCGCGCGGAAGTTGGAAATTATCCTACGGGAAAGTACTACCGGGATAAAAAGTATCCTATATCCTATTCCAGGTCATGGTCTACCCTGATGCCAAATTTCATACTAATCCATTCAGCCGTTTTAGCGTGAAAGCGTAACAAACAAACAAACATACTTTCGCATTTATAATACTAGCTTTCGCCCTCGGCTTCGCCCGCGGTAGGCTGATATAAAGTAGCCTATGTCCATCCCCAGGGTGAAAACTATCTCCTTGCCAAATTTTGTCGAAATCCGTTCAGTGGTTTAGGCGTGAAAAGGTAACATACAGACAGACAGACAGAGTTACTTTCGAATTTATAATATTAGTATAGATAGTATGGATTAAAGTTACTTTTCATATTTGTCTGTATATCCGCGTTGTTCATCTAAACCACGCAACAGATTTTAATGAGGTTTTCACCATCGTTTAGAGAATTTATTCCGGAAGGTTTATGTGTTATAATACGTTAGTGTTAAAGTTACATATAACTAAGAAATCTTGATGTTTTGTCAAGTCATAAACACCGTTTAAAGAAGGAGGCTTAAAACGGTCACTTTAGCAGAATCATAATATGAAAATATTAAGAATCATCGTAAAATGTCACTAACTGACAATTCATAATATGATCTGCGTGTAATTAAAATCGCGACAATCTAAGAAGTCCGTTTTGACGTTTCGTTCTCGTACATGTAATAAAATGTTAAGCCTTGAGAATCACTTTTAGGCAATGTAGATAAGTCGTCGATTACAAACTCTCTAAGAATGTTCAATCGATATGTCTCGAGAATCAGTTTATACGAATCCAATATATTTTTTCATCGCTATACTCAACATTGTTATAGCTGTGAAAACGGACTTCTTAGATTGTCGCAAGTCTACGAAATAATTCATCTGTTTGACAGTTTTCTATGGAGGTTCGTAAAATGGTCCACAAATAATGAATTGATTTTATGTCAAATTAGAGGAATAGCCAAATGACAGCTGGGATTCAGAGCATGAACTGCTTTTAGAGGAATTGCAAATGTGGCCGGTTTAGGCCCTGGCCGCTAGTTTATGATATAAGTAAGGAGTTACCTGAGCATGATAAGACCGATGCCAGCCTGCCATTCATGGAAATGCGCGACGACTCGCGGCGGAGTGTCGCTATAGCCTTCAGCTGCTTTGCGGAACTAGAATATATCAATAAAGAATATTATTAAAAAAACCGGCCAAGTGCGAGTCGGACTCGCGCACGAAGGGTTCCGTACCATTATCTATAAAAACGGCAAAAAAACCACGTTTGTTGTATGGGAGCCCCCATAAATATTTATTTTATTCTGTTTTTTAGTATTTGTTGTCACAGCGGCAACAGAAATACATCATCTGTGAAAATTTCAACTGTCTAACTATCACGGTTCATGAGATACAGCCTGGTGACAGACGGACAGACAGACAGACAGCGGAGTCTTAGTAATAAATGATAATTTTAGAAATTTATAATTAACGATAAAGGTAATTCCTGATAGTTCTAATTCTAAATACGTACTAAAAACTTCTGAATGGCGAGAAATCTGGATGTGGAAAAATCTGGATCGGTAAATTCTGGATGGCGAAAAATCTGGATGACGAAAAATCTGGCTGGGGAAAAATCTGGATGGCGAAAATTCTGCATAATGTTTAAACTGACCTCGCCAATAAACTGCGCCACCATAAACCCTAGGATCACAGCATCGTTGGCCTCCACGTCTAGATGCGGTATGCCAATGCCGCAGGTGCTCCACAGCTCCTGTTTGTACCCGTCCAGCTGCCACGCGCCGGAGCCGATGTCGAAGAGAATGATCTGCGGGTTGCCGTCTACCAGCCAGGTACCGGTGTGGACCTGGGAAAGGAGAGATTAGTCAAAATCAAAATATTTTTTTTCACGTATGCCTACATGGGCACTTATGAAACGTCAGAAGCTAGGTGGACGTTCCAATTGGTCGTTTCTTATAGAGAAGAGCCGGCAAAAAAATCCACGGTTACTCTTTAAAAAAAAAAATTGGTATTTACAATATTTTCTAATTACAGTGTAAATAGTTATGGGAGGATAGTGTACGCCTTTTCCTTTAGTAGAGTTTCTCCTGCAAGAGCTCATGCAGGGATGTACTGCAACCGCTGAAATAGCGCAGTTTTCTATTGGCATCCGTCTTACATCATTCAAGTTAGGATTTTAAATCAAATGCATTAAAGTCTATTTTATGTGTGATGGCTTGCGGGCAGTGAGTGGCCTGCGAGCTGTCCATATTCTGTATAGTAGTAATAAAGTATACAGAGACTGATAAAGTATTGCAGTTGTAACAGAAATTTATATAGAAAACTTAAAGTAGAAGCGACGAAAAAAAACGTCTGGCTATCTGAAGAGTTTCATCAGTCAGTGAAAAAATTGGAATGAGGATAAACTTTGTCGAAGGAAGTAAAAAAAAATTGAATATCACTAAAATCGTGCAAACGTGCGTTTTAGTTTAGTTGAGTTCTTAAAGTTATCAAAATACGGCAGTGCTTTTTGCACGTTTACACGAAATAATTTACACAAAAAAAAGCGTGTCGGGGTTCGAACCTACGACCTACAACTCGTAAGTCGCGGCCGTTACCACTGGGCCATCACTGCTCTCAGAGAGTTGATTTTGCTTTTATTAAAAGCTTGACTCTTGACCACTTTCAATGCCTCAAAACATGAATCTCTTGACAAAACATAATACGAAGACATTTCTTGCATCTAGGTTTTTAACTAAGATCAGACAGCTGTTGTTATTATAACGATAACAATTGGTTATAAATTGACTTTTAAATATTTTCTTTCTTTATTTTTTTTTTCTTTATTTATTTGTTTCTTTATTTTTTTTTTCTTTATTTATTTGTTTCTTTCTTTTTTTTTTGTTTATTTTTTCTTTAACGTACCTTGTAACCCTGGCTCCTCATTGCATTAACCGCGGTAGTGAGCGGTGAGTTCGGAGGGAAGTCAGCCTCCTCAACCTCAGTACGAGCGCATTGTTCTTTGTACGGGCCTGTTGGGGAGAAAGTGATATTAATACATATTTAGAGCTATGAGGAACAGGGTGTAAAGTTCACTCATCCTCTATAGAAAAGGGAGGATCCTCCGACCAGACGGGTGTTGTGTCTGGCGGGCAACTGCCCTACGATTGATGTCTAGATCTTGTATACAGCGTGCCGCTTTAATGGTGACATTAATTTAACACACGTATACGATTTCGCGTATTCATTTTATGAAAATATTTGAATTTCATTAAACGTTATTATTTATTGATTTATTTACAATTTTCTAAATTACCATCTTGGAGCATTTGCCGGGGTCACGGATCATTATGTAGGCGAATAGAAGGAAAGCCGCGCAATTTCTTAGTAATTTTGCCGACAAAGAATCGAACCGATAGACGTAAGCCCAGCTGGTAGATAGCTTCATGAATGAATCTTTTCACAGAGTGATCTCAATTTTGGTTATGTTTTTATTATTTAGTTTGTTTGAAAAAAATTTTTCAATTGAACAATTATTTTATTTTATTATAATGTTTATGATTACTGGCCACTAGCCCTACCCGTGTGTTAAATTAATTTCGCCATTGTAGCGGCACGTTGTATACAGCGTGTAACAAAAACCCTCTCAGATCCGTGAGGGTGTTCTTAAGAATCATACTGAGAGTTTATTTATGTGGTTTTTTCTTTGGAAAAAAAGTTAAAAAATATTGTCGCATTTTTTTTCAATGGGGAATATTACCGGCCTCTAAACTACGGCCGCCCGCACCCCTTGTAATATGGGGTGCGAGCGGCCGTAGTTTAGTGGGTCTCTACAATTCATATATTATGACATCTGTAGAAAATTTGCTAATTTATAATGAAATTGGGGTAATTTTGGTGAATTTCAAATTGCAATAACTTTTTTATTTTCAATAATATTTTACATGTAAAAGAAACACTGTACACGCACACTTGTATTTCAACGTAGAAAGACAAGTGTGACAAGTGTGTACAGAGTGTTTCTTTTCCGTAGGTATCAATAAAATATTTATTGTGAATTAAATTTTACTATAAAAAAATTAAAAAAGCTTTAGTTTTTAATGGTAATATTTTTTTGCATGTGTAGATATACTTTACTATACTTTTGCAATTCAAGAATAAAATCTGCAGGTTAACGGGAACGAACTTCGTTAGATAACATACTGTTAATATATCTACGTCTAAATATTGTATTTTATAATGGATTTCCGCAGTCACGCCTGAATCTTAACTATCCTTTTTTTTTTTAATTTGTGAATTCATCAAATGAATTCTCCCGCTCTGGGCGGAGCGGGAGGGCGTGTCAGACTTTTACTGACTAAAACCCACCCGTGTTCCTTCAGTTGCCTGTTGCCAAGGGCCCCGGTATCCCGGTATTTCAGACGCTAATCTACATGGTCCGCATATGGCTTGACCAAGATTATGTCTGGACTTTAAAAGAGACTGCGACCTCTGAGTTTGTTTCAGCCTTTCTTCTCAGAGTAGTCAGATAGGAAACGCCGACCTCATCTAGCTTATTTTTAATATTTTTTTATATGACTTGTAAATGTGATTCCAATATCCTATTTACAGAATTAACAATTTCATTTCATTTCCCTTTCGGACTTTCCCGCAGCCCTGGCAGAAATTTTAACTACCTATCCTAAATCTTACCCAACAAGCAGTAGTTGTCCCCCATTTCTTCGGTGGAGACATATGCTTTCGATCTGATCACAGTGTAGATACCACCGACTGAAAAAAGAAGAAACACAAAATTGAAAATTAAATATGCATCATCTGCCTAGCATTTTCCCAACGTTGGGGTTAGCTTCCAGTCTCACCGGAACCCCAGTATTTTACATGGCTATGATTTTTTATGACAAGCGACTGCCTATCTAACCTCCACAACCCAGTAACTAACATATATATATTTTTGTTTAATGTAATGAAAAGACTACGGCGATACATTGAGTTAAAATTTGTCATGAAGTAATTGTGACGTAGCGACCCCCACTCCCCAACTTTAATGCGTTTTATCTAAGTCATTTTTTATTGATATGATAAAGCAAAAAATACGTTTCAAATATTTTTTTATTATCTGAGTCAATCTGCCTAGCCTTTCCCCAACTACGGGTCGGCTTCCAGTATAACCGGATACAGCTGAATACCAGTATTTTACATGGAGCGAGTGCCTATCTGACCTCCACAACCCAGTAGCTGGGTAATACGATACCCCTTGGTAAGACTGGTTGTCAGACTTTCGGGCTTCTAACGACCCGTAGCGACTGTCAAAGATCCACGAATGACAGCCGGGACCAACGGCTTAAGGTGGATGCGCCAAGGTATCCCGCGAAATTCAAATTTTCTTACGTTTTTTGCAATTTCCAGGTCAGTATCAGGTTGTATGTTGATCTAAATATTATTTGCGACCGTAACAAATATGGATTTAAATGAGCAACCATCAGTTTGATTTTGTCTACACATAAATATTATAACACTCCGTGCCCTTCTCACTAGCTAACCATGTCCCATTTCAACTCGTACCCATCTTAGAATTTCTAAGACAACTTGTAATACAAGTATTCGCAAGGACTAAGGATTTAACAGTGGCTGACCATAGACAATAGACGATTGGGTTACAGGCCTCGTTGTACAAAATGTAGGAGGATTCTGAACGAGATTATTTTTATGAAGAAAACAGTTCTTAAATCAAAATATTTACATAACATAACATCACGCCTGTATTCCCCGAAGGGTTAGGCAGAGGTGTACCTATAGTACACCCACATTTCGCTAGTTATTTTTAAGTCAAAATCAACCAAGGCACCGTGATAGGCCCGTTTTTATTTATTACTTATGTAAATGATATGCCCATGTCCCTTGAATATCCTATAACTATGTTTGCAGACGATAGCACTATAACAATCCCATGTAAAAGTACAAATACATATGAAAATGACATAAATAATTCTCTTGACGCACTAATTAAATGGCTAGACGAAAATAATTTAAAATTAATTTAGGTAAGACAAAAATAATGCACTTTAGACAACGTACTCCCGGCGGAACTATTCTCAACATCCATTACAAAAATGACAAAATTGAGGAAGCAGAGGATACCAAATTTTTAGGGTTGCAAATAGATTGCAACTTAAATTGGAAAGCACATATAGACAGTTTGTGTAAACAATTGAGTTCATCCGCATATGTGTAATATAAACTATCCTCCATTGTAGATGTCAAAACACTTCTTACGGCTTACTACGGAATAGTTGAATCGCACTTGCGCTACGGTATCATTTTCTGGGGGAACTCAACTGATCGAGATATAGCATTTAAGGCCCAGAAAAGATGTCTCCGATCATTGTTAAAACTTAAATCGACAGACAGTTGCGCGCCTTATTTTAGGTTACATAAAGTCTTGACACTTCCGTGTATCTATATTTTCGAAGTAGCTATGTTTGTCAAGCAAAATCCATCTCGTTTTGAGCGCCTGGCTGTTGTATTCCCAAGGAATAGGCGTGACAACAGCAAATTATGTCAAGTATCATGTCGAACCACTTTAATGCGTAAGAGCGTTTCTTGCATGGCCCCAATTATTTATAATAAATTACCGAGTTGTTGGAAATCTTTAAATACAGCACAATTTAAGAGTAGATTACGGAATTTTTTGATAGATAAAACATACTACAGTGTAACTGAGTTCCTATCGGAGAAAAATATTTGTTAATTAGTGACATTTTGATTTTTGTTGCATGACATTTTTTGATTTTTGACATTTTGATTTTTGTTGCATGACATTTTTTGATTTTTGACATTTTGATTTTTGTTGCATGACATTTTTTGATTTTTGACATTTTGATTTTTGACATTTTGATCTTTGACATCTTGATTTTGGTTAATAATAATAATAATAGTAATAGTAATGAATTGATCTAAATAAGTGTAATAAATGAATTGATCTAAATAAGTGTAATAATAGTGTTTATAAATAATTTCAAATGTTTGCATGCCGATTGGTAAAATATGGCTGAGCTAAATGTAGTCTTAAGAACTATTATGTATTACCCATATTTGCAAAATAAAACTATTCTATTCTATTCTATTCTAAAATCAAAATATTTTATTTCACATAAACCTACATGGGCACTTATGAAACGTCAGAAGCTAGGTGCACGGTTAAAATTGGTCGTTTCCTATGGAGAAGAGCCGGCAAGAATATCCACGGTTACTCTTTTAAAAATAATTGGCTTTTACAATATTTTCAAATTACAGCGTTAGTAGGCATGGGAGGACAATGCCTTTCAACAAGTACCATGTAATAGGGGGCGAGCCTATTGCCATCAACCGTGCCACAAATCCAGACTTCGAGCTGTTACTGAGAAATTCCAGATGGAAAATCCAATAATCAATACTAAAAAATATAAAAACTACATACAGTGGAATCGAGAAACTCTTACTTTTTGAAGTGGGTTAAAAACCCGTGTAAAAACCACAACGCGATATAGACGCATGTATTAACGTGTGTTTTTTTATGTACCATCTTCATCATCTGCCTAGCCTTTTTCCAACTATGTTGGGGTCGGCTTCCAGTCTAACCGGATGCAGCTGAATATATTTTTTTTTGCGTTTTGGTATTTTGGCGTGTCCTAGCTGACATAATGGCTAATAATTAGATTTATGTTTTATGTTGCGTAATGTAAATGATTTTGCATACTTTTGTATAGAATTTTTTTTTTCTAACTGAACAGACAGCTGTGCTGCTGGGGAGTTTGTTGCGCCACTTCTTCTTCCCAGCTAAAGCACTAGGAAGTGGTGAAAGGTGGGCGTTTCATGAGACTGTCTTATGTAATTTTGACGTTCGAAAAGTGCTGATTCTCAGCCTAGTTTGAATAAATGACTTTTGATTTTGATTTTGACCAGTATTTTACATGGAGCGACTGCCTATCTGACCTCCACAACCCAGTATCTGGGTAATACAGACTTTCGGACATTATGTACCGACTTGTTATGTAGGTAATCAATTTTAATATCTTACCTTTATTAGCGACCTCCCAAGCAGTTTCAAAGGTCCATCGGTTCTCATCGCTGGCCGCCTGCCCCTTATCCATATAAGAGAGCAGGTCATGTGTAGACTCAGCCCTGTAGAACCGTTTCGATGATCTGTCGCGTGACATTGTGACCTGTGGGCAAGAGAATAAGGTTTAGATCCGATTGCCAGGTGCATCTGTAGCCTGTGGGAAGGAGAATAAAGTTTAGTTTGGCTTGACATATGAACGATGCCATGAGATGCATTGAGATTGTAGCCTGTGGGGAAGATAATAAGGTTTAGATCGGATTGAAAGGTGCATCTGTAGCCTGTGGGAAGGAGAATAAGGTTTAGTTTGGCTTGACAATTATGAATGATGCCATGTGATGCATTGAGATTGTAGCCTGTGGGGAAGAGAATAAGGTTAAGAACGGATTGGCAGGTGCATTTTTAGCCTGTGGGAAGGAGAATAAGGTTTAGTTTGGCTTGATATATTAACGATGCCATGTGATGCATTGAGATTGTAGCCTTTGGGGAAGAGAATAAGGTTTAGATCGGATTGATAGATTGATGCCATGTGATACATTGAGATTGTAGCCTGTGGGGAAGAGAATAAGGTTTAGATCGGATTGGCAGGTGCATTTTTAGCCTGTGGGAAGGAGAATAAGGTTTAGTTTGGCTTGATATTAATGATGCCATGTGATACATTGAGATTGTAGCCTGTGAGGAAGAGAATGCTATATTATGCTGAGCGATTTACCCCCAAATTGATATGTTCGTGTATTCGTTCTTTCTTTATTTATTAAAACTTTATGCACAAGTAAAAAAATACTGTACAAAGGCTGACTTAACGCTCTTATTCCAACGCGAAATACTAGTTAATTACCTAGGTACATATTTCTGTGGTCCTAGTGAAAAGGGGTATAAATCCGATTTTGTGGAAAATGAGTTAAGTATACAGAAGTGATCAGAAAAAAATGCTCTATCGTTTGCTGTAAACGGATCTAAGCTATCTATAAAAATAAAGAAGTTACCTTGTGTAAAAGGATCCAACTGACACCAAAAAAAATTACAAAAGTCGGTTTCAAGAAAAAATAAAAAATATTTTGTGTTTTTTAATCGAAATTAAAATACTTAAATTACCCACGTTTTAATTTGGTTGGTGTTTATCAACACAACAACACCTGGTTCTTAAAAATGATTTAGTGAGTAATGATATTATTAGACATGAATCCGTATAAAAAACTTCACATAAAAATAACTCAATAATAATAATAAATTTAAAATAATAGCATAAATTCTTTACCTATTAAAAACATCACATGTATTTCATTTGGTAGCGGTTTAAATGTCACACGAGGTCAAACACGCAATTTGAAGCGCGCGGAGTGTATCTTCCGTCTCCTCTAAAGTTGAATTTTTGGACTTAGATCCCTTTTCACTAGGGCCACAGATTTTTGTATGCGTCAGTACGATAAGAGTGTAGTAAGAAAAACCCTATGTCCGTCACAAAACTCAATTTAAACGATAATTTCCTGACAGACCACGTTCAGCTCATTAAAATGCTAATACACGTACCTCGTACCTACCTATACCTACTTGTACTGACGTATTCTGCTCACAGTAAATAAATTGCAAATGTATGCGCGAAATACTCGTAGTTGACATAACTAGACGGCATTTTTAAAGATGTTTTTGAATAACCATGAGAACATGTTCCGGCGGATTTTTATTTGATGATTATTTTTTCGTTTCAATCAATCAAACGTTTTCTTACGGAGCATTTTTTTATATGATTGGATAGCAAACTAGTGGAGGAGGTCGTGGCTAAGTAATAACAGCTGCTCGGTTCGATCCATCAGGTTAAGCTACGCTTGCCGGGGTTGGTCCGTGGATGGGTGACCATTTTCACATATCGAGACTCCTCCGTGCCTCGGAAAGCACGTTCAGCCGATGGTCCCGGCTGTCATTTGTGGAGCTTTGACAGTCGTTACTCGAGGATAGTCGTCAGAAGCCCGAAAGTCTGACAACCAGTCTAACCAAGGGGTATCGTGTTACCCAGTAACTGGGTTGTGGAGGTCAGATAGGCAGTCGCTCCATGTACAATACTGGTATTCATCTGCATCCGGTTAGACTGGAAGCAGACCACCCAAAATAATAAAATAATAGTCGTCCAGACCGTATTTCGACCATGGCAGCTAATCTCAGTGGATAAGGCCTTCAACGCGGGAGATATTATAGTGCAGGCGTGTGTGCGCAGATACAGTTGCACTCTCTCTTCCATCGCTCTCAAAGTCCGATGGGACGAGAATCCGACACGACCGGAGAGAGATCCAGCGCAGGAGTTTAGGTCGACGAGTCGTTGAGCTCCATAAGTTCTGAGTTGAGCTCCTCGATTACTGACAAATGCTTGGACTGACTGGACAGGTCCACTCATATCTCTCTCATATCAACTCTCATTTCAGACATTAATTTACATGGTCCTCATATGGCCTGACCAAGATTATGTCTGGATTTTAAAAGAGACTGCGACCTCTGAGTTTGTTTCAGCCTTTCTTCTCAGAGTAGTCAGATAGGAAACAACGACCTCATCTAGCTTATTTTTTACACGACTGCCCAAAAAGGAGTGTAATGTTTTTATTATTACCTTTAAATGTGATTCCGATATCCTATTTACAGAATAAACAATTTAATTTCATTATACTACCTTCAAAAATACTGACTCAGTCAATATTAGCGCAGTCTTCGACAAAAAACGGTTTATTTGTGTCCGGAAGACATCATTCTACAACAAACATTGGTATTGGCACAGAACTGAACTTGTGACGTAGACAGACGTGCCCCCGACACCATGTTATAAACATATATGCAGAAGTTGCATGAGTCTGAGTTATCATTTCAGCCGAAAGACGTCCACTGCTGCAAATAGGCCTATTTTTTTTTTGTTTCCGGGTTTGAAAGTCCTCGTGGATGTCCTCCGCCCTGGGGTGGGCGAAGGGGTCTGTCAGACTTATACTGACTAAAAACCGCCCTGGTGTTCGTCGCGGGAACGAAAGAATCTTCCGCAACCCCCGACTGGTGCCGGCCGCGATTGCGGGCTTCCTCGGGTCAAGGGGGAGAGTGAGGTGTGTGACTCCCCCCGCGATTTCTAAGAAGGGCGCGAGTGGAACACTTCGCGCCGCCATCTGGGTCCTGATGTGTGGGAGGCGACTGACGTCCCCGAGTCCGTCACCCCTGGACCCATTTAGGGTAGCTGGAAGAGGGCGTTATCCGCCCTCCGCTGACGCCCGGTGCACCTGCTGCGGGCCGGGTGAGTGGACGAGATGTCCCTCTCCCTTTCCGCAGCCTCTTTCTGCGAGACGACTGCCTCGCAGTAGGAAACCACCGCGTCCCAGGACTCCTCGCTGCCGACCATCGAATTCACTACGGACGACAGCGACAAGTCACTGCATACTTGTGAGATGAGGGCACGGCGGCACATAGACCTCCCCCAAGCACCGCCACTTCGACCGGTTCTGTGCATCCTGCATCCAGCAAATTCCCGCGGCCTTCACAAGGCCGCGGGTGTGGGCAATGTGCCCACTGCCTACTTTGGCAATTCTTCGGGCAATATCGGTTCTCCTGCTCTCTTAATTTCTGATTCGATCATGTAGGAAACTCTAAGCATAGCTCTCTCCATGTATGGTTTTGGTTCACTAGGATGAGTCATATAAGCGATCAACTACCATGGCGTAAACAACTGGACCTTCTAACTAATCTACTTTTGACCAGACCTACGTAGGCTTGAGGCGGTCACAATGAAGTCTGTTCAAAGCATCTTTGGCTTGTCTCCAAACATGTGTTCTCGTGCACTTGCTTATGTAGGTATCATGTAATATTTTCTTACATGCAGAACCTATGTATAGGTAAGTAAGAGACAATATTGTTTAAAAACATGAGAAAGAATGTCTTATGGCTTCTTCTGCGCCCTAATTGCGTAATACATGATCAATAACAATCTGAATTGTTTTGAAACAAATTGCTAATCCATTGCTTCTTATGTTCGAAAAAAAATCTGCCCAACAACGTAAATAATGCAATGAATGTTGTTGAACTGTCAAAATTAAACAGATTAGTCTTAATCGTTTACGAAAATGTGTTACGCAACTAGATAGCTGGGTCCGGAGTTTAAGAGGAAATAGGGTCGGTCTTTTCTCCATACAAAAAACGTCTTAATTCGAGGTTCGGCTCTCGTCTATTTCCTCCTCCAATATTAGACCAATTTAAAAGATATTTTATTATTTGTATAAGAAGAATATTTACATACTCTGCCCCTATGTTTTTCTTTTTTCATTAATAGTTGTCTTTGTACAATAGGCCTCAGATGACAACGGTCTAAACAGGCAATTTTGAGCATTTTCTGAAGGTTCTAGTGCTTCTACAGATATTGTATCATCAAAACGGAAAACAGGGGCATAGAACTAGTTGATATTTATTTTACTGTAAAAAATAATTGCTCTAAGGTCATAAACCAGAGAGAAAACAGGCGAGAGCGTTTGTATGGAGAGGGGACCGACCCTATTTCCTCTTAAAGACTTCCAGGTTGCCCAAAGCAACACATGTCCAGGTGAGAGATCTCTCACTTGTCACTCATAGTGAAGGGGAACAAAAACGATTTCACACAAAATCATTTTAAAATATGCCTGATATTCACAAGTTGATAGTAGTAACAAGATAAAGTACAAAGATAACATATATTTTATATCATTTATGTGACATAAGCTGTAGTAAAATGAGACTCAATGAATAAGTAACTACTGATAAGAGAAACATTTATAGGTATTGATAACATGTGGAAGGAAGAGGAGCTCGTGGCTAAGTAATAACAGCCGCACGGGTCGATCATCAGGTTAACCTACGCTTGCCGGGGTTGGTTCGTGGATTGTTGACCATCTTTACATACCGAGACTCCTCGTTGGTCCCGGCTGTCTTCGTGGATCTTTGACAATCGTTACAGGCCGTCAGAAGCCCGAAAGTCTGACAACCCGTTTTACCAAGGGGTATCGTATTACCAAGTTACTGAGTTGTGGAGGTCTATCAGTACAATTTAAATGATATTCTAGTAATAAAACGTATGATTGATAACATCGTATTGCTGCGATGATAAGGTTATAGATATTATCATGTGTAGCAGTAAATCATAAACAATATCGTATTTGCAACTCGATGGGGGACATAATCAAACTTCTGAGATCTGGCTCAATGCTGGAAAGTGCTACCTACATGTTTTTTTTTTTTAAAGAGTGCCCTACCTCAAATTTTATCTCCCTCGCACCATACTACTCGCGGCCTGGGTGAGAGCTAGACGGAGTGGGGTGCTGGCGGCTCCAAGCCTCGAATAGTTTATGTAAAATAATGTAAATTTAAGAAAAATAAAAAACATAAGAACTGCTTTTTTTTTCTTGAGTTCAGTATCCAGCTGCATCCGGTTAGACTGGAAGCTGACCCCAATACAGTTGGGAAAAGTCTAGGCAGATTGATCTGCAGTTATGCCTTCAACTTTCCTCAAGGATGGAAAAAAAGAGATATTTACTACCAAGTTGCCAGATTTTTTGAAAATATGGAT
The DNA here is from genome assembly GCA_948473465.1 of Lithophane ornitopus. Lineage (NCBI taxonomy): Eukaryota > Metazoa > Arthropoda > Insecta > Lepidoptera > Noctuidae > Lithophane > Lithophane ornitopus. The sequence continues at coordinate 2,407,678 of OX419642.1, read as the reverse complement.
TCTTTTTGGCCAGCCCGAGGCAAAGATACAGAGGAAAATTTTAAAAGCATTAAAATTAATATTTTAGTCATTGATAATTCGGTTCTTCAGAGACTTCTTTACGAACTATTCACATTTCTGAAAGACAGTCATCCATACCAATGTTATAAATTCGAAAGTAACTCTGTCTATTTATCTGTCTGTCTGTCTGTCTGTATGTTACCTTTTCACGCCTAAACCACTGAACGGATTTCGACAAAATTTGGCAAGGAGATAGATGGCACCCTGGGGAAGGACATAGGCTACTTTTTATCGACATACCACGCTGGCGAAGCCGCGGGCGGAAGTTAGTTTCATATAAATATGACGTAAAAACAACTGTTATTCATTTTTAATAGAGACAACAAGTACCTAATGTTATCACCGTACTAACACAAATAACATGTAAGTTCAAGATTACGCAGCCAATTTATTAGATAAACTAATTTGCGGTGATCTGCCGATCAAAACATTACGTGCTACCCAGTGCTACCACGTTTTTTTTATTCTATTATCGTCATCAGCCTATCGAGGAGCTCGTGGCTAAGTAATAACAGCCGCACAGGTCGATCCATCAGGTTAAGCTACACTTTCCGGGGTTGGTCCGTGGATGGGTGACCATCTTTACATACCGAGCCTCGGAAAACACGATAAGCCGTTGGTCCCGGTTATTATTCGCGGATCTTTGACAGTCGAGTCGTTACGAGTCGTCAGAAGCCCGAAAGTCTGACAACCAGTCTTACCAAGGGGTATCGTATTACCCAGTTACTGGGTTGGGAGGTCAGACAGGCAGTCGCTCCATGTAAAATACTGGTATTCAGCTGCATCCGGTTAGACTGGAAGCCGACCCCAACATAGTTGGGAAAAGGCTAGTCAGCCACACGTATCACTAATTCACTACCTACATCTTTCACTCCCAAATCATCTCTCGATAACAAGTATATTACAAAAATAATGTACCTAATCAGACGATATTTCATTACCCGATCACGTCGGGAGTAAACGAGATAGCGATCTGACACGCGTTTGTGCACGCACACATACATAGCACACACGATTCTGTATGTAAATAAAAAAACAGTCACTTGGGCAGAATCATAAAAGGATAAAAACTTTTTACAAAAAAAAAAAACAAGCGACTTCCAAAAAAACACTAAAAACGTGAAAAATAACTTTAATTTCGGAAGTCGGTGTCTTTGCTTTTCAATTTTCGTTTTTTGCCACCGACTTTATTTTTCACTTTTTAGTTGTGGTTCCTACCCCACAGAAATTCGAATACCACTACCTGGCATGTAAAAAAAAAAAAAACAGACATATTGAGAACCTCCTCCTTTTTGAAGAAGTCGGTTAAAAATATTATGAATCATCTTAAAATGTCACAAACTGACAATTCATAATTATGATCTGCGTGCGATTCATATTACGAAATAATTCATCTGTTTGACAGTTTTCTATGGCTATTCGTGAAATGGTCCACCTATCATGAATTGCTTTTGCGTCAAAAAAGAGGAATATGTTGAGTTAATTATATAAAATCCATATAAGGTTTCATAATTGTTTCTATTTTTTTTATTATTTACCACCTATATTTTGTACATTATGGATTGCAATAAACGATTTGATTTGATTTGATTTGAAATTACCTACAATAGTAAATACTGATGTCTTTCCAAGATTTGCGTAAGCATGCCTTTTTTTTTTGTTTTCTAAATCAAAATGGCCGGCCTAACGTCAAAATGTTCATCATCCCTGTACATTCACACAAGCTTACTTTAAAAACGTCAAAGCCGTCGTACACTGGATTTTCAGCGCACTGCTTAACGACGAGAGTTGAAAATCGAACAGTACGCTTTTTTGACACGCTGCAATGCGTTCTGTTGGATTCTCAATCCTCGGCGCAATACTGACAGTTGAAAATCCAGTGCGTTATAAAAAAATCGCCCGTGGGTACGAAGGCAAACACATAATTATTCGTATTGACATGAGTTTGTTATTGTTAGCGATATCTTCAAGGTCTTTCCTTCACGGGGTTAGCAGAGTTAGAGATATGACAGATTAGAGGACAGATGGCAACAGTAGGTTAATAGTTTGAATTGTTTTATTTTTAGATGAGGAAAATTATGTGATTGGATAATTTATATTCAGATTTTATTTTGATACATATACATACATGGACAACCTTACATCATGCAAACAGACGTGCTATAAAAATCTCACCGTGAAAACGTAGGTGAAGTGAGCTTGGAGTGAACTGTCACTGCCTTATCAGTAGGTATCGATGACAATGACAGCTCACTCCACGCTCACTTCACCTAAGTTTTCACGGTGAGATGGCTACAGAATAGTAATGCTGATATAAGGCGGGGAAAACAGGGGCAACCCTAGCTGGGTTGCCAGGTGTCCCGATTTCAGGGGTCTGGGGACGCGTCCCGATTTGCACAAATGTCAAATGACTTCATACGTTTCTAACTATAAGGGTTCCTTGTTGCCTACGGAACCCTAGAAACCGGTCAAGTATATGTGGAACCACGCACAATGAAGGGTTCCGTAGTTGAGATGAATTTAATCCAAGACCAAACTTAACATTGTAGTTGAAAAACATATTCTATACATTCTAACTGCAAATGTAAGTTTATACAATAGCCCCGGGCCTCCAAAAAATAGGGGCCTCTACAATATGATTTTTTTTTCTGAAAAAAGTTTTAATTCACAAGGAACATTTTTAATTATATTTAATTTTCCCTTCATGTCCTGGGTTGATGGTCTTAACAATGATACGTTGAATTACTTTGATACCGAAAGCCGGAATAAATCTTTTATATTTTTATCTTTTCCATCAAATTTTCAAGGCCTCCACTTCTTGGTTGCCCCAGCGCATCCACAGTTCCACACCTTTAAATCCGGCCCTGCATGCAAATGATTCTGGTTCCATTCGAAAATGGAATCAGCATTGCTATTCTATAACCATCTCACCGTGAAAACTTAGGTGAAGTGAGCTGTTATTGTCATCTTTATCTGGCAGGCAGTGACAGTTCACTTCAAGCTCACTTCACCTAAGTTTTCACGGTGAGATGGTTACAGAATAACAATGCTGATTTAAAACTGTAAATGCGGCGCTTGTTTTTACAATAAAACAGTATTGTGATAAGTGAAAACGTCTTTTTGAAATCAATCGCTAAAATTCAGTATTTTTTCTCATTGTCACCCGTGAGCACACGCGATTTGCCACATAAGTATGTATGTGGCCAATCTTTGGGTCTTATCTCAGCTACAGTCACTATACGTAGGGCTAAAAGGAAAGGAGGCCTATACCATGCTGTGCAGAGGGACACAAACTGCATAAAATAATAAGACCAGTAGAGTCAGACTACGAATAAACCTGAACTGCGAATAAAAATCGCGCGATTTTTTTTTTGATACTTTTGATACTTAAAAAATTGCGATAAAAATTTCGCGCGATTTTTTATCACAGTGCGGCCTAAACCTTCTGAAGTTCTGACTGCTGACATGATGAGTCTGTCTGATGAGTCAATCTGCCTAGCCTTTTCCCAACTATGTTGGGGTCGGCTTCCAGTCTAACCGGATGCAGCTGAATACCAGTATTTTACATGGAGCGACTGCCTATCTGACCTCCACAACCCAGTAACTGGGTAATACGATACCACTTGGTTGGACTGGTTGTCAGACTTTCGTGCTTCTGACGACTCGTAACGACTGTCAAAGATCCACAAATGACAGCCGGGACCATCGGCTTAACGTGCTTTCCGAGGCACGGAGGAGTCTCGATATGTGAAAATGGTCACCCATCCACGGACCAACCACGGCAAGCGTAGCTTAACCTGATGGATTGACACGAGCGGCTGTTATTACTTAGCCACGAGCTCCTCTGTCTGATGAGTATCGTAACAAAAGCGAAAGTACCAGGCATTCATAGTCTAACGAGAGTTTTAATAATGGATTACCTCAATAATACATTAGTTATACATCCATTATTAGACTGATAAGAACACATTATGCAACAGTTATCACGTACTTGAACGTTGAGTTCAATGAAATCTGTGATCACGATTATAAGGTATGTTTAGGTATATCTTGATGCCAAAATCATTACATATAACATTATGCTTGTATTCCCCGAAGGTTTAAGCAGAGATGTAGGTATCAATTGTACACCTACGGAGCCTAAACGTGGACACTCACGGTACGGCTGGTCTATAAATTTAAGGTCGCTCAGTGAGCTATGGAACAAGCTATGCTTGAAGTATCTCTGAGAGATAGAATTCGGAATGAGGTAATCAGGCAGACAACCAAAGTTGATGACATAGCTCACAGAATAAGCAAGCTGAAGTGGCAATGGGCCGGCCATATTAGCTGTAGAACCGATGACCGTTGGGGTAGACGTGTTCTTGAGTGGAGACCGCGAATCGGCAAACGTAAGGTAGGACGCCCTCAGGCTAGGTGGAGCGATCTTCGCAGGGTGGCTGGAAACAGCTGGATGAGAGCTGCCGAGAATCGAGCTGAATGGCGTGCAATTGGAGAGGCCTATGTCCAGCAGTGGACTGCTATACACTGATGATGATGATGATGTTTAACTCCCATGTAATAAGTGGGGGGGCGAGCCTGTAGCCATAAAAAGACAAGTTTCATTTTTATATGGGACTCCGGCCATAACATGTACACTTTATAAAACCTGGAAAACGAACCCCGGAATACAGTAAAGGCTTTTTTTTTCAAAATATCTGATATTTTTTAGGCACTAATAAATTATAAAGTGAAAATGTTTGACGTTAAACGACCATCGACAGCCAGTCATAACAGATTGGTTGGTCTACGTGATTTTCTTATGTTTAAATGTAACATGACTTCTGGACGAAAGCATTTGTGTAAGTAAGACGACGCCATGATCAATAGAATATGGCAATAATTTTATAAACTATAATTTTTTGTGCCAAAGAAATCAGGGGGATATTCGGGAAAGAATATTTTTCCTCAATTGGTGGAATTTTTTCCTTTTTTTTCAGTAGCGTACACTTTATGGCCGAAAATGTAACATGTCCTTTGTACAAATCCAGACTCAGGGCTGCTACTGAGAAGTTCCAGATAGAAAAACGCAATAACACTTTGCCCGACCTGGGAATCAAACACAGGGCCTCATGCTAAGCAGTAGCGCTTACTACCAGACTAACAAGGCAGTCGATGAATAGGTACCTACATTTTATCAGTGCTAATAATATTTCGCAAACTATTGTCAGAATAATATCAGCTTTACAATTTTTGTGAATTGTTACTCATAACGTAAAGGAGTCAGGGCCGTAGCCAGGAATTCATTTAAGGGGGGGGGGGGGGGGGGGGGTATTGCGCCCGGGTGTCATCACTGTGCGGATCGTCCAGAGGACACGGTAGAGCATACAGTGGTGTGCCCTGCTTGGGCGGAGCACCGCCGTGTCCTCTTGGAGGCGATTGGCAGCACTGACCTCTCGCGTCCGGCCCTGGTCCAGGCCATGGTACGGAGCGAGAGGGCATGGGAAGCGGTCACCTCCTTCTGCGAAGCAGTGATGCTCGCGAAGGAGGAGGCGGAACGCGTGAGGGAGAGGCAAAGCTTGCGCCCTCACGCCCCTAACCGCCGCCGCTGGAGACACCCTGGGCGTCGGGAATCCCAGGCGGATTCCCGGCCACCATAGGCGCGGGCTTGCGGACGGCGAGCAATGGGTAGCTCGCCGTCCGATAAGGACCAGGCCCGGGTCGGGCCATAACTCTCTAAGTTCATGTAAGTGTATTGATTTCATGAAATTTTCATTCAGTACACTTACATGAACTTAGAGAGTTGTATTGCTGATTCTAATGTTTATAATTCTGTAAATACATATTTGTTACGGCCGCTAATAATATTTAGATCAACATACAACCTGATACTGACCTGCAAATGGCAAAAAACGTAAGAAAATTTGAATTTCGCGGGCCACCCTAGCGCATCAAATAGACATTTGTTTCGAAACGATTCCAATTCTGAATGATCGTGTATTACGTAATTAGAGTGCAGGTACGCACAGGCGATATTTTCTCGCGGCGATTTTTTTCACACACTGTGTTTTCGACGGTCGGCTTAGAGTTGAAAATCCAACAGTGTGTTTTTAGGTTTCCGTACCCAAAGGCTAAACCGGGACCCTATTACTAAGACTCCGCTGTCTGTCACCAGGCTGTATCTCATGAACCGTGATATTTGAGACAGTTGAAATGTTCACAGATGATGTATTTCTGTTGCCGCTACGCTATAACAACAAATACGCTAAAACAGAATAAAATAAATATTTAAAGGGGGCTCCTATTCAACAAACGTGATTATTTTGCCGTTTTTATAGATAAAGGTATGGACCCTACGTGCGCGAGTCCAACTCGCACGTGGCCGGTTTTCTTTTGACTCCCTGGGACGCACTCTGTTGGATACTCAAAGCTCGGGTCCACCGAGCGTAGAAAATTCAGTGCGCGATAAAATCCCGCCTCGATATTTTTACGTTCCGTGCGGACGTCGGCATATCAAAAAGTGAGTTTGTTTGTTTGTTACGCTTTCACGCTAAAACGGCTGCACGGATTTGGATGAAATTTGGCACAGGGTAGACCATAACCTGGAGTAGGATATAGGTTACTTTTTATCCCGGTATTGAGTTCCGGTGGTCGTCCGAAGCCGCGGGAAAAGCTTAGGTACATAGATAAATTGTTGCATTAAATAAATACTTAACTAATCAAAAAATTCCTTCTACAAATCACATTGCTACACATAGATAATTGTTGCATTATCTAACTAATATTAAAAACGCGAAAGTTTGTAAGTATGGATGGATAGATGTTTGTTACTCTTTCACGCAAAAACTACTGAATGGATTTGGATGAAATTTGGCACACAAATAGTTTATAACTTGGATTAACACATAGGATACTTTTTATCCCGATATTCCCACGGGATCATGACTTACGCGGGTGAAACTGCGGGGCGCAGCTAGTATTTTATACAAGTGAACACATAATGCGGTAGCCGATAAAATAGACTTGTTTTCTTGTACACTGAGCGACTTTACTCTGGCCACCTCTAGGGTGTTATGTTATAATTAAGTTAAATTTTGGTGTTGTGTTGTTTATTTTATTGTGAATTTATTTAATAGTGTACTTAACTATCGCATTAGGGCAACCTGTAAAGATAGATATAAGGAGTTGTATAAATAAATAATGTAAACTTTATTTCTACTAGTATGTTTATGTTGTCATTATTGCTTCCTGTTACCTCATATAAAATCCCAATGAAAATTCCATTTATCATTTATATAGAAGGAAATTATCTGGATTATTCAGTGTGTACGGGAATATGTTATGAACAATCTGCCTAGCCTTTTCCCAAGTATGTTAGGGTTGGTTTCCATTCTAACCAGATGCAGCTCAATACCAGTATGTTACATGGAGCAACTGCCTATCTGACCTCCACAACCCAGTGACTGGGTAATATGATACCCCTTGGTAAGACTGGTTGTCAGACTTTCGGGCTTGTGATGACTCCTACAACTGTCACAAATCCAAGAATGACAGCCAGGACCATTTGCCTAGGTTAACTGAGACACTGAGGGACTCGTTTGCAAATAATGGTGAATTACCTAATGTTAATAAATATGGGAGGACAATGAAGGCCTGTCAACAGGTACATAAAAATAAAATTAAATAGAAATAAGTCTACAAGATTATCCAGTTATTGACTGGTTCCATTGATATACATATAATTCAATTATATGAATGATAGTTTTCGCCATTTGATTGGTTCAAACTAATTTTAAGTAAAGCTCTTGTCTTGAGTGAGGTTCTGCTATACGTACCTAATTATACAATGGTAGGGGCTTATAATATCATAATTATATATATAATTCCAACTGAATCTGTGCTGGCACCGATTGATTTCATCTATCATCTCAGTGTTCAGCCCCTTTCTAGCCCTATCATTGTTCACACAGTCCAACCACTGTTTCGTTGGTCTACCTCTACTCTTATAGCCAAAATTATATTTTAATTATGTAAGTTGGTATTAATCTATTTGGTATCAAATGTCATTTCATATTTAAATTAAATTTTGATTCAATTGTTTTGTTAAAACGTCTGTGATTTATAGTAAACAAAACCCCGCCAATTATTTATTTTTTTATTCTTTTATTTATGTGCGGACTACCGTTGCTATTCTGTGGAGCCTACCTAATTAACTACGGCCTAAATGCATATTCACGTTTGCGACGTAAATAATGCCGTCTGAATAAATAATTGACGCCGAATTCAAAATTAAATGTTTAATTAATTCATATTTGCGTGTTTACGACAACGCAATAGTTAAAAAGAAACTATTTTTAACCACGCCAATCGGCTGTATGAAACGACGTGTCTAAGAAAATAAAAAAGTAATAAATACTTACGGATTTAAAAAAAAGTTGGTGCTATACGCCGGAAGCTGGTGCGAGCACTTTTATCACTTAAAATCACACTAAAAACTTGTTTTTATGATACTTTTTCACAATTCCTTGATTGACGAAGTTATTTACGACGATATTACCGCATACTGCATGTCTGCGCGGGTAGGGAATTCAAATGAAAATAATTTTTGTAGGTTACAAAACGTCAAACTTGCTCGCTTTGAAGGTCACCTTGAAGTGACAGCTGGGGTGGTCAGTCTATAAATTACAATGGGATTGAGATCAAGTCGATTGAGTTGCCAGTTTATTTACCCGACTGCATCGCATAATAAAGGAGAGTACAATACATGTTTCACAATATTTTGGATTGAGCTGCAAGTAGTTTGATATGCAACAGTAGGCTTTGTTGTCTATGGGGAATGAGATAAAATAGGCCGCGAAATTCAAATTTTCTTATGATTTAATATGTAAGAAAAATCTTTTCGCAGCCTTCATTATTACTATGAATATTATATATTATGATAATTAAATATTTTTTAATAATTTTATAACAATAACGATGGGTACAACAAATTACAAAACAAACACAATTTTTTATTATAATAAAAAAGTTTTTAATCAACAATTTACATATTTACAATCATATACATGTATTTAACAATAATGGCACCCTTTCGTAAATAATATCACATAGAGTTATTGTTTTACAATTATAAGTAAAAAAAATCAGTAACATTTATATAACTTACAAAATAGTTTATGAAACCTCTAGTATTTCTCTCTTAGATAGTGATTATTCTTAAAACTATTTACATAATATTTTAAGGCCACACACATAAATAGAGGTTAAGGCACTTGTCCCGTGTAAATTAAAGAGTTACGTAATATTAATAGCTGATCGCTGACTGTTCACACAGCCGGCGAGTACTCGTTTGTCGAAGCGACAAGAGCTATCGAAGAGTCAGCGAATCACGCTTGGCGAGCAGAAGCCTCGCCGAGAGACTCGCGCTTGGAGTTGCTAGCTCTACTCGCTTCTCACTAATCGTAGGCGGTGGGAAAAGTGCTTAACGTGTATCGATTTCTAATCTAAACTCAAAGGCGGACTACCATCAAATTCCTCAGCAAAATGATCAACATTACTATCATTATTGTCTCTTACATCAAAGTTTATTTTCACAGGATTTACACTTTTCACATAAGTCCTATTCAAGAATACCGGGCTATATACCACATCAGAATCATTTGAATTTCCACACTTTTCGGGTGTATATTTTACGCTGCCAACATTTAGAGAACTGTCAGATTTTGGCATAGCACTTTCGCTTTTAGATTTTTCGGGTTTAATTTTAGAGTTATTGTTACTTGAATTTAGAGGACTTTTAAATGAATTTGAAGCGTTTTTAGATCTATTCATGATATGTATAGTTGATAAAGGGGGCGGTTCTCCATACATTTTTAATCTGGCAATTTTTTCGTTGACTTTCTTCTTCCTCTGTAATACTTCTTCAGATAAATTCTGCGTGTCTGTTTGTTTGAAAGTAGACTCAAAATCAAGGCCAGTAAGGTTGAAATTGTCATCTATCTTATTCGGTCTCGCTAGAGGCGAATCTATAAACATTTTATTTTTAGACATATTAAAGTCACTAGTATTAAATCTATAAGGAGAAATATTTTCATTATGAAGTTTGATAACAGCATAATTATTTTTCAATACAACACAGTCATCACAGAATTTTCTTCTATCTAAACTCAGAAACTTTTTACTTAAATCATCAACTAAAATTCTCGCATTTTCATTTTTGGGACTTTTCGTAAAATAGGAGAACTCTGTCACCCTATAATGCGGTATACTTTTCCTAGTGTTGCCAGCGCGTTTCTGCAAATTCGCTCCATAAACTATCTGTCCAGTATCTAAAACATTTTGATAACCAAACTTTTTTAGTCCTCCCCAAAAATTGATACAAATCATATTTTTATCAGCATCCGCTAAAAATACATTTTGGAACGGTTGCTTAGTCGAATCGAATTCTCGAATCGATGGATCGATTTGGAATATGAAGCCTACAGTATCGATTTCGTTATAATCAGTCGCCATTAATGGGTTGTGGGATAAATCTTGTATGGTGTAACAGTTGCGTTGCAGAAGATTTGTGTAACGTTTGAATTTTTCAGTTGCTTTGTATTTCGAGATGTTGAATACTGACTGTCGGCCTGCTGATATCTGGATTTCTGAGTACCTGAAAGAAAATAATTATTTTTAGAGGCATTTACTATCAAATATTGTTTCTATCTATGAAAAGATCAGAGGCCATAGACAAAGTGACATTCTATCAGCGATAACGATGACGGAAAATAATTAATTGATTCAGGCGTGACTTTGCGGAAATCCATTATAAAATACAATAGACGTAGATATATTTAGTAACCTATTCCGTTTAACTATTCTTCAAGAGTCATAAAAAACCCTGTAAGAAATCGACACGTGTTTCACCTCTCAACGAGGCAACCTCAGATGATGATTGACCAGTCGCGAACCAGAACACGACGTGTTGCCACACCGAGCGCTGCACGCAGACGCGTCTTGCGACTGGTCAATCTATGAGAGTAGGGGAAGATCACAGAAGCGATAGATGGACTGTGTGAAAGAGGCTTTAGCCCTGAAGTGAGTAAGTTATAACAGCCGCTCGGGTCGATACATCAGGTTAGGCTACGCTTGCCGGGGTTGGTCCGTGGATGCGTGACCATTTTCACATATCGAGACTCCTCCGTGCCTCGGAAAGCACGTTAAGCCGTTGGTCCCGGCTGTCATTCGTGGATCTTAGACAGTCGTTACGAGTCGTCAGAAGCCCGAAAGTCTGACAACCAGTCTTACCAAGGGGTACCGTATTACCCAGTTACTGGGTTATGGAGGTCAGACAGGCAGTCGCTCCATGTAAAATACTGGTATTCAGCTGCATCCGGTTAAACTGGAAGCCGACCCCAACATAGTTGGGAAAAGGCTAGGCAGATATTTTTTATTATGTAATTCTTATTTACCTGACAGCAGTTGGAACTACATTCATAACATCGATCCAAGCGCCCTCTTTAATTATTTCCAGAACTGCTTCCGGTGGCTTCCATATTGACATCATACCTGAAAAATATAATAAAAGCTTTCATTATCACCCGGACTGCCAAGGAGGGTTATGTTTTTCGCGCGTATCTTGTATGTATGTATGTTTGTCTGTTTTTTGTAAATTTCTTTATTACCTCGTATCTTCCAAACGGCTGGATGGATTTCGACATTTAAGGTAACGTTATATTCGTCTTAAAAACCCAAGTGTCCATAGATAGGTGTATGAAAAAAAAAACAAGATGGCGGATTTTTGGAGCGAAATATAAACACGTTAATAAATAAAAAATTACCAATACTATCGAGTAGGGTATCAAAATTAAGGAAATTAAAAGGGGAATACAAAAATATACATAAATTATATGTTTAAATTTAATTAGGATAATAAATTGGATTTTAAAAGATTTTGTTAGCGTAAAAATGGGCGACGTTTGTGTCGGAACTCGTAAATCGTCTGCGAAGCCTTGCACAAGCTAGCTAGCTAGTAAATTAGAATAAACTAAATTAATTTAAAAAACCAAAAACCCCGTACTTAACTGAAAAGAGATAAACAAGCATTATTTTTAACCGACTTCTTCTAAAAGGAGGAGGTTCTCAATTCGTCTGTATGTTTTTTTTAGTGTTTATGTTACGCGATTACTCCGCCAATTATGAATCTATTTTGATGATTCTTTTTTTGTTTAGTAGGTCATGCTTCAGAGGTGGTCCCATAAAAAAATTATTAATTAAAAATTAAATTTATTATTTGCTTGCGTAGTTTTTGAGTTAGCTTCCATAATTATGTATTTTTCCCACTTAGTGTATGTAGACGATATATTGTTTGACTCCGTCACTGTTATTCACATAGCAGGTAGTGGTATTCGAATTTATGTGGGGTAGGTACCACAACTAAAAAATGAAAAATAAAAACTTTTTACAAAAAAAAAAACAACCGACTTCCAAAAAAACACTAAAAACGTGAAAAATAACTTTAATTTCGGAAGTCGGTGTCTTTGCTTTCCAATTTTCGTTTTTTGCCACCGACTTCCGAAATTAAAGTTATTTTTATATTTTTTTGTTTATAAAAAGTTATTTTTTATGGAGTTTTGGTATCGCAGGCGGGACAAACCAATAACCTGAAATATGGTGTAACTTTTGTTACTGTGTACTCTGTGACGCGACGTTCGCGCTACTTCGGAAACACGAAGATTACCGAAGCGCATGCCTTTTATATCTCTTACCTTTAGAAACCTCTCCCATTCCGTTCAGGCCGGCGACTCTTATCTTCAGAAGAGTCACAACACTCCTATTAACACCAACTCCTGCCTTCTCTATCTTCTGTCTAATCTTCTGCTGTATGTTCTGCAGAAGATGTTCGCGATGTTTGGCCGTATGGGACTCTAGGAGTCGTGTTTGGGAGGACGTTAGGCCGGCCTGGTGAAGAAAGTTTTATATGTAGCATAGAAAAACAAGAAATCTATCTATTTACCATCCTAACTAACTATTATAAATGCGTTGCGGGAAAGTCCGAAAGGGATACCGGGACCCTTCTTGGCAACTGACAACTGAAGGAACACGAGTGGGTTTTAGTCAGTAAAAGTCTGACACGCCCCCCCGCTCCGCCCAGAGCGGGAGAAGTCATTTGAGGACTTCCCACCCTTAAAAAAAAAGTGAGTTTTTTTATTACACTTTCACGCTAAAACGGCTGTCCGGATTGGGCTGAAATTTGGCACATGGGTAAACCATGACCTGGAATAGGACATAGGATACTTTTTATCTCGATATTCCCACGGGATCGAGACTTACGCGGGTGAAACCGTGGGGCACAGCTAGTTCCACATAATTTGTCCCTTCCTGTCATGTTGGCACCATTGCTTATAAAGCTTTGTTTCAATAGTAATAGAGTTCAAAATGGCGTCTGACAGAAAAATGCTACCAATCGCGTCACGGGACATGTTATATTGAACGCACTGTAGAAGTGGACTGTAAAGGTTACCCTTTACAGTCCACTTCTACAGTGCGTATAGCTGCTTTTTAGTTACCTAAAAAGCAGCTATTACGGTTACGTTAGCTCAGTCCACAGATACGGCGTAATATTCTGGGGCAATAGTACAGACAAGGAGCGCGCGTTTATTGCTCAAAAACGTTGCATCAGGGCTATATTTAACTTGCATCAAACTGACTCCTGTAAGCCATTTTTTTTAAAGATGAACGTGTTAACACTGCCATGTGTCTATATATTTGAGGTTGCAGTATTTGTCAAAAATAATATTCACATGTATAATTACTACACGCGTGTACGGCGTAAGGACAATTTACGCCCAGTAGCTAGCAAGACTCATCTAATGCAAGAAAGTATATTTTGTGCAGCTTCACGCATCTTTAATAATATTCCGGGGCCTATTAGAATAATTAACGATATGAAAAAAATTAAAAAGAATCTCCATGATATGCTAGTACACAAGTGCTACTACTCTATAATTTTTAGTATTTTTATTGTAATGTAACTATTGTATGCCCTAAGGGCGGGACGTAGCTGAGCACAATTTCACTATTTAAGACCTGTATTATGTACCTACCTATGATCCACAATAAAGATATTGATTGATTGATATTACTATAAAGCATTACACTTTATTTACCGAAAATAAAAGCTTAAAAAAACAAAAAAAATACAAATTAAAAATCCGTAGTACGTAATGTGTTCGATTTAACACGTGTAACTCCAGATTTTTAATTTGTCTGTCTGCGATGTCTTGTTTACATCTTTTTAGTTGACTTTTTGGCATAGTTGGGTTTTAGTTTTATAACTTTTATTTTTTTTGGGGTTACGCTTTCACGCTAAAACGGCTGAACGGATTTGGATGAAATTTGGCACATGGGTAGACCATGACCCTAAATAGGACATAGATACTTTTTATCCCGATATACCCACGGGATCGAGACTTACGCGAGTGTTAGGATCACAATATTGTACAACTCACTCTAAATTCAGCGGGATCTTTGCTTCTCTTCATAACTTTAGCTATCTGCGAGCCGCTATCAAAACTCGTTCTCTTATTGGTCAATTCTGTTAAACCTTCAGAATCTTGGGACTCCTGAAAAGTAAGGTAAAAGGTAACTGTAATTTCTTTTTTTATAAGATAATTTGAAATGCTATGAATAAAGAAGATATAAACATTATAAACAATGAATATACCAATAGGTTGTTTTAATGACAAAGACAACTGACATTTTGTACGCTTATTTTTTCGCCATTTTTTAGGGTTCCGTACCCAAAGGGTGAAACGGGACCCTATTACTAAGACTCCGCTGTCCGTCCGTCTGTCACCAGGCTGTATCTCATGAACCGTGATAGTTAGACAGTTGAAATTTTCACAGATGATGTATTTATGTTGCCGCTATAACAACAAATACTAAAAAACAGAATAAAATAAATATTAAAGGGGGCTCCCAAACAACAAACTTGATTTTTTGCCGTTTTTATAGATAATGGAAACCCTTCATGAGAGCAGTGGTGGCCCAGTGGTAACGGCCACGACTTACGAGTTGTAGGTCGTAGGTTCGAACCCTGACAGGCGCTTTACTTTGTGTAAATTATTTCATCGCCACTGCTCTCAAAACGGTGAAGGAAAACATCGTGAGGAAACCGGCATGTCCTAGAACCGAAAATTCGAAGACATGTGACATCTACCACCCCGCACTGGGCCCGCGTGGTGGATTACGGCACACTCCCTCTCACAGAGAGGAGGCCTGTGTCTCAGCAGTGGGGACATTATAGGCTGTTTATGCTGCTTCATGCGCAAGTCCGACTCGCACTTGGGCGGTTTTTTTTATCGCCTTTTTAGGGTAAACTCCTTTTTCAACATGACATTTATACCGGGTGTTAGGGTAGACACCGTTATCCTTGAAAGTAGTGGTTTGGTGTCATCTATAATATACTTTTTCTATGGGACCAACCTTGAAATCGAAAAATAAATCTGCTGTTCCATACATTTGGGTTCAATTAAATCGACAAAATGTATGGAACAGCTGATTTTCTTTTTGGGATTTCAAAGTTGGTCCCATAGAAAAAGTATGTTATAGATGACACCAAACCACTACTTTCAAGGATAACGGTGTCTACTCTAACACCTTGTATACAGTGTCCCTGGAAGTATGGATCAAATCCAATAGAGGCGAGGGCAAGTTCATTTTCAAACTTTTTAACCCTGAGAATTTTTTTTTCGCTGGTTATACTTGTTCCCTTAAAAATCGCTCAAAAATTTAGTGCTCGTACAAAAGTTACAAAAAAATTTGAATATCTTGTTGCGTTTGACGAGCGTCCAACGCGCGCCCCGGGAGCTTGTTATAAGTAGTCCCTGAGAGAAGAAAATGTTACTAACTTCATCAGAGAACTCCTTCTCCACTTCCTCGTAGATCTTCTCCATGATAGCCTGCCTTTCAGCCTCAATCTTCATTTGATGTAGATGTTCTAAGCGCTCCGATCGTGTCACTGTAACCATAACCAATAGTTCAATAGAAATTAAATTCGATTCACAAATTCATCCAATTGATGTTATTTCCACTTAAACAAACATCAACTTTATGCAAGTGTTAATTAAGTTGATTTTAGACTGACTATACTCCATTTGAAATAAGATTCGAAATTTAAACAAACGTTTTTACAGTCTGTTCAACCGATTTTTAACCGACTTCTTCAAAAAGGAGGAGGTTCTCAATTCGTCTGTATGTTTTTTTTTTTTTGTATGTTTGTTACGCGATTACTCCGCCAATTATGAATCGATCTTGATGATTCTTTATTTGTTTGGTAGGTCATGCTTCCGAGGTGGTCCCATATAAATTTTATTAACTTTGCTTGCGTAATTTTTGAGTTAGCTTCAATATTACGTATTTTTCCCGCTTAGTTTATCTAGAAGATATCCTGTTTGACTCCTTCACTGTTATTTACATGGCAGGTAGTGGTATTCGGATTTGTATGGGGTAGGTACCACAACTAAAAAGTGAAAAATAAAAACTTTTTACAAAAAAAAAACAACCGACTTCCAAAAAAATGCAAAGACACCGACTTCCGAAATTAAAGTAATTTTTCACTTTTTTTGTGTTTTTTTTGGAAGTCGGTTGTTTTTTTTAACTTCTATACCGTAGGCATAAGGATGGCATTAAAAGCAAAAAAAGTTACACAATACCAACTGTCTACTGCAGATGCCATTTGTCATGCCACCAACGCAATAGAAGTCAAAATCGGTTGAACGGACTGTAAAAATCGTTTATTTATTTGTCTAATCTTATTTCAAATGGAATATAGTACTGTTGAAAAAGACATGAAAAAAATATGAATTTGTAGTGCAAACTGAACCTTACGTGTTGGTATTACAGTTGTTTTTCCTAAAACTCATATTTGTTGACATGTTTGGAAACTAAATCGTGAACACACAATTTTTCTCATAAGAACCGTTTGTTCCCATAACATTAAGTAGGCAACACATCTCCCTACAACTGCTACTATTTGAGCCAAATATTATAAACTAGCTGCGCCCCGCGGTTTCACCCGCGTAAGTCCCAATCCCGTGGGAATATCGGGATAAAAAGCCTAATATCCTATGTGTTAATCCAGGTTATAAACTATCTGTTTGCCAAATTTCATCCAAATCCATTCAGTAGTTTTTACGTGAAAGAGTAACAAACATCCATGCATCCATACTTACTTTTGCGTTTATAATATTAGTTAGATTAGATTAGATGCTTTCACACTAAAACGGCTTGACGAATTTGGATGAAATTTGGCACATGGGTAGACCATGACCTAGAGAAGGACATAGTGTACTTTTTATCCCGATATTCCCACGAGATCGAGACTTATGCGGGTGAAACCTCGGGGCGCAGCTAGTATGGATATAAACACAAAAATATTGGTGACAGATATTGAGATATTGGTGTCTTAAAAAGATGCTGCTATCTCTGCCTAGGTTTTGCCCCTTGCCCGGCCTTTACGACACGGAAATAGACGGGTCCATCATTTAAAAACCTTGCGACTAATCTTCTAATATATAATAAAATTCTCGTGTCACAGTGTTAGTTGCCATACTCCTCCGAAACGGCTTGACCGATTTTTATATGTTTACTAGCTTTTGTCCGCGTGAAGGTCGGAAATTCGGTAGGTCTGAGAATCGGTCGTAATCTATTTTTCGACCCGGAATCGAAACTTACGCGGGTGAAACCGCGGGGCACAGCTAGTTTTCATCAAAAGACTTACCAGTACTCCCATCTTCAAACTTCTCAACATACAAAGCAGGATAGACTCTAGTAACAAAAACTCGCAGTTTCGACACTTTCCCACCATCTAGCTTGACAGTTGACAGCTGCGACAAGATGGCGCCGTTGCCATGGTAACCGAGACGCGCGTCCCAGGGAGCGCGGCGGGTGGAGTTACCAGACAGTTTGAGGCGAACTGCTGATGTATCCTATAAAGTTACTTATGAAGTAGATATGAAATAAGTAGCGTCTTGGTGTAGCTAAGTTAAAAGAATATAGTTAGACTTCTGGTTTCAGAAACACTAATCAAACATAACAGTACAAAAACCAGCCAAGTGCGTGTCGGATAACGCACAATGAAGGATTCCGTAGTTGGGATGAATGTACCATGATTTTTAATACCATAGACTTCTTATAGATTTTTCTGTAGTCTACAAGTATAAAATTATTTTCTGTATGTTATCAAAATTTAACGCTCAGTAGTTTCGGAGACAAGGGGGTCAATTTTCATCAATTCTTAAATATCTTTAAAAGTATTTATTTTAAAATTATAAAAAAAATAGTATTTGAGATCCTCGCTACAAGCCCTTCCATTTGATATGTCACACGGGACAGTTTGAAAAACTTTATTTTTATTTTTTTAATCCGTCTTTGGGTCTCAAAAATACATATTGTGTACCAAACAACTTAATCGGTCCATGGGATTCAGAGCATATTGGCTGTGACAGACAGACAGACACACAAGTGATCTTATAAGGGCTCCGTTTTTCCTTTTGCGGTACGGAACCCTAACAACAGTAAAAAGAAAAATATGTTTTAGTAATAGTTCATTTTCTTATTTCTTGTTGTTTTTTTTGTACAGTTTCGAAGCGTCCATAGAATGAGCAATGAAAATATATCATACTGACCTCCCAAGGTGAGATTCCTTGCTCACAATTCACCAGCTCAGCCCCATTGGTGACAATCTTGGAGCCAACCACTATTTTACCTTCACACACCAGTTGGGCCAACATTTTGTCTATGATCGCTTTTATGCAGTACCAGCCGTCTGATAGAAGTAGTTCTAGGTTGTTTGTGGTTGTGGCACTGGAAAAAATTAAATAAGTTTTAAGTTCAACGATTTTACCACGACGCCTACTGTCGAATTATGCACAGTAATAGTACACCCCGGATGAGATCTTTTAGAAAGAGCTCTACAATGATGAATGGCAATTGGCAACACTATGCTTCATTCTCAATTTAGTTTTCATTTTTGTGATTTCCGAAAAATGGCTTTTATACCTGCACATAACGTTTAGTTACCACTGAAACTTTTTCAGTAATACTTATGACTCTGAAGTCAACTTAATTTGCAGATATTACGTATATATGTCACCGGAAAATAACAAGAACCGCGATAAATTTAGCTAATTTATAAACTTTCCTAGGATTCACGGAAACAAGAGATAAATTGTATTATTTTACGGCCACATTTTCGCAAATTGATAAACTTACCGAAGTCACGCGTAAAATAATAAGTAAGCAATAACCAAACGCCATGTGCGCTCTGATTGGTTGAAAAAGTCACGTGTTCCTTCTCCTTCCTCTCCACCGCCATTGTTCGCCACGGAACGTAAACAAACTTGTTGTTTTTAATGTTGTTACTGTGTTGGAACTGTGAAAATAGTTTTATTTTGCTAAGGTTACTAAATTAGACCCATATGAGCGACCTAGAAGCTGCGTCTTCTGTCTGATTGTACCCAAGTCTATGGACACAAGCATTGCCACTGTCAGTGTGTTATTTGCCGTATTTTAAAGAAGCGTAAAATTAAAAGCTCTTCTGTGATTGGTTGAACCGTTTAGAACCTTACGAATGGATATCCGTCAGTTTATAAATTTACCACGAGACGTCGCAAATTGATAAATTTGTGAAAATGTGGCCGTAAAATAATACAATTTATCTCTCGTTTAGAATCCTACGAAAGTTTATAAATTTGCTAGAAAACTTATAAATTGGCGGTTCTTGTTATTTTCCGGTGACATATACATATTTGTTTAAGTATTGAAACAAAGATTTTAATAGATTTTACATACCTGGCAACACCAACGCCATCCACATAAATCCCAGCAACACAAAGAACTAAAGTTTTAGAAGCAACATCATCTTTTTCCAAAATCTTTCTCAAAGCTGGTCTTTGGGCATTATATAATTCCTTGTCATATCTATATTTTAGCTGATCTATGACATTTCTTGCAGTTACTACAAGAGATTTAAATTTTATCTCGTAAGATATCAGTTTCCATAGTATTAGTTTTAAATGGTTTTCTATCCAGCCATTCGGAATTAACTTACTATTAACGGAGTTTAGAAATACTTCTTTTAGTGATTTCATTTTCATATTTCCATCCGCCAATTCGTTTCTGCTTTCATCTAACTCGAATTGTAATAAATCGTCGAATGTGAATTTGAGTAAATATGGATCGATTTGTTTGCTGTAATTTTTCGTCAATTCAACTAAATCTTTTAGTGTATATTTCTGATTTTTCTTGTAGTTTTCTGTGAATGTTAGTTTATTTGTATCTTTTGTAGTTTTCATTATATTTTTATGTTTCTTTACTGTTAGAGGTAGTTTTTGAGAATATGGAGTTTCGAATTTCTTCCTCTTTTTTGCTCTAGGACATGATAATATAGGACTTCCAGATCTTTTTGATTTTATTGAACTATCATGAAAATCCTCTGTATGTAAACTCTCATCAAAATTATTTAATACTTGTGTATCAATAATATTAGCTACATTATCTTCATTGGTATCTTTCTTATAATTTGTTGTATTTTCTTGATTAGAGTGATCTATTTCAGAAAATCGTCTTTTAGATCGTAGTACAGCCTCTTCAGAAACAAGTACATCACGATTGGAACCGGTTTTGAATCCGAACTTAATATTTGTAGCTTTTTTCTCATCATTTTGTAACACAATTTCATTTTTGTCTATATCTTGAAAGAGTTTTTTAGATTTAACTAAAGCCTCTTCAGATATAGAAACTTTTTTATCACTGGCTGTTTGAAAACCTTGAAAACCACTTCTTTTGATAACATCTTCGAACAACTTCTTAGTTTCAATCAAAGTCTTTTGAGAAACTTCAATCTCTCCGTCATTTCCTGTTTTAAATCCATGAAATTCAGGTTCGGGATCGTCTTGAATTGTTTGCATATCTTGAAAGAGTTTTCTACTTTTGGCTAACGCTTCTTCAGATATCCTAACGGGTTTTTTATTTGCAGTTTGAAATCCTTTGAAGACAGGACTTGATTTACCATTTATCGGTAAATCATCTGTATTAAAATCTTCCCCATCATTATTAATTCCTTGGTGAATATGGAACGGATCTTTAATTGCATCTAAAACGTCTTTGCCATCATTTTTAATATTAAAATCGTGACTCATTTCAATATCTTGAAGTCGTTTTCGGCTTTTAATTAAAGCCTCATCTGATATTTGAACTTCTTTATTACTTGCGGTTTGGAAACCTTGAAACTTAGGTACTGCATTACCAGGCATTTCAAAATCATTATTTCTAGTTTTTACAAAACCTGTTTCTTTGTTAATTTTAGACTCTATGTCTTCTATTTCAATGTCTGGGTAATCGTCTTTAACTATTTCGGGTATTTTTAATTCAATCGTGTCTATATCTTTGAATAGATTCTTTGAATTAGCTAAAGCTGTTTCTGATACTTTTATAACTTTATTATTTGCAGTTTTAAAACCTATGAAACTGTTTTTGCTTGTATTAGGTTGAATATACTCTTTTACATCAGGATATGGACTCTTTCCTTCTTTATCTGTGTTTTGTAATTCTTTCTCTGACTTTTTTGTGCATGCAAAATTATTGGTGTCTATATCTTTGAATATTTTTTTAGTTTTAGCTAAGGATTCTTTGGAAATATTGATCTTATTATTATTAGCTGTTTTAAAACCAGCAAAACTTGCTTTACTAGTTGAAGGCTGATTGATATCCATTATTTCAGATTCTTTGTTCTTGTGTTGTATAAAATCCTCTCTCTCCAAGTTGTTATGTATTTTTTCTGGAAACTTAAAATCTGTTGCATCAATATCTTTGAAAATGTTTTTAGTTTTAGCCAATGCAGCATCAGATATTTTAACATTCTTATTACTTGCAGTTTTAAAACCTACGAAACTAGATGTACTTGTAGAAGACTGATAACAATCTATGAATTCCTCAGATTTTTCAGGGTATATTTTATTTGGATCTGTGTTCTTTTTTTTAGGTATTATAAAGTCTGCTGAATTAATTTCTTCAAAAATTTTCTTAGTTTTAGCTAGAGCATCTTTAGATATGTTTATTTCTTTATTATTTGCTGTTTTGAAACCTACAAAAGTCATGTTACTAGTTGAAGGTTGGTTATAAACATTTTCAACATTATTTTTTTCTTGTTTGTTTTTGTGATTTTTCTTTGGAAGTTCAGTTTTATCATCAATATCTTTGAAAATATTGTGAACTTTAGCTAAAGCATTCTCTGAAATCTTGATATTTTTATTATTAGCAGTTTTAAAGCCAACAAAACCTGCCTTACTTGTCGAAGGCTGTTCAAAATCTATCAAATTTGGATATTCTTTATCAATGCTTTTGCTTGATTTATTCGGTAATTCTGTTGAACCTAAATCTTGGAATATGTTTTTAGTTTTAGCTAGTGCGTCTTTGGAAATATGTATGTTTTTATTACTGGCTGTCTTGAATCCTTGTAAGGTTATGTCACTTGACTTTGGATCTTCTATTTCTATTGGGAGAGCATTTTCTTCAATTTTAGTCTCTCCAATATTAACTTCAGTCAGATCTTCATCAAAATCAATGTCCATAATAACATCTTTAATTTTTTCAGATATTTCTAAATCTTTGCTAGAAGTTTTAAACTTAATATTGTCCATATTTTTGTCCGGTTCTTTATCTTCTTTTAAAGACATTTCTATATTTTCAAATTCTTGTATTATTTCATCATCAATATTTTGGATATCCTCTTCAACAACATTTTTATTTTCGTGGCTGTTTAATTCAATATGTTCTTCTACATTATCTTCTTCAATTTGTGTATCAAAATTGTCATTTAAATCAATATCTTGAAAAACTTTTTCACATCTTGCTAATGATTTTTGAGATAGTTTTATTTCTTTTTTACTGGCTGTCATGAAACCTTCAACATTAATTGACTTTCCTTGTACATTATCAGGTTTCCCAGCTTCGTTTCTTTGAAATTGTGATTCTGATTTGTTTTGAGCTAAATTGTACTTTGTTTCTTTGCCATCAAGGTCTATTTTAGCTTGACTCTCATTATTTTTCGTTTTATTCTTCACACTACTATCACAATTATTAACCAAATCAGTCACCGTCATTTCCCCACTTAGTATACTCTTAGCTTGATCGAAAGATTCAGTGAAAATCTGAATAGATTTATTACTGGCAGTTTGAAAACCTACGTACATAGTCTTGTCTAAAACATCAGATTGGTCGTAAAAAGAGGTTTCTAGTGCACATGTGAATGGTAGATCTTGGTAGTTTGTATGTACTACATAATTATCTTCTTCATCGCTGCTAAATAGAATCTCGTCTTTCAAAATCTCACTTTCTGCTCTTACTTTTGAACTTTTTGGCATTTCATTCATTACTTTTTTTATTAAGTCTTCTGATGTTGCTTTATCTAGTTCAATAAATTCTAAATCTGTGTTTAGACTTGGATCTTTCACTCTATGAGTTTTAAATTCTCTATGTCCTACTTTTACAGCTTTATTTGGTAGTACAGGACTTGGTAATATATCTCTATCATTCAGTAGTATCTCCTCATCTATTTTAAAACACAGTTCCTTATCTAAAATCTGAGAATTAATAACTTGTTTTACATTTTTCATATCACTATTTTCAAACTGTTCAAACTTTTCTAAGTCAAAAACTAATGGAGAAGGAGTCTTTGATTTGATTTTAACGTTTTTGTGCATAAATATAGGACTTAGTGGTCTTTCTATGGACTTGTCTATGTCAATGTCTTCTTCAATTTCTATGCAATCATGAATTATTTGACTGTATTCATCTATTTGTGTATTTTCATTGATTTTACTGCCTTGACAGTTGCTGCCAGATTCTCTGTTCATAACATTGTTACTGCACATTATAGGGGAAATGAGACTTATGGAATTATCTGCTTCTAAATTATTTTCTATCCTATTTACACTTACTGCTTTTGTTATATTGTCATGAATTTTATTCATACTATCTTTATCACTTAGAGCTTCTACATTTTTAGTAACTTTGTTACTATCTACAGTTTCTACATTCTCAGTTACTTTCTCATTGTCTTCTATACAAACATTTTCATCAATTTCCTCATCATCATCTAAACTATGTTTTTCAGTATGGTGAATAAAGGTAGTTTCAAACTCCTGCGTCATTCCTCTATGAACGTCAATGAGCTCTGCATCTTCTATAATGTTGATG
Organism: Lithophane ornitopus; assembly: GCA_948473465.1. Classification (NCBI taxonomy): domain Eukaryota; kingdom Metazoa; phylum Arthropoda; class Insecta; order Lepidoptera; family Noctuidae; genus Lithophane; species Lithophane ornitopus. The sequence goes on along the minus strand of OX419642.1, from coordinate 2,383,396 downwards.
AGTTGTGTATCGGAGACACATTGTGTGTCGAATTTTGTTGTTGCTTTGGGTACCTTGAAAAGGGTAATGAAAAAAAAAGATTAACAGACCGAGCAGTGGTGGCCCAGAGTGGTAAAGGCCCGGACTTAGAAGTTGTACGTCGTGGGTTCATACAAAGCCAGACGCCTTTACTTTGTGTAAATAATTTCATTACCACTGCTCTCGAAATCAAAAAAGTGAGGGAAACATCGTGAGGAAACCGGCATATCTTGGAAAATAATATAAGACGTGTGACATCTACCAAGCAGCACTGGGCCCATGTGGTAGATTATGACCCACTCGCTCTTGAAGAGAGGAAGCTTGTGTCCCAGCTGTGGGAAGATTATGGGCTGATTATTCTTCTAATTGATGGCAGAAAGGTGTAGTTTTGAAATCAAGTGGAGAGGCATTTGCCAAACAGTGATGATAGATGTAGCATGCTAGAATTGATATTTTGATGTGTGTGACTAAAACAAGACAAGTTTACTTTAAACTCTAACGGATTGAAGTGTCTATCTAAAGTAGTAAAATTATCTCAATTAGGTACCGTTTTGCCGAAACTCCTCTCTCACCAAATCACACACAATGCTACTTGGTAACAATAAGATGTAAAGAGTTAGATCTCAGGGCAATTCGAAATTGAATTGATTTTTGGCAGAAATTTGGCATATCTTTGATAGATATAGCTAGAAGTATTAGGTACTCATCATGTTTTACTAGCAGAGAGGTATGCAATGTAATTACATGAAAAGCATTACTCGAAAACACAACTTAAACAAATAAAAAACTTACCTCATCATATACCGGCAAGTTATTTACACTTAAAAAATTTGATTTCTTATACTTTTGGAAGTCTTTAGCTGCGGATTTATCACTTTTCAATGAATCTGCGACTTGAATTGCTTTTAGCTGCATACACACACTTGATATCACATCTTGAGGCTTTAAAGTATGTTTGTTCTGTTGTTTAATATCACTGTAAAGGCCTAGAGTACGTTTTGTATTGTTTTTTTTCAAAATAAACTCAAAGTTTTGGAAAGGGTTACTCATTGTCCTGTGTAAACGACCGATGTTATTATTGAATTTCTATCGAAGTTGGTGATATTTTATATTGTAGAAGGGTTTTGGTAATAAGTTTTAGCAAGAATTATTAGTCACACAGCGTTTTAAAATAGTTTTAGCGCGAAATTAGCTAAATACATGTTCTATTTACGTCTGAATCTGACAGGTTACCCAAAACTTACCTCATTTTACGTTCCATTATATGCAAAAGTTTGAAAAACCTTTAATTGAATTAAAAAGTTGTGTAATAGACCAAAAGTAAGCGGTTTCAGAAGCATTTTAAAGCACTTGCTTCTCTCAAATTAAATTACTCATTTATTCTGTGCGTTTGACCGCGTTAGCTAGTAAAATAATAAAGATTGCTTACAATGAATCTCAATAGTACGAACGTAGGTAGTACGGTACGTTATAAAACATGACTATTTCTATTTCCAAGAGTACAATAATTACAAAATAAATAAAAACTAATAAAATACAAAGTTACCTATGTAGTTTGCCCCGTATTTTAAGTTTTTTAAACCTTCAAACTTGGTGTAGCTTTATTTCAAGTCATTTATGCACTAAAAATGTAAATTATAATCAAAGAAACCTTTTTCCAGCGATCCTTATTTTATTTTTTATCTATATCGAATTGCAGTTTCAGAACGCACGTCAAGCTCCGCTACGGCGTTTGTAATTTTCTGAAAATAAAGCGATAAAAGTATTTATCGACAAATACTGTGAATTATATTTACAAAATTCCAGCATTTGCATTCTCTCCACCGAAAATGGTAAGTAAAGTTATATTTCCGCTGTATTTTGTTAGTGAAAATGGCGGGTAAATATAGGTTACTTTTTGCAGTCCCACACGATTTTGTTGGTGCAACCAGGGCCCAGGCCTGAGACGAGGACGTATTCCGACTACGAGAGCGTCAATGACTGCATGGAGGGAGTCTGTAAAATATACGAGGAACATCTAAAAAGACGGAATCCAAATACACCAACGATTACTTACGATATATCCCAATTATTCGATTTTATCGATCAGGTAAGCAATTTACTTAATGTATTTACGTAAATAAACTTTAAAAATGTCATATATCTATTATTAGAAACCATACCGAGCGATGTTGATAGTCTGTCGATATTCTTACCAACTGTATGCAGTAAACCAATCCAAAATGTTTAGCATAACATTCTTTTTATGGGTCAGTTTTCTGATAAATATTGTAACTGTGCTATTCCAAGAGCTCTTATTAGAATCTGGTCCTGTTTGCTGGTATCCCCTGGTAGTCCCAGAAACACTCCTAAATCAAATCTCAAGTGTGTTCATAAAGCATAGAAAAATATATAATTATGGCCATTGTAAAAAAAAATATACAATGTAAATATAGTCGTCTTTGAATACTGATTGTTTATTCAGGTTTACTACAAATCATGCTATAGAAAGTATTATTAAGATATTATGTTACCCAGTAACTGGGTTGTTGAGGTCAGATAGGTAGTTGCTCCATGTCAAATACTCGTATTCAGCTGCACCTGTTTAGACTGGAAGCCGACCCCAACAATAAAGGCTGTGCAGATATATACTTCTTTTCTTACATTGTTATTTTGGCCAAGTGTCTGGACTAAAACTCAGACATAGTTGAACCCTATTGGTTCAACAGAAGCAAAACTATATTATATTATATTGTGAAAACCATTAAGTACTTACGAGAAGACGACTCCAGGTTGACGGGTTAACTGTTGCCCACTATCATGTCAAGTGCCTTATTTTAGCTCTGGTAACTGATGGAAAACCAGGAACCACCCACTGCACTGAATTCTAGAACAGCCATTGATTTCTTAACCTTATGAGACTTACAAAATATGGAACACCACGAAGTGCCCAGCCTTCAAGATCTCTATACACTGAATGCTGCCAAATATTTACGTGGACATGGACGCTCCTTAAATTCATAAAAAAAAGCCTTTGAAGCAATTCTTGCCTAACCGAGTTGTATGGAATAGGCTCTCGGAAAATGTTATGACTGCTCCCTCACTGAACTGCTTCAAGAACCAACTAGACAGACTAAATATCTATAAACTATTTGTAATTCTAACCCACGCATCTGCTGATTAGCTGAGAGTCTTACCAAATAAGTCTTAAGGTGGATGCGCTAGGGTAGCCCGCGAAATTCAAATTTTATTCATGTAAGTGTATTGACTGACGATTTCATGAAATTTTCATTCAATGCACTTACATAAACTAAGAGAGTTGTATTGCTGATTCTAATGTTTATAATTCTGTAAATGCTTATTTTTTACGGCCGCTAATAATATTTAGATCAACATACAACCTGATACTGACCAGCAAATTGCAAAAAACGTAAGAAAATTTGAATTTCGCGGGCCACTCTAGCGCATAAACCTTAAAGAGGTAGCCCAGTGGTAATGGCCGCTACTTACGAGTTGTACGTCGTAGGTTCGAACCCAGACAGGCACTTTACTTTTGTGTAAATTACTTCATCACCACTGCTCTCAAAACTGTGAAGTAAAACATTGTGAGGAAACCGGCACGTCCTAGAACCAAACATTCAAAGACATGAGACATCTACCGACCCGCACTGCGGTGGTGGATTACGGCCCACTTCTTTTCACCGAGAGTGGACCTGTGTCCCAGCAGTGAGAACATTATAGGCTAATTATGCTGAATAAAAAATAATAATAACGTTCTTTTAATTTCAGCTGGCTGACCTAAGTTGCCTAGTCTACCAGAAATCAACAAATACATACGCACCATACAACAAGGATTGGATTAAGGAGAAGATATACGTTCTGCTACGCCAAGCAGCAGGTCAAGGGGATTGAGATACATAATAAGTATACGGAGTAGTGGTCCCATGGAGTTGTTACGTATAGGTAAATTTATTGAACAATATATTTAAGTATAAGGCGCTTCGTAGATTAAAGAGGAACGCAGAGCAGAGGATTTTTTTTGTGACATACGCACTTACAAAACCTCACGCCTTTTTACCATGGGGGTAGGCAGAAACTAAAGAACATGACCTGCTACGATTCTTACTCCTTACGCATACTTACTCCATTTGCTTTTATGGTCATACATCTGCTCATAAACACACGCTGGTTGAGAGTACTAGGCACCTGACCTTTCTGAAGAATATCACCAATCAAGGTCACTATATGTCCTTAATTTGCGAAAGTAATGTGGCGGTCACCGCTCTTCTAGGACGTTTCAAGTCCAAAAGTGTATTATTCAATGTCATTAAAAATCACTTGCTCCGTTTCTCTAAAGTCTTTGCAGGGCTCAAGTCAGTGTTCATTCAATGACATTTCAAACCCTCTTACCAAAAGATTTTGGTAGAAAATGTGCAAAACTCCATGTGCTTACCACTCCAAAATTAAGTAGGATGGTGATACTTGAAGATAATGTTGTTAGATTAAGTTACTGATCTACCATTTAGGGGGGATGCGCGAAGGCAGACGGTGAAATTATGTTTATTTTTTTCTTAAGGTGTGTCCAAACATTAAGCGCCAAGACCGCGGCAGTAAAATGCGGCGTTTGCAGAACACAATTCTGCCGTACTCTAGTTAGGTAAGAGAAGTGTAGATGAAGCGTTCGCGCGCGGCAGTAGTTAAATCACGGCGCGCACTATTGCCGGTTTATGTTTTGACACACCTTTACTGACTTGCAAATTGCAAAAAACATAAGAAAATTTGAATTTTATGGTCTACCCTGGCGCTTTCGCCTTAACTGAGCTAGCTTTGCTGTGTGGGAGGGCTTTTGAGCCCCGTCAATGGGCGAATAAGCCCAGGTTCGTACGGGCGATTTTTTACCGCGCACTGGATTTATAATTCTCGGCTTTGAGCCGAGCATTGAGAATCAAACCGTGTATTTCAGCGGGACAAAAAAAATACACTGTTGGATTTTCAACTCTCGGCGCTAAGCTGTGCGTTGAAAATTCAGTGCGGGATAAAAGATCGCCTGTGAGTACGAAGGCTGACTGACCTCTCGCGACATGTCACCACGACCCCCTCGCACCGCCCAGCTACCTCAGACACCGTCTCAGTTAGCGGTAGGCTTGTAGTACCGTTCCATTTTAGCATGTTGAATAATGGAAGTCATCTATAAAGCCAAATTAAATTAACTAACAAAACTTCACAGACATGATGGCTATTGATTTCTAATGATGAAAAAATAACAAAAATAATGTGACATAAATCAAGTTCAAACTTGACTACATTTTTGTTTTATAATCATTAAATATCGATAATTTGATTCATTCAGAAGCTATCAGCATTGCTATTCTATAACCATCTCACCGTGAAAACTTAGGTGAAGTGAGCTGTCATTGTCATCGATACCTACTGATGCTAAGGCAGTGACAGTTCACTCCAAGCTCACCTGACCAGTGAGATTGACAGTCAGATTTTCACAGTGAGATTTTTACAAAATAGACAGGTTTGTAAAGTTTGCGCTCGCTAATTTTGTTTGACCTTGTTATTTCCCAGTAGGGTTAAGGATTGGTGTACATTTCTTTCTGCAATAATGTACAAATTTTAGTCTGAATAACACGTTTTCTTTAAGTATCACTACTTTGTAAAATATAATTATCTCGAACTATGTTTTCATTAAATGTTTCGTTAGAATTTAACAAGACTTATCTCAAGAATTATTTGTCAAATAATGAATAGCTCTAATATGACACATGGTCAGAAAATGTTGTTTAAAACTGATCAGTTTTTCACGCACAGTGTTTATTTACTACACGTGATCAGAAATTTGACAAGACGATCAGAAACTTTCTGATCAGTTTGTTTGTGTGCAAATAATAATAAATATAAGAATTAAACTCGTCCATTCTCACCTTCACTAAGTATTGGTCAATTGTAAAATAATATTACTTTTGTTTATAAAATTGTGCATTTACTTGAATATTTTTCTGGTAAGGTCTAATAAAAATTTCAAAGCTATCAGGTCAGATATATTCAGATATATAAGGGCGGAGACAGACTGAACAGCGGTCTTCCGTTATTTTGGTGATGAAAAGCTATATTTCGTATGTCAATCGTTGTTCGCTACGTCGGCTATATTGCAAAAGGAATCAGTTATAAATCCTTTTAATGTATGGACAAATTAAATAATCCATCAGCTATGTCAGGACTGGGGAGCAAAACGTCTTGAGTTCACTCAGCTGTGGCACTATAGACGAGAACCTACTCCTAGCAGACATATTTAGTTAGCATAATTCGTTGTTCACTGTAAATAGTAATAATTAGCCATTTCTTTTCTCAGTTCGCCATTTCTAGTAAGCGTGTCTTACTCTTAACCCTAAACTGATCCAGAATACTACAAGCGATCAGTAAATTGACAAGTGATCAAAAGTTTTTGTTTTAGACGAATTAAAAAGTTATATCAGTGTGTGATTTTTTTTTTTTGTTAAATTGTAAGTGTACAATGTGTGTAAGTCATTTTTTACTTCCTCATTTTGTTGCTCTAGATTGTTTAAGATACTAAATAAGTACCTTATAAGAGTAAAATACCAACTTGGCAATAACATTTTTAATTGTTTTATTTATTTAAACACCCATAATACTCGTGGAATACGTGCAATATGGCATATCGGTTTCTGAAAAAGTTTGGCTCCGTAAGGCCGCGTGTACACGCTAAGAAATGTCGCCGGGCCTATGCAAGAGTTCGTATCGTTTCTACACGAACTGTGTACACTGCTTTGGTGCCGATCAAGAAAAAAGTCTGGTCTGCGCTAGACCCGACGCGCGAAGTTCCTCTGGTGCGGAAGGGGGGGGGGGGGGGGGGGGTTCGTGCCTAGATCGGACAAAATTCGTGTCGTGTAGATGATGAATTGGTCCTATCTGCAGCAGACACGGTGAAATTTCTTAGCGTGTACAAGCGACCTAAAGCGATTACATGCAAACCTTTATGAGCCACTAAACTATGTAGAATAGAATATTAGGATACTACTCAGTATCCGGCCAATTTTTTGAGATCCAGGAGTAGGTATCCATTAAAAAAACTAGCTTGAATCGACATAGTTATTTATTTAATAAACCTATTTACATAATTCTTATTATTTACAGTAGGTAAACCAGATGAAAATTAACAGCTATTAACAAAAAACAATAATTAAACATTATACTGGAAAAATATAAAGCTCCTTCTTCATTATTTACTTTGCCTTTTCAGCCAGTTCAGAGGGCCTAGACAAAGTGACATTCTACATACATAAGCTATCGAGAAGCTTAAGGTGGATGCGCTAGGGTAGCCCGCGAAATTCAAATTTTCTTACGTTTTTTGCAATTTGCAGGTCAGTATCAGGTTGTATGTTGATCTAAATATTATTAGCGGCCGTAACAAATATGGATATACAGAATTATAGACATTAGAATCAGCAATACAACTCTCTAAGTTCATGTAAGTGTATTGAATGAAAATTTCATGAAATCGTCAGTCAATACCGCTAATAATATTTAGATCAACACACAACCTGATAATGACCTGCAAATTGCAAAAAACGTAAGAAAATTTGAATTTCGCGGGCCACCCTAGCACATCAACCTTAAGGTGGATCCCTAGATGATCTCACTGCCATTTTGCCGCTAGATGGCGACACATCCACAATTTCGAACATTTTCAATTTTTACACCTAACATAGAAATTTTTAATAAACAACTTTATTCTATGCGAAACCTAGGGCATTAACTTGATTTTTTAAGATCATCACTGTGCTTGTTAACTGGTATCATACAAAGATTAGAACGTAATAATGATTTAGCCGCATGAATTTACTCTTTACACACACATGCAAAGTAAATAGTAGTAACTTCCGACTCCACTAGATGTCGTTTTATTCAAACATGGTTGGAAATTAAAATGTCCAGATGGCGTTAATTTAAAGAAAGAGGACCAAATTATTTATAAGATGAATATCCTTACATTATAGCAAAAACTGAAAACAAATATTAATTTACTAACTAAGCATACTTTATATTACTAGAGGATTGTTATGTTCCAATCTATTTCTTAATAATATAATTATTGGGATATGCTTACTTTTGTTTCTAGGCTCGATATCAGATACCTTTTCACCATAACAAATTATTCAGATAAATTATTTTGGGTAATAAAGGTATATTGTACCTATATAGGTTGTTGTAATGTGACTGAACCTAAATAGTACCTAACGTGTAAATGAATTGTGACCTGTACTAAATAAATAAAAGATTATGTATTCAATTGTAAAGCGTTTTATTGTATCTTACTATACATTAATAATATTTATCTATGGTTAATATTTTCATACAAATATCGTTTTATTTACTCTCACTGCATTTACCTAAATATTTTCTGGTTGGATTCGAACCATCGACTCGTACCACCACACAAAGATAACATACTTTTTTCAATATTTTGATATTTACAATTATGATTCTGAATTTAGTATTAGAAAGAATTATGTACGTAGATTACAATTTATGTAACATCACACGTAAGTGTAAGTATCTTACACAACAACACACAAGTGGTTACTAGCTAACCATAACATTTATGTTTCAAGAATACCCACTTATTATACAACTTTGAACAATAAATATTCTTTTACAATTGAATTGTTTGGCTGGTACCTAAATACATGAGTGAAACATATGTACACTGAAAAATCTTATAAACTAACAAATAACATAAACTATACATCGCTACGTACAAAAATAGCATAATAATTAGTCTATAATGTTCCCACTGCTGAGACTCAGGCCTCCTCTGAACAGTGGTGATGAAATAATTTACACAAAGCAAAGTGTCGGCTTGGATTCGAACCATCGACTCGTACCACCATACAAAGATACATAAAAAATACTATAATAAAATATCTTCTCTTCTACACGCTACTTTTTGCTGCGCCGCCGTCGCCGCGCAATCTTCTGCTTGTCATTTTTTACCTCCATTTATATCATTTCCGTGCGATCTGAATCAATTGCTGGGAGACACAGTTTTCGCTGCAACAAATGAATTTACACAGTTTTGTTAGACTATTCTTACTGAACCCACACCTCAGAAACCTGAGGAATAAGTTAGGCAATGAGTAAGACTTATATTTTTCATACCTTTTAATTCCTTGATGTCTAGACATTTAGCATTATTCTCAACTCGTCTCAAAATAATTTCCGGCAGTACACATGTTTTGAAAAACGTTACCAACTTCGGCATCATAGCGTTGATAAATTCCTCATCCCGGTTAACTTCTATGACAGTCAATGGTTGGGTGACAGATATAAAGCAAATGAAGTAACATTTACTCATTTTGGTAATTCGCAATTGACCCTGGACCTAGAATCAAAATAATAATAGCTGAGAAACAATCCAAGAAATACATTATATTTATACATACATGAACCAATAAATAATGATCTTTGTTACTTACTTGATAATAATAATTATGCTTTTTGTTCATAACTAAAACATCATTTTCCAAATGAATAGGAAAATTTCTATTTTCTGATGCTTCTCTAATATTTTGAGATTTCCTTTTCAAGGAGGGAAAACATTTTATTTCTACAATATTATTTTCTGCTTCTATAATACCTGTAAAAAAGAACAGTTTTTAGGCCCACTGAACCAAATTAAAAAATCCACGCGACACACAAAATCCAAGGGGGCGGAATCACAGGCAAAAGCTAGTTATTTGTATATTTTTATTATTGAATAATCTTACCATCAGGGCTAGCTGCTAAGAATCCAAAGTCTTCATCCATAAATAGACCTGATGGCCTGACAATTTTGCCATATTGTTGCATAAACATGCTCTTTGCAACATGTTCATTTTGTTGTCCATACATCATATCTTTAGTACAAATATTATTTTTGTAGAGAATGCATTTCACATGATTGTGACATGGTGTGGCATTACGACGTTTGCAAACCTAAAATGAACAAAGTGACAATCATAATTCTTGTACTGGCTTGAGCTGTGGCTTCTTAGAAAGTAAGAAACAATAAGAGGATGGCTGATATCTTACCATTCCAAACTGACTTGCTGTGAGACGGTCAGATCTGTATGAGAGATACTTTTCATTATCATGTTGACCCACAGTCTGGTTTTCAATTAGTACTATTTTTTGTGTATCTTCTTGGAATTTAAGCAATCTCAATTCACAGAGCCGTTTTAATTCTACCTCATTAATGTCGACAGGGACACTTGCTTCTGGGCCATAGTCCTTATCAGGTTGAGTTTTAGTCTTTTCAGTAAAAAGCCGTTTTCGAGTCATTTTCTGTTGGCGCAATCTACTTCTCTGTTTTTGATGGACATATTTTTTAAAATATTATCCAGGGCTCTGTGTTGTCTTCTTTTTCCATGCAGTTTGATGCCATTTATGTCCTACAGAATGAGACAATCCTGAAAAACCAAATCATAGTCACATACATGTCTGTTTGCAACCTAAGCTTTCATTGATGACCATTGAAAGTTCTATAAGTTGAGAAAAACCTCTTATATTATGAAGAGAAGAAGTCATAGATCATGGGGGTTGCTAGAGATTTCATATATTGTTTTAAAATATCTATAAAAAAACTTATTTACCTGCTACATGAACACGCCGCTGATAAGAGCCTCCTTTTCCAAGACTGAGTCGTTTTCCACAGTTAAATTTATTAATGACACTCATAAAATTCTCTGCAACGTTTGTTGTCTCGTTAGACAACCGTCCAGCTTTCAAAGCAATTTTTTCATTTGCAGCATAAATAAGAGCCCAGACCTCTGGTGCTGTATTTCTTAGGATTTCTACTTGGTTGTCTTGCTGTTTATTCTCGTCAGGTGGTAATTGCTTCACTGAACAGTAATATTCCTTACATTTTTCATGCTGTCCAAATACATGAAGTGGACTATTCCTTAAATCATCAGCCATTGAACCTGGCTGACTGCTATTGTGAACAATAATCTTTCGCGCTACTAGTGTCAATTTCATCAATTTAGGCCTCAAAATATTTCGTCCATACAGAGGGAGTTTCGTATTACCTAAAATCTTAAATAAAATATAAATATTAAAACATAGGAAGAGAAAAAATCTTTTTTGAAAAAAATACAACCGACTTCTAAAAACAACAAAAAACTTTGAAAATGCCAATAAAATTTGAGGTTTTCTCTCAATTTCCCTGGGATTCCATTATCAGGTCCTCATTTGTGACAAAAAACTTTGACAAAGAATTTTGAAAATCGGTCGACAATTGGCTGACAAATCGGTGGACAAACAGTCGAATTGATAACCTCCTACTTTTTGGAAATCGGTTGAAAAAGAGAGGAACATTTATTTTACAGTAGCTAAATCCTGCTTTATTGGCAAACCAACGGCAAACGAAGACATTAGGTACATCACGGGCCAACGAGTATCAAATACACTCATAGTACATTACATTCACGTAAATCTGATTCGAAATCTTATGGGAATCTGATTTACTCACTAAAAATCATTAGAAGAATTTCCATGATGTCTTTTCAATGTTGCTTGCACTTTTTTCCGTGATTTTCGCGGCCCTGAATACATAATAATATGTCGTATATAGGCAAGTTTATTAGTCGGATTCAACTTAGGCAGAGTTGCAATTCAATCTGTAATCAAAAAGTATAATTAAACACAACAGCAAAAGTATCGTAATTATGAAATGCTTCAAGAAATTTGTATTAGTCAGAAATAACACCACCATTTGTCACCATCAATCAAGCTGTCAAGCTGTGTGAAAATTTGCAAAAAACTGACAGAACATGAGAACAGACGAAATAGAGATGTCAATCTGAGATCGATTGAGCAAAGAATCGATTTTTTGGAACAAATAAAAACGTTTTTTCAAATCGATATCTAGTACTGAATCGATACAGGGAATCGATATTTCACCCTAGAACATCAGTTTTTTGTTTGTTTGAATTGTTAAGAATTGTGGTGGCGGGAAAATTACGAAGCATATCCAGTGCAAATCCTTTTGCGTAAAAATACGGATTTTTTACATTGCGAATTTCATCGAAAACGAATGATTGATTTTTGGAAAATCATTTCTTTATTTGTGAATCGATTTTTCATATTCCCTTTCGAATCAATTCAGTAACGGATCTTTTTCAGAGAGTTTTTTTTTTGTTCCTTTCGTCCCTCTGGGACAGGCAAAGTGAGTTTTTAGAGAGAATTGACGTCCCTATTAGGGGGAAATATTTGAAATTTAGAGTAGGTAGGTATGTGATGTGATGACAATCAACGAGTGTTACTAACGTTTGATTTTGTATTTCCTCTTCTAAATCTTACACTTTTTTAAGTTCTAAGGGTAATTACTATTATAATATAACTCTGTATCACCTTCAAGCAGAAAAGCATCCTTTGTACATAAAAATAACACTTACCGTCAATAAAACACAAAAACACTTCACTTTTAAATAAAAACTCTTTCACGGATGGCACTCGTATGAATGGTTCTCAGTAGTAGCCCCAGTCACCAATTCTAAACCTGAATGGTGCTTACTACTTACTTAGCTGTTCAGACGAGCGAAATTGGAACTACAGCTACCATTTTGAGAACGTCATTTCGCTGACAGTTAAAAACCCCGAAACCATAAATGAATGATGTACAGCAGTGGTGGCTCTCACTTGTAAGTCAGAGCCACCACTGCTGTACCTATATCATTAATCGTTTTAAATATCAGCACATCCTACAACTTACTACTAAAATACTGCCCTATGTTTTATTTCCCCTTTTTCTTGGTAAACTTCTTAGATGGCAAGACCAATTTATCTCGACGCACTTTGACTTGTGCTAATAATACTAAAATGTGCAATTGTTATGAAAAATCAATGTGGTTTGTCTGTGTATTCACTTATCTTGATGGTTTCACGTAAATTAAATATGATTCAATCAATAGATGTAAGTAGTACCTACGTGTCACCATTGCGTAGGTAGGTAGGATATTAGAAAAAAAAAAGGTAAATTTGCCTACGCTGATCGCCTGATTTAGGTATACCCTAAGTTTACATGAACTTCTATTCTCTGATTTTATTCAACCCAAACCAATGAATTAGTACCTAACCGTGTCATAAAATGTATTATCAGTACCTACTTACATACAGTAGAAAGATTTTTAAATCTTTAGGTACTTTATATTTAAAGTAGATATTACAATAATTACATTAGTATTGTATCTGTGTGAACCAAATGCAGATCGCAGATATTTTTTTTCACTTTCTAGCATTCTTTCTCATTCCCTAATAAAAAACATTTTATCAATCATAAAATGTAAAACCCGCGGGCAAACCCGCGCGCCGGCGCTAACTTTCTAGAAACACAATTTTGGAAACGATTCGCAAGTTGTCAAGACTCACTGGAGCAATTTGGCAACAATGCGGGGTGCGTATGAATGGCATCGTCGCATCGCTGCGTTACCTACCTACTCGACGTGTAACCTTGGGGCTTGTTCGAATTTTCGAACGCCATCTATTATAAATATTTACCGAACTTAAACTCGTAAGACAACAGCAAATAACTCTTTCTCGGTGGTTCTTTAAATTTCTGTTAGATGGCGCGATTCAGGTCACTCACACATGTAAAGATTTTTCGTTTTTTATTGGGTCTAATTCTCCTAGAAATACTGTTTTTTTTATAAAATTTTGGCGTTATGCGAACATAATACATTATAAAGTCTCATTATACTTGCTTTTATTCTGCAGAAACAGTTTATTTACGGAGATTACAACACCTCAAAAATGTATGGCGAGGCCTGTCTATGCATCCACCTTAAGTCAATCCTGTTGAAAGTCTTTGTAGAAATACAATTTTGGTAATAATATAATTTTTTTAGGCCCTCAGAGGGCCTAGACAAGTGACAATCGCTTCGAAAGCGTTTCGTATTTCTACAACGACTTTCAACAGGATTGACATAATGCTATTCGATAGCTTATGTCAGTTCTATACATTTTTGCCTTTTCCATCATCGTTATCGCTGATAGAATGTCACTTTGTCTATGTGCCCTGGATAGTTAAGTAATACTAATAAATAACCCACAGCCAGAGAAAAGGGTTATATTATAGCTTGATTCCTTCTCCTGCGGGGCAAGTGCGTAACACACTTACAATGGCAGTGCAACAACATTACGTTGTTGATTGTTGAGCAGACGAATTTTTCAAACCTATGAACAATGGATTAGGAATTTCTTTCCAAATCCTTCGGATTGTGATTAAAAGTGTGTTACGCAATTGAGGTGCTAGGTTCTCCTCCAAACATGGCATTAGTAGTTACCATTAAATTGTGCTACTTTGACCCACTAACACAGGTGACAGGCTCTTGTAGAAATCATGATTTTTCAGTATAATACTTAAGATTACTTCTCCAAAATAATATTTTCTATAAAATCTACAAATAGTACAAATCTTTAAAAAAATCTAATTCATTTACAAGTGAAACATTTCAAAATAAACCAGACATGGCTGTGTCGCGCGTCATTTTATTGCTGACCGCATCCGTGTGATCAGCACCCTAATTTCGTAATACACGATGAATCAGAATTGGAATCGGTTCGAAACGTATGTCTAATCCATTGCTTCATAAGTTACGTTGTAGAACAGATTTTTTTTTCGAACTTATGTAGCAATCGATTAGACATTTGTTTCGAACCGATTCAAATTCTCATTGATCGTGTATTACGCAATTAGGGGGGAAGACGGCAATATAATTCTGGTGAGCGGCCGCGCTTGAGACGGAGTTTTCGTAGATAATAGACATTTCCGTTAAAAATCTTATATTCATCCGCATCTGATTACAATTGGCGTTTTTTTAAATTGCTAACGTGATATTATCGTGAACGTCCACGGCGATTACGATAACACAGGGAAGTAAAAGGCTAGGCAAATGATGACTTAAATTTTCCGTCCACGATAACGTTATAACGTGCCCGTATTTCCATAAATTTTACGGACGTGCACGTCCACGATAATATCGTCACATTCGTTCAATTTGAAAATGTTCAAGAAATGTTTCATAAAAAAAATACTATCAAAATAAAAACAAAAATATTTGACTTCTCTGATTACTCCCAATTCCAAAATGTAAAATTTCAAAAACTTTTGGTAACAATTTACCTATTAATTAAATAATTTGGTGAAAAATCAGTTAGAATTACCTTAAACTTTCCGTAATTAGCATGTTTCTATTATATTTATTTCAATTTCGTACATAACTTTTTATTCTACCGTTTATATTTAGTGATAAATTTTATAATTATTTTCTAACAATTTTGATAATAGAGGTGGGCATTGGTGCCGATTCCCTTGTTCACAAACTAAACTAAATTTAAGTTCAGTGCATCTTTTTCTTTCTATTTCATTATGAAAAGGACAGAATATAAATAATATTTTAGTCCTGTCAAACTGTCACTACTCCAAACAAGTTTAGACGCGATTTAAAACTTGACTACTAAAATTACGTCAATTTACGTCAGGCGCTGATTAATTTGACAGGTCTAAACTAAAATTTATGTGAACAAGGGAATCGGCACCAATGTCGGATATTCGGTTAAACCTAGCCGGATACTCCCTTCAATCAGCATTTCTTTTAAAGGACATTTTCAACGCAGATAGTTGAACTGGTGATATTCCACTTGTTTGGCCAAATATCTGACCGAAAGTATTCAATCACGCAGAGCCGAATACCGAATATTGACATTCAGCCCATCTCTATCAAACCTTTGAAAATATTATACATTTGACTATACATACTTTTATTGCAAAACTTGTCTAAAGGCGCAGCTGACAGACTCTTTGCAGTGCACTTTTTCGTCAAAGAAAGAAAAATCAATTTAACAAACTCACGACATTACTAAAATTACTTCTCGCAGGCGGATACTTGGTCTTAACAAAATACTGCAGTCAGCAATACCCCATAAATTACGATAAAAATGAGGCCAAAATAAAATACACTCCCGAACTCCTAAATCGATATACCGTGCAAATACATACACGTGCATCAAAATACATGTAGGAATAAAGGTAAAAAAAATCAAAACACTTTTTCGACTTCTAAAAGCAAATGGACATTAGAGCGGCGACGGGTTTTGAAGCTAACATACAATGGCACAGTTGCCACCATTTTGGTGTCATCAATCCAATCAAGTCATTGTTCCAAATTTGAATTCATGAAATGCACCCGGCATTTCGTGAATTCAAATTTGGAACAATGACTTGATTGGCTCGATTCAGGTATACGGAAGTGTATTGTGTCATATTGATTAAAAATCCCACTATTAGGTAGAATTAAAATAAAAAATACTAAATTTTGACTTCTAACAAATATTTATATTTATATATTTCTATACATTAACCTATCTTATGTCTTAGTAGATAAAAGATAATAAAAACGTTATTTACAAGTTTATAACAACATTTTTTATTCACTATAATCTGTTCAGAAAAAAAGACATGCCATATTATTAACGTTTATATAATCAGCCTATAGGCTCGTGGCTAAGTAATAACAGTCGCACGGGTTGATCCATCAGGTTAAGCTACGCTTGCCGGGGTTGGTCCGTGGATGGTTACCCATCCACATACCGAGATAAACGATCTTCACATACCGAGTCTCCTCCGTGCCTCGGAAAGCACGTTAAGCCGTTGGTCCCAGCTGTCATTCGTGTATCTTTGACAGTCGTTACAGGTCGTCAGAAGCCCGATAGTGTGACAACCAGTCCAAGAGATATCGTATTACCCAGTTACTGAGTTGTGGAGGTCAGATAGGCAGTCGCTCCATGTAAAATACTGGTATTCAGCTGCATTCGGTTAGACTGGAAGCCGACCCCAACATAGTTGGGAAAAGCCAGATTCATTTTTGACATAATCAGCCTATAATGTTCCCAGTTTTTACACTAACATAGTACACAGGCCTTATTTCTGTGAGGTAAGCCGTAATCGACTAAATGGACACCGTGGGTTGGTGGATCTCACATGTCTGTGATTTTTTGTTCAAAAGCTCTGGCCACACGACGTGTCTGCGAGCGTCGATCGTATAAAAGACTGAGAAGTAATGCGACTATTTGTATCAGTTTAAAAACCTATAAACAAATTTAGTTATTTATCACAATTTGCTCGAGCATATTTCGTCCCGCAAACCGCGCGGGATTCGCCTCAGTTAAGCCAAATAGATGATAAGAGAGGGTGTTCTGGGAGCTTAAAACGGTCACTTTAGCAGAATCATAATATGAAAATATTATGAACCATCGTAAAATGACACAAACTGATAATTCATAATATGATCAGCGTGTAAATTATATTACGAAATAATTCATCTGTTTGACAGTTTTCTATGGAGATTCGTAAAATGGTCCACAAATTATTAATTGCTTTTAAGTCAAATTAGAGGAATTGCTAATGACAGCTGGGATTCAGGAAATGAACTGCTTTTAGAGGAATTCCTAATGTGGCCGGTTTAGGTCCCCAGAGCTTAAGGATCAGTTCAGACCGCGATGTGAAGCGACACGACGCTGCGCGCACTTTTTAACAATTATCGAACTTATTTTCTTCACGAAAAGGTATAATCTCAGTGCAACTGTTGACACGTGTCAAATTACGCTGGGATACCCGGTGCTGCGCAGCGCTTGTACCTTATTGTGTAGTAAATAAATTCGATATTGTATCGGTCCATAAAGAAGTGCGCGTCGCGTCGCGTCTCGGTGTGAACTGACCCTAACACTTTTAGAGTTTATTTTTAACACTGATTATACTAAAATTTTTTTGTTCAAAAATATAAAACGTTAATAATATAGAGCGTTTTGATCATCGTCTTAGGACGAATCACCTGGCGTGGGGCCGAATCTCGAAAGATCGCAGCACAACGCTGCTCTATTGGATGTGTCACACAAACTATTACAATCTGAACAGACTATAGTAATAATAACTATTAAACATAGTTAATTGATTCAGGCGTGACCTTGCGGAAATCCATTATAAAATACAATAGACGTTGATATATTTAGTAACCTATTCCGCTTGAATATTCTTCAAGAGTCTGAAAAACCCTGTAAGAAATCGACACGTGTTTCACCTCTCAACGAGGCATCCTCAGGTTGATGATTGACCAATTGCAAACCAGAACGCGACGTGTTACCACACCGAGCGCTGGACGCAAAGTGATCCTTCTTCTTTCTTTAAATCTTTGCGTCCAGCGCTCGGTGTGGTAACACGTCGCGTTCTGGTTTGCAATTGGTCAATCATCATCCTGAGGATGCCTCGTTGAGAGGTGAAACACGTGTCGATTTCTTACAGGGTTTTTTGGACTGTTGAAGAATAGTCAAGCGGAATAGGTTACTAAATATATCAACGTCTATTGTATTTTAACTATTAAACATTCCAAATTAATACTAAGAGATATCTTTTTACGATTAATTATTTATAATTATATTTGTCTTTTTTTACTAGAAATTGGTTAATTCGATTCGGTTTGAAAACCGAGACCGTACGCTATTTCTGAATCCTGCAGAACTTTTGGCGTTTGTTTATTTTCTAATCCGTGTTATAATAATACTATTTAGTCTATAACATAGGCCAAAACCAAGATGTCAATGTATAGACGCATTGTTTCGAAAAACTAAAGTTTTGAAGGCGTTTTCAAGCCACTAGGAGTGCGGCGTATTTATCGTCACAGATAGAAATAACAGATATAAAAATAGCAGATAGCAATAATTCATAACAATAAAACATATCTGTTACCTAATTAAAATCACAGATCCTCTAGACTGTTACCGCGGCTGTTACTGTTAAAACTTCGGATACGATTTTCGACTTTAACGAAAATAAATAAAGAAGATATTTAATTGAGATGAAATACGTATGTATCATCCGTACAAAAATAACAGGCTGTTATTTTATAACAGATAGATACGATTTTCGACTTTAAACCAAAATAAATAAAAAAGATATTCGATTGAGATAGATTACTAGACTCTCAGAATTATTCTTAACAATATCCTCACGCTCACGGATCGGACAGGATTTTTGTTACACGCTGTATATGCTAGTCGCGCGGTAAACTCGGCTCGCGCGATGCATAATTTTGCGTGACGTCAGCGTGATGCGTAGTTCGCATCTGGCGATTTCGATGCCGCCACATACTTCCCCGGATAAGCTTCTTCACAAAAAAGACCTCTACTACTAATTAAACTTTTTTCTTCGAAACAAAGCATCTATACAATGTCATCATTGCCGAAATATCCCTTCTTCTGATATGGTAGATAAAACTTAAGTCTGTTTGCATTCAACTTTGTACCTTATTCCTTTCACAATAAGGTCTATTCCGAATCGCTTACTTGCACCTTTTTCTTCCTCTTGCCTTTGGGATGCATTTTGTAGACGTGTTTTTGAAGATCTTTTAGTTTTAAATATCTGTGAACAAGATAATAAATATAGTTAAGGGGGATGCGAGCAGGTAGCTCTCGAAATTCAAATTTTCATTCGTTTTATTTGATACTAGCTTCCGTCTGCGGCTTCGCGCGCGTGGTATGTCGATAGAAAGTAGCCTATGTCCTATTCCAGGTCATGGCCTACGTATGTGCTAAATTTCATCCAAATCCGTTCAGCCGTTTTAGCGTGAAAGCGTAACAAACAAACAAACTCACTTTCGCATTTATAATATTAGTTAGGATAGATATTTGGTAGGGGGTAAATATATGGATTCGGTAGTGCTTTACTATAAGATACAGGGTGTAAGGGTAAACACCGTTGTCACTCAAACCATGAGTTGACTTAAATATAGAAATACAACAATCGAGTAACAACAAAAATAACAAAAATGTTATTTTCATTAAAAGATTTAAAAAAGTTTCTATCCGACACCGTACTCGCTAGCGAAACAGCTAACTGACTGAGGGAGGGGTCGCGCTCGCGGCCGGTAAGGCCACCCCCCGCCTGTGTTGAGACGCAAGTTCGTTGCCCTAGCGCATAGGGTGAAAGGGTGAAATAATCTTGGGGTAAAAAGTAATTTTCTTTTAAAAAAAAGTTGTAATTTTTCATTGATTTTACGTTCTATAAATGAAACCAAACCACTGGTTTCAAGGATAACGGTGTTCACCCTAACACCAGGCGCTAATACGTTTTAAGTTTTTTAATAGTATTGTTTGTTTTTGTGGGGATACAGGGCAACATCATCAATAATGATGATGTTGATGACTGGCGCTAATACCAGCGCACTAATTGCGTAATACACGAGCAATCACAATCTGAATCGGGTTGATACAAATGACTAATCCATTCATAAGTTCGATAAAAAAATCTGCTCAACAACGTAAATATAACAATGAATGTTGTTGAACTGTCAAAATGAAATAGATGATAAGAGAGGGTGTTCTGGGAGCTTAAAACAGTCACACTAGCAGAATCATAAAAGGAAAATATTACGAATCATCATAAAATGTCACAAACTGACTATTCATAATATCGATGCCTTAGTTCACAATTGTCCTAACTACAAAAATTTCAAATTTAACTTTTTTAGTGCAAAATACACTAAATGTCATGCTCTTTCGTTTGCGCGTATCGAAATGCCGTTATTCCGTCTCTTTCTACTAAAAACGTAGGTGACAGTTGTATTAAATAAGTTCCATGAATGCTCTAATATATTAATGACCTTTACTTTTGTAAATCCAAACAAGACATACTTTAACTCAAACCCAAAGCATTTATTTCAATTAAACCATTTACAGGCATTTTTGAATTGTCAAGGAGTCAGTCAGTCAGAAATATGAAGCTAGTTGCTAACTGATTTTAAATTTCTCTACTGCAGAATATTTCAAAACACAAACCTACGAAATACATTTGCAATATCGGCTCATACTTTTTAACAGTGCTTTATTAGTGTATTATGTGTAGGTAGTACAAAAAAATCAAGAAAGTTTTATGTACAATTGTGCTAAGTACTTATACTTAGGGGTTTGGAATTTTTAAAGTGCACAATTGTATTAAATGGGGGGTCGCATGTTTATTTCGCTATTTTTTAACCGACTTCTTCAAAAAGGAGGAGGTTCTCAATTCGTCTGTATGTTTTTTTATTTTTTTGTTGTATGTTAGTTACGCGATTACTCCGCCAATTATGAATCGATTTTGATGATTCTTTTTTTGTTTGGTAGGTCATGCTTGATGGTGGTCCCATAGAAATTTTATTGACGTTGCTTGCGTCATTTTTGAGTTAGCTTAAATATTACGTATTTTTCCCACTAAGTTTATCTAGACGATATCCTGTTTGGCTCCTTCACTGTTATTTACATAGCAGGTAGTGGTATTCGGATTTGTGTGGGGTACGCTACGTATGTGCTAAATTTCATCCAAATCCGTTCAGCCGTTTTAGCGTGAAAGCGTAACAAACAAACAAATAAACAAACAAACAAACTCACTTTCGCATTTATAATATTAGTTAGGATAGATATTTGGTAGGGGGTAAATATATGGATTCGGTAGTGCTTTACTATAAGATACAGGGTGTAAGGGTAAACACCGTTGTCACTCAAACCATGAGTTGACTTAAATATAGAAATACAACAATCGAGTAACAACAAAAAAAACAAAAACGTTATTTTCGTTAAAAGATTTTAAAAAGTTCCTATCCGACACCGTACTCGCTAGCGAAACAGCTAACTGACTGAGGGAGGGGTCGCACTCGCGGCCGGTAAGGTCACCCCCCGCCTGTGTTGAGACGCAAGTTCGTTGCCCTAGCGCATAGGGTGAAAGGGTGAAATAATCTTGGGGTAAAAAGTAATTTTCTTTTTTTTTTTAAGTTGTAATTTTTCATTGATTTTACGTTCTATAAATGAAACCAAACCACTGGTTTCAAGGATAACGGTGTTCATCCTAACACCAGGCGCTAATACGTTTTAAGTTTTTTATATATAATAGTATTGTTTATTTTTGTGGAGATACAGGGCAACATCATCAATAATGATGATGTTGATGACTGGCGCTAATACCAGCACACTAATAGCGTAATACACGAGCAATCACAATCTGAATCGGGTTGATACAAATTACTAATCCATTCATAAGTTCGATAAAAAAAATCTGCTCAACAACGTAAATATAACAATGAATGTTGTTGAACTGTCAAAATGAAATAGATGATAAGAGAGGGTGTTCTGGGAGCTTAAAACAGTCACTTTGGCAGAATCATAAAAGGAAAATATTACGAAGCATCGTAAAATGTCACAAACTGACTATTCATAATATCGATGCCTTAGTTCACAATTGTCCTAACTACAAAAATTTCAAATTTCACTTTTTTAGTGCCAAATACACTAAATGTCATGCTCTTTCGTTTGCGCGTATCGAAATGCCGTTATTCCGTCTCTTTCTACTAAAAACGTAGGTGACAGTTGTATTAAATAAGTTCCATGAATGCTCTACTATACTAATGACCTTTACTTTTGTAAATCCAAACAAGACATACTTTAACTCAAACCCAAAGCATTTATTTCAATTAAACCATTTACAGGCACTTTTGAATTGTCAAGGAGTCAGTCAGTCAGAAATATGAAGCTAGTTGCTAACTGATTTTAAATTTCTCAACTGCAGAATATTTCAAAACACAAACCTACGAAATACATTTGCAATATCGGCTCATACTTTTTAACAGTGCTTTATTAGTGTATTATGTGTAGGTAGTACAAAAAAATCAAGAAAGTTTTATGTACAATTGTGCTAAGTACTTATACTTAGGGGTTTGGAATTTTTAAAGTGCACAATTGTATTAAATGGGGGGTCGCATGTTTATTTCGCTATTTTTTAACCGACTTCTTCAAAAAGGAGGAGGTTCTCAATTCGTCTGTATGTTTTTTTTTTTCTTTTTTGTATGTTTGTTACGCGATTACTCCGCCAATCATGAATCGATTTTGATGATTCTTTTTTTGTTTGGTAGGTCATGCTTCCGAGGTGGTCCCATATAAATTTTATTGACGTTGCTTGCGTCATTTTTGAGTTAGCTTAAATATTACGTATTTTTCCCACTAAGTTTATCTAGACGATATCCTGTTTGGCTCCTTCACTGTTATTTACATAGCAGGTAGTGGTATTCGGATTTGTGTGGGGTAGGTATCACAACTAAAAAGTGAAAAATAAAAATTTTTTCCAAAAAAAAAACAACCGACTTCCAAAATTAAAGTTATTTTTCACTTTTTAGTGTTTTTTTGGAAGTCGGTTGTTTTTTTTTTGTAAAAAGTTTTTATTAAATGTTATGGTTATACTAATATTACAATATTGAGATATGATGGAGTTAAAGGACTAGTCTTATGAATAGATGTATAATTGTTTTACTTTCTTTTCGTACTGTTCACGTCTAAACTTTAAAACGCTCTCCTCAAAATTGTCTTTTTTGTACTTAGTGCAATTGTGAACTAAGGGTTTTTTATTATTAATTGAATGAAAATTTCATGAAATCGTCAGTCAATACACTTACATGAACTTAGAGAGTTGTATTGCTGATTCTAATGTTTATAATCCTGTAAATCCGTATTTGTTACGGCCGCTAATAATATTTAGATCAACATATAACCTGATACTGACCTGCAAATTGCAAAAAACGTAAGAAAATTTGAATTTCGCGGGCCACCCTAGCGCATCCAGCTTAAAAGAGACTGCGGCCTCTGAGTTTGTTTCGGCCTTTCTCAGAGTAGTTTGATAGGAAACGCCGACCTCATCTAGCTTATTTTTAATATTTTTTAATATGACGTGTAATTTCATTTCATTTATTACGTAATTTCATTTCATTTCCCATTACAGCCTATATTTTTTATTTATTCAGTCCAAGTTATTTAAAACTTAATGGCACCTTGGGGTGACGCCTCCGGGCGACACCGGTACGTGTAACTCTCTCTACGTACGTGGAATTCTACAGGTTAAACTTACTTGCAAGAACACTGTTTGCAAGGAAACTTGAAGTCTTCAGGGTTTCCGTGGAGCCTGAGCTCGTGCCTGTCCCTGATGGATTCCGTTGAGAAGTTGCGCCGACATACAGTACACTGATGGGGCTTCGCTGTGTTGTGGGACTGTTGATAAAAAGAAAATGACAATAAATATATGAATTACTTTACTGTTGGGCAAATTAATGAAGGCGTCCACGGTGTATTAAATTACTCACAATATTATTTAAAAAAAAAAAAAAAACAATCTGCCTAGCCTTTTCCCAACTATGTTGGGGTCGGCTTCCAGTCTAACCGGATGCAGCTGAATACCAGTATTTTACATGGAGCGACTGCCTACCTGACCTCCTCAACCCAGTCACTGGGTACTTAATCCCTTGGTTAGACTGGTTGTCAGACTTTCGGGCTTCTGACGAGTCGTAACGACTGTCAACGATCCACAAATGACAGCCGGGACCAACGGCTTAACGTGCTTTCCGAGGCACGGAGGAGTCTCGATATGTGAAAATGGTCACCCATCCACGGACCAACCCCGGCAAGCGTAGCTTAACCTGATGGATCGACCCGAGCGGCTGTTATTACTTAGCCACGAGCTCCTCTAATATTATTTATTTAAGTATTTTAATCATTATTATTTTAAGTCAATATTTTGATTTTTAACCGACTTTTTCAAAAAGGTAGGTTTTTTTTTGTGTGTTTGTTACTCGATTTCTCCGCCAATTATGAATCGATTTTGATGATTATTTTTTTGTTTGGTAGGTCATGCTTCAGAGGTGGTCCCATATAAATATATTTTTGAATAACCTTGCTTGCGTAGTTTGTGAGTTAGCTTCAATATTACGTATTTTTCCCACTTAGTGTATGTAGACGATATATTATTTGACTCCGTCACTGTTATTTACATAGCAGGTAGTGGTATTCGAATTTGTGTGGGGTAGGTAACACAACTAAAAAGTGAAAAAAAAAAAAAACATAAACAAGGTGTCTTTGCTTTTCAATTTTCGTTTTTTACCACCGACTTCCGAAATTAAAGTTATTTTTCACATTTTGTGTTTTTTTTTTGGATTCGGTTGTTTTTTTAAATTTCTTTAAGTTTTAAGTCATAGCTAATAGATGAATGTCAGATATAATTACTAAGCTTCAAATCAAAATGTAGCACACATCATGCAAGCAGTCTTGAATTTTAAGAAACGCACAAGTGGGCTATATCCCAGCGGTAAGGCAGGGAAGTCGTAGGTTCGATCCTCACCCGTTGCTCTATCAACGATACCCAATCTTTTAAAAGTAGTCAGAGTAGTAATATATTATATAGTTATAGGAATACTATACTCAGTTTGAAATAAGATTAGACAAATAAATAAACCATTTTTACAGTCCGTACCACCGATATTGGCGCCGATTCTCTTGTCACAAAATTCTCTAAACTAAACTAAAAATCACTAAAATTTAGTTTAGTCCTGTCAAACGATAAAACTCATTCTGAAATTGACTTTAAATGACACAACTTAACTATAATTTAGTTTGACAGCACTAAGATGGCACTGAGATTAGAATAGTGAAAATGCTATTCTGAATTTGACGATTTAACCTAAAATGTTGTCCTATATCTAAAATCCTGTAACTAAATCTGACTATATGTAATCGCGATTAAAAATGTGTGGAATAAAATTAGATGTCATGAACTAAAATTCAAACCAACACCTCGACTTCAGTTACAAAAAACAGTACTGTATTTTTTTTTTCTTTTGCTTATATCTCGAAAACGGTGTGTCCTATCGTAAAAATAATGAAAATTTCGACCCCCGTTAGAATACCCTTAAACCCCAAATTCTCAACACAATGGTAATTATTTTTTATTTATTTTTGTTATTTTCCATACAAAAACTGAAAAATTCCATTGAAAACACGTCGAGGCGGCCGTGAAGCGCGCCTCAGGCTCTAAAAAAAAAACACGGGGTAGGGAAAACAAGTACCAAGTGGAGGCGCGCGGTTGTCAAATCCGATTTTAGATGTGTCAAAATAAGTTTTAAATTTAGAGAATTTATTTGGCAGAATAGCTCCAAGATTCCCATAGTCATAAGTAAGGAATTTTAGTGATAGTTTAGTTAGTTTAGTTCGGTGTACAAGAGAATCGGCACCATTAACTTCTATTGCGTTGGTGGCACGAAAAATGGCAGCTGCAGTAGACAGTTGGTTTTGTGTTACCTTTTTTGCTTTTAATGCCATCCTTATGCTTACGGTATAGAAATCAAAATCGGTTGAGCTGTAAAAAGGTTGGTTTAAATGTCTTATCTTACCTATTTCAAAATTAGTCATATTTATGCCAAAGTACACTTACCACTTTCAAATGTCTTTTGAGACTAGAGTTAGTTCCGAAGCTAGTGTTACAGATGTCACATGTATATGGTCTCTCGTTTCGATGTGTCCTTTCGTGTACCTGAAATTATAACAAACAAATCAATCAATTTGCCTAGCCTTTTCCCAAATAACTTTCGGGCTTCTGACGACCCGTAAAGACTGTCAAAGATCCACGAATGACAGCCGGGACCAACGGCTTACCGGGCTTTTCGATATCCACGGACCAACCCCGGCAAGCGTAGCTTAAGCTGATGGATCGACCCGTGCGGCTGTTATTACTTAGCCACTAGCTCCTACGAGCACGAAATTATAATAAACCTAGAATGAAAATGGTTGCTACAAAATATGTATAATCTATACTAATATTATAAAGCTGAAGAGTTTGTTTGTTTGTTTGAACGCGCTAATCTCAGGAACTACTGGTTGGAATTGAAACATTCTTTTTGTGTTGGATAGTCCATTTATCGAGGAAGGCTATAGGCTATATAACATCACGCTACGACCAATAGGAGCGGAGCATAAATGAAAAATGTTGCAAAAACGAGAGCTTCCGTTGCGTGCGCTGCGTAAACGGTTTAAGTTACGCAAATATCATGTGTGATGGAATTGTTCCTCTTTAAAAGTTCTAAAAAAAAGTCCGCGACAGCATATGTCTATCTTTTAAGATTGACTCACTATAACCTTTTTAATGGTAATCAAATTTTTTCGAAGTTAATGCATTATTTGCGAAGGAGTTTTATCGACATAATATTAATTCTTATTCAAATATATAGTTTTAACATCAAGGGTATTTATGTAACAGTAAAATACTTTTTAATTCGTTCGAATCGGACATTTAATTTCGAAGATATCACGATATAAAAATGCAATACGCGAACCGTTCGACGCCGGGCGCCGCGCCTCCGCGACGTTCCCTACTTTAGAGAGGAGAGGATGAGCACACGGGTAGACATGACTTGGAATAGGACATAGGATACGTTTTATCCCTATATTCCCACGGGATGGACATCTACGCGGGTGAAACCGCGGGGCACAGCTAGTACATTATATGACGGAGAGGGTAGGTCTCTCTCTTCGTTATTATCAGCCATATTTTAACTACTGTGGGCGTTTAGGGGTATGAGGAACAGGGTGTAAAGTTCACACATCCTCTATTGAAAAGGGAGGATCCTCTGACCAGACGGTTATTGTGTCTAGCGGGCAACTGACCAACGATTGATCTCGGAATCTTGTATACAGGGTGTAAGGGTAAACACCGTTGTCACTCAAACCATGGGTAGTTGACTTAAATATAAAAATAAATGACCGAGTTACAACAAAAAAAAAACGTTATTTTCATTTAAAGATCTTAAAAGTTTCTGTCCGTCACCGTGCTCGCTAGCAAAACAGCTGACTGACTGAGGGCGGGATCGCGCTCGCGGCCGGTCAGGTCACTTATGTCCATCGCGCGGTAAACTCTAATTGCGCGATGCAGGACTTATGTGACGTCAGGATTTCTGTGTGACGTCAGGTCTTTGATACGTAGTTCCCCAACCACAATACTCATAAGGTCCCATCACCTTTTTTTGGCTTTACCGTTGTTACTTTTTAGGTAAAAACAGTGTATAAATCTCACCTGTAAACTATACGACTCAAAAAATCCTTTCCCGCAGTAAGTACACCGGTAGGTGGCGCCACGCAACATTCGTTCGTGAGTCTTCATATGCATCTTCAGGAGAGCCTGTGACCCGAATTTCTTAGGGCAATCCGTGCAGGCGTGGACTTTTTCCTGTTGGGAAAAATACATAATCAGCCTATATTGTTCCCACTGCTGTGACACAGGCATCCTCTCGGTGAGAGTGGGCCCGTACTCCACCACGCGGGCCCAGTGCGGGTTAGTAGATATCACATGTCTTAAAAAATTTTTGGTTCTAAGACATGCCGGTTTCCTCACGATGTTTTCCTTCACCGTTTTTGAGAGCAGTGGTGATGAAATAATTTACACAAAATAAAGCGCCTGTCTGGTTTCGAACCTACGACCCACAAATCGGAAGTCACGGCCATTACAATAGGGCCAGAACTGCTATAAAAAAAAAATTGAAAAATGTATAATTAATCCTAACTAATATTATAAATGCGAAAGTGAGTTTGTTTGTTCGTTACGCTTTCACGCTAAAACGGCTGAACGGATTTAGATGAAATTTGGCACATGGGTAGACCATGACCCCATTCCCACGAGATCGAGACTTATGCGGGTGAAACCGCGGGGCGCACATAGTTTATAATAATATGTGCATCTTGGGTACCTCACGCATTGTGAGGTTCCTCACTCTGGATATTTAATCGTCGTAAGCATGGGTCTTCTCGTCATCTCACTCTGCTTGTAGGGCACTATTTTTATACATATTTAAAAAAACTTTTTAAAATAAAACGGATTGATTTTCAAGGATTGAGAATGGATTGCCGAATATCCGGCCGCCGGATACTCAACCATTTTTGTGAAAAACTGACGGATAGTAGTTAATATCATACAGGAGTTTTCTTTTTAGTGTCCATTAGCAAGTTAAAATATTGCTATCGATTGATTTTCACAATCAAATATTTTTTAATTTTTTTCTAATAGTTTCAATTTAAGTTAATCGTAGTAACAAGTTAGATTCTGATTAGGCAGGTTTATTTAGTAAAAAAACGTACTTAAGCACTGAAGTACTTACCAAGTGAGTGTCAGAGTGCTTAGCCAGCGAGTGCGAGTACTTGAACCTCTTAGGGCAGTCGCTACACTGGTAGCCGAGCCCCGAATCCGCTGAGTGAGTCGCTAAGTGCGCTCGAAGAGCCGTCCAGCTAGATATTACTTTGTGACAGATTTTGCACTCTCTTATGCGGGTTGGATGTGTTCTGAAAAAGGAGTTAAATTATGGTTTGTTATGTTTCTTTATTCATAAAAGTTGATGGTTGACGCAGTGACTGAGCGATTGGTTCCAGTGATATGTCGTTGCTCTTGAGTCTACTTTTTGTATACCATATTAAAACGTAATAGCCATTCAGAAGAAAATCCTAGTGGCAAAAATCTATTTTAATTTGCTATAAAATATTTTAAAGAACTCACCTTTGCCTATGATTTTTCAAGCTCCCTTTAGCACTGAACACTTTATCACAATCCTTACACGGAAACACCTTTCCGTCCACCTTAATGTCCGTAACCTCTTTAGAGTTCATTCGCTCTATAATCTTTGCCTCTTTTCTTTCAAACCTCTTTTGTTCTCTTACTTTTGCGATCTCCATTCTTTTAATGTTCGTTAGGCCGAATGTATGCCATTTATTGTGTATTATAAATCTTTTTGGGTGTTTAAAGAGGAGAGCGCAGTGCGGACATTCGAATACTCCTTCTGGTTTTATGTCTGTAATTATGATTAATTGGTTGATTTAGTAATGCAGATACAAAATAGAGGGGAAACGGATTTACAAGTTTTATAATTTAAGCAACAGAAGAGAATTCTGAGAATTCTCTAAAAGTAAAACTCAATAACACTGCCTGAACTGGGAATTGAACCCAAAACCTGACACTAACAGAAGCCGCACGTGGTAGTTTATAAAAAAAAACATAATACAGCGTACATGATCAACAGGTACCTAAAAATATAATACCTAATATTTATTCTATGAATGCAATGGATTTTGATTTGGATGGCCGGATATTAGATATACCGCTGAATATTCGGCCGGATACTCAAGAAGTAGCTAGAAATAAAAATCATAATTACCATTTTTATAAGAAGTAACCGCTTCAGCAATGCTACAGTCACCTTCAATAATTCTATAATTCATATGTTCGTCCCTCTCAAACCCATGACAGTCTTTCAAGAACGGAGTGAAGCATTCAGAGTCTGCCCAACTTGCTTTCTCAACCTTAATAACAATACTATTGTCGGTCGTCACTTCCGCATCTTCCCTTATGAAGTGTTGTGTGATTCCTGTAGGTTTTAATTCTTCATCGTCTGATGACAAGTCATTTTCTGATTTTTGTTTATCTCTACTGTCATTTTCTGTTAGATTTGGTTTAACATTGTCCTTATTTGATTTGTTGAGAGTTAAGTCGGGTGGAGATTGTGCCAATGGGTCCGTATTAGAGTCGAGGGTATTTGTCGATGGTTTTGTTACTTTTTCAACTGTCATGTCTGATGGAATGTCAGTGTTTGTGGTGTTTGGTACTATGGGAATCATTTCAGGTACTTCTTTAGGTTTATTTGATGAGTGAATAAGAATATCTTCAATTAATTTGACCGTATTTTCAATGTTTTTCCTTCTTGTACTGTTTATTTGTAATTTTTCTTGAGTTTTCATGCTTAAATCTATATTATGTTGGGTTTCTTCATACATATTACTGTGTATGAAGTCGTTGTTCCCGCCAATTTGTTTGTTGTACAGTTTATTTGGTATTTGAGGTATGTTCAAAGGCATTTTTCGCATATTCTGCTCTTTAAAGTTTTCCTGCCTCGCTGACTCAATAACTCTCTTATCATAAGCATAATTCATCATATTAGCGTTATGCTCGTTCTGTATATTTAAATTCATAGGAAACATACCGTTTGGGAATGGTAAATCGTTCATATTATTCGCATTTTGATTCATATAAGAATGTTGGAAACCCAGATGTTGATAGTTGGGAAACTGACTCATTTGCGTCGGCATACCTATTGGAGAGTGGTTGTAATGTGCATAGTCCGGTAGGTTGTAATGCCCGCTAGGTGATGGAATGCCTTGGTGGGCAATTTTGCTCAAATTATTAATGTTATGAGTGATATTCATATGACCACTCATTGGTGTCATATTAACGGGCGTTCCCATGTTAATCGGCGCCTCGTTCGGGCCATAAAGCCCTGTGTTGTGCAACATAGTTGCCGTAGTATCGAACTTTGTTCACTTTTCACGTTTTTCCGTTACATTTTAATGTCGAAAACACTAAACAAATAAAGCTAATGTAAGCCATTTTGTCTTTTTGACATTTCAATGTCCACCCAAAAACCGAAAATCGACAAATAATTAGCACAGATAACATAGGTATATAACTCTATCAAAAACCGTAACTACACCCTTTTTAAAAGTTTAAAAGAAAAAATATTTTAAGCTTCAGTTCATTACTTTGTAGCGTTCTACTGGAAACTTTACTATAAGTAGGTAACGATTCAGATTGATTTTGTTGTCAATTAAAGTTTCAGCAAGGAATTTTCTGAGAAGCTTATACATCACCGCTAGATGGCTATCTAATCAGTTATTGAGTCATTCCATTTTGAACTTTAAAGTCTAACACAGTAAGCACTTTATTCTTTGAACAATATGAAACAAGTTTACGTAAAGATTTTTGTTTTCTGATGTAATATTGTGTGTATCATTCTCATTCATCGACTCGTTCGACGTTCGAACCCGATCGAGTCTTTCGCTCTTTCATTCATTCATTATTTATTTTCCGATGGCGATGGTTGTGTTGTGTGTTTATCGAATCACGATTTAAATTAAAAATAGCACATTTGGAACAGTTTTAGTGTAATTTTTAATCAAAATCTGTGAACATGGCGCTGGGAGCCTTCGCTGAGGAATATTTTCGGTCTATGAACCCCATAGCTGCGAAAATTCACGAGGATATTGTTGATGCAAGAACTTCTTACGAAAATATATGGGAAACGCTAACGGAAAAAGAAAAGGTAGAAAAAACACTTCCTTGACACTTAATTAACTACTTAATAATCATTTTAGTTAAGTAATATGTGAGGAAAATCAACACTGCAGTCTTCAATACTTCATGTTATAGTTTGGTTTAGAGTTTTCAAGACTGTGAATCATGGCTTGTTTATGCGACACACAACGGTAATTACGCTTATAAGTCCAATTATCTTATCTTGAGGTCATTAATTAATTGATTTACTAACAATAATAAGTGAAACATATTTCTTTGAGAAAATGTTATGTTTTCAACATGTTTGAAAACAGAAATAAAAATAACTAGGGATCATAGGATCATAATAAAGCGGTTATTTTTGTATCAAAGCCACAGTTCATGTGCATGAATATCATTGATATTCATTGCATTCTGTAGTAATAGAAACTCCGCCCTTTTAATATGCCAATAAGCTACAAAGGAATTTAGGAATAGAGTCAGGTATTTTAGAGACAGGAATAAATGATACTGATATTCCATTTTCTACAACTCAGTTCATATGTCCAAAAAAGGATAATTTTATTTATTTCTCACTTAAAAATCATACTCAATTTTCCAATTTATGTCATTGGACCATATTTTTTTAAATCATGCCAATGCAAAATTATTTTAAATATAATTATGTTCTTTTGTAAATTTTTATTGAAATGTGGTATTTTTTTGTTTTGGAGAATTATCCTACTATTGTATAGTAATTAATTCAATACAAACAGTAAAACAGGAAATTCACAAAGGAATTTATATTAACGCTTTGATTATCACATCTATTACCACAATACATGCATTTAATCTATAAATTAATTATTAAATTAGTTTTTCATTTCTTCCAGACTGAAATCATAAACGAATCTCTAATAAAACCTGATATTTCACTGAAATATGCATTATTAGATACACTAGACTTCGATATAAACGACCCACCGGTCCGCAAAAATGACTTGATGTCATTCTTCGGACGAGAACATGGACAGAAACTAATCCAAGACGAAAACTCTTCATATAGAGACGAACACAGCAGTCCGTTTCTTTACCAAACAAGGAGCCAGTTGAATCTATGCATTTTAAGCGACTGCAGAGCTTCTAAAGAAGTAAAGCCTACGTCTCCACCACCAGTAATGTCTGAGCTAGCATTATCCCACTCAAAAGTGGTGTCCGAACTGAAAAATGCTTTAAAATCTCATGACGTCCTACGTAGCACTTACAAAGAAGGTCCGGATAGAGAGGTTACCTCACCAGGCTTCATCAGCAAGTTTATAGGCAATTTTAAGAGTAAGGATGAGGAACGTGAGTGCCTGGTATCACTTGGTCCTCAAACGCAGATTGTGGCTTCTTCAGAGAACTTCTTTAGAACTAATTTCAAGAGTCCGCAGGCGGAGAATAAGTATGAAAAGGATTACAGGAGCAGTGTTGTGAAATCTAGTAGTGGTAAGTTTGGGATTATTTATTTTATGTTACTAACACGACTTAGGGCGCGCGAAGTTTTCCCATATTTTTTATTAAATTGATTCTGTATTTAATTCGTCAAGGACTTTCTAATTAAATACGGTAAGTTTTGGCACGCGCGCAGCCCGTCTGGTAGCTTAGCGGAAAAGTTACTATAAAATATTTTTCCAAAAAAAAAACAACCGACTTACAAAAAAACACTAAAAGGTGAACAATGACTTTACATTCGGAAGTCGTTGGCAAAAAACGAAAATTCAAAACAGAAGACACCGACTTCCGCAAGTAAAATTTTTTTTCACTTTGTAGTGTTTTTTTTGGTTCTTTTTTTATTTCTCGTTTTTTAGTGTTACAATAGCCTAGAGTCAACTGCTCATCACCTATTGCAAAATATTGCTTTGCCCGACACAGGGACGTCAATCGTTGAGGAGTTCTCCTGGTACTTCACCATCAGCTCCACTTTACCATATACATTGTGACGAGCATTGCTTGGCAACTATTATATGTAATGGAATCGCAACCCGTCAAATACTTATTATTGAGTAGTTCCGGTGGCCATCTGTTCATCATCAGTTCCACTTCACCAAATGGTGCTTTCCGAGAGCAACTGCACACGTATATATTTTTTATAGTATAAAAAATATATACGTGTGCCTATATTATCCCATCATCAGATCCTGACCTGATGACAATTGGACCATCTCGGAAGTATACCCTTTCAAACGAAAAAAGAATTTTGCTAATCCGTGTATAAATGACGGAACTATGCCCGGAAAAACATTAAAAAAAAAAACTTCCTTTTAGAAGTCGATTAAAAAGTATAACCGCGCTAAGCGTATGACATTCCCCTCTTACCCTAAATACACGCTACGGATTACATTTGAGTCATGAACCTCAACTCTTCGCATCATCACCATTTGGTTGACACAGACACTAAAGGATGATTTCCACCAAACGGCTCGCATCGCATCGCATCGGATCGGAAAGGATACGAATGGATGCGGCGACAGCCGATCGCGTCCGGCAAGATGTCGACGCATACGACCGGCCGTACCGTCGCTTGCGAATGTTTCCGTTTCTGCGCCTAGTGAAATAGTTTCATTGAAGTGTTCAAATTTTTTGAAAATGGTGAATTTGATGTAGTATTGTTGCGTATTGCATAAGAAGATACGACGACAGGCGAACGGAGCCGATCTCACGTCGCAGCATACTTTCGGCTACGATCGCGTATCGCGGAAGACGCCGCGGTCAAGCTGCTGTGCGCGGCTTGGTAATATAGACTTTAAATACTGTGTACACGATTTAATATCGTTTAAAGATCCGTTCCGATCCGATGCGATGCGAGCCGTTTGGTGGAAATTATCCTTTAGATTATATTATACAACTGTTATTTTTGCATTCAGCAAACAATTACTTAGGTCCGTGTAAATGTGTTTTAAACAGATTATGTGCACAATTTATACATCAACGCGCGTCTATAATCTTAACTAGGTACTTACGATATTCATTTATTGTGTAACTCTCGCGGGAGCTGCATTATAATATAATTAATTCCTTGCACATAGTGTTAAATATTGATAGAGGAAACGCTACTTAAATACGTGGAGTTTTTATTAATTTATCGTGTTTGCTTATTTTAAGTATGATAATCTAACTGACTGTGTGTGCGTTTGCACTGGCGAAACATTCACAAAAAAAAAGTAAAAAAAATAACCTACTTCTAAAAAAACACTAAGACGTGAAAAATAACCTTAACTTCGGAATTCGGTGTCTGCTGTTCAATTTTCGTTTTTTGCCACCGAGTTCCGAAATTAAAGTTATTTTTCACGTTTTTATTAATTTCTTACCTATAATTAATATAATTTACTGTATGGAAATATGTAATATTTCCATACAGTAAATTATATGTAATTTCCCTACTAAGTGCAATTATAGCACTGTTTTAGATAATAGGTCTTTACCTATGAAATTGCCGTTTTGTATGAAAAAATTTAAACGAATTTTTTTCATGAATTTTTTATTTGTATTAATCGAAGTAATCACCCATGCAATCAATGCATCTTTGCCATCGCAGTGGCAGTTTATTGATGCCCTTCTTAAAGAAATCAGCTGGACGGGAGGCAACAAATTCTTCAAAGGCATTTTGTACTGCCTCTCGGGTATTGAATTTTTTTCCCGCCAAGAAGTTATCCAAATTCTGGAAAAAGTAGTAGTCTGTAGGCGCAAGGTCTGGTGAGTAGGGCGGATGACGGAGAGCTTCCAACCCCAGTTCTTGCAACTTGGAGACCGTCTGCTGTGCAGTATGAGGTCGCGCGTTGTCGTGCAGGAGCAACGGAGACGAGCGATTGACCAATGCTGGTTGGAGCTTCTCCATCATTGTGTTCAGTTCTTCACAGTACACATCTGCAGTAATGCTCACCCCGTTTGGTAAGAAGCTGTGATGAATCACACCGGCGCTAGACCACCAAACAGTGACCATCACTTTTCTAGGGGTAAGTTTTCGTTTAGGGCATTGTTTAGGTGCTGAACCAGGATCCAACCAACTTGCTGAGCGCTTGCGGTTATCAAACAGAATCCATTTTTCATCGCAGGTAACAATGCGGTTCAAAATTCCTTCATTTGTGTGTCTGTTGAGCAGTGCAAGGCACGTCTCGACGCGTACTTCGCGCTGGCGATCATTGAGTTCGTGGGGCACCCATTTGTCAAGCTTTTTTACCTTGCCAATTTGACGCAAATGGACCAATATTGTTTTGACGCTAACGTCGAAAGCTGCTGCTAATTCAGCCGTAGATTGTGTATCATCAGCTTCCACAATCGCCTTTAATTCGTCATTGTCGACCAAAGTCTTCGGACGACCGCGAGGTTCATTTTTCAGGTCGAAATTTCCAGAACGGAAGCGAGCAAACCAATAACAGGTGGTGCGTTGGTTTGTAGTGTTAGCTCCGTAAACGTCGTTGATGTTGCGTGCCGCTTGTGCCGCGTTGCTGCCACGACGGTACTCATATTCCATAATTACTCGAATTTTTAACGTATCCATGATGACGAAAAAGATTGAAATGCGATGAAAATGTAACACTAATCAATAAAGAAATGACTACTTTTGGAAAAAAAAATCCATGTTTTTAAAATAAAATTAATTTGAAATTAGAATTCTTAGCCAAACAAAAATTATTTTGATTTGAAATGGCCAGTACTGCAGAACGGCAATTTCATAGGTAAAGACCTAATATTTAACGAGGAGCTTGTGGCTAATTAATAACAGACGCACGGGTCGATCCATCAGGCTTGCCGGGATTGGTCCGTGGATGGGTGACCATCTTTACAAACCGAAACTCCTCCGTGTCTCGGAAAGCACGTTAAGCCGTTGTACCAGGTCCCGGTTACGCTTTCACGCTAAAACGGCTGAACGGATTTGTATGAAATTTGGCACATGGGTAGACCATGACCCGGAGAAGGACATAGGCTACTTTGCATTCTGAATCGCAGAAGTCGCGGGCAACGGCTAGTTTACAATATTAGTTAGGATAATAAGATGACGCTTATTGCATATTAAGGCTGATGCGCTAGGGTGGCCCGCGAAATTCAAATTTTCTTACGTTTTTTGCAATTTGCAGGTCAGTATCAGGTTGTATGTTGATCTAAATATTATTAGCGGCCGTAACAAATATGGATTTACAGAATTATAAACATTAGAATCAGCAATACAACTCTCTAAGTTCATGTAAGTGTATTGACTGACGATTTCATGAAATTTTCATTCAATTGCAAAAAACGTAAGAAAATTTGAATTTCGCGGGCTACCCTAGCGCATCCACCTTAAGAAAGTTACTTATATGCTTCCAAGCAAGTATAGCACCTGAATATGGTTCTCAAAATTACCGAACATATTCCACAGAGTTTATTAGGTAGGATTATATGTATTGCCCAAATTCTTAGACCAGGGCCAGGGCTTGAAACGGCCACATTAGCAATTCCTCTAAAAGCAGTTCATTTCCTGAATCCCAGTCGTTATTAGCAATTCCTCTCATTTTTGACTTAAAAGCAATTCATAATTTGTGGACCACTTTACGAATCTCCATAGAAAACTGTCAAACAGATGAATTATTTCGTAATATGAATTACACGCAGATCATTATTATGAACTGTCAGTTGGTGAAATTTTACGATGATTCATAATATTTGAGATTATTTTCATATTATGATTCTGCTAAAGTGACCGTTTTGAGCGCCCAGTCCACCAAAGGGTGAAAAATAATAATAATATTTTCAAAACATCCGTCGCCTTTCAACTACATACACATAGGTACTGCACATAAAATTACAATAGACAGACACTGTATGACACACAATCAAAACAATTAGTTAGTATTACAAATTCGTGGCCTATCTCAAACAAATAGTATGAGTCAAACTTTACAATACACTCAAGGTATTTTGTTATGTAAATATAACGGTTCAATCAATCTGCCTAACCCTATTATGTTAGGGTCGGACGAACGAATGACCACGAATGACAGCCGGGTATTCAGCTGCATCAGGTTAGCTTCCAGGCTAACCGATGCAGCTGAATACCAGTATTTTACACAGAGCGATTGCCTATCTGACCTCCAAGTCAGATAGGCAATCGCTGCATCGGTTAGACTACCAAGGCATATCATACAGGTATACTGGAGGCGAGTAGGCTTATTATAAGTTAGCATACCAAGGGATAACGTATTATCCAGTTACTGGGATGTGGACATCCCAGTAACGATACCCCTTCGCAAGACTGGTTGTCAGGCTGTCGGGCTTCTGACAACCCGTAACGACTGTCAAAGATCCACAAAAGACAGCCGGGTCCAACGGCTTAACGTGCTTTCCGAGGCACGGAGGAGTCTCGGTATGTCAATCAAAATCAAAATATTTTATTTCACATAAACCTACATGGGCACTTATGAAACGTCAGAAGCTAGGTGCACGGTTCCAATTGGTCGTTTCCTATGGAAAAGAGCCGGCAAGAAACTCCACGGTTACCCTTTTAAAAATAATTGGCTTTTACAATATTTTCGAATTACAGTGTTAATACTTATGTAAAGATGGTCACCCATTCACGAACCCACCCCGGCAAGCGCAGCTTAACCTGTTTGATCGACCCGTGCGGCTGTTATTACTAAGCCACGAGTTAAAGGTGCCGTGAAAGATGACTAATAAATGAAATATGATGAGTCAATTTTAATATTAGGTATGCTAAACAGAGCTTCGCTATTTCCGTGTTTGATTTCCGTTTTACTATTCATAAAAAAAAACTTTTTAGACGCGTTATGGCGCCGTTTGAGGAGCTCGTGGCTAAGTAGTAACAGCCGCACTGGTCCATCCATTAGGTTAAGCTACGCTTGGCGGGGTTTGTCCGTATATGGGTGACCATCTTTACATACCGAGACTCCTCCGTGCCTCGGAAAGCACGTTAAGCCGTTGGTCCCGGCTGTCAAACGTGGATCTTTGACAGTCGTTACGGGTCGTCAGAAGCCCGAAAGTCTGACAACCAGTCTTACCAGGGGGTATCGTATTACCCAGTTACTGAGTTGTGGAGGTCAGATAGGCAGTCGCTCCATGTAAAATACTGGTATTCAGCTGCATCCGGTTAGACTGGAAGCCGACCCCAACATAGTTGGGAAAAGGCTGGGCAGATTGATTTTTTTATGGCGCCCTTTGAATGAAACTCGGTCCAGTTGTAATAGACATGTATTTAATATCACACAGTAGGTACAGTATCCAAACGACAGCGGAACAAACGTACCTATACCTACACCAACACAGTATAATGTTATTAGTTCACGTTCATAGTGTATTATACTCCATTTGAAATAAGATTAGACATGTAAACAAACCTTTTTACAGTCCGTTCAACCGATTTTGACTTCTATACCGTAGGCATAAGGATGGTATTAAAAGCAAAAAGGATTACACAATACCAAATGTCTACTGCAGCTGCCATTAGTCATGCCCCCAACGCAATAGAAGTCAAAATCGGTTGAAAGGACTGTAAAAAAGGCTTATTTAAATGTCTAATCTTATTTCAAATGGAGTATAGGTAAAATAATATTAAGGTGCAGCGCAGACGACACACTTTTAAAACGACTTCTTCAAAAAGGAGGAGGTTCTCAATTCGTCAGTGTTTTTTTTTTTTGTATGTTACTCGATTTCTCCGCCAATTATGAATCAATTTTGATGATTCTTTTTTTGTATGGTAGGGCATGCTTCCGAGGTGGTCCCATATATTTTTTTTTAACTTTGCTTGTGTAGTTTTTGAGTTAGCTTCAATATTATGTATTTTTCCCACTAGACGATGTTTTCATTTACTCCTTCACTGTTGTTTACATCAGCTAGTGGTATTCGAATTTGTGTGGGGTAGGGGTAGGTACCACAACTAAAGAGTGAAAAATAAAAACTTTTTACAAAAAAAAAACACTCAAAACTGAAAAATAGCTTTAATTTGGGAAGTCGGTGGCAAAAAACGAAAATTGAAAAGCAAAGACACCGACTTCCGAAATTAAAGTTATTTTTCAGTTTTTAGTGTTTTTTTTTTGGAAGTCTGTTTTTTTTTTGTAAAAAGTTTTTTGTTCGATCGAGTCTGTGGCGCACAAAATGTCTGCATGGCATGCAAAATGTCCGTCGCGGATTTTACGCAGACTCAACGCACACGACGCACATCTTCGATCATTCTGCCATCAGAACTGTAGCGACGTAGACGCTATGGAAATGCAGATTGCATACTAAAAGTGTGCGCCGTCTGCGTTAGCGCGCGTTGAAGGAAACGTTCTATTTTTTTCGCGCACTGTTTGTGCGTCGCGGCGCGATCTACCAGAATGACACGGATTTTATGTGCGCCGGGACTCTTTGCGCGTCGTATGCGTTACTGCATATAATTGCTTAAGTTCAATTTTCACAGACTAAAAATTGTGTCACGGATAGTCTGCCGTCTGCGCTGCACCTTAACATAACAGGTTTACTAAATTCTAATTCCCAAAACTCATTGAACCATGGTTATATTAACGGTGGGAACCACAGATAATTAGTTGGTTCGCCACAACTTCACACGTATGTGCACAGATAAATTCAGATTCTTTTTTAATCTTCCAGATATCTCTGAAGAGAATCGCGGACTCCTGTCTTCCAGTCAAGCATCTTCAGGCACGGACTTCCAGTCAACGGAGACTTTGACTGATTCTGTGCCGAAGACAGGATACGACTTTCTTGATAACTGGTAACTTTTATAAGTCTAAGGAAGTGTGGAGAGATTTATATTTGGTATATTTCAACGGTCCTTCAATATAAAAGGTTGTTCGTGAACGGGCGCCGTCATTTGTGACTGGTCAGCTCTTTGCTGCCAGGTAAATTAAAATAAGCATTTTAATTTTTGAATCGTTTTTGTTATAATTGCGAACGCTTTTAACTTGCTTTCTACATTGTTCTCAATTTCAACATGAAGGATACCAATATATTGTAACAATATTTTGATTTAAGGCTGATGCGCTAGGGTGGCCCGCGAAATTCAAATTTTCTTACGTTTTTTGCAATTTGCAGGTCAGTATCGCGCATCCACCTTAAAAGAGTGTCCATGGAGTTTCTTGCCCCTTCTTCTCCATAGGTACCTACTACGCTTTGGAATGGGCAACTAGCTTAATATTTCTGATTGACTGACTCCTTGAAAATTCAGAAGTGCCTGTAAATGGTTTAATTGAAATAAATGCTTTGAGTTTGAGTTTGAGGGATTAAGTACGTGTGTCTGTTGTAGTCCATAGCTAGGAAATGGGTCGGTTAACGTTTAGAAACGGGTAGGTAACGAGGTGTCCCAAGTCCCGAGCTCGCTTCGCTCGCTCTCGTATCCTATGCTCTTATAGTAAATTGATTCAGGCGTGACTTTGCGGAAATTCATTATAAAATACAATAGACGTAGATATATTTATTAACCACGTGTTTCACCTCTCAACGAGGCATCCTCAGGATGACGATTGACCAATTGCAAACCAGAACGCGACGTGTTACCACACCGTGTGGTAACACGTCGCGTTCTGGTGGATGCCTCGTTGAGAGGTGAAATACGTGTCGATTTCTTACAGGGTTTTTTATGACTCTTGAAGAATAGTCAAGCGGAATAGGTGACTAAATATATCTACGTCTATTGTATTTTTCCTAAGTTCTTATTGCCTTTGTACTAAGGGTCAGAGCACTGTACTACAAAATGCTCGCGTAATGGTCGAGCAAGATTTTGACTGCTCAACCATGCAGGGAGCCAAGTCTACTAATTAACAAACGTGTCAGTGGTCTCACAATGATCAGTTTTTGACAGATTTTGTATGGCATACCTGTCAAAAACGGATAATTATGAGACCACTGACACGTTTGTAAATTAGTAGATTTGGCCCCCTGGTGGCATGCTCGCCTCCGTGAGCAAGCTCCGCTGTGACATAATGAGCGCGGGCGGCGGCGCTCGCGCATGTAGAACACATACTCAAACACGCATCCTGCAAGCTCAAGCATCAAGTTTGGACGTGTATTTAATTTTGCAATGTATGGAATTGTCATAAGATTTTTTTTGAAGTAGTCTCAGAAAATGCTTTGCTCTTGGTGTGCGCTGACGCTTAGTCGAGATTTCTTTTTATTTTATTTATTTATTTATCATCATACATCTACCCTTACAGCTAACCAATGCGGTAAATGTGCCTTAACATAATTGTTCCTTATAACTAATACCTATAACTAATAACAAACAAAGCATTCCTTGTGAATTCACTCAGAGAACAACAGAATAGGTCTGTCTCACTCGCTATGAGGTTGAGCGTGCGGAGTGCACGCGTCAGCGGCGCCTCCTTCAGAAGGTTGGTCCTAGCACGCGGTTCCACCAGCAGTCGTGGCTGCCGTCGTCGCCACACGTACCTGTCCGGAACACACAGACTCACCTGGCCTAAAACAACTGCATTATGCACCTTCCCTCTCAGTACTTTAAATATATATGAGGCGAGTGCAAGATCCCTCCTAACCCTTAGCTCGTTGTGTCCTAGATGCTTTGGGAATTGGGACACCCCGACTCAGGCAGGTTAGGTTCAAAGGGGATGGCAGGGTCTTTGTTCGCTCGCAAGCTCATAGGCTCGCTTTGCACCGTATTTTTTTTAACTGTCTGGATTCTCAACCTTCGGCTCAGCACCGAGAGTGGAAAATCCAGTGCGCGATAAAATCCCGCCGCGTTATAAGACCTTTCGAACCTCACGGAAATGACTGCTAGCAAACTACTATTACTCATTTAATTTTGTAAATGCTAAGCATACTTATTAACCTCCTTAACTTGGGACTTAAAAGGTGTTAGCCTCTCTTTTTTTTTTTTTTTGTGGGTGGCAATTCATTAAATGACTTCTCCCGCTCTGGGCGGAGCGGAAGGGCGTGTCAGACTACTTTTACTGACTAAAACCCACCCGTGTTCCTTCAGTTGCCTGTTGCCAGGGTCCCGGTATCCCTTTCGAACTATTCCGCAACCCTGGCAGATTAGATGACTCCTGCGCATATTAAAGATACGTTGAAATATACTTAACATTAGTCATGCCTACTCATTATGTTATAACGTTTTTGTAAGTCAATTTTCTAAGAATTTCGTCTCGTAGAAACTTGTGTCTGCATGAGTCAATATTTGGTTTAATCCTTGATAAGGAAAATGCTGGCA
Source organism: Lithophane ornitopus (assembly GCA_948473465.1). Lineage (NCBI taxonomy): Eukaryota > Metazoa > Arthropoda > Insecta > Lepidoptera > Noctuidae > Lithophane > Lithophane ornitopus. The sequence continues at coordinate 2,340,221 of OX419642.1, read as the reverse complement.
TTCAAATTGGCATATTTGTTCCAATATTTGCGTCATTTCACCCAAGGGGTATCGTGTTATCCAGTAACTGGGTTGTGGAGGTCAGATAGGCAGTCGCTCCATGTAAAGTACTGGTATTGAGCTGTATCCGGTTAGACTAGAAGCCGACACCAACAACGGGCACATCGAAAATGGCTGGGCAGATGATTCGCTATATTTGCTCAATACAAAATGTACCTTAACTCCAGTCCAATAAAGTTTATTGATGAATGTTTTTTTTCTGTAAGTAGGTCAAAAACAAGCTCAGAGAGAGCTCTCTTTTAAAGTCCAGACAATATAATCTTGGTCAGATCATATGAGGACCATGCAGATTAATATAGTGGCTGATATGGATTTTACATTAATGAAATGTCGTAAATGTTTTACAAATACACCAAGTGATTTGCCGCCATAAGAGATAAGTACAGATTATATCACGAATGTCTATGCGGTGATCTATGCTCGATTGCTCGTTCCATCTCTGTATGGATCCTGAGTGATGGCGCACCGTGCAGGCGGATTTCGGAGCGGATTTTGAAAGTTCTTGCGTGCGCGTGTGTCTAGTTTTTGAGTGCATTTTTCCAATATAAAGTGAAACTTGGTGCTTTCGAATGATACTCATTGTTTTAATGAGTGTATGGATAATATAGTAATTAATGAGGATTATGAATTTGATTTTTCGATCTCTTACGTATACGTTCATACAAAGTTATCGCGGCATGTATAATGAGAAACGTCAAAACTATCCGCCACTCCGCCAAAATACGCGTATCGACGAGCGTGAAATGTTTTATCCGCCGTTCATTCCGCCTCCGCGGTGCGCCGTCACTCAGGACTCAGCCTATGAGTTCATGGGCGGATCCAGGAGTTTAGGGGCACATGGGTTAGACGGGTAACCATAATATCTTGTATTTCACTATGCTGTTTTTGGGATTTTCGATGAAGATAATTTAGTAGCCTAATTTTCAGCGTTCATCATTGTCTTGATAATATGCATTCAGGCCAGTCTATTCGGACGATTCGATTTTATTTTACAAACTGTTTGGGGGGGCAAGTGTCCCTGTGCCCCCCCCCTGGATCCACCGTTGTTCGTCCTAAATTGGGACAATTATTTGCTGATGATAAATCCAGGTTTTTATTTGAACTTGCAAATAAACTTTGTATCTCAATATTGAAATACTATTGTATTAAAATTAAATAAGATTCATAAGAAATAGACCAGGATTGCTTTTCTGTAACCATCTCACGTGAAGTGAGCGTGTAGTGAGCTGTCATTGTTATCGATACCTACTGATGCTAAGGCAGTGACAGTTCACTTTAAGCTCACTTCACTTAAGTTTTCACGGTGAGATTTTTACAGAATAGCACAACAGATTTGTAAAACTCTTTATAATTATGTAAGTCTTAATTCCGTCTCTCTCTCTTGTTTTATTTGCGAGAAAGAGATAGCAATAGTTTAGTTGATACACGACTGTTTTAGAACCTATCTATGTAGCAAAACTACAGAATAGTACAGCTGGCGCACTCCGCATTTTAGGTATGAAGCTACAAGTATGCGGCGGGCTCGTCTTGTCGGGCCAATTTAGTGAGCGTAACGTAGTCATAAGAGTTACGCGATAGAAAGAGGAAGTCTCTTTCTATAGGTGAATATAACTGTAGGTAATTAGCGTTGTTCGACCTGAATTGCACTTTATTGTGTCGTGTCAAGAGTCGCTTTTTATTTAAATGATTTTGCTGAGTGAACCATCTGTATTAATCTGTGGTAAAACAATATTTCACTTGATCATTTTAGTATTATAACTTGCCAAATAGTTGTGTTCCTTATTTTTGTAGGAATCTCATTGTAATAGACTGTTTTAGGTTATTTTATTATTGATTGGAATACTCATAATGTATCAATTTAGTATGTAAATTGATGGACTACATTTTAATTTGTCTAAACCTGAAATCGCGAAATAAATATCAGTTGTTCCTTACATTTATGTTTGTATAACTCGTCAAAATGTAGGGATTTTAGGGAACACCAGTTTTTTTTTTCGCGGTATCAGGTTTGGTCCCTTTGTGAAAGTTTTTCATAATTATGAGTAAAGTCACATGTTTAAGTATCGCATCGGTCACTAATTACCCGTCACCCTGTATACACATGTTTTTTTTAAATCCCATAACTCTAGTGTATTATTGAGACCATGTCAAAGAACCCTTCGCAGACTGATGGGATGAATTCAGCATATCATACTTACTTACATACTTAAACGACCGGTACATGACATTATTTCAGGAACGTTATGGCACTTCAATAAACCTGATTTGTTATAACCACACACGCAATGTATCGTTACCGTGACAAAACGCACGTAGCCGCACTCCCCGTGGCGGGAGGGGCGCGCCATCGCCACCTGATTTATCAATGTAAATTCTGAGCTTCACGCGTCGTTCGCTATAGTATTTCAACATCCATTGCTGCTTTTTTATTTTATTTTATTTTAGGTGTTTTATTTACATAACTGTAGTACAGATAATATAATTTTACATTGAAATAAAGGAATAGTAACTGAAAAAACTATAAAAATTATGAAAATTTTCCTGAGAAATTTTCCGGTGGAATATGATTCAAAATAAGGCGCTGTATATCCCCTGTTACATTTGCGGAGGGCTGTCCCTTACACCCTTTATGGTTTAACGTCCCAATAATATGTCAGAGACTAGGAATATTATGGAATAACATAAGGACAGAATTAGACTGTCTACCATCAATAGTGATCAGACTTTTACTGACAATAGGGCTCCGCTGTTAGTAGAGTAGCTCCAATCTTGTGTTCGATTTCCTCTCATATCAGGAAAGTACCGAAACTCCGAATTTATTTTTGCCTAATGTGATGTCAATTTGTTTTAAAATTATAAAAAAGTCTGAATTAATTTTAATTGGTATCTGAAAAAGTCACTTCGCAAACTATTTAGCGAATAGAAGAATAATTGTATTGAGGAGTTATTAAATCGAAATTATTATAGCATTGTGTGCTAAAAACTCTTTTTCTGAAAGTCTAAGCAAGGCCAAAATCACAGATACTTGTGAACTAAAGTTAGCGTTTCAAACGAATATGAACCTTATTCTTATTTAAATAATGTTGTGTGAGGAGCTCGTGGCTAAGTAATAACAGCCGCAAGGGTCGATCCAACAGGTTAAGCTACGCTTGCCGGGGTTGGTCCGTGGATGGGTGACTATTTTCACATATCGAGACTCCTCCGTGCCTCGAAAAGCACGTTAAGCCGTTGGTCCCGGCTGTCATTTGTAGATCTTTGACAGTCGTTACGAATCGTCAGAACCCCGAAAGTCTGACAACCAGTCTAACCAAGGGGTATCGTAGTTACTAAGTTGTGGAGGTCAGATAGGCAGTCGCTCCATGTAAAATACTGGTATTCAGCTGCATCCGATTAGACTGGAAGCCGACCCCAACATAGTTGGGAAAAGGCTAGGCAGATTGATCTTATATAAATAATGTTAATATTCATATACGCGATATGTGAGCAAGCGTTTCATTTGAATATGAACGTTAATAATACACTAATAATGTTCACATTCGTATGCGACGGTTTTGATAACAAATGAAATTGAATAAGACTTTCAGTAAACAGGGATAAGGATCGACGCAGACCTGGTGAAGCGCGGTTTTCACTGATAAACAAATATCAATCTTGCGTCAGTCGAATAAAGGTTGAAAATAAAATACCATTATTCCGAAAGCACATGCGGACAGAGGTTACGCTGTTGTTATTTGATTTTCGACCGTATTTTCATTGACACAATGTTGGTAATTGTTTGGAACGGAAAACCACGCCGCACTGCTCGTCATATTTGCGTCGACCTTAAGACTATGTTCTCTCAGGCTTGTGCTGCATTTATTGTTTTATATAATTTATTTAGTGTAGTGTTAAAATAAGATAAATGTGTAATCTATGTACCCAAATATAAGTATTAATATATTATGATTGTTTTTTTGCCGATCCCCGGCGCACAGTGGATCGTCCCCATAGAAGAGGGTGGACATAATAGGCAACTTGTGAAATCAAAATATCTTTTATTTTAATTTTAATTTAATTTACATGCATACAACGTGCCGCTACAATGGCGACATCAAATTAACACACGGGTAGTGCTAGTGGCCAGTAATCATAAAAAATAAAATAAAATAATTGGTCAATTGAAAAATTTAAATTTTCAAACAAACTAAATAATAAAAACATAACCAAAATTGAGGTCACTCTGTGTAAAAGATTCATTCATGAAGCTACCTACCAGCTGGCTTACGATCTATCGGCCGATTCTTTGTCGGCGGCATAATTTCTAAGAAATTGCGCGGCTTTCCTTCTATTTGCCTACATATGATCGGTGACCCCGGCAAATAACCTCTTCGCTACAGTTCTTTAAGTACAGGTTGCTCCAAGATGGTAATTTAGAAAATTGAAAATAAATATTTTAATTTCATTAAACGTTTACTAACTGAAACTACTAATGAAATTAAAATATTTTCATTAAATGAATAAGCGAAATCGTATACGTGTGTTAAATTAATGTCACCATTAAAGCGGCACGCTGTATATATTCTGTAAATATTTGCTGCTAAGGTCTTTTTTTTAATCTCCCTAAACTAATTTGACAGATGCAAATGTCAAACTCCAAATTGAAAAGCAAACGACAATCACTTGTAATGTCAAATTATTCTACGAGACTAGAAAACAGACTATAGGGTCGCCAATATTTATTTCGTAGACTGATTTGACAGATTTAAATGTCAAACTCCAAATTGAAAAAACTAACGACAATCACTTGAAATTTCAAAATAATATTCTACGAGATTAAAAAACAGACTTTATGGTCGCGAATATTTTGATCAAGATTCAACCTTTTTTTGGGTGTGAAATCATCATATGACTTCTCCCGCTCTGGGCGGAGCGGAAGGGCGTGTCAGACTCTTACTGACTAAAACCCACCCGTGTTCCTTCGGTTGCCTGTTGCCAGGGTCCCGGTATCCCTTTCGGACTATTCCGCAACCCTGGCAGGCATCGGTCCTAACGGACCCCGTCAGGTGTGCTGACATCTCTTTGAGGCGCGCGTGGAACACGACGCGCCATCGACCCGGGCCTGGTCCTTATCGGACGGCGAGCTACCCATTGCTCGCCGTCCGCAAGCCCGCGCCTATGGTGGCCGGGAATCCGCCTGGGATTCCCGACGCCCAGGGTGTCTCCAGCGGCGGCGGTTAGGGGCGTGAGGGCGCAGGCTTTGCCTCTCCCTCACGCGTTCCGCCTCCTCCTTCGCAAGCATCACTGCTTCGCAGAAGGAGGTGATCAAGATTCAACCTGACACAAACGTAAGAAAATTTTAATTTCGCGGATTGCATAGAAATCTACCATATGGATCGATGGATGGAGACGATGGCCAATTTTGTCCATCATCTCCTCAGCGCCGACAAATAAAATTTCTAGAATAAGCTTCAAATAAGCTCTTTATTAAAATAAAACATTTCCAAACTTAAAGTATTGCAAAAATAATAACAATTTTGACGGCAAACTTAGTTTTACCGCTGGCTTACAACTTTTGTAAGCCACGAATCAGCTTCAATCACAAAATATTGATACAAGGATAATCTATTTATTATGAAGGTAAAAAAACCAGGGTACTAAAGCCATGTCCCCCCATGTATATATTTATGGACTTTCATAAAGAAGGGACCTTGCACACTACGGGACCACGACCACGTTGGCGACAAGCGCAACGACCGGATGGTCGCACATTGGATTCGTCCGAACTCTGTGTAGGTATTTTATAATTACCGTCTCAAAGAGAATTGAGATATAGTTTTACAAAGATCTTTTGCGGCGTGGGTCAAAATGGGAACTATAGTTTGACGAAGACAGCTGTACAGCGAGAGGCAGCGTTGACGAATGAGCGGCGCACTGGTACAGCTGTATCGGTCAAACTATAACGCCGCCATCTGGTTTTTTTTTTTAAACATTTCACGAAACAATTGCACAAAATTGTATACCAGGAGCGCCCGCTTGCCCACGTCATTCGAGCGCCAAAAAATCATTGTAGTCTAGTAATCATTGTCAGCATTTTAGTCAGAGCTCATGCGACCAAGATTACGACCACGGCCAGTAGTGGTCGTGACCGCGTAGTGTGTGAGGGACTTAAATCGGTTCTGATCTTAATTAATAGCAGGAGATAATCATGCCCTTTTCAACTTTGGCAGCTTCTTCCTTGCCTTGAAGGATCTCAATCAACGCCAAGCCGAACCAATAGGCAGTTCCGGGGCCCTAAAAAAATATATAAATAAAAATTCATTCATTCGGACGACTCAATTGTATCCAATACTTGCTGCTGCCCACCCTGCCTTTAAATGTTCAAGAACTCACCCTGCTAGTAACCACTTTTCCATCGACGACCACTCTACTTCCCTCCACATACTCGTAATGTTCTATGGGTATCTTGTCTTTGGTTGTGGGGTACGATGTCACTTTCTTGTTATGAGCTACGCCATGGGCAACGAAGACCGTTGGGGCTGCAATAGAGAAATATAAGACAATTTAAAAAACCTTATTAATATAACCTTTTACCAACTAAGGAGGTGTGGCGAAACTACTAACATGCGAACTACGCATCACACTGACATCACGCAAAATACTGAATCAAAATCAAAAGTCATTTATTCAAACTAGGCTGAGAATCAGCACTTTTCGAACGTCAAAATGACATAAGACAGTCCCCCGAAAATGCCCACCCTTCACCACTTCCTAGTGCTTTAACTGGGAAGAAGAAGTGGCGCAACAAACTCCCCAGCAGCATAGCTGTTCAGTTAGAAAAAATTGATTCTATACAAAAGTATGCAAATTTTTTTACATTACGCAACATAAAACATAAATCTAATTATTAGATCGTATGAAATCAGCGTTTCGTATGGGGAATTTTAAAGAAGTAGCATTTTTCATACTTACTAACATTTTCTTAAGGTTGATGCGATAGGGTGGCCCGCGAAATTCAAATTTTCTTAAGTTTTTTGCAATTTGCAGAACAGTATCAGGTTGTATGTTGATCTAAATATTATTAGCGGCCGTAACAAATATGGATTTATAGAATTATAAACATTAGAATCAGCAATACAACTCTCTAAGTTCATGTAAGTGCATTGAATGAAAATTTCATGAAATCGTCAGTCAATACACTTACATGAACTTAGAGAGTTGTAGCTGATTCTAATGTTTATAATTCTGTAAATTTGAATTTCGCGGGCCAACCTAGCGCATCAACCTTAGTTTTAATAACAACCATGAACACTAATGTTTTAAAACATTTATGAACTAATTATTAAAAAACTAAGATAACGTATGCCACTTAGATTAAGCGACAAAAATAAGTTTTGGCTAAGTACTAAGTTCAATACCTAAAAAAAAAAGAATCGCGCAAGCAAAGTTTACTGCGCGACTAGCATAATATAGATATTCATTATACAACGTCCCGACAACCGTTGGGCAGTCTGGTTGGAGGATCCTCCCCTCTCTATGAAGGATGAAGAACTTTTCATCGGATAATTTCCAATCTACATGCGGGCGAAGCTGTAGACAGAAGCTATGGAATCAATCCTTTTCCCAACTATGTTGGGGTCGGCTTCCAGTCTAACCGGATGCAGCTGATACCAGTATTTTACATGGAGCGACTGCCTATCTGACCTCCACAACCTAGTGACTGGGTAATACGATAACCCCTTGGTTAGACTATTGTCAGACTTTCGGGCTTCTGACGACTCGTAACGACTGTCAAAGATCCATAAATGACAGCCGGGACCAACGGCTTAACGTGCTTTCCGAGGCACGGAGGAGTCTCGATATGTGAAAATGGTCACCCATCCACGGACCAACCCCGACAAGCGTAGCTTAACCTGATGGATCGACCCGAGCGGCTGTTATTACTTAGCCACGAGCTCCTCACAAAAGCTATGGAATATAAATGATAATTACCAGCACAGATAGCAGCGAGGATTTTGTCGTCTTTTTCGTGCTCTTTCAGAATTTCACCGACGAGCGCCGACTTGGACAGACGCTCAGCTCCCTCCAGTCCGCCCGGTAGGATCACCTGTGGAATGTAAATAGTTAAAAATATAAGTTAAACTACGGCAACACGTGATAAAAATCGAACAGTTTACGTGTAACTCCGGATTTTTAACCTTTTATACTTTTTGACATTAGGTTTTATTTTATAACGCTTTGTTTCTTTTTTGGCGTTATTATATTTTATTTTTTTGAAATTTGCTAATTAAACCCTATAGCATAATAAAAAATTAATATTTCTTGACTGTCTTCTAGAGGGCGCCATAATCAATTTAATGTGACATCACAGACGATCAAGACGCTACCATCGATACCTCATTTGTCAAATTATGATGAGTAGTTAAGAAGTTATCAAGAACATAACATACATACCGGTCAAAATCATAACCCTCCTTTTTGCTTCGCCGTAGTCGGGTAAAAATAAGAGCTACACACAAAATGTTCTGCTTGGCATAATTTGAAACAGCCGGGCGGCAAAGTCGAATCAAATTTTGTGCGATGCAGTATTTTGAGTGACGTCAGTGTGATGCGTAGTTCGCATGGGGCGATTTAGATGCCGCCACAACACGATCGGCGCGAGTGCATTTCAACCCACATCTCGGGCGGGATACGCTTCAGTTTGGGCAGAGCTTTTTACATGGGACTTGCAACATACTGGCGAAATGTGTGTGTACTATAGGTACACCTGTGCCTAACCCTTCGGGGATTACAGGCGTGCAGTGGCGAAAGGACCATAGAACACGATTCCTACCGGCTTCCCTTTGGAGGTTCGCATCAGCAAGTCTACCGCTATTGAACAATGACTGACACAGTCAATAGCGTCTACTATTGCCAAAAAATATAGTAACAGGGTATTTAATTCATCATAACATTCAAACAACAAAAACGCCTATGTCTGGCTTTGAATTAGCCAACAACAAAATATTTCCTAAAGTAACCCGGCGCCAAACAAAACGTCAGAATCGAGAACTAAACATTCATACAAATTGTATGAATGTTTAGTTCCCGATTCTGACGTTTTATTGATCGCTATTGTATGGTACAATAGCGATCCCGTCATGAGGTCACGTGGCACCGCTTGATAAGGACGATAGCAAGCCGGTGTTTATCGGGTTACGATAGAGACAGATATAGAAAAATGCGTCACCAAGAACGAGATGGAGGTATTTTGCACATTTTATTTCGTTTTCACCTGTTCAAGTGTAATTTATAAACTCCTTTATTAATTTTAAAATGATATTTCAGTTCATTTCTGTAAAAAATTGAAAGTTATGATATGCGTACCTATTTTTGGTTCTGCTACTTTGGCGATAGATGGTGTTAAATTCAGTTACGGAACGACTTTTATTTTTAAGTTAATAATTCATGTTTACTTTATTCATAAGTAAGTAAGTTAAGAACAGCACTGCTTCGGCTTCCCTCTCATAAAAATTGACTCCTCGCCGCTGCAGGCGTGATGTTATACTTACAGCATCATATATTTGCTTTTCAGCACGGGCATTCTCTAAAGACTTATCCGGTACTAGAGTTATTTGCCTTGAGCACACAACAGGGTCGCTACCGTCTAAGCCAGCCATTGTCACTGACACCTGAAAAGGAGAAAATTTTAAAAAAAAACGTTAACGAACTGTATAACTTACTAATATTATAAACGCGAAAGTTTGTTAGTATGGATGGATGGATGTTTGTTACTCTTTCACGCAAAACTACAGAACGGATTTGGATGAAATTTGGCACACAAATAGTGTATAACCTGGATTAACACATAGGATACTTTTCATCCCGATAGTCCTACTGGATCGTGCCTTACGCGGGTGAAACCGCGGGGCGCAGCTAATATATTCCGTAATATATGAGTATGACCCTAACGATACCGCTGCATCGTTGCCGTTGAAATTTCAATTTTATTGTCATACTATTAGTGTACATTTCTATTCATCGCAGAAAAATCTTACAGCTCTAAGATACTTACACCTGCTCTCCTAAGCATATCCACAGTGATGACTGTCTCCATCTCCTCGGCTCCCTTGGCCAGGATTACTAATGCAGTCTTCGACATTACTCGTATATCGTAGTACCTGAAACATAAGAACATACAATAGTAGTATGCAGTAAACAAACAATCTAACTATCCATTTTTGTTAGATAGATTCAAAACACATCATCACACATCACAAAACAGAATCGGCACCACTGTCGGTCGAGTGAATCGACCGACAGTGGTGCCGATTCTGTTGTTCACAAACTAAACTAAATTTAAGTTCAGTGCATCTTTTTCTTTCTGGAGGAGCTCGTGGCTAAGTAATAACAGCCGCTCGGGTCGATCCATCAGGTTAAGCTACGCTTGCCGGGGTTGGTCCGTGGATGGGTGACCATTTTCACATATCGAGACTCCTCCGTGCCTCGGAAAGTACGTTAAGCCGTTGGTCCCGGCTGTCATTTGTGGATCTTTGACAGTCGTTACGAGTCGTCAGAAGCCCGAAAGTCTGACAACCAGTCTAACCAAGGGGTATCGTATTACCCAGTTACTGGATTGTGGAGGTCAGATAGGCTGTCACTCCATGTAAAATACTGGTATTCAGCTGCATCCGGTTAGACTGGAAGCCGACCCCAACATAGTTGGGAAAAGGCTAGGCAGATTGATTGCATCTTTTTCTTTCTATTTCATTAAGAAAAGGACAGAAGATAAATTTTAGTTTAGTCCTGTCAAACTGTCACTACTCCATACAAGTTATAGACGCGATTAAAAAATTGCCTACTAAAATTACGTCACACGCTGATTAATTTGACAGGACTAAACTAAAATTTATCTTCTGTCCTTTTCTTGATGAAATAGAAAGAAAAAGATGCACTGAACTGAAAGGACATTGACCATCCATATATGGGAGTTGGACCAAGTGCTGCCCAGAATGGACACATAGTGCATTATGTTCCTTGGGCTTATACTAGTCTGTAAACCAAAGCTCAATAAAATCTAAACGAGGAGTTTCGAGAAAAACTATTTTTGTTGAGTATTTTTTAATGGTGAATACCAACCAACCGATGGCGCATTTTATTAAAGGCAGTAATTATGTTAAACAACACATTATTATTTCATTTGTATGCATATCATTTACATGTTAGATATTTTTTCTGACCATTCATAAATGGAAGTTGGGCTGGACTAGGTACTTGTCAAGACAAAGCCAACGAGTCCAAACACGATGGTGCTATCTTGTTTGGTTGAGGAGTTCCTATGGCTATCTTCCGGCTCCATCATCATACCCTGGATACAACCTTGAGCTATACAAGGTACTTGTCACGACAAAGCCAACGATTCCAAACACGATTGTGCTATCTTGTTTGGTTGACGAGTTCCGAGTTCCTATGGCCATCTTCCGGCTCCATCATCAGACCCTGGATACAACCTTGGGCTATACTAGGTACTTGTAAAGCCAAAGCCAACGAGTCCAAACATGATGGCGCTATCTTGTTTGGTTGAGGAGTTCCTATGGCCACCTTCCGGCTCCATCATCGGACCCTGGACACTGCCTAGTGTAAAACACTTTTCAATATTTATTCAACGAGTCCAAAGACGATGGTGCTGTCTTCTTTGGTTGAGGAGTTCCTATGGATACCTTCCGGCTGCGTCATCAGACCTTGGACACCACCTAGTGTAATAGTACTTTTCAATACGTATCCAATGAAACCACATACGACGGGGCTATCTGGTTTACTTGAGGAGTGCGCGTAACCACCCTCCAGCTCCATCATCAGACCCTGGACACCATGTGAGGCTATAGCACTTGTCAAGATAAACTCAACGAGTTCAAACTCAACGACGCTATCTTATAAATTTCCAATAATTAAGTAAATAAAACTAGGTAGGTACCTGAAAAACATTAAACTCTCTCAGGCAATAACTGTTTAAACCTTGGACCGATAAAAAAAAAAAAAAAATGTATGAATTGATGCAAGGAACCATTTGCAAGCACTCCCATGTCTGGGCAGCATTTGGTCCAAATCGGTCAATATCCTTTAGTTTAGTTTTTGAACAACAGAATCGGCACCAGTATTTTGATTTTTAGGCCTATAAATACCTACATAGTAATGCATAGCGGCTTGATTTAGGAGTCAGAGTCACAATCAGAGGGGCAATACCCGTATTTTTATTTACAGGTGTCCTAAACATGAAGCTGTGATTGGACGACAACCGCGCGCGAACGCTTCTGTCTACCTGCCGCGCACAAACATTTTTAGGGTTCCGTAACCAAAGGGTAAAACGGGACCCTATTACTAAGGCTCCTCTGTCTGTCAGTCCGTCTGTCACCAGGCTGTATCTCATGAACCGTGATAGTTAGAAAGTTGAAATTTTCACAGATGATGTATTTCTGTTGCCGCTATAACAACTAATACTAAAAAACAGAATAAAATAAATATTTAAGGGGGCTCCCATACAACAAACGTGATTTTTTTGCCGTTTTTATATATAATGGTAGGGAACCCTTCGTGCGCGAGTCCGACTCGCACTTGGCCGGTTTTTATCTAACTATACCCCATTTGAAATAAGATTAGACATTAAAACAAACCCTTTTACAGTCCGTTCAACCGACTTTGACTTCTATACCGTAGGCATAAGGATAGCATTAAAAGCAAAAAAAGTTACACAATACCAACTATCTACTGCGGCTGCCATTTGTCATGCCACCAACGCAATAGAATTCAAAATCGGTTGAACGGAATGTAAAAAAGGCTTATCTATACGTCTAATCTTATTTCAAATGGAGTCTAGAGCGCGGCAGAAATGCAAACGCCGCGTGTTGCTGCCGCGCTCTTGCCGCTCAATGTTTGGATACACCTTTTCGCATCTCATTCGCAATCTGTACAAAATACAATAAAATTACCAACATAATTGACAGATTGCGACTCGAGTCCACTCAAATCTGTGTGGTTCTTTCCTCAAAAGACCATTTCAGACTCGAATCTACATGGTCCTCATATGGCCTGACCAAGATTAAGTCTGGACTTTAAAAGCGACTGCGACTTCTGAGTTGGTTTCGGCCTTTCTTCTCAAAGTAATCAGATAGGAAATGCCGACCTCATCTTATTTTTTATTATGACGTGTAAAAGTGATTCCAATATCCTATTTACAGAATAAACAATTTCATTTCATTTCATTTCAATGTGAACGTTTTTATAGGTACGAGAATTGGCCTGGTTTCATTTTGATAGTTCTACAATATTCATTGCGAATTTTTTCGAACTTATGAAGCAATGGATTAGGAATATCCTTCAAAATTATTCAGACTATGATTGTGTGTTACACAATTATACTAGTGTGGCGGTATCTACGTCGCCACATGCGAACTACGCATCAAAGAGCTGACGTCAGACAGACGTCACATAAATCCTGTATCGCGCAATTAAAGTTTACCGTGCAGTGGACATATATACAAAAACCCAACATCAATCATTGGGCAGTTGTCCGCCAGACACAACACCCGTCTGGTTGGTGGATCCTCCCTTTTATATGGTGGATGAGTGAACTTTACACCCTGTTCCTCATACCCCTAAACTAGAGTTGTGAAAACTGAGATGTCACAAAGAAGTATAGAGCCAGAAGTTTTAATGTTATCATTATTTTTGTTGTTATCCGTCTATGGGTTTTCAGTGTCCCTCAAAGTGTTAATCTGCTTGGCTTAGGGTTGCCAGATCCAAAAGTAGAAAAACCAACCACAGATTCAGATTTACCTGGACATTTTGCCCTGAAAGTGTGACACACTGTCATTACCAAACAAGAAAAAAAAACTTTTATTTGAGTATTTATTACTGTTATTCACATGAGACTTACTCTACTCTAAATAATTATAATTATGTTATTATGAACCACATTTTGTTCTTACAAAAGTTATTTTTAACTTCTTTACATGGAAAGTAACTAAAACAATCAATGATCTGCTATATCATTTGTTAATAAATTATAATACTGGTGTAACTGAAAAGTTACACCTACAGTGTAACTTTTCAGTTTACAAAAATAAAATCATTATCTTTACTCTACTTCATACCTAATTAGTTATACAAGAAGTTTTTCATTAATTACAGAATCAAAACTCTTTGGTTCGGCTTCCTTTGGCGAGGCAGGGTTGATCAAAGCCTTCTATATATTTGGCTGGACACAATTGTAAAGATTCAGACACCTGACAACCCTAGCTAGGCTAGAGAAGGAAATATAGAGAAAAAATCAGAAGGTCATCTTGGGGGCGAAACCCTCAGAACATACAAAATGTGATTGTGATATCAATAACATTAAATTTCGAGTAAATGGAAGTAAGGAGCTCACTGATCTTACTATGATTTAGGTGTCTAAGTATCTACTAAAAGTATACTATAATAAATAAATAATAATAAATAAATTCTTTATTTCGGACAACATAAGATCCACTGTGTTAGTAAATTTCTTATAATTAATGTTAGTAAATGTATGAACTATCTATATATAATGAATTAAACATTATTTGAGTTCGCTTCATGTGGACGACGCACAAGCTAAACTACTTCACTCGTTCATCACCCCCACAAAAAGTCTCAGAATAGGAGAGTAGATGTTCTCCGCCACTGTCCTCAGAATACTGTTGTCACTGTCCCGCAACCTTGTTATTAAGGACGAAATTAACCTATAAACTATATGTAATTAAGTTCATAGTATAAACTATGCACTTAATTACATAGGTTTATAGTTTAGTTATTCTACTTATGTAATTGAATGCAATACAAACAGGTAAGTACCGGGAAAAAACAACGACCGACGATGCCGGTAATTTATTTATGAAGACCTTTTTAAAAGTTTTGCTGGTGTGATTTCAACAAAAAAATGGAATTTCCAGCTAAATATACTTCATCAAATTCTACAACATTAGTCCTTTTTCGGGCAGTCCGGTAAAAAGTATTTATTTCATTTGCGGTGATACTTACCTATTACAAGTTGTTGTGTCCACGTACTTCACGTTAGCTAGGCCGACGTTTTTGTTTTGAACAAAGCTTGTTGCAAATAATAGGAAATATCTAATTTTAGTTAATTATAGAAAAGCTTACTTTCGTTGTACACTTCTGAAGTTTGGTACCACTAATTGATTGTATTTCGAGTTCAGGGACTTCAAAATGATTCTTGAGAAAACCATGGAGAAAAGTTGACAGTTCTTTTCTGAAGGTCAAATAAAAGTACAAAATAACAAGTTCGTCAATCATCGATCACCGGTCGCCGGGAAAACGTCATGAAAATTATTTTTTCTTCAAAATACCTAACGGCCTTTAAATCAAAGGATCCGTATTTATTTCAAATTATGGAGATATTTATTTTTTGGTGTCCTCATTGACCATTTTAATGATAATTTTCTGTTTCCATTTTCGATTCCGTTGGCGAAATATTTGATGATTTCTGAACGACCGTAAAATAAATAAAGCTTGTTTTCTTTAATCTATGGAAAGTACCAGTGCTGCCACATAATAAAATTTGCCTTTATCTAAGGAAAAATTCATGAAAAAGATCCAGAGCTCCAGTACGTAATCCAAATGTTTTACCCTCACTACAAAGTAGTTGAATAGGTGCAAATACATAAAGTTGGCTTCGTCATTGGTTATTCAGTCACCTTCCGTGAGAATAAATTCTACTCTACTTGCCCGAATAGCCTAAAATATACATACTTATGGTGTATAAATAACGCGATCGACGACAGATCAAATGTGTTGTTCCATTCAAAGCGTGAGTTTCCACGTCCCACCCTTGTTTTCTTTATTTCCAAAAACAGTATGTCAGTCCATGGCGAGACCTCAGACCAAATAAAAAATCAAGACAGAGAGCTGTCAGTAGTGACGTGAGGCAGGTTTTGTAAACATGTGTGCACATATTCACAACCATTTACAATCAAACTACACCAAAATATGTGCACACATGTTTACGAAACCTGCCTCACGTCACTACTGACAGCGCTCTGTCTTGGTATTTTATTTGGTCTGAGGGCGAAACATGTAGATTATAAATTTATAACCCTCCCTATTGTTCCATGTTTTAATGCAATGCTATACTAATGAAATATATTATTTAATTTATTAATGCTTAAATGTTTTAATGCAAGGCTATGCTAATGAAATATATTATTATCATTTAGTTAGTCCTTTACTGATCATCCAAGTTTATAGTAAAAAACCACCGCACGCACTCAAGGAAATTGTTGCAATAATACAATAAATAAAGGTTTACAATTGCCACTTGATGTTTGATAGAGATAAAAAGCACTTTTCACAGTCCAAGTTATTGGTTTATACAAAATACCTACATTTTCATTCGTTTAACAAAAAAAAGTAATTCTTTTTATTTATTTACTAGTTGCACCCCGCCATTTCACACGCGTAAGGATACCGTGGGAATGTCGGTATAAAAAGTATCCTATGTCCAATTACAGGTCTACCCATGCGCCTTTCACCTAAATCCGTTCAGCCGTTTTAGCGTGAACTCACTTTCACATTTATATATTATATACAGATATTATACATAGTTAGAAGTCTGTGTGCGTATACATACACCTAAGCATTTTAAAATTATGAAAAAAAGTCGTTTATATTTTTTTTTAAACATGGGCAATTAGAATTTCTGATGTGTATCCCCGACAGATGTTCGTTGACGGCAACTCTACTTGTCTATACTCAGCTTCCTTTCTTTCGTTCATCAGACAATCTGAAAGGAAACGAAAAATTCTTTTTTTATACATTTATTTCAACAACTCATTTTACAAATTAACTTTTTAGTCATGTGATTAGCAATATATAGTGTAATTTACGCATTTATACGTATTTTAAGTGTATATTTTAAGTCAGTGTTTTTCATAGGTTATAAACATTATGGGTTCGAACTAAAATTATTTGTTTAAACATTTTTACATTTAAACTCGTGATAAATCATGGATTTTGTGAAGAGAGAAGATCAGAATGTCATCGACGATGACAACTACAAGTTTTACATTGAAAGTGTGAGTTAATTTATGTTTGTTTGTTTTAATTCAAAATTCGATCGTTTTTTTCATAAAAAAGTGTTGATAACGTGACTGGAGTTCCGGGTTTGGTTCCCGGCTGATGTATTCTAGTTTTTTACCGCCAATGTTTTTTTTTTGTTGTTCATAGATTTAATGTAGCACCAAGATAGTTTTCATTCAATACAATGATGTGGTTGGTATGTTCTAAAAGTAAACAATTCATTTTTTAAATTTGGTCAAAGAGTTGTCGCCTTTTTGTTATTTATTGACACTATATTATACTTACTTCATTACATAGTGTACAATTTCCGTAAATTATTTGAATTTACATTGTGAACACACACTCACTAAACTTTCTATCTCAATTTTTTTAAAGAAAAATGGAAAAATCGATATGACCATCTTTACATTCCGAGACTCGTCCGTGTCTCGGAAAGCACGTTAAGCCGTTGGTCCCGGCTGTCATTCATGGATCTTAAACAGTTGTTACGGGTCGTCAGAAACTCGAAAGTCTGACTAACAGTCTCACCAAGGAGTCTCGTATTAGCCAATCAGTGAGTCAGATAGGCAATCGCTCCATGTAAAATAATGGTATTCAGCTGCATCCGGTTAGACTGGAAGCCGACCCCAACATAGTTGGGAAAAGGCTTGGCAGATGATTGGTAGGCAATGCATACTCATCAAATAACAAATATTTCTATTCATCTTCCACAGCTCCAAAAATCACACCAGCTGGAACCGACGGACTACCAGCACTCACCACTATCAATGGAACAGCTCCACCAAGCAATGCAATCCTCCGTCACAAACTCCATTGTCCACAATTTCCAACTTCCACTGTCGCCTCGGCAAATGTCCTCATTAATGCTAAAAACCAACCACCTACCGAGAAACCTCAACTTCAATGATATCCCCGCACACTTACAACGGAACTTAACATCAGAATTGGATCTAGTACATAACCTGACGAGTGAACTACCTCAGAATTTGAACAGGCATGATGACTTACTCGGTCAGAACCTCAGCAGGAACTTGGATTTATCTTTAGCTCGGTCGCTAGGCAGTGATTTGGAGTTGCAAAATCTGAGCCAACTAGCGCAGAATTTAAACGAGAATTTGAACGCAGACTTGAGCAGAATTAACGATTTGAGAGCTGATATTCCTCATGATTTGAGCCATGAGATTGATTTGTCACATCATTTGAACAGGCCAAATATTGAGCAGGAGATTATGAGTCAAGATGAAGCGAGGAGAACTCCTATGGTTGTCCAATGCGTGCAGGATGGTCATATGTTGGATCAAAATTTGGGCCAAAGGTTGGTGGGGACTAATATGAATGTGCATGAGAGATTGGACCAACAAAATGAGCATATGCTGCCAATGCCGTTCCATATAAAGTCTGAGCAAGAAGATGATAGTTATGGATACTATGATAATATTAATCCTGCTATTAGTAATGTTGGCAGTTTAAATGGTGAGTACATACTTATTTTGTTTTTTATTACATTTATAATCTTGCTTAGTTTAGGCGTGAGACATAAGCAAGAGGCGAGCGGCGCGGGCGTTGCGCCACTCCTTTCATATCATAGAAAATGTATAGGAGCGGGGCATTCATTAGCGGTGGTGCGCGGGCGACATTTTGCATGAAATATGAAAGGAGCGGCGCTACGCCCGCGCTACTAAATAATCGATCCTGCATCGCGCAATCAAAGTTTACCGTGCGATGCAGGGCCGTAGCCAGGAATTCGTTTCGGGGGGGGTTAACAATTATCATTTTTGAAAAAAAAAACTTCTTTCAGAGACGGTATATTAAGGGTACAGTTTTATAAAAAAGAGTATTATTTATTGTTATTTTTAAAACAGCATTTTAATTTTTTGCGGGAAATCATTAAAAATAAAATATTTTACGATTTTAGACATTCTAAGTCAAAATTCGAATTGGTGAAGAGCTTAGTTATTATCAATTTTAATAAAGTCCTCTTTCTCTTTTCCCACCACTTTGCAATCATGACCAAAAAACATCATTAACATTTAAGGCAAGATGCAAAAGCGAGCGAAGCGAGCTCGAAATTTTATCATTCAATACAAAGTCAGAGTCCATAAAAATACAGTATGTAAGTGTAGGTACTCTTACTGCTTTTGTAGATTATAAACTCCGTATAAGCGAAATATCTAGATCACAATCTGTATTAGAGTACGGAGGTACCCTAAAGTCGAGCTTTGGATTGAGATTCTAATTTCTCACATTTCGGGGGGTTTGAGCTCTTTTTTTGTTTGGTAGGTCATGCTTCCGAGGTGGTCCCATATAAATTTTATTCACTTTGCTTGCGTAATTTTTGAGTTAGCTTCAATATTACGTATTTTTCCCACTTAGTTTATCTAGACGATATCCTGTTTGACTCCTTCACTGTTATTTACATAGCAGGTAGTGGTATTCGGATTTATGTAGGGTAGGTACCACAACTAAAAAGTGAAAAATAAAAACTTTTTACAAAAAAAAAAACAACCGACTTCCAAAAAAAACTAAAAAAGTGAAAAATAACTTTAATTTCGGAAGTCGGTGGCAAAAAACGGAAATTGAAAAGCAAAGACACCGACATCCGAAATTAAAGTTATTTTTCACTTTTTTAGTGTTTTTTTTGGAAGTCGGTTGTTTTTTTTTTTGTTTTAAAACAAAGTTGGGTTTGTTCAAACACTTATAACTCGAGAACTGCTGGATTGATTTAGATGATCTTTGATACGTTGGATTTATCTCCGCCCAGAATAGCAGAATAACTATTAAAACATCGGAAAAAACCACGAAAAAAATACAATATGGGCACATAAGTGGGGTAAATGATAGATGATAATCTGGGCAATCGACAGTTTCAGTTATCCATTATTTACGCCACACCTGTATATACAAAAATCGGAGGAGGATTCTCCCTATGTTCTATCTCTATGTTACGGGTTTGGTTTCCGCACTTAGTCCCTAAGATGGACCATGGTGCGTGGGCCATGGCGGCCGTTGGGGGTTATTCCATCCAGCCCACCTCCCTCCAGAAGTTTACCAAGTCTACTGGTTGGCACAGAACCTCCGTGTAAGATCCCTGACCTGTAGGGTTTCAGTTCTAATTTCTAGTTCTAGAGGATTCTCCCTTTTCTATGGTGAATGAGTGAACTTTACTCCCCGTTCCTCATATAAAGTACCATCGATAACATTGATTGAATCACTGTAGCGGCTAATATGGCCGGCCTATTGCCTCTTCATTGCTTATTCAGTGAGTTATGACGACAACTTTGGTTTTCTGCTGGATCACCTCGTTACGGATTCGATCCCTCGGAGAGATTTCAAGCATACCCCTTCCAATACAGCTCGCTGAGCGATCTTGAATTTATGGACCAGCCGTACCGTGAGTGTCCCTCAGACCAAATAAAAAACCAAAACAGAGCGCTGTCAACAGTGACATGAGGCCGGTTTTGTAAACATGTGTGCACATATTTTGGTGTAGTTTGATTGTAAATGTGTGCGTTTGAGCGTGTATGCACAGAGCGGTGGTGTAGTTTTTGCATGCTTCACTGTATTGTTCGTAGCGCTCTGTCTTGGTTTTTTATTTGGTCTGAGGAGTGTCCATGCTTCGGCTCCGTAATTCATAGAGTTTGACCAACGAAAGCTGTCCACGAATTATTATCTGTTGAATATTTTATTTCACTTCTAAATACAATATAACATGTCTAATTATTATATAAATATGAAATACTGATGTAAGTATCGCATAATATGTCTTGAATATTAAATAGTATCGGCTCCGCTTAAGCAGTGGGTGGACAGCTCATGATTTTTTTAAATTGCCGCCTTTTTTCTTGGACAACTTTCGTTGGTTAGACTCTAATAATCTTTTTAATTTTAACCCGCGCTCATAATATGAGTCCCCCAGACCGTATTTCGGCCAATCTTAGCGGAGAGTTGTCATCGGTGCGGGAGATATTATAATGCACTAGTGCGTGCGCAGACACAGGTGCACTCAATCATTAAATAAATAAACTCACTCAATCATTGCTCTTTGTGCATCAAATCCTCATAAGTGATTTAAGTTTTTTTTTTAAATCTCGCTACAAGATAGCAATAAAGTCGGCAATGAATGAATGAACCACTCTCTCTTCCTCTCATAGTCCGATGGGACGGCAATCCGACACGACCGGAGAGAGACCAGGCGCAGGACCAACGGTACCTGCTTTCAGAGACACGGGGGTATCACACCGCCAACTTCCAAACTCCGGGCTGTTACTAAGAAATTCCTAATCTAACTTCTAACTAATATTATAAACGCGAAAGTTTGTAAGTATGGATGGATGGATTGGTGGATGTTTGTTACTCTTTCACGCAAAAACTCCTGAACGGATTTGGATGAAATTTGGCACACATATAGTTTATAACCTGGATTAACACATAGGATACTTTTTCTCTCCCGTCTACTTTTTATATCCTATCTTTTTTTATCCCGATATTCCCACGGGATCGTGCCTTACGCGGGTGAAACCGCGGGGCGCAGCTAGTAGAAAAATACAATAACACATTGCCTACCAGGGAATCGAACCCAGGACGGCTCTCAGCAGTAGCACTTGCGACCACATGGCCAACGGGGCAGTACCCGCGCTCTTATCCATAATATTCCATACTAATATTATAGAAAGTAAGTCTGTCTGTGAGTAACCTTTTCACGCCTAAACCACTGAACAGATTTCGACAAAATTTGGCAAGGAGGTAGATGGCACCCTGTGTAAGAATAAGAATAAGAATAAGAATAAGAATAATTTATTTCTAAGTATATGGTGCATTGAGATCTAAAATTAAACATTGATTCACATATACTACCATTGCTGGTGTAGAAAAATTAAATAAGCTAAGTGCATGCAAATCGTAGACATTACAATAAAAGTTATATTAAATTATCAAAATTGGTTTAAATTTATATTTTATACAATAATATTGATTCAGATTAATTGAATAGTATTATTTGTAATGTCAAAATATTAATTATTATGTCAAAAAGCATAGAATATTAATTACTATGTCAAAAAGTATGATTTAAAAATTCATTAACAGAATAGAAACACATGTCTAAGAGCCAAGTAAACATTTTACATTTGAATTTATTAATTGGTAACATTCTCAAGCCAGGTGGTAATTTATTATACATTTTTACTGTCATACAACTGGCATTTCTACTATATAGTTGCAATCTCTGAGGAGGTACTAGCAATTCCCCGGCATGTTTTTTCTTCAGTCTTTGGGAGACTTGTTCATTTAATAGGAATAAATGTGGGTATTTTTTTACAAATAAACAAGCCTCAAAAATATAAAGGCACGGGAGCGGAAGAATTTTTAATTCTTTAAATAATGGCCTGCAATGGTCTAAGTATTCTGCTCCGCTCATGACTCTGATACATTTTTTTTGTACTTTAAATGCTCTGCCCACATCCACTGAATTACCCCATATCACTAGGCCGTAACGCAGTACTGATGAAACATACCCATGATATGCATTGAGGACAGTTTGTTTACTGGACACCAGTCTTAACTTGCGAAGGGCATATACAAACTTATCAAGCTTGTTACATACTCTATCTACATGCTCCTTCCAGTTCAGTTTATTGTCAATTATTATACCTAAAAATAAAGCCGATGGTTCTGGTTGCAAAATTGTATTATCATGTCGAATTGTTGTTGGTGTTACCGACATGTTGCATGTTTGAAATTGAACAATTTTGGTTTTATTAATATTAACATTAAGATTATTGTCCCCGAGCCATTTTATTACATTAATTAATTCAATGTTAGTATTAGTTTCTATGTCAGTTTTGTTGGAAGATTTAATAGTCAAAGTAGTGTCGTCAGCAAATTGGATACATTCATATTTTAAACATTTTTTGAGGTCATTTATGTATAATATAAATAGTGGCGGGCCCAGTACGCTTCCTTGTGGAACGCCAGATTTATTAATTTTTAATTCTGAGCTATATGTCGTCCTAGTGCTTTGTTCTATTTTAGAAATAACTGTTCTCTGTTGGCGATCAGACAAATAGCTTTTAAGCCAATCATGCGCCTTGCCTCTTATTCCATATCTCTCTAGTTTGTAGAGTAGTCGCTCATGTGAGACAAAATCAAATGCCTTGCTCATATCTAGGAATACCGATAAAGCAGACATCTTGCTATCCAGAGCTTCGGTAATTAGTTTTACTAATGAAAAACAGGCTAGAGCCGTTGAACAATTTTTTCTGAAACCAAACTGACTCTCTGCAATTAGATTGTGTTTAGTTAAAAAGCTATTTAATTTGTCATGCATTGCTTTTTCAAAAATTTTTGCAAAGATTGGGATCAGTGTGATTGGCCTATAATTACCGATATCAGAACAGTTACCCTTTTTGAATAATGGTTTAATTATAGATTCCTTTAATGTCGATGGAAAAACACCTTCTTCAAATGAGAGGTTTATTAGGTAGCTAAGTGGGGATGCTATAATTTTCGCGCTTAATTTAATTATTTTGGTGGTTACTTCGTCATATCCCGTAGAATTTGTATTATTTAGTGAATAAATTATTTTAATAATGTCAATTTCATTTACAGGAGTCAGAAATAAAGTATTTATGTTATTGTCAATGTCAATGTTGTTTATGTCATGATTATTATTGTTAATTTTTTGTGTCAGCTCGATAAAATAATTATTAAATTGGTTACATATGTCATTAGGATTATGAATTTTTTTGTCATTAATTATTAATTCATTTATGTAGTTATTATTATTAGATTTATTTAAGTTATTTTTTATGATTGTCCATGTCGCTTTACATTTATTCTTAGAATTATTGAAAAAAATGTTATTATTGATCTGCTGTGATTTTGATATGCATCTTAGTGTAATTGCGGTATTTTTTCTTGTGGTGTGCTTTACTTATAGCATCGTGTTGATATGCGTAATATAAAGCTCTCTTTTTAATGCATGATATTTTTAGACCCTTACTGAGCCATTTGTTTTTTATGGGTTTATTGGTCCTTTTGACAAGTATTTCGGGAAAACATAATTTGTAGAAGAGCGTGAATATGTCATGGAAAATATTAAATGCTTTATTGCAGTCTGTCTCTTCATACATTTCACCAAAACTTAAAGCTGCTAAGCAATCTAAAAATTTTGCTATGTTACTCTTATCGTAATCTCTCTTCGTTTCATACCAGAATTGTACAGTTTTTAATTTATTATTATTCATCTCTTCAATGTAAAAAGTTAATGACTGTCCAGTGTCGTGATCGGAGAGAGCTAAATTATGTATATTGCATTTAAAATCAACTGCTGGGAGATTGCTAGCTATTTGATCTATGCTAGTATTTTTCCGAGTAGGCATCCTAACATGTAGGGAAATATTAAAATTGTTCATTATTGATATTAATTCTCTAGAATATTTGTTATCTTTCAATATGTCTATGTTCCAATCTCCGCACAGAATAATATTTTTTTTAACTTTGCGGGTTAGATTGCGTAGTAATGATACAAGATTAAAAAAAAAAATAGACACATCAGAATCTGGAATTCTATATATGCACACTAAAATTAAATTATGAGTCAATATTTCGACGCCACAGCATTCAAAGCAATATTCGATGGCCAGTTCATCAGTTATAGGTAACGGGCTAAAACTTAGACCTTTTTTTATTAAAACGCATGTTCCACCGCGTTTCTTCCCGTGTCTTGTGTAACTGGCAGCTAAGTTGTAGTGTGTAAGTGCTAGATTACTTTCATGCCCTGATTTTATAAAAGTTTCACTCAGACAAATAAAATCTAAATTGCCAATCTGATTTGCTAAGTCGGCAATTGTGATTTCGAATAGATCAGTTTTATTTAAAATTCCAGCTATGTTTTGGTGTAACAGTATAAATTTTTGTTTTCTTTTAGAACTTTCACTACTAACAGTAACCTTTTTACTTGATGGAACGAAAAAGAGTTTTTTGGGCATCTTTTGGCGATTTTGGAGAATCAAAGTTACTACCGTGGTTCTCCAAAATCGTATCATACTCAGTTGGATAGGTCTCAATATCAACAAGTAGGCGACGGAATATATTATCATAAATACGTTTTTGACCGAGTTTGTTAAGCTTACCGGTATTATATGAGAATGTTTCATCAGATAGGTCAAAATTACTGTCAAAAAAATAAGCATAGTTATGATTTTCTATGTCCATGAAAAGCAATCTATTAAACATTTCGATTTTGTAATTGTGTATCAGAGCCCCTTGTACATATGTAGGGCAGCATATAATGACATTTGTATTAGTTAGACTTATAAGAGATTCTCTAATTAACTTGATTATTTCAATTGATTCCCCGATGCCTTTAAAATCTTGCTCGCCAATCATAATAATACAGTAGTCATCTAAACTATAATTCTGTATCTTATTAACTATATTAGATAAAATGTATTTTACACTACTATTACGTGATAAGTAATGACAGAACTCGAAATGTCGACCAAAAGTGTTTTCTAATATTTCTAGTGTGCCGCTGTGGTTGCAGTTATTGAGAATGCAGAGCTTTCTTTTTTTCCTACCCTCTTTTGTTATTACCCGTTGATCTTGTGGTGTCTTGTTGTGTTTATTAATTTCTTTTTGGACATAATTGCTATACTCAGCTAATTCTGATGCTTCTGTTTGTGTTTGCTTATCCTCATATATTGCTACAGACACTGTTTTAGGTGATGTATGACAAGTAGGTGACTCTAATAATATATTTGAGCCGTCAATGCAGTGTCTTTCAATGTTACTGGGTGATTGTTCTTGGTCTAGGGATGCAACACGCAGATTATCAGTAATAGACCGTCTATTTCTTTTTCTCGCAGACAATAACTTTAGTCTTTGCGACTTTGTAGGACTACTGGTACAAAGATCTTTTAATGTATCAATATAAGTTTGCTGTCGTAAAACTGTTTCTTTAAGTTCATTATTGTCGCATATCACCTTGTCCAGTTCATTTTGTGTTAATTCAAATTGGTATTTTAATTGCTGTATTTCAACCTTCATTTCTTCTAATTCATTTTTGCTAATACCCGTTGAAAGATCAAGACTTCTTGTGACTATGTCCGAATTCGTTTTGTCCAATGATGAGTCATTACTGAATGAATCTATCGACTTAGATCTAAACAGTTGCTTTCTTCGTCGCAATGTTACGTTGTCGTTTTTTTCCATAGACATGGTTGAGAAATAGACAATTTACAAAAAGAATTCTTGTCGCGGGGATTGAACTCGAGCCCCGCCGTATGGTGCACGATGCTTTATCGATGGAGCTATTTGAACTGTTAAGATTATTGACGAAATAGTCCCTCTCAATGTACATAGATACACGATTTTTGAACTAATGAGTGGCGGTTATTATGATTCATGTACTGGAAATTTTTGCACTGTTTCTTTGTTCACTTGATTTTTAAATAACAAATAATTTTAGTTATTTAGGATTGGTCTTTCACTTTTTATTATTGGTTTTAGGTTATTATTTATTCGTAATGTTTTTATTGTAGATATTCACTTTAATTACTTTAGTTATATTTGGTTGTTATTGTTTTGTTGTCACTGTTTTTAAAGATATATGTGTTCACTTTTTGTCCTGGTAACATGCTCACTTCTAGGTTATAGTTATTCTTAAACTCTAGTACTTAGAATTAGTCAAAAACAGTATTAGAACTAATTTTAAATATTTTTTTATACGGAGCTTCATAGGGATCGAACTCACGACTTGGAGCGCGCGCTCTCTTTTTTTAAGGACATAGGCTACTTTTTATCGACATACCACGCGGCCGAAGCCACGGGCGATAGCTAGTCACGTATACAGGGTGTTAGGCTAGATACCGTTATCCTTGAAACTAGTAGTTTGGTGTCTTCTACAATATGCTTTTTCTATGGGACCAACTATGAACCAGCGAAAAAAAAAAAAACAGCTGTTCCATACATTTTGTCGATTTAAGTGAACACAAATGTATGGAACAGAGAGAAAGGTACCCGAAGGGCGTGTCAGACTTTTACTGACTAAAACCCACCCGTGTCCCTTCAGTTGCCTGTTGCCAGGGTCCCGGTATCCCTTTCGGACTATCCCGCAACCCTGGCAGGAGAAAGGTACCCTAACTTTATACCAGCTACGAAAATAATAAAACAAAAAATTATGCAGTTTTACTAGTCGAGTAATTCACGACAAGTTAACCTTTATTCAAGAGTCTAACCTTTAAAAAATATTCTAATTAAACGCTTATTTTCGTTTTGAAACCCGTTTCAAATTTTATACATTGATTCCAATGGAATATACCCATTTATTTATCTCATTCTGGTACAGTACCTACCACAGATGAATACAGATAGAATTTTGCATTTTATTGCAATTGTATTTCTGCATTGCTATTTTGTAACCATCTCACCGTGAAAACTTATGTGAAGTGAGCGTGGAGTGAGCTGTCATTGTCATCGATACCAAGGTAGTGACAGTTCACTTCAAGCTCACTTCACCTAAGTTTTCACGGTGAGATGGTTACAGAATAGTAATGCTGATTCTAATGATTATAATTTTGTAAATCCATATTTGTTACGGTCGCAATTAATATTTAGATCAACATACAACCCTAAGTTAGAATAATCCTCAAATGTCATGATTTCATGAAATAGTCATTCAATAGGGTAATATGAACTTACAGAGTTGTATTTATGCTTTTTAACCGACTTCTTCAAAAAGGAGGAGGTTCTCAATTCGTCTGTATGTTTTTTTTTTTTTGTATGTTTGTTACGCGGTTACTCCGCCAATTATGAATCGATTTTGATGATTCTTTTTTTGTTTGGTAGGTCATGCTTCCGAGGTGGTCCCATATAAATTTTTATAACTTTGCTTGTGTAATTTTTGAGTTAGCTTCAATATTACGTATTTTTCCCGCTTAGTTTATCTAGACGATATCCTGTTTGACTCCTTCACTGTTATTTTCATAGCAGGTAGTGGTATTCGGATTTGTGTGGGGTAGGTACCACAAGCTTAAAAAGTGAAAAATAAAAACTTTTTACAAAAAAAAACAACCGACTTCCAAAAAAAGCACAAAAAAAGTGAAAAATAACTTTAATTTCGGAAGTCGGTGGCAAAAAACGGAAATTGAAAAGACACCGACTTCCGAAATTAAAGTTATTTTTCACTTTTTTTGTGCTTTTTTTGGAAGTCGGTTGTTTTTTTTTTGTGTAAAAAGTTTTTATTATGATTATAATTCTGTAAATAAACGTTTGATACGGCCGCGAATCACATTTAGATCAACATAAAACCTTATGACCTGAAATTAGCAAAAAACGGAAGAAAATTCTAACTAAAATCTTCAAGGTCAAATCTAGTCAAAACAAGAATCTTTAATCTGTAAATATTTAAGTTCATAAATAATTCATTCTGTTTCGTTGACGCACACACAGACGTATAAAGAAGTGCATATAAAAATACTAGTTTTTTATTTGGCGCCACTCGTTCGGGTCTAGATCTAAAATTAGTTTATTCATGTAGTGAATTCATATTAAACTTGAAATATTTCCATGTTTTTTAGATTAAAACATAGACATGATGAGGCGGTTTTCTTAAAAAAAAAAAACTGCAAACATAAATTCGTTGATAAACAAGTTAATCTCGCTTCTGAAATGTCACCAAAATTCCTTTCCTCTTTTTGTTATACAACTTGTAACGTTAAATACGCAAAACCTTAGACACCCCAACTGATTTTTAATTCAATTGACCTATTTCAGACGAAAAAAAAAACATTACAAAAATTACAAAGATTCGCATTTGCATTGAAATAAAAGCTATTATCCCGCGTATGAGAAAATTTAAATTGGTCGACAACAATTTGTGTTTGTTTACCTATTTTGGCGGATTTGCGCATGTGATGGCTTGACCTATTAATAAATAGACACGGCAACGTTTTTAATGAAGATTTTTTTTAAATGTGACCTTTATTAAAAAGTGGCTCAAT
Source organism: Lithophane ornitopus (assembly GCA_948473465.1). Taxonomy (NCBI): domain Eukaryota; kingdom Metazoa; phylum Arthropoda; class Insecta; order Lepidoptera; family Noctuidae; genus Lithophane; species Lithophane ornitopus. The sequence continues at coordinate 2,311,092 of OX419642.1, read as the reverse complement.
TGATTCTGATCAAACTATTTTCAGGTTTTGCGAATTTGACGTTACACGTACCTATAGTAAACCCACATTTAACCAGTTATGTTTATGTCCCATGTAATAAGGGACGTCCTACCTCCGTCCGTACCAATTGGTAGCCAAGTGGTAACGGTCGCGACTTACGAGTTGTAGCTCGTAGGTTCGAACCCAGACAGGCGCTTTACTTTGTGTAAATTATTTCATCACCACTGCTCTCATAACGGTGAAAGAAAGCATCGTGAGGAAGCATTAGTAATGGCAGTTAATGCGATTTTGCATTAATTTCATTAGCATGCGAAATCTTGTTTCTTAGCGTGATAATTGCTATTACTTTGCTAATTGCTAATAGCTAAAATGACGATAATTGATAGTAATGAAGTATGTGAATTTTGTTAATATGCGAATAAAAAAGTGCGTTCGGCTTAGTACGTCTCCTGGCGTGTTTTTATTGCGTACATATTGGCGTGTATTATCTATTTAAGTATATCTACCGCTGCGTGAGTCGACGCTCTGACGTATAATAGTATGAAAAATTACGAATAAATTCACTTAGCATTTCACAGAATTCCGCAACTACATTTCATTTGCTAAATGCTAAGTGAGAATACACTTGCTAACAATGAATGCGAATGCTAATTTATCCATCACTAGGAAGCATGTCCTAGAACCAAAAATTCGAAGACGTGTCACATCTACCAACCCGCACTGGGCCCGCGTGATGGATTACGGTTCACTCCCTTCAGAGAGGACAGGCCTCCTCTCTCTGAGAGGGAGTGGACCGGAGTCTCAGCAGTGATCACCACGATCCACGGTTGCTCTCTGCGTGTTAACGGTTTCAGAGTATTAAGGCCCTACCCTACCTCAAATTGCTTAGCATGATCCTTCGTTATGCCGAAAATACTGCAGCTTTAATTTTGAAATAAATATATTATGTTAACGTTGAGGATTGATGCCAGGTTCCTATGTTGGCGAAAACACGATTACATAACATTTTCTCGATATAAAAAAAAAACAAAGTTACCTCTAAAGTCTCTAAACCGAACTATAAACCGCTGGTATTCAAAAAATACTTCAAATTAGATGCAACTTTGCAGAATAACTGAACTAACTATAAAGCAGGTCTTATGTTTTTTTTATTAAGTACCATTATTTTCACCGTAAAAAGCAATTATCTAAACTATTCGTCTACGTACTAGTCTTGAGAGCCGCCAGCACCCCACTCCGTCTCGCTCTCACTCAAGCCGCGAGTAGTATGGTGCCAGCGAGATAAAATTTGAGGTAGGCCACGCCCTTAAGGCGAAAGCGTCAGGGTAACCGACTTCTTCAAAAAGGAGGAGGTTCTCAATTCGTCAACAAATATTTATTTATAGAATTATAATCGTAAAATTCATCAATACCATGTTTTTTTTGAGCGTGTGAAATCATCACTTGACTTTTCCCGCTCTGGTCGGAGCGGAAGGGCGTCTCAGACTTTTACTGACTAAAACCCACCCGTGTTCCTTCAGTTGCCTGTTGCCAAGGTCCCGGTATCCCTTTCGGACTTCCCCGCAAAACTCATCAATACCTAACGTTTGTAAGAAAACCCGCGAAACATCTCAATCTATCCCCTAGTAACAAACAGACGAACATATCCAACATTCGATAAAAATTGACTCTTCAACCTTTGTTGAATATATTAAATATAATGTTGTTATAAAAAGGCCAATCCGACTGGTTTTAATAACACTTGTATATATGTTGCTTTCACGGCTAATTAACTAGACTTTTCGGCGGGTTTTCTTGGATCTACATGGTCCTCATATGGCCTGACCAAGATTATGTCTGGACTTTAAAAGAGACTGTGACCTCTGAGTTTGTTTCGGCCTTTCTTCTCAGAGTAGACAGGAAACGCCGACCTCATCTAGCTTATTTTTAATATTTTTTTAATATGACGTGTAAAAGTGATTTCAATATCCTATTTACAGAATAAACAATTTCATTTCATTGTACATACAAAATCAATATCAATCTGCCTAGCCTTTTCCCTACTATGTTGGGGTCGGCTTCCAGTCTAACCGGTTGCAGCTGAATTCCAGTATGGAGCGACTGCCATCTGTCCTCCACAACCCAGTTACTGGGTAAAACAATTCGTACTGGTTACTTGGTAAGACTAATTGTCAGACATTAGGGCTTCGGGCTAAGGACTCTCAAAGATCTACGAATGACAGCCGGGACCAACGGCTTAACATGCTTTCCGAGGCACGGAGGGGTCTCGATATGTAATGGATGGTCACCCATCCAAGAACCGACCGCGGCAAACGTAGCTTAACCTTCGATCGATCCTTGCATAATCAGCATATAATTTTCCCACTGCTGGAACACAGGCCTCCTCTCTGTGAGAGGGAGCGGGCCGTAATCTACCACGCGGGCCCAGTGCGGGTTGCTAGATGTCACATGTCTTCGAATTTTTGGTTCTAGGACATGCCGGTTTCCTCGCGATGTTTTCCTTCACCGTTTTGAGAGCAGTGGTGATGAAATAATTTACACAAAGTAAAGCGCCTGTCGGGGTTCGAACCTACGACCTACAACTCGTAAGTCGTGGCCGTTACCACTGGGTCACCACTGCTCTTGATCGATCCTTGTGGCTCTTATTATTTAGCTACTAGCTGCTCTCCGCGATTTAACCCGCGTAAGTTTCGATCCCGTGGGAATATCGGATAAAAAGTATCCTATGTCCTATTCCAGGTCATGGTCTATCCATGTGCCAAATTTCATCCAAATCCAATCAGCCGTTTTAGCGTGAAAGCGTAACAAACCGTCAAGTGTGACCGTCGGTCTGCCAAGTCATAGGTCTCGAGTTCGAACCCAAGCCACGCACCTCTGACTTTTCTGATTCATGTGCGTATCCTAACTAATATTATAAATGCGAAAGTGGTTTGTTTATTTGTTTGTTACGCTTTCACGCAAAAACGACTGAACGAATTTGGATGAAATTTGGCACACAGATAGTTTATAACCTGGATTAACACATAGGATACTTTTCATCCCGATATTCCCACGGGAACGAGACTTACGCGGGTGAAATCGCGGAGCGCAGCTAGTTGAATATAATTGTCACTTCAAATACGGTGAAGGGCACATCGTGAGGAAACCGCATGCCTGAGAGATATTTCTCGACGGCATGTGAAGCCAAGTCAGAGGTTTTTGCGGCGGCATAAGGACTCTGAAACCAGGTTAATCATTAACCACACGAAAAAGAAGAAACACCGCCGGTTATAAACATTTGCATTACCAGAAACATCGCAGAAGCGTTGCTATCCAACAGATAAAACTATCTTAATTCAATGTCGCTTCAATTTGAAGAGATAAAGCCTAAGATTTTAGGTTATTAGGCCGTCGCTAACTAGATTGTTCTATTTACTTACATTTTTTATAAATGATAGTATCTTATCAGCCATTATTGCTTATAAGTGTTACTATGCAAGCTGGTATGTCAATCACCTATCTTACGCGACATTAACCTCGCCTCGGAAAGTCTTCTCAGCGGAATCTTTATGTAATGTAATTTGATTTTGATTTCCCAACTATGTTGGGGTCGGCTGCCAGTCTAACCGGCTGCAGCTGGATACCAGCATTTTACATGGAGCGACTGCCTATCTGACCTCCACAACCCAGTAACTGGGTAATACGATATCCCTTGGTAAGACTGGTTGTCAGACTTTCGGGCTTCTGACGACCCGTAACGACTGTCAATTTTTACAAATGACAGCCGGGTCCAACGGCTTAACGTGCTTTCCGAGCCACGGAGGAGTCTCGGTTTAACATAATAGTCAACAAGTATTATTAAATACTAGCTGATACCCGCGGCTTCGCCCGCGTGGATTTCGGTTATCTATACATATAATAAATCTGTAGACGAGGCGTTTCTGTACAATGAAAAAAAAAAAAAAAAACGTTGGTGGAGTGTCCAAGTATAACCAACAGATGCCATTTCTACCATTTTTGGAATTTTTGTCTGTTTGTCTGTGTGTCTGTTTGTCTGTTTGTCTGTTCGTTTGTTTGATTGTTCCAGTATCACGTAAAAAGTACGAAATCAATATGGTTAACTTATACACTCAAATATTGTGTGTAACTCGATGTTTCATTTAGTCTTTGTTTCATCGCAATCGCTTCAAAATATCAAAAGATATAAGAGTTTAAAGTATTCAAGAAGAAATTTTCATTAGGTACGTAATGTAGATACACGTAACGACATCTATTGTCGTAAAATGACACTAGCGTAAAATCAGGTAGGTTTGTGAGAACGTGTGTAACACACGATCATAATCATCATATATGTTCACATACCTACTTCGCGCGGAAACATAACGCGATACATTGTGAATTTACCCAATCTAAAGTTTGGTTAATTCAAGTTTTCCAAATCCATTGTTTGGTAGTAGCGCTATCTATCTTTTAAATCATGATACAAATATTAATCATGAAAAAATGGTGATAAATTTTAATTTCTTAAAAATTGTAGATTGTTACATCGAGCAAAAAGTGCGTAATTAAGGCACGAATAAACACGAGTTACACGACTGCATTAATTACTCACTTTAGCAAGGTACGTAATCTACTTTTCTTTCAACTACCAATGTACCTGCTGCGATAAAATATACCTGCTCAAGGTTAACTCAACTCAATCCAAATCAAGTTAGGTCAAGTTAGGCCAAGTCAGGTCAAGTCAGGTCAAGTCAAGTCAAGTCAAGTCAAGTCAGGTCAAGTCAGTCATGGAACCCTTCGTCTTTTCTACATAGCTTACAGAGTGTTCGAACGTTTTCCCATATATTTGACAGTATCACTTCGTGCTCGACAGATGGCGTTGTTCATTTAACGTCATTTTCTGAATCGCGGTGTTAAGAGTCTCCGTAGAAGAATGACTTTCGCCGAATTCATAATTATGTAGCATATGGCCCATTTTGAAATTTTGAATTGAACACATAATCCATACTAATCGATGCTTAAAAGTATAAATTCGATAGTAACTCTGTCTGTCTGTCCGTCTGTAATTCTGTATGTTACCTTTTCACGCCTGATCCACTGAACGGATCTCGATAAAATTTGGTAAAGAGATAGATGGCATCTCGGCGAAGAACATAGGTTTTTTTCTCAAAAACAAATTTAAGGGGGGGGGGATATAGGGGATGAAAGTTTTTATGGGAAACCTATCATTTTTAGAGTTCCGTAGTCAACAAGGAAGCTTTATAGTTTCGCCATGTCCGTCTGTCTGTCTGTCTGTCCGCGACTTAGCTCAAAAACTTTTAATCGACCAACTGACATGTGCAGTTGCAAAAACCCAAACATTCTGTATGCGAGAAAAAGTTTTTTAACACTTTGAGGGACAGTAAACGCCCATAGACGTAATAACAATAAAACTTTGCGAAAGTTTGTTTGATAAAATAATTCATCCCAACTACGGAACCCTTCATTGTGCATGGTTCGACACGCACCTGGCCGGTTTTTTTTTTTAACTTAGGGCTGTGAAAATGTATGCTTTTTGTAACTAACAAAGAGTTACCTTTTTCTAAAATCATCCCTCATGAGGGTAAAAACCCTTCTTTACCCTCTTGATTTTAAAATTCACATGTAAGTACTTATTATTGACATTTTTGCGGGACTCTCTTCAAGAGCGTTAAGGGATTGAGAATATAGTCATAGTCCGTATCTTGAGAATCTGTCCACTCAATCAAAAGTTATTACTACTTGGATCTTGGCTTGGAACGAAGAGTTTGAGTTTACCAGTGAGTACTTACTCGATAGATGGCGTTGTGCAAATGATGCGATTTTCTTAAGCGGGATGCGCCGGTAGCCCGCGAAATTCAAATCTTAAGTTTTTTGCCATTTGCAAGTCAGTGTCAGGCAGGTTGTATGTTAAAATGAAATTGTTTATTCTGTAAATAGGTTATTGGAATCACTTTTACACGTCGTAATAATATCAAAAAATTGTAAAATTAAGCTAAATGAGGTCGGCGTTTCCTATCTGACTACTCTGAGAAGAAAGGCCGAAACAAACTCAGTCTCTTTTAAAGTCCGGACATACCTAGGTCAGATATTGGCATATTGGTCAGGCCCTATGAGGGCCATGTAGATTAGAGTCTGAAATGGTCTTTTGAGGAATGAACCACACACATTTGAGTGAACCTGTCCTGTCACTGCAAGCATTTGTCAGTAATAGTGGAGCTCAGCTCAGAACTTAAGGAGCTCAACGACTCGACGAACAATACCAAAGAAAGGACATTTGTGTAGGCCGCATAAAGTTCTCAAATTGCCAGACCATTGTTAAAACTAACTGAGAACGAAAAAATATAATAATAAAAACAAAATAAACATCCACATAGTCCTCACATTCACAATAATACAATACTTTACAAAGCAATCATATCATTTTGTCAATATCCTACATATAATATTCAATAATGTGAATTTGTATATAAAACTGGTAGGTATATTTTGATGATTTTCACTTATTCAAAATGTCACAATGCCAAAATGACAAAATGTTAGCAGAGCGAGCAGCTCAATCCCATGCTTTTTGTCTTCTAAATAATCTGAAATTGTATAGTACCCTTTTTTACAAAGTTTGGTTTCAATACAGCTTTTAAATCGTTTAATGGGTAAGTTTCGAATGTCAATATGATTCGCGATCGTAGCAAATAGTAGCTTTGCAGAATAATAACCATTAGATACAGGAATACAACTCCTGCAATATTAGTTAGATTAGATAAATAAATATTTGAAACAACTGCGACTCATTATTTAGATCAACATAAAAATTGATACTGACCTGTAAAAAGCAAAAAACATAAGAAAATTTTAATATCGCAGGCTCCCCCAAAGCTTTCGCCTTAGTTTCCATCGTCCATACAATATGCCATAGTTTTTTCATTAATCTTTATACAATATTTTTTCATTAATCTTTCCGACAGTTTCATACTGCTGTCCATACTATCCACACTATCACCACAATATAGATATGGACTACCACTAATATATAAAGTTACTGGCTGTCTCATGTCTGTTACTTTTACGTCGTAACGCCTAGGTCGCCTAGACAGACCACGTGGGTTATGGGAAATAGGATACTTTTATCCCGGTAGCACGTTCCCGTGGGATAATTTCCGACATCCACGCGGGCGAAGCCGCGGGCAAAAGCTAGTTATATACTAAAACCTTCCTCGAGAACCACTCTAACGATTGGTGAAAACAGCATGAAACTGGGTGCAGTAGTTTTTGAGTTTACAGGACGACAGACAGACGCGGCGGAGGACTTTGTTTTATAATATGTCAGGAAAGGACTAGCTGTCCACCCCGGCTTCGCACGGGTAGCAAGTACTTATCTACGGCGCACCTACCCTACCTTCCTACCCTACCTACCTACCCTGCCCTACCTACCAACTCTACCTACCCTACCTACCCTACCTACCTATCCTGTATATAGATAGATAATGATAACAAAATTAACATTACTTTTTATTTCCCATTTCAGGACTTCCCGCCGACCACACGCAACCACAGCCAAATATCCACCCAGACAATCAAATGTACGTATACAATACCCACGTCAACGTCCCAGCATTGAATTCCATAGACCTTTACACAAGACCACAAAACTATGTTCAAAACTACACGAACATTCGCGAAAATCCACAAAACTTAGTCATTAATAGGCAGTTTGAGAACACTAGCCCTTACCTCGACGATTATAAAAAGCTGAGACAAGATGGCTGCCCTAATGGCGCGAAAGAAAAATGCGAGGAGCCAAAAGAGAATTTGAAACCTACAGATCAGAATAAAATATATTATTCCGAGTATAATAATCAGAATTTTGCAGAAACTAAAAGTGAGAATGATTCGAGTGTACATAATAAAATAACGGAAGATATTTCTTTGAATATAAAAGGTCAATATGTTTGTTATAAATGTAATGAGGTTTTTCCTTCAAAAAGAGGTTTGAAGCATCACTCAAAATCGTGCTCGGATAGTGACCAGATGGTAGAAAAAGTTGGGAAGTTCAGCTGTAGCCAATGCGCTTACAGATGTCAATCACCTGCCATTTTGAAGATCCACGAACGCACACATTCTGGCGAAAAACCGTTTTCCTGTACCTTCTGCGATTACAAGTCAGGCCAGAAAAACAACGTCGCGAAACATATACTAGTTCATATGAAAGAAAAACCTTTTAGATGTCAGTACTGTGACTACAGATGTGCCCAAAAAAATAATCTAGTTGTTCATGAAAGAACGCATACTGGTTACAAACCGTTCGCGTGTCCTTTTTGTGACTACAGGACTGTACAAAAACCTAATTTAGTGAAACATATGTACTTACACACTGATCAAAAACCGTTTAGTTGCGATATGTGTTCCTACAGATGTGTGCAAAAAACTAATCTTACGAAACACAAGCAGAGGCATTTAAACGAAAAAGAGGGCGAAAAAGTCGACGTTAAAAACCAAAGTAAACCATACAGACCTCGACAGAAATCTGTAAAATGTCCACATTGTGCGTACAGGTGCGTGCAAAAATCTAGCATGGAAAAACATTTACAATTTAAGCATGGAACGCAAGAAAACGGCGAATTTGAACAGGGTTTGAATCTTATGAAGAGTTCAGAGGATGTTGAAAGTATAAATTTGAGTGTGAAAAAAGATTTTGAGTGCCAGGAAAAAGATAGTGTTAGTGATGAGTCATAGTTTTTAAGAGTAAGGAGCTTCGTTTCCATGAAAAGATGATGAATGTTGCAGTCTATTGCATTTTTAAGTTACGTTTTTTTTTATGTGTGGGTGATTTTTTGTGGCCAGACTTGTATGACATTGACTGTTTTAAAAATATTTCTGGATTGCTTTTTATTATTTTTGGATTCCATTTTTTGCCATATACATATATACAGGGTTACTTGTAATTCGACGTATATCCGTCAGGGGCTAATAGAGGGGCCAGAATGCAACAAACTGAACCCCCCATATGTATGGCCGAAATTCAATACTTAACGAGATATCTGAATTTTAAGGGGTTTTCGATATTTACCCAAAATTTGACATTTAATTCCAAATAAAAATGTTGAAGGGGTACCATCAAAAAATTATATCGTACCTGGCACTTCAATTCAATATACGACTAGATTTTTCACACCAAAAATAAAAGTCGTTTTCCAGCAATTACTTTTGCGCAATGTTACTTAATTTGATGTACTGAATGCGTAGTTGACGGCTATGTGATGGGTTTTTTTTTACAGCCTGTATTATTATGTACCTAAAGATTTCTTACTCCTGGCAATACATGCAAGAAAAAAATAAAAGTTATAAAACTAAAACCCAACTACGACAAAAAATTCAACTAAAAAGGTAGAAACAAGAATCATAGACAGACAAATTAAAAATCCGGAGTCACGCATGTTAAGGCTTAAATCAAACAGATACTCCGATACTCCGGATTTTATGAGGCCCAAAATGGCCTCAGTAATTTTTTTTTTTTTTTTTCTTGATTTTTTTTTTCTCGAGAAGGGGCCATATTCCATTTAATGTGACGTCACATAGCCTATAACCAGCGGACGACCAAGACGCTTCCAACGATACCTCATTTGTCAAATTGTGATGAGAAGTTTAGAACATATGAGGGAACACATGAACATACATACATACCGGTCAAAATCATAACCATCTTTTGTGCTTCGCCGTAGTGGGTAAAAAATTAACTAAAAATGCAATAGACTGAACACTTACTACAATTTTCACAAAAGCTCCCGAATTTCGCTTTCTTAAATATAATATGTTTGTTAAAATTAAATAATTTTGTAAATAATGATTAATTAGGTAAAAAAATGTTTTTTGAGATTACTCTGCTCGGATTTCACCACTATTATATTATACTATTATATTAGATCCACGCGAGACAATGAATTGAAATTGTGTCTGTAATTATGGCATACGAAGGGATAAGCATAATCAGCCTATAATGTTCCCACTGCTGGGACACAGGCCTCCTCGGTGAAAGGGAGTGGGCCGTAATCCACCACGCGGGCCCAGTGCGGGTTGGTAGATGTCACATGTCTTCGAATTTTGGGTTCTAAAAAGAGTTTCTTCATAATGTTTTCCTTCATCGTTTTGATAATAATACATTAATGAATTTCATAAAAATTATCATAGCGCTAATGATGAAATTAATGTCGGGGAAAACAAAAAATATAAAACCATAAATAATAGCTAACAAAATTAACGGTTTTATCTACGTGCATATTTACTTCCTTACTAATATACGTATTATATCAGGTGAATAGTTACACACCGATATCTCTCTTTCAGTCGTTAGTAATTTGATTTTGGAAACTAGAAGACAAAGCGTGGTGTAACTATACAGGCGCTATACAACGTTTATTAGTAAGGAGGTTAGGGTTTAGAGTTATGCGACTCCGATAATAAAATCAATGTAAGTACAGCACAACTAGTTTCTTAATGTCCCTCGGGAAACTTCGTGTCTTGTCTGTCGTCGAATTTCTATCAGTTGCTCTTTGCACTTGGTGCAGACCGGACGCTCTCAATCGAAAGTACTGTAAAGGAATTTTATTTGGAACTACTTCGAGTTTTCGTAATATTGGTGAAATTAGGCATGCACTGGTTAAGTTGTTAATTAGAAAATTATAAGCGAGCTTTTACGCAAACTTAGGTTAACAACGAAATGTCAAGTCATAGAAAGGTGCTTGGAAAAATGCTAGGCGGATGATATATTCGAAATTAGTTGTTCACCCTAAACCTAAAACTTTTTACAACAACAAAGTCAAAATGTCGCCTCGGTAGTTATACAACATTATTTTTTCTTTATGCTAAACCCGAAAAGGGGTCATTCTACTCATCATTTTGAACAACTTTTTCTATGGGACCAACTTTGAAATAGCAAAAAAAAAATCAGCTGTTCCATACATTTTGTCGATTTCAGTGAACACAAATGTATGGAACATCTGATTTTTTTTAAAGCAAAAAAAAAAACCATCACTATATTTCCAACATTATACAAAGTTAAGTCTTAGATTTGAAATAAAAAAGTTGATAAATAGTTGCTCGCTTATATTTTCTAGTTAATCTGACCAAAAGTCATTTAATTTTAATAGGATAGGTATAATTTTAAGAATTAAATGTAAATGAGACATCAAAGAGATGAAATGTGGTTTCTTGTTATTTTCCACAAGATAAATGTAAGACTTTTATTAAATATTTTACTGTCAAAATGCTAATAGAATGGTCACAATACTATTCTATGAACCAGTTTCACAGTATCCAGTTAGGTAATATCCATCAGATAAATAAATAGTACATTTTGTATGAATTTATCTGCCAAAAATCTGGAATTTATCAGAAAAATATAAAACAGATAAATAAATAGAACACTTTGTATGAAATTATCTGCCAAAAATCTGGAATTTATCAGAAAAAACAGGTAAATAAAGTTGTGCAACAGTCACGCCACTTTTCATCAACTTTGACATGCCTCATAATTTTTGTGATATAGCTTATGATTATGATGAAATTTAAAAAAAAGTGCTCTCTCATAGATATTGTTCCTTTGTAAATAAAAAGTGAGATTGAATGCTTTGCTGACAATGCTGAATACATGAAATAAGCTGGGAATAAACATGCAAGTAACTTGCACAAGACTATGGAAGCTAGCATGCTATTGTGCCATAAATTCAAATTATTTTATATTTCTATTTATAAGTACATGGTAGGTACTTGTTGAAAGGCCTACACTGTCCTCCCATACCTATTAACACTATTATTTGGAAGTATTATAAAAGCCAATTATTTTTATAAGAGTGTGGCGGTATCTACATCGCCACATGCGAACTACGCATCAAAGAACTGACGTCAGACAAAAATCCTGACGTCACATAAATCCTGCATCGCGCAATTAAAGTTTACCGTGCAGTGGACATATATACAAGAACCCAACATCAATCGTTGGCCAGTTGCCCGCCAGACACAACACCCGTCTGGTCGGAGGATCCTCCCTTTTCTATGGAGTATGAGTGAACTTTACACCCTGTTCCTCATACCCCTAAAAGAGCAACCGTGGAGTTTCTTGGCGGCTCTTCCGGCTTACCTCTCTGGGGTTACTGTGTGGTGCTTCGTTCACGCTAATTCGGAAACACGAAGATTACCGAAGCGCAAACTTTTCTTCGAAATTCGAAATCAGTACAATGCCTTCATAACAACTTTTGATTGGTGATAGTCACAATGGCATCCAACCTACTTGCAGACACTTGTACAAGTCACGGGCATGATTATTCCTGGCTATAAGCTGGGAACATACTTGCCACACTCAACGGTGCTCTATGGTCACTTGCTTGTAATAAAATGTAAAGTGTGTCAAATATGTTCCCGTTTTTAATGATTGACTTTTATTTTAAAGTTAATTTTTGTAAGTACTTATAGATTTTAAAGTAGATAGGTATTGAGATTTTGAAATTGCAATTTAGAGATTTTTTAGCTTATTACATTTAAAACACTCCCCGGCTCCTAAATCAAGCCAACCTACATTAGTTTTTAAAACGGTCTGTCTCTTTTTGAATGGACATGAATTCAAATTTGGAACAATGATGGCCAGTATTTCTGCTTCAAAACTGCATAAAATCGATTTCTTATTTTTTTTAAACGTTTTTTTTAATGTTTAGGTATACATTACTTTGAAATGCATGCTGACTCGATTTAGGAGGCAATGTATTTTTTTTTTAAATGAAACTGATATTTCAAAGAGTCTGTTTATCGTTGATCAGCAAAAGATATTTTGTAAAAGGTGCTTCTTCACAAAAATATCCAATTTTGTCAGAAAATTGTATTCATTCTGAGATTTATGACAATCATCTTTTTTGCTGATCAACATCATATCATTTTTTTATTAAATCAATTCACCCGCTGAATGCGTTGGTCCCTATTTTATGCTATATTTGATAAAAAGACACTCAGTAACAATTTAATGGACTCGATGTTAAGATGGCCATACACGAAACGGGAAATTTATAATAATAAAAATCAAAAGTCCGAATAATCATATAAAAAATTCAGAGACTCAAAATACACGCAAATTTTAGTTAATTTACAGCAGATTTCGTAATGTTATCAAACCTAAAGTGGCAAACACTTCACCTTTTGAAACCATTTGTGAATGTGAGTGTTTAAAAAATTGGATCAGATGTAAAATTAGGATATAATTAACTATTACATGAAAAAATACAATAGACGTAGATAGATAAAGTAACCTATTCCGCTAACTATTCTTCAAGAGTCATAAAGCGGAATAGGTTACTACATATATCTACGTCTATTGTATTTTATAATACAATAGACGCAAAATCACTACTGAATCAATTAACTATTACATGAAATACTGAAAAGCGGATAATATGTAAAAGTAAGTGTTAACAACTTTCTAAATTAACTGAACTGGCGAAATGTGGGTATACTCTAGGTACACACCTCTGCCGTAGCCCTCAGGGAAAATAGGCGTGCTGTTATATTATTATTCACTAGTTTCCGCCAGCGGCTTCGCACGCGTGATATCTTTATAAATTATAGCATTAGTTACTCAGTGATATTATAGCATTCCAGTAGTGAAAGAATTTTTAAAATCGGTTTAGTTTTTTTTGAGTTTATTCATAACAAAAAAAAAATACAAATCTTTTCTCTTTATAATAATGTAGTTATATTCTGTTTGTTATCGAACATAATCCATCCATACTAATATTATAAATTCGAAATTAACTCTGTCTGTCGGTCTGTATGAATATTACATTTTCACGACTAAACCACTGAACGGATTTCGGCAAAATTTGGCAAGGAGATAGATGGCATCCTGGTAAAGGACATAGGCTACTTTTTATCGACATACTACGCGGGCGAAGCCGCATGCGGAAGCTAGTTTAAATTATAAATGCGAAAGTGAGTTTGTTTGTTACGCTTTCACGCTAAAATGACTGAACGGATTTGGATGAAATTTGGCACAGGGGTAGACCATGACCTTGAATAGGACATAGGATACTTTTTATCCCGATATTCCCACGTGATCGAGACTTACGCGGGTGGAAACGCGGAGCGCAGCTAGTGTAATAAAACCGTTACGTGTATCGCCATCTTTACTTGTATGCAGTGGTTACTGTTTGTGGCTGTGATTTTTGAGCAAATAAGTTTGTAATTTGGTTGTGAGGTAATCGTAATGTAAGGAAGAAAAAGAGTGTATGTTTGTGCCCCTAGCATGAAACATGACGGTAAAATATAGTACAGTTCGATTCAAACTGCAGCTCTGAACATGAGACGAGTCGCTGCGCAGTAACAATTTTATGTCAGCGGGGGTATCCCTCAGGTACTGCGCAAGGCGGAACGTGTGAGGGAGAGCAAAGGTTGCGCAACCTTTGCTCTCCCTCACACGTTCTTTGCTCTTCCTCACGCCCCTAACCGCCGCCGCTGGAGACACCCTGGGCGTCGGGAATCCCAGGTGGATTCCCGGCCACCATAGGCGCGGGCTTGCGGACGGCGAGCAAAGGGTAGCTCGCCGTCCGATAAGAACCAGGCCCGGGTCGATGACGCGTCGTGTTTCACGCGCGCCTCAAGGAGATGTCAGCACAATCGGCGGGGTCCGCTAGGAGCGATGCCTGCCAGGGTTGCGGGAATGTCCGAAAGGGATACCGGGACCTTGGCAACAGCAACTGAAGGAACACGGGTGGGTTTTAGTCAGTAAAAGTCTGACACGCCCTTCCGCTCCGCCCAGAGCGGGAGAAGTCATTAGATGATTTCCCAAACAAAAAAAAAAAGGCGCGCAGTGAGTAGCAAACTTCCGAGCCGCTATTAAGTTTGAATCGAATTGTATCCATGTTACTAACATACCTCGTTCGTGTTTGGGCTACTGTAATGATGGTATAGTTATAGTTCGCGCGCGACTGCTAGTAGCCGCCTGACGTATGTGAGCAGAGGCGTAGCTATACTCCATTTGAAATAAGATTAGACATTTAAACAAACCTTTTTACAGTCCGTTCAACCGATTTTGACTTCTATACCGTAGGTATAAGGATGACATTAAAATCAAAAAAGGTTACACAATACCAACTGTCTACTGCGGCTGCCATTTGTCATGCCACCAACGCAATAGAAGTCAAAATTGGTTGAACGGACTGTAAAAAAGGTTTATTTAAATGTCTAATCTTATTTCAAATGGAGTATATGGAACCAAAGGCCCTGGGACAAAAACAACTGGGGGCCCTATTGTTCATGACTTATCTGTTTAAAAATTGTTTTTAATGTTTTATGTACACAGCCAAAAACGATGAACTGGGGGCTTAAAACGGTCACATTAGGAATTCCTCTAAAAGCATTTCATTTCCTGAATTTCCAGCTGTCATCAGCAATTCCTCTAATTTGACACAAAAGCAATTCATAAATGGACCATTTTACGAATCTCCATAGAAAACTGTCAAACAGGTGAATTATTTCGTAATATGAATCGCACGCAGATCATATTATGAATTGTCATATTATAAAGATTTTCCTATTATGATTCTGCCAAAGTGATTGTTTCAAGCCCCCAGATCCATATTTAGAAGTTGTAAAATAGTACGATTTTGGAAAACACCTGTTGTTCAGGTTGGCTTCTTTAGGAAAAGGTCTTGAAAACGCCCCATATCAAGAATGGACAAGACGTTTTTCATTATCTCTTAATATCTTGTTAGTCGCAACCTATTTTATTGACATTCCGAAGGTGAGAGAATTTTTTGCTAGTTCAATACGAGGTTTGCTGGTCTGGTTCCGAGGGCCCTTTGAGTTTGGGGGCCCCAGGGCACTGCCCCGGTGAGCCCCAAGGTAGCTACTGTATGTTAGTTGTGAGACGGGGAGGGCGCAAAAATTGGCAGATTGTGTTCGCTTTGCCTTTGTCTACCCCCGTCTCACCGCTCACATACCTAGCAGTCGCGCGCGGCCTATCGTGCAAATCGAGAGCGTACACGTGTGACTTATATCAACTTATATTTAAAATGAATGGATTTTATGGTAAAGTAACCACAGTTTTACCAATATACAGATAAAGTCAAGGATATTAAATGTTATGCGAATTGACTACAACTGCCAAACCATTCACCGTCCATACATTTTTGGGCTAAAGGAGAAAGTGCCGGCCAAACAAAAAAAATAAGTATATTCCGAAAGAGTACGTTTTTCCCTTAATTTTTTATTACTACAAGCTATTACTTTAATTAGAGTACTTTTAATTATTTTAACTACAAAATATACTTGAAAACAGTATTTTTCAAAATCGTATAACAGCGCAGGGCGCGCTACAGTTTTGGCCCAATAGTGAAAAGTGAAGAGAATAACATGTTCTAACGGAATATAATATTTTTTTTTATTTGGCTCAAAAGGAATGATCTCCGTATGTTCAACTGACAATTGTCATTATCAATTTTAGACAGATGCAAATTACAGTTGTGATTTTAGAGAGATGGGAATGCTTTTTTAAAATATTTTTAGAGTCGCTATTCTTAAAAACTATCCTCATATTGCTTATGAAAATTTCTCTAAAATGGCAGAGTTGGGAACGCTTTTTTAGCCAAGAATCGATTTACAAATCAAACTCAAAAGTTGTAATAATTTTAAATAATACTTATAGCTTATGCCAGTGGGCTGTGACAACATAATTTCCATAATATTTGTAATTAAAAGTTGCCCGTGTAGTCGGCCGCAAGTTAGTAGTAACAAAACCAGTATAAAATGGCTTCTAATTCTATTGAATAGAATAATTAATAGCAGTGATTGATAGCCTAGTGGTGTGACCCTCGGACTGCCAAGTCATAGGTCTCGAGTTCGAACCCAAGACAACCCTCTGACTTTTCGGATTCATGTGCGTATTGAATAATTATCACTTGCTTCAAAAACAGTGAAGGAAAACATGGTGAGAAAAAATGTTTGAGAGATATTTCTTAACGGCCTCTGACCAAATAAAAAACCAAGACAGAGCGCTTCGAACAATACAGTGAAGCATGCCAAAACTACACCATCGCTCTGTGCATACACGCTCAAACGCACACATTCACAACCATTTACAATCAAACTACACCAAAAATGTGCACACATGTTTACGAAACCGGCCTCACGTCACTGTTGACAGCGCTCTGCCTTTGTTTTTTATTTGGTCTGAGTTAACGGCATGTGAAGCCAAGCCAGAGGCTTTGACACCAGAGGCCCTAGACAAAGTGACATTCTATCGCGATAACGATGATGGAAAAGGCAAAAATGTATAGGACTGACATAAGCTATCGACAAGTTTATGTCAATCCTGTTGAAAGTCGTTGTAGAAATACGAAACGCTTTAGAAGCGATTGTCACTTGTCTAGCCTCAGGTTAGTCACTCATCACACGAAAAATAAAAGATTCCATTGAAACTCTGTGCTATGTTAGGCTAACTCAAGGTGTGTGTTACCACCGACGTGCGGTCGACTGTACAACGGGCAATATAATTGTTACCAAGGAAGTTTCGATTGTACCTTAAATTTTGTACATCACAATTTTTTGTATATTTTTTAATATTACGATTCCTAAATATAGGAACAGGCTTGAAAAGTTGTTAAATGTCGCGTAAGATGCCACGCCCTTTGGCGGCACGGCATGGTAAGGTATTTTTAGGCGATAAATAAAAACATAGCGTAACTGAATGGAAATAAAGTTGAAATTTCAATGGTGATGCCTAAAGACGCGGCATGCCTAAGGATACTGCTGAATCGTTGCCGTTGAAATTTCAATTTTATCGTAAGTTACATTTCTGTTCGTCGCATAAAAATCCCTTGCCGTGCCGAGCCGCCAGTGCGCGGCGCTCTAAAATGGAGAATGAAAAGAAAAATGCGTTGACCGCAATTTGACAGCAACTTTTTGTTGCACGTCTGTATATTAATTGTAGCGCGATTGTCGCCCGATTTCGTGTGTTTCAAGTCTGTTTCTGTACTTATTTTTATTTTAATAATTTTTTGTATGTTCTTTTTTTTAATAAATGCCGCTTACCAAAGTGATTTTATTGTTTCTTTCCATCCAAATTCTGTTAGGTGGAAATAGGGTCGGTTGTTTTCCATTTTTCATTAAAAGTTGACAAATTTGTACAATAGGCCTCTGATGACAGCGGTCTACACAGGAAATTATGAGCATTTTCTGAGGATTCTAGTGCTTCTACAGATAATGTATCATCAAAACGGAAAACACAGCGCATAGAACTAGTTGATATTTATTTTACTGTAAAAAATCATTCCTCTAAGGTCATAAACCAGAGCGAAAACAGGCGAGAGCGTTTGTATGTGGAGGGGAACGACGGCGACGTATAGTATGCAAGAGGGTAAGGGCATGCTTCAGTGGTAATGGTAAGGCAAAAAAAGGGAAATTATTTTTATAAAATAAGCTTTTACCTGCTATTACTAATATTCAGCTGCATCTGGTTTGACTGGAAGCCGACACCAAGTTGGAAAAAGGCTATGCAGATTGATTCGAAGCTTTTACGTGCATGTTTGTCCGCGTGAATGTCGTAAATTATCCCACGGGAATACTACCAAGAGAAATATGTAGTACTAGCTTTCGCCCGCGTGATATGTCGATAAAAAGTAGCCTATGTCCTTCCCCAGGATGTAGTGAATTGGCGATTGGCCCTATCATGCGTGCGTGAAAAGGTAACAGACGGACACACTGACACAGTTACTTTCGCTTATCCCAAAATACATAATAGAATTTAAAAATAATTTAGTTACGACTACTCGACAACAGATGTCACTATTACAAATTTTATATTTTCTGCTAGAAGTCACTGCGGTCAGTGTGCTGGTAGTTATTCTACTTGATAGTAGATGGCGCTAATAGACTACTGGATGACGAAGTACTACTCCCTACAGCTAGTTTGTAAATGTCCTGTAGGCTTTGGGTACTGTTATTGTCCGTGGTGACCATGAAAATTACATGCACTGCACTGTTTAACATAACATCGCGCCAGTATTTACCCGAAAGGACGGCCAGAGGTGTACCAAAGTATAGTAGGTACACCCACATTTCGCCAATTATGTTAAGTCCCATGTAATAGGGGGTGAGCCTATTGTAATCAATCGGGCACAAATCCAGACTCCGGGCTGCGACATTCCAGATGGAAACACAATAACACTTTGCTCGACGCGGGAATCGAAACCGAAACCTCATGTTCAGCAGTTAGCACTTGTGACTACGTCGCTAACTAGGCAATCGCTATTTGTTTTATTCTCACCTATAAGAAAGGTTCATAACTTCGAAAGGAACTTCTAGTTTCGTCTGTGGTCGGAATTTCTATCAGTTGCCCTTTGCACTTGGTACAGACCGGACGCTCTCAATCGATATAGAGTTTAGAGTTGTTAATATGTCCTACTCTCTTAACTTAAAGTAATTTATTTAAAAAATGGGAGGAAGAAAAATAGTTTTGCAGCTCTAGTTCACACGGAAATCAAAACAAAACAATAATAAAGTACTTACTCAGACCAAATAAAAAACCAAGACAGAGCGCTGCGAACAATACAGTGAAGCATGCCAAAACTACACCACCGCTCTGTGCATACACGCTCAAACGCACACATTTACTGTAAAACTAAGTACACCAGAATATGTGCACACATGTTTACGAAACCGGCCTCACGTCACTGTTGACAGCGCTCTATCTTGGTTTTTTATTTGGTCTGAGAGTACTTAGTTCTGAATTCAAATTAATACTTAAAACACGATAAATCTAATAATTGATGGACATGGAAATTAGCATTCGTTTATAATCGGAAATGCGATGATTACCGAGGGAGATAAGAAAATAGTTTTACTGTAATACGGTATTTTGTTCATTGTTCCTAAGTCGCACAGTGGGCAGGTCTCTCGGTTCTATCGTTTGCAACCAATTGTCTTATTGTCTTGGTGGACTCGCTACTACTTTCTAAACCTTATACCAGTAAACCCCTTTAATTTTTAATACTAAATAAAGTCAGGACAATTAGTATTCTAAAAAATATTAAAATCACGCCTGTCATTCGGCGTTTGTATTTCGGCTGCTACAGCTCATGTCACAAATTGTTTCTGTGTTAAAACAACCTCAAATTGCTTAGCATGATCCTCCATTATGCCGAAAATACTGCAGCATTAATTTTGAAATAAATACGTTATAGTTGAGGATTGATGCTAGGTCCTATGTTTGGCGAAAACAAGATTGCGTAAAATTTTCTCTATAGAAATAGAATAGAAAAATCAACAATTACCCCTAAAACGAACTATAAACCGCTGGTATTAAAAAAAATAAGTACTTCAAATTAAATCATGAAACTTTGCATAATAACTGAACTAGGTAACTATTAAATAAAGCAATTACCTAAACTATTCGAGGCTTGGAGCCGCCAGCACCCTACTGCGTCTCGCTCCCACTCAGCCCACGAGTAGTATGGTGCGAGCGAGATACAAAGTGTATTTGAGCTGTAGGCTCTTAATGTTTTACTAACACTATGAGTCCTGTTGCTGGAAATAAATGAATGAATAAATAAATTACTGGTGTATGACCTTGGGGCCTAAACCGGCCACATTAGCAATTCCTCTAAAAGCAGTTCATTTCCTGAATCCCAGCTGTCATTAACAATTCCTCTAATTTGACATAAAAGCAATTCATAATTTGTGGACCATTTTACGAATCTCCATAGAAAACTGCCAAATAGATGAATAATTACTTCGTAATATGAATTACACGCAGAACATATTATGAATTGTCAGTTGGTGACATTACACGATGATTCATAATATTTTCATATTATGCATCTGCTAAAGTGACCGTAATACGCCCCCTGGCTGTAAGTATTACCGCAATTTGACGTATGGTGCCAATTTGCTAAACGAATAATTTCCCTGTACCTACTTACAATCTATCAAAACAATGAAATCCCCAACCACAATATTATAATTAAAACAATTAAATAAAGTTAAAACAAAACTCTCAAAATCACTGTCTTATACACGCATCCATTTAAAATTAAATTCGTTACTCCCGAGCTTTCCCGAATAACCCCGAGTGCTTCCGAACGCAGTTTAAACTTATTAAATAGTTGCTGGACAATGATTGACGTGGCCTGGGGCAAGCTTCCGTGGTATTTGGCATTCCCTTCGTTAAAATAATCGGGAACAGGTGAAAACAGGGGTAGCTAGAGATCGTTTTGGGTATGTATCTGTCTGTCTGTCTGTCACAGACGCAGGTGAAAATGTCTGCGCGGAATGAACCTAGGTAGTAAAATGCATGATTTCAAATAGAAAGAAAAATGCTGCTTATGAAATCCGGTCAAGTGCGAGTCGCACACAAAGGTTTCCGTACCGTAGCGTTTTGACCGTCATGAAACGACATTTTTTTTACGTAACGAAAGTCTTGTGTGTTAAGCCTCAAATTTTATCTCGCTCGCACCATACTACTCGAGGCCTGACTGAGAGCGAGACGGAGTGGGGTGCTGATGGCTCTCAAGCCTCCACTAGTTTGGATAATTGCTTTTTACTGGGAAAATAATGGTAATTAAAAAAAATAAAAAAAACATATGACCTGCTTTATAGTTAGTTCAGTTATTATTATGCAAAGTTTCATGATCTAATTTGAAGTATTTTTTTATCTTACTTATAGTTCGGTTTAGATGTAACTTTGGATTTTTTTTCTATAGAGAAAATTTTATGTAATCGTGTTTTCGCTAAACATAGGACCTAGCATCAATCCTCAACTTTAACATATATTTATTTCAAAATGAATGCTGTAGTATTTTTGGCATAACGGAGGATCATGTTAAGTAATTTGAGGTAGGGTAGGACCTTAAGGCGAAATGGGACTGACGAGAGCCGAGGGGGGTGGTATGACCCCGCCCGCGCGCAATTCTGCTCTAGAATTGCGTACGGGCGGGGTCATACCACCCCCATGTTTACAAATATTTAATTTTAAAATTTTATTTGTATTTATATAGAAAAAAAAAGTTCATAATCCCTTAAAGTATTTAATAGTGAACACGTAGACAAAATTTTATTACAATTGCTTTGATAACAATCGAATGGAATAGGTTTTTCTCTTTAAAAAAGCAGATTTTAAGGAAACTTTGCGGTTTTTTTATATCGAGGAAAGTTTTGTCAATCGTGTTTCGGGCCTCATACTTCACTAAAGACACTCTTCAATTTTCGTAATCATAAAAAAAACGCAAATGCGTTGTTTTTTTTTTGAGAGAAACATCTGCTTTGGAACCATTTCACTTTAAGTATTAAATCCAAAAGTTTAAAATACCCCTTTCGTATTAAAATCAACTCAAGCCCAGCCCTCCAAAATAAATCAATGAACTAATGGTGCGCAAACTTCGCTCAATATAAATAAATAAAATATATTGGTGATCATTTGTCGTTACTTATTTTGTATTCTAAGTTACGACCCCACATAATGTTATTATTAAATTATCGTAAAGGACACTTTTAGATAACTTATTACTGTCCATGGAATCGAAATGATATATTTGTTTATACTTACAAACTTATTACAAACTTTTTATACTTATTAATTTATTTTATTATATTTTTTATTTATATATAAATAGGCAAACCAACTAAATACACACAAAGACATTTAAATTGCATATCATTTACAAATACAATTATGCACTGCATGCATCTAAATTAAAGTAAAATTAATAATAAGATGGATATCAATGTAATAATAACAATAATCTTTTATATTTACTTAAAATTTACTTGAATTAGATTAAATAAAAATGAATTAGGTAACTAACACTAAAAACACACAAACAAAATAAAAAATAAAATATTATTGAACAAAAATTATAATTGTCGATTTGTCGGTATTGAATTTTGGCGTATATATTATGTAACTGTGGTGACAACTCAAAAATGTCAGAGTTGGTCTCATGATGGAGCCCGAAGATAGGTAGGTAGGAAGTCATCAGCTAAATAAGATAGCGTCATGGTTTTGTGAGATATTTTGGTATGTATATCACGGGTGTAAAAATACACTTTAATGACGCCAAAAGTCACTTGTTTTTCCCGTCATTGTGACGTTTTGTTTTGTTCTGGACCATACCTGGGAACCGCGATCTTCTGTAGATCGTCCACCCAGAGGACCTTGACAAGTGGCAATCGCAGTTCTATACATTTTTGCCTTTTCCATCATCGTTATCGCTGATAGAATGTCACTTTGTCCCGCGCCTGAAAGCATTCAATGGTTGTGGAAACAGAGGCCCTCGACAAGTGACATGCTTCCAATGCATTTCGTATTTCTACAACGACTTTCAACAGGATTGACATAAGCTTTTCGATAGCTTATGTCAGTCCTATACATTTTGCCTTTTCTATCATCGTTATCGCTGATAGAATGTCACTTTGTCTAGGCCCTCAGATTGCGAACAGGTGCGACCGCGCCACATTTATACTTAAAACAGCTTTTCCGGTACCGTAGCATCGATACATACAAGCATAGTGATGTAATCGCGCAGTAGTATCGATAGAATCGCGCGGTGGACCCATTGAAATGCTTAGTACTTAGCAGTATCGATACTAACGTTAGTTATCGCTGATAGAATGTCACTTTGTCTAGGGCCTCTGGACAGAATTCCACCAAAAGTCTAAGGAGGACACACGGAATCGGAAACCGTGGAAAAACTAGAGGGAGGCCTATGCCCAGGATATTAGACATAGCAGGCTAACAAAAAACCTATCTAACTCTTTTTGCCTATTATATAGCTAACATCATTGGGCGAACCTATTGCCTTATGCCGTCATCTTTAATTCAATCTAAGAAATCCTAAAACCTTATAATATTTTTAAAACAACATCGCTATGAACACAAAATAACAAACCACCAATATTGTTTTTATTCAATGAAAAAAAATCGTTTAAATCTAACCTAACTTTTCTAAAATTCAACATGGCTGACAATGACAGGTGTTTGAACCAGCGAACGCGATGATTGACTTGTGTTACGAAATTCGCTAACAAAACCCGAAGCGGTGGAGTTTAGAAAAATCGGGCTGTGTTCCGTTAGAAAACAGTTGATTTGGTTTTTTTTGTTTCCTCAATTATTTTTTAGGGTAGGTAACTAGGTAATTATCTATTGTTTTTAGAAGAAAAAAAAAAATTGTGCTGGATTGTAACCAATGTCTTTTTAACAGTGCGTTTGCACTGGCGAAACATTCACAACAAAACATGTTGAAATCTCTATTTTCTATCAAAGTCCCATAAAATTTTTGACAGGAACTACAGGCTTAAACTTGTTTTGTTGAGAATGTTTCACCAGACAACAACACAAAAATCATCATTACAGCAACAACAACACAAAAAATACATCTTCGAAACGCGCTCAAAGTGTTAAATGTTCCGTAATAATTTGCAATCAAGTCATCATACCGGTTTAGTAGCCGTCATTTGTAAACATTAGTTAAACCTACTGTAGCATGTAATTTTAGAAAGAACGTAATTTATTATGATTTTAAATGAATGATTGTTGAAAAAATATGTTTTGTTGGTGTTTTGGGGCGTTTTGAGTTCCGTATATGGGCCGGATATTTATGTAAGTAAAATTGAAGTATTTTTGTATTTTAATACAAAAATATTCCAAATCTCAAACTCTTGGCCAACCTTTGAGACTGGTTTTTTTTTTATTACACGTGGTAGCGGTAACAAATATGACTGTACCTATTTGTTAATACATAACCTACATAAATAGAAAAGGAAAAAATATATATACCCAAAGTATCAAAATTTTTACAGACTTTTCCTTAATTCTTTTTGGCTCAAATTTTTAACGGTGGCCCCAACTATTCCTGAATATCCCCAAAAACATTAATTAATAACAAATAAATTCTACAAAAACATCGATAAATTATCCAACAATTGAATTCGCGCCTTTTTTAATGTCAAATTAGGTCGGCCATCGCTGCGAAATGTCAAAATGTCATTGTTCTATTCGGGTGCGTTCGCGCGAACACTTAATTTTTTAAATGGGGTGATTTTTTTTATGGGATACGCTTTACTTTTTGTTGTGTACGCTTGCGTGTGGCCGTTTTAGAATTAAATGCAGTTTTTTGTGTAATCTTTCAAGGAATGTATTGTAGTTTTAGAAAATGTTACAACTTACATTTTTACACGTGTTTGCGTGAGAATTTCAAGGGTTTAAAATGTTGTGACCTCAGACAACCCTTTACCACCCATGTTTTAGTTAAACATTTCGGGGAATGCGGCTAAATGATAACAATCGCGGTCGGTTCATGGATATGTCCATCGGTTGCATATTGTGAAGAAAAACCGCCATGTCCTAGACTCAGACCAAATAAAAAATCAAGACAGAGCGCTACGAACAATACAGTGAAGCATGCCAAATCTACACCACCGCTCTGTGCATACACGCTCAGACGCACATTTACAATCAAACTACACCTCACTAAGTGCTCATATGTTTACGAAAACGGTCTCACGTTACTGTTGACAGCCCTGTCTTGGTTTTTTATTTGGTCTGAGGTCCTAGAACCAAAAAATCGAAGACATGTGAAATCTAGACATCACCAACCCGCACTGGGCCCGCGTGGCAGATTACAGTCCACTCCCTCTCGAAGAGAGGAGGCTGTGTCCCAGCAGTGGAAACATTATAGGCTGATTATGGTAAGATTCTTTGCTTACCCGTGTAGGTGTATATCCTTGCAACCAGTGGTTTGGCTTCATTTATAGAACGTAAAATCAATGGAAAATTACAACTTTTTTTTTTTGAAATCTATATTGTACAAGAGACGAGACGAGGAGACGAGGAGCTCGTGGCTAAGTAATAACAGCCGCTCGGGTCGATCCATCAGGTTAAGCTACGCTTGCCGGGGTTGGTCCGTGGATGGGTGACCATTTTCACATATCTCGTCTCCTCCGTGTCTCGGAAAGCACGTTAAGCTGTTGGTCCCGGCTGTCATTTGTAGATCTTTGGCAGTCGTTACGAGTAGTCAGAAGCCCGAAAGTCTGACAACCAGTCTAACCAAGGGGTATCGTATTACTCAGTTACGGGTTGTGGAGGTCAGATAGGCAGTCGCTCCATGTAAAATACTGGTATTCAGCTGCATCCGGTTAGACTGGAAGCCGACCCCAACATAGTTGGGAAAAGGCTTGGCAGATTGATTGTACCACAAGAGACGCAAGTTATTTGCCCTATGCGCATAGGGCAACGAACTTGCATCTCAACACGGGTTGCGGGATGTGACCTGACCGGCTGCGAGCGCGACCCCTCCCTCAGTCAATCAGCTGTTTCGCTAGCGATACGGTGTCGGATAGAAACTTTTTAAAATCTTTAATGAAAATAACGTTTTTTTTTGTTGTTTTTCGTCATTTATTTTTTTAATTAAGTCAACTACCCGTGGTTGGAGTGACAACGGGGTTTACCCTTACACCCTGTAGTATAATATCAAAAAGAATCAAAACTTACTAAACAGTCCCCTTACCTCCAACTCTGCTGATCCCCCACACTACAAACGTTACATTAGTAAGCGTAGCTCGTATACAAATAATATTGAATGTACAAATTGCTCTGAAACGTAATACGATGCGAATTTAAGTGGAGAGCAGGGCAGGGCTAGGGTGAAACGTTTTAGGGAGTGTAAGAAGTAGGTACTTATTCTCGATTTAGTTCAGTAGGATACACAGTTACACACTGTAGAGGGGCTTGTGGCTAAGTTATAACAGCCACACGGGTCGATCGATCAGGGGGCCAAGTCTACTAATTTACAAACGTGTCAGTGGTCTCACAATGATGAGTTTTTGACAGATTTTGTATGGCATATCTGTCAAAAACTGATCATTGTGAGACCACTGACATGTTTATAAATTAGTAGACTTGGCCCCCAGGTTAAGCTACGCTTACCGAGGTTGGTACGTGGATGGGTCTTTACATATCTCTTCGTGCCTCGGAAAGCAAGTTAAGCCGTCGGACCCGCTGTCATTTTGTAGATCTTTGACAGTTTTTACGGGTCGTCTGAAGTCTGACAACCAGTCTTAACAAGGGGTATCGTGTTAAGTAACTGGGTTGTGGAGGTCAGATAGGCAGTCGCTCATATAAAATACTGGTAGGCAGTAAATATCCTTCTTATTCAATTTATAAAATATCTTTCAAATTGGTCCAATATTGGAGGATTCCTCCTCCAATAGAACGACGAGAGCCGAACCTCCAATTATGACTTTTTGTATGGAGAAAAGTCCGACTCGATTTTCTCTTAAGTGCATTTTAACTAAATAGAAAGATTCGCGGTTGGTCCTTGGTCCAAGGTTTACTGTAGGTATAGTATAATTGACTTAGCTAAGCAGTTGGTTACATTAGTAAGCGTAGCTCGTATACAAATAATATTGAATGTACAAATTGCTCTGAAACGTAATACGATGCGAATTTAAGTGGAGAGCAGGGCAGGGCTAGGGTGAAACGTTTTAGGGAGTGTAAGAAGTAGGTACTTATTCTCGATTTAGTTCAGTAGGATACACAGTTACACACTGTAGAGGGGCTTGTGGCTAAGTTATAACAGCCACACGGGTCGATCGATCAGGGGGCCAAGTCTACTAATTTACAAACGTGTCAGTGGTCTCACAATGATGAGTTTTTGACAGATTTTGTATGGCATATCTGTCAAAAACTGATCATTGTGAGACCACTGACATGTTTATAAATTAGTAGACTTGGCCCCCAGGTTAAGCTACGCTTACCGAGGTTGGTACGTGGATGGGTCTTTACATATCTCTTCGTGCCTCGGAAAGCAAGTTAAGCCGTCGGACCCGCTGTCATTTTGTAGATCTTTGACAGTTTTTACGGGTCGTCTGAAGTCTGACAACCAGTCTTAACAAGGGGTATCGTGTTAAGTAACTGGGTTGTGGAGGTCAGATAGGCAGTCGCTCATATAAAATACTGGTAGGCAGTAAATATCCTTCTTATTCAATTTATAAAATATCTTTCAAATTGGTCCAATATTGGAGGATTCCTCCTCCAATAGAACGACGAGAGCCGAACCTCCAATTATGACTTTTTGTATGGAGAAAAGTCCGACTCGATTTTCTCTTAAGTGCATTTTAACTAAATAGAAAGATTCGCGGTTGGTCCTTGGTCCAAGGTTTACTGTAGGTATAGTATAATTGACTTAGCTAAGCAGTTGGTGCCTTTGGCAGTTGTTACGGGTCGTCAGAAGTCAGAAAGTCTGACAACCAGGCTAGAGGTATCGTGTCACCCAGTAACTGGATTGTAGGGATCAGATAAGCAGTCGCTCCATGTAAAACACTGGTATTCAGCTGCATGAGGTTAGACTGGAAGCCGACCCCAACATAGTTGGGAAAAGGCTAGGCAGATTATAGTTACACCCTATATTATATACAGCATGTATCTGAATGGTGCGGTTATATTTAAGAGGAAATAGGGTCGGTCCCCTCTCCATACAAACAAACACTCTCGCCTGTTTTCTCTCTAGTTTATGACGTTAGAGCAATGATTTTTTACAGTGAAATAAATATCAACTAGTTCTATGCGCTCTGTTTTCCGTTTTGATGATACATTATCTGTAGAAGCACTAGAATCCTCAGAAAATGCTCATAATTGCCTGTGTAGACCGCTGTCATCAGAGGCCTATTGTACAAATTTGAAAACTATTAATGAAAAATGGAAAACATAGGGGCAGAGTAAATATCCTTCGCATTTAATTTATAAAATATCTTTCAAATTGGTCCAATATTGGAGCAGGAAATAGACGAGAGCCGAACCTCGAATTATGATTTCGGACTGTCGTAACAGTCCATTGTTTTCTTGTGCAACCGTAATATCACTCTGCTTCTTTTCTTTAATACCACTTTATAATTATGCATAATTATTTTTATAAAAATATCTAATCGAGTTTATTATTATTATTTGCTACACATATCTATCTATTTTTTATTTAAACACCTACACATACTATAAAACTGATTTACATCCGTTAGACGTCCTCGTAACATAAGGTCCAGTTGAAAACCAGCGTCAGGCACTAGTTGTCTGGCATGCATGCTGAACTGGGCCTGTTTGGCGCAGCCGTGAGGCGCACAATACTATTTTTTTATGTTCTTTGTTTGTGTTTTGTATAAATATTGTGTGCCTTACCTGGGTCAAATAAATTTATTTACTTTCTTTCTTCTTTCTATGTTTTCCGTTTTGATGATACATTATTTGTAGAAGCACTACTTACCCTTGGTCTTCCCGTTATTACGATATTTTTTTTGTACTGGACCATACCTAGGACCTTCTGGGTTACGGAGAATAAGTTCCATTTTTTTTAACGAAAACAAGTTTTAAATGTAGTCACTTAACTGTAAATTTTCCTACGATCCCTGTACCGTTGCAACCCATAAGCACAATATTTCAAGAGCGTTATTGCGCAATACCTGAAACAGCGAATTTTCACACCAAAATTCATTTGCCATCAATTATTTTTGCGCAAAGTTGCCTACTTTGATGTACAGAATGCGTAGATGACGGATTCGTGATGAGTCTTTTTACACCCTGTATACTTATAGTTTACCGATAGATCACCGCACTATTTGATGGCCCCCGGCAATTTATCACTGAGTTCGTCCCTGTGCTCGTCACAGTCATGTTAACAAGTACACAACACACACTACACTGTGTACTGATGACGTCAGTGTGTGATGACGTGGATGCGGCACTTTAATACTGGTGAATTTTTTAATAAGGGTTAAGAAAAACCGTTAAGTACCCGTGTGGTTATCAATTGTTGATCACTACTTTTTCACGCAATTTATTTAATCGAACCCCAAATAATTTAATCTTTAAAAATATCTTTTGAGGCTCAAATAATTCCTGTTTTAGTGTCCTAAAAATAAAATAAATAGACAAGTAGCTCCGAACAACTTGGATGTAGTTCTCGCCGGCCGCTGCCGCGGCACCGCTCGCTTCGCTCGCTCGGCTCGCAGGCGGTTGGTCACAGTTCTTTATACCTAAAAAAATCTCCCAACATCCTATGTAATTCTCATGATTGATGATGATTATCTTATACAAATAAATGAGCAATATTTGCATACATAGTATAATATTTTTTTATAACCTCTAATGTGTCTCACTGCTGGGTAAAGGTCTCCCCTTTTTCCTTCCAAATCTCTCTATTGTGTGCGATTTCTGGCCATGTTGGTCCCGCAAACATGATAAGGTGGTCTCCGGGTGCATTTGCAATAAACATAATTATATTTGTAATCAGGTTCTCGAAAACGGCTCTAACGATTTCGAAGAAAGTTGCAATATAGGTGGGGGCGAAAAATCGATCTAGCTAGGTCTCATATCTGGGAAAATCTATGTTTTTTCGTTTTCGCATTACTTGAAAACTTCTTTTAATGTTACGAATAACGGCTCGATTTCGTGATGAGGCATATTATCCAGTCTCATATGGCCAGCACTCGAAAAATAGAAACGGGTTTTGCACGGTTTTGTCGACGGAAGAATAGACAAAATGATAGATTGTGATTGTTTATCCGTTATTTTGTCTTTTTTCTGTCGACGAAACCCGTTTTTATTGTGGTCATGCTTAGCGTGTAGACAATCCAACTTAATACACTCGAATTCAGAGACTTCGCACATGCATGTCTTTACTATCTATTATTACTCTACCTCGGGCACTATGTTAGCGTAAACTATGGGAAATGGGAATACTATGATAACTTCTCTTATTAGACGTGTTGTGATTACTACCTATATTCCATTTGAAATAAGATTAGACATTTAAATAAACCTTTTTACAGTCCGTTCAACCGATTTTGACGTCTATGCCGTAGGCATAAAGATGGCATTAAAAGCAAAAAAGATTACACAATACCAACTGTCTACTGCAGCTGCCATTTGTCATGCCACCAACGCAATAGAAGTCAAAATCTGTTGTACGGACTGTAAAAACGGTTTATTTAAATGTCTAATCTTATTTCAAATGGAATATACATGTTTTTAGCAAAAGAATTAAAACTTTTTACAAAAAAAAAAAACACAAATAAAAATTGAGCAATATCCTTAATTTCGGTGTCTTTGGTTTTGGATTTTCGAAAAAGCCTCGATTTTTTCGGGCTGAGTAAGTTATAAGAGCGTTATTTGGTATCCGGGGAGTCAGATAGATCACTTAGCACAGCCGTTACTTAGCCACGAGCACTCTTTTACCCCTTAATCAATCACAGGATACAATTCGACCAAAAGTTTGCAAATTGCAGGAAAATATTTGCGAAATACGACACTGTTCACAAAGTGCTTCGACAAATATTAGCTAGTGGACAGCACATGATGTGTTTGTCTTGTGTCTAAGTATTGTATCATGGGGACATCATGGAGTATCAGATATTGTAGATAAAATGTTTTTTTGTTAAACGGGTGTTAATCTATAGTTAATCTTATACACTATGTTATCAAACGAATGGCGTTCCCGTTAACATGAAATAGAATAGCGTTTATAAAGCAAAAAAAAAAAGTTATTTTATAGTAAAATAGTCTCACAAAATATAATTACATAATGGGTATAGGGCAGCTTTGTAGATAATCGTTTGCGTGAAACAATACCATAAAATTGATTTACGAGCCAATAATTTTTTACGTAATTTCAATGTAAACATTCGCCGTATTTATCTGACTGTTGATTGTTTTTCAATTAATTTTTGTCTATAAACGGTTAAATTGATATCCAATGGAAAAGTAACACTCTATACACGCACACTTGTCTTTCTACGTTGAAATACAAGTGTGCGTGTACAGAGTGTTTCTTTTACATATCAATTTAATAGTTTTAGGTCTAGCGAGCAAGTCGACTGCAGGGTTCGATTCCCAGGTCGTGCAAAGTGTTCTTGTGTTTTTTATCTAGATTTTTTCAGTAGCAGCCTGGAGTCTGGATTTGTGCCTGGTTGATGGTGTAGCGGTATCTACATCGCCACATGCGAACTACGCATCAAAGATCTGACGTCACACAAAAATCCTGACGTCACATAAATCCTGCATCGCGCAATTACAGTGGACATATATACAAGAACCCAACATCAATCGTTGGGCAGTTGCCCGCCAGACACAACACCCGTCTGGTCGGAGGATCCTCCCTTTTCTATGGTGGATGAGTGTACTTTACACCCTGTTCCTCATGCCCCTAAATTAGTGACCCCGAATATGAACGTCAACGCAGCCTTCGTGCAACTACTCCATTGTGACGTCATCATCATCACTCCCGCAAGCTTTCAGTGAGGCGAGTCACACAGCCAAGCCAACACCCGAGGCGTCAACGGGTATCCTGACCACCAGCATGCAGCGAACGCACATTCCTGGTCAGCATCCTCAGCCTCACCACCCCGACCCACTAGGGAATCGCCTCAATCACCTCATCACCCCGGCCCACTGGGGAATCACCGCAATCACCTCAATCACCACAAACGCCGCAAACAGTTCCGACCCACCGCGAACAATGTGGCACCCGGTTCCGACTCACTGGAACCACAACTGGCACTGGCAAGCATCGCAAGATACAAGACTCAGCCCACTATCGACCTCCGGTCTCTGGAGGGGAGTGATGTAGCGGTATCTACGCCACATGCGAGCTACGCATCAAAGATCTGACGTCACACAAAAATCCTGACGTCACATAAATCATGCATCGCGCAATTAAAGTTTACCGTGCAGTGGACATATATACGAGAACCCAACATCAATCGTTGGGCAGTTGCCCGCCAGACACAACAACGGCCGTCTGGTCGGAGGATCCTCCCTTTTATATGGTGATGAGTGAACTTTACACCCTGTTCCTCCCTATTACATGGGACTGAAAACATAACTGGCGAAATGTGGGTGTACTATAGGTACAACAACCTGCCTAAACCTTCAGGGAATACAAGCGAGCTGCGGGCCTAAACCGGCCACATTAGCAATTCCTCTAAAAGCAGTTCATTTCCTGAATCCCAGCTGTCATTGGCAATTCCTCTAATTTGACACAAAAGCAATTCATAATTTGTGGACCATTTTACGAATCTCCATAGAAAACTGTCAAACAGATGAATTATTTCGTATTATGAAACGCACTCAGATCATGAATTGTCAGTTTGTGACATTTTACGATGATTCATAACATTTTCATATTATGATTCTGTGAAAGTGACTGTTTGAAGCCCCCTGTTATGTATGTATGTATGTATAAAAATCAAAATAAATACTTCTTTAAAGCTATCGGTACCCTGAATTTATCGAAAGGGGTGGTATATCATGTCAGTAACAGAGAATGCATTATGTCTTATCTTGAACTTTGATGTTTAAACATAGGGGTTGGTACCACGTTACGCTTGTGAATAACAGAGACTAAAATAAGGCTTTTATCATAACATCAAACAATGTGTTATTGATTGTTAAAGGTTAGGTACTGTGAGGTTTTATGCGATACGCAACCCCATGTGATACAGGCTGGCGAGAGGACAATTTGGTTTCATATTAGGAGTAATAACAGCTGCACGGGTCGATCTATCAGGTTAAGCTACGCTTGCCAGGGTTGGTCCGTGGATGGGTGACCATCCTCCGTGCCTTGGAAAGAACGTTAAGCCCTTGGTCCCGGCTGTCATTTGTGGATCTTTGACAGTCGTTACGGGTCGTCAGAAGCTCGAAAGTCTGACAACCAGTCTTACCAAGGGGTATCGTATTACTCAGTTACTGGGTTGTGGAGGTCAGATAGGCAGTCGCTCCATGTAAAATACTGGTATTCAGCTGCATCCGGTTAGACTGGAAGCCGACCCCAACATAGTTGGGAAAAGGCTAGGCAGATGATTAGGAGTGCTATTTTGTTTAGGGAGCTTTGGTCTAGTTAGCTACCGGATAGCATACGTGTCTTTTATAAAATTAAATATGAGAATGAACCCCCTTAAATCCTCACCCTCTTTGATATTACCTCCTCACACACACCCTCACGTATAGGTAACGCTCCTTTTTTTTTTTTTTTTTTTGGTTGGGAAATCATCATATGACTTCTCCAGCTCTGGGCGGAGCGGAAGGGCGTGTCAGACTCTTACTGACTAAAACCCACCCGTGTTCCTTCGGTTGCCTGTTGCCAGGGTCCCGGTATCCCTTTCGGACTATTCCGCAACCCTGGCAGGCATCGGTCCTAACGGACCCCGTCAGGTGTGCTGACATCTCTTTGAGGCGCGCGTGGAACACGACGCACCATCGACCCGGGCCTGGTCCTTATCTGACGTCGAGCTACCCATTGCTCGCCGTCCGCAAGCCCGCGCCTATGGTGGCCGGGAATCCGCCTGGGATTCCCGACGCCCAGGGTGTCTCCAGCGGCGGCGGTTAGGGGCGTGAGGGCGCAGGCTTTGCCTCTCCCTCACGCGTTCCGCCTCCTCCTTCGCGAGCATCACTGCTTCGCAGAAAGAGGTGACCGCCTCCCATGCCCTCTCGCTCCGTACCATGGCCTGGACCAGGGCCGGACGCGAGAGGTCAGTGCCGCCAAGTAGGTAACGCTCCTAAGGGCGGATTCGACCAAACTTGGATAAGTCTTATCCTGGGAATAAAATCACTAATTACTCTAGAGTTAGACAACTTTTCTTTTGACGAAATCTTAATCTCGGATTATCTGTCTATCTGAAAGTAAATTGTTATACCGCCGAAATGCATCGAGTAAACAAGTTATCCGAAACTAATTTAATGGCGGCCGCTTCATTACCAGCTGACAATCACGACAAGCAAACAATAAATTGTACATTGACATTCACAGCTACCTACTTTCCCAAGCTATAATACGGCAAATGAGAGTTGAGATGAGTTATGCTTCTGCACCGTCCCGTTTGGAGAACAACGTTTTTTTTCAAATCAAACGTTTATTTGCTAGAATTACATTGTTTTGATACAGGTGAGATCTTTATCCTAAATGTAATTATATTCTGCCTGCAAGCAGGCGTGCAAAAATACTAATATTATAAAGCTGAAGAGTTTGTTTGTTTGTTTGTTTGAACGCGCTAATCTCAGGAACTACTGGTTGGAATTGGAAAATTCTATATTGTGTTGGATAGCCCATTTATCGAGGAAGGCTATATAACATCACGTTACGACAAATGGGAGCGGAGCATAAATGAAAAATGTTGCAAAAACGGGAAAAAATAATCCTCTTTGAGAGCTTCCCTTGCGTGCGCTGCGTAAAGGGTTTAAGTTACGCAAATATCATGTATGATGGAATTGTTCCTCTTTAAAAGTTCTAAAAAAAAGTCCGGGACAGCATATGCCTATCTTTTAAGATTGACTCACTATAACCTTTTTTATGGTAATCAAATTTGTTCGAAAGTAATGCATTATTTGCGAAGGAGTTTCATCAACATAATATTAACTCTTATTCAAATAAATAGTTTTACCAATTGCAAACCAGAACGCGACGTGTTACCACACCGAGCGCTGGACGCAAAGACTTCACTTCACTTCACTTTGCGTCCAGCGCTCGGTGTGGTAACACGTCGCGTTCTGGTTTGCAATTGGTCAATCGTCATCCTGAGGATGCAACAAGAAAGAGGAGGATGAAACACGTGTCGATTTCTTACAGGGTTTTTTAGGACTCTTGAAGAATAGTCAAGCGGAATAGGTTACTAAATATATCTACGTCTATTGTATTTTACATTTTTCTTATAGATATCTTTATGACAGGGTGGTTGATACAGTAGGTTGCGAAACGTAGCTCTTTTTTGTCTAGTTAGGACTTCACTGCGTTGTTTAAAGTTGTGCATATTTGTTTTTGTGAAGATGCAGATATCTTTTATACACAAGCAAGGTTGCTGTTTTACCGAGTATTACATTCGTTCACATTCATTCCGCTATTTCCAATCCAAGTATAGCATACGTTAGATTGCATGGAAAAACGACTGTTGATTTTACTCGAGAATAAAATCGTGGAATAGATTATTCCCCGTATATAAATTCGAGTTTGGTCGAATCCGTCCTAAAGCGTTACATGTGATGGAGGCATAGTACCTAAACCTAATCAATATCAATGAATAACAGAAATAGTATATTCAGGATATTTTTTTTTTTATCGACTACTTCAAAACGGAGAAGGTTCTTAATTCGTGTGTATGATTTTTTTTTTTGTTTATCTTACTCGATTACTCCGCCAAATATGAATCGATTTTGATGATTCTTTTTTTGTTTGGTAGGTCATGCTTCAGAGGTGGTCCCATATAAATTTTATTAACTTTGCTTACGTAGTTTTTGAGTTAGCTTCAATATTACCCATTTTTTTTTCCACTTAGTATATGTAGACGATGTTCTATGTGACTCCGTCACTGTTATTTACATAACAGGTACTGGTATTCGAATTTGTGGGGTAGGTACCACAACTATAAAGTGAAAAATAAAAACTTTTTACAAAAAAACCAACCGACTTCCAAAAAAGACACAAAAACGTGTGGCAGTGGCGCACGAAAACTATAAAGCAAAGACACGGACTTCCAAAATTAAAGTTATTTTTCACTTTTTTGTGTTTTTTTTTGGAAGTCGGTTGTTTTTTTTTGGAAAAAGTTTTTTTTCTCCTGCCAGGGTTGTGGGAAAGTCCGAAAGGGATACCGGGGCCCTTGGCAACAGGCAACTGAAGGAACACGGGTGGGTTTTAGTCAACAGTATAACACAAAAACATACTAAAAACGACACATTTTTACACTCAAAAGATCTTTCAACGGTTGCTACGAAAAACGTAGCACTACTCGTAGACCGGTCTACGCCGTAGCAAATCGCTACGAGCTTCGTAACCCTAACCACACATATTCAACATCCAATATTTTAGGATCTTTGATTTTGTAAACAAACTATTAACCTTTCTGGCCTTTTCTAATACGTCTATCTGTCCCTCTCGCACACCATATGACGGAACGCGTGCAGGTCACGTGTCCCCTTGAAGGATTATCAACGCATTTGTGCTCCGGGTCCAAAACTTATGTGTATTTGTAAAGATAGGCATTAATTTTATTGTTTATTTACAAGCTGTTGCTTACGGGGTGAATTGGATTACATGTTGGTGATAGTTGATTAAATAATAATAATAATTTTCATATTTAATTTAAAATTCGATCCATCAGGTTAAGCTACGCTTGCCGGAGTTGGTCGGTGGATGCGTGACCATCTTTACATCCCGAGACTCCTCCGTGCCTCGGAAAGCACGTTATGCCGTTGGTCCCGGCTGTCATTCGTGGATCTTTGACAGTCGTTACGGGTCGTCAGAAGTCCGAAAGTCTGACAACCAGTCTTACCAAGGGGTATCGTGTTACCCAGTTACTGGGTTGTGGAGGTCAGATAGGCAGTCGTTCCATGTAAAATACTGGTATTCAGCTGCATCCGGTTTCCGGTTAGACTGGAAGCCGACTCCAACGTAGTTGGGAAAAGGCTAGGCAGATTGCAGATTGATTTATAATAATGGCGTTTTCAAGCCCGTCTCGATCATCGTCTCATTGTCGAGAGCAGTCGAGCGGCCGCGACTTACGAGTTGTAGGTCGTAGGTTCGAACCCAGACAGGCGCTTTATTTTGTGTAAATTATCTCATCACCACTGCTCTCAAAACGGTGAAGGAACACATCGTGAGGAAACCGGTATGTCATAGAACAAAAAAATCGAAGACATGTGACATCTACCAACCCGCACTGGGCCCGCGTGGTGGATTACGGCCCGCTCCCTCTCACAGAGAGGAGGCCTGTGTCCCAACAGTGGGAACATTATAGGCTGATTATTCTTGATCATCATCTGCTTAGCCTTTTCTTAACTATGTGAGGGTCGGCTTCCAGTCTAACCAGATGCAGTTGATCACGAGTATTTTACATGGAGCAGTGGGCTTAAAACAGTCACTTTGGCAGAATCATAATAGGAAAATATTATGAATCATCGTAAAATGTCACAAACTGACAATTCATAATAATAATTCATGATCTGCGTGCAATTCATTACGAAATAATTCATTCGGTTGACAGTTTTCTATGGTAATTTTTTTTCGTAAAATGGTCCACAGATTATGAATTGCTTTTATGTTAAATTAGAGGAATTGCTAATGAGAGCTGGAATTTCAGGAAATGAATCGCTTTTAGATGAATTGTTAATGTGACCGTATTAGGCCCCCTGATCAACACAGTTACTGGGTAACACGATAGTCGTAGTAAAAGTACGTAAATCTCCTTCAAAAAATCAATATACTTTTAGTCATTATCGAATTTTCTGTCAAAATGGCTGCAGAACTCTTAGCCGTCATTCATTCGTTCGCCGTGACATTGTGTAAGATTTGAACACGTAAATTTTAGAATCCCTTACTGAACTCATTACTAAAAATCATACTATTAATATCTGAGGGCCAATTCTCTTACATAAAAAACGTTTACATTCAAGTAACATTCTGTCAATTTTGTCAAAAATGTTGGTAAATTGATAGTATTTTTGACAGATTGCGAATGAGATGCGAAAGCGAACCTTCTTAAAAATAAGGGAATTGCCCCGCAGATTTCATTTGACGGCTAGGCAGATGACTGGGTATTATTTATTCAAATATTTTCTCTGTCAAATTAGCAACGGGAGTGCATGTAATGGCCGCGGAGAATCAAGATGGCGTCATGTGCATTTGACATAAGTTTTGGCGCGTGACTTGCACGTGGCGTCTGTTAGCCATCGATCGAGTTTGTTTGAGCTTGTTAATTTGTTTGTTTATTTATTCTTTGGTCGTGGTATTTGCTAATGGGTATCAATTTTCTGGAATTTTGAATTAAATATATTGCATTTGGAATTTTGAAAATCTGATCAGTAAATCTGCTGTTTTGTGATACGAATTTGTGTTGACCATTTTCTATTTTGTTAAGTACCTGGTACTTGTAAATATGCCTACGCTGTCCGTCCATGCCTATTATTAAGATTGTATTTTATAAATATTGTAAAAGCCAATTTATTTATAAAAGAGTAACCGTGGAGTTTCTTGCCGGCTCTTCTCCTTACGAAACAACAAATTTGAACCGTGCACCTAGCTTCTGACGTTTCATGTGCCCATGTAGGTATATATGAAATAAAATATTTTGATTTTCATTTTTGAAATAGCCAAAGCTCCCCATACTGGTATTTTACTTCATTCACCTAGAAAAGTAAAGGTATAACTATTATAATTACTAACTAACCAACTATTATAACTTTACTGTCATTATAATAACTATCCATGCTATTTTTTCAATCGTATACAATTTTCGCTCGCCATTTTATTTTCTCTCCATTCACCTAGAAAAACCACAGACAAAAAATATATTTACAGAAAAAAAAAAACAACCGGGCACAGGCCACAGCGGGTAGGCGGCACAGATTATAAATATGAAGGTGCGAACTCATGTCATCTGCAGTCCGTACGTTCGAACGGTTATTTATATTTCACACCTCTAGTTCGCACCCCGTGAGGGGACACCTCTATTGATTGCTTGTTTTGTTCGGTTTTCATATAACTTTGTTTTGTAATTTTCGGTTTTGTGGAGGGGTGTGTTATTTTATTTAAAAGTAGGTACCAATCTGACCTCTCTATTTTAGGTTAACTTTGTGTATATTTCCAGTATTTTGATAATCTTTTTTAGTCATAACATAACGCCTGTATTCCCCGAAGGGGTAGGCAGAGGTGTACCTATAGTACACACACATTTCACCAGTTATATTTAAGTCTCATGTTGTAATATAGTATACTTTTACAATGTTTTTGAATATGTGAGCACCATGCATCTATCACATAATTATTTTACTTGCCATTGCTCCATTTATAATTCTTTTTACCTCTTGTGGTACAGTAATCATATTGTAGGTGCATCGTCTTCATATATAATTATATAATTCATGTACATACAAAATATTGTAAAACATTTTTAAAAGAGTAACGGTGGAGTTTCTTGCCCATTCTTCTCCATACGAAAACTACCTTTTGGAAGGAGCAACTAGAATCAATTGTATTTCTTTGTTTTTGACGTTCAAAAGTGCCTTTTATGTGCCTAATTGAAATAAATAATTTGACTTTGACATGTAATATGGGGCGAGCTTATTGCCATCAACCGGGCACAAATCCAGACTCCAGACTGCTACTGAGGCGCTCGGGAAGGAGGAGGCGGAACGCGTGAGGGAAAGGCAAAGCTTGCGCCCTCACGCTCCTAACCGCCGCCGCTGGGGACACCCTGGGCGTCGGGAATCCCAGGCGGATTCCCGGCCACCTTAGGCGCGGGCTTGCGGACGGCGAGCAATAGGTAGCTCGCCGTCCGATAAGGACCAGGCCCGGGTCGATGCGCGTCGTGTTCCACGCGCGCCTCAAAGAGATTTCATCACACCTGACGGGGTCCGTTAGGACCGATGCCTGCCAGGGTTGCGGAATAGTCCGAAAGGGATACCGGGACCCTGGCAACAGGCAACTGAAGGAATACGGGTGGGTTTTAGTCAGTAAGAGTCTGACACGCCCTTCCGCTCCGCTCAGAGCGGGAGAAGTCATTTGATGATTTCCCACCCGCAAAAAAAAAAAAAAAGAGCTGCTACTGAGAAATTATTGATGAAAAACCCAATAACATTTTGCCCGACCCGGGAATCGAACCCGGGACTTTGTGCTCAGCAGTAAGCACTTGCAATCATCAGACCAACGAGGCAGTTCGTTTTGTTATAATGATTACGTTATAAAATTACAAGCTCTAGAATTAATTTTGTTTGAATTATGACTCATTGGGTAATCGATTAGGATAAGTAGGTATAAGTACTTATCGGGTGTAAGAATACGCTTAACAAAGCCGAAAGTCACTTCTTCTTCCCGTCATTGTGATCATTTTTTTGTTCTAGACCATACGTGGGAACCTTCTGGTTACAGAGATATTGTCAAAAAAGTTAAAAGTCAAATCATTTATTTCAAATACGCACATTAAAGGCACTTTTGAACGTCAAAAACAAAGAAATAGAACTGATTCTAGTTGCCCCTTCCAAAAGTTAGTTTTCGTAAGGAGAAGAATGGACAAGAAACTCCACCGTTACTCTTTAAAAAAATGTTTTACAATATTTGTTTTTTATTGACGGTCAAAGGTCCGGGCGTTTTTTAAAGAAAGTTAGTTTTACATTATATAATTTAATTTTAAATACCCCCGCGAAACCTGACTCGTTGCATGCACCCATCAACACAATGTTTAGCGTGCGTTATGTTGCGCACTACCGTAAACAGCGATTTTTCACACCAATAAAAACTTTTTACAAAAAAAAAATAACTTTAATTTCGGAAGTCGGTGGCAAAAAACGGAAATTGAAAAGCAAAGACACCGACTTCCGAAATTAAAGTTATTTTTCACTTTTTTAGTGTTTTTTTTGGAAGTCGGGTGTTTTTTTTTTGTAAAAAGTTTTTATTTTTCACTTTTTTGTTGTGGTATGCAAATAACAGTGAAGGAGTCAAACAGTATCTCGTCTAGATAAACTAAGTGGGAAAAATACGTAATATTGAAGCTAACTCAAAAATTACGCAAGCAAAGTTAATAAAATTTATATGGGACCACCTCGGAAGCAAGACCTACCAAACAAAACAAGAATCATCAAAATCGATTCATAATTGGCGGAGTAATCGCGTAACAAACATACAAAAAAAAATTAAAAAAAAAAACATACAGACGAATTGAGAACCTCCTCCTTTTTGAAGAAGTCGGTTAAAAATAAAATTCGTTTCCCATCAATTATTTTTGTGCTACGGTACTTAATTTGATGTGCAGAATGCGTAGTTGACGGCTATATGATGGGATTTTTTACACCCTGTTTACAATAATGACAAATTAACTTATCATCTTTACATACCAAGACTCCTCCGTGTCTCGGAAAGCATGCTACGCCGTTGGTCCCGGCTGTCATTAATGTATCTTTAACAGTCGTTACGGGTCGTCAGAAGCCTGAAAGTCTGACAACCAGTCTTAGAAAGGCGTATCGTATTAGCCAGTTACTGGGTTGTGGAGGTCAGATAGGCAGTTGCTCCATGTAACATATTGGTATTCGACTGCATCCGGTTAGACTTGAAGCCGACGCCAACATAGTTGGTAAAAGGCTGGGCAGATTGAATGATTAAGATTTTAACTGCCCGTAACGACTGCCTTATGCAGTCAAGGTCAAGGTCGAGGATTCGTTGTCAAGACATTAAAAAAAAAAAACAATTAATTTTTCATCATTTATATTCCACATAAAGGTTGCCTGACACTATCATATCGATTTATTTAGAGTCTTGATCTTACAATTATGCTATGAGATCACTTATTTATTAATTATTACAAATACATTCGATTTATTTACATAGTTTTTGGTGCAAACTAGGTAGGAACAAAATTCAAATATTTATGAAAAACTTAATACTAAAAGCTGGTTATACGGAAAAATTTAATAAATAAATAATTTGAGAAGCATGAAGCAAGAAAATATCATATTTCAGACACAAATATTTTCCTTTTTAATGCTTTTCAGTTCGTTTAAAATACAAATTACATTGAAAGAAGTTTTACACAATAGTGACCTTATTGGTGATGTTTCCCAGAAGGTCAGCTGGGTAGTACTCGCAACCGGCGTGCGTGTATGACCAGATATATGAAAGTAAAGGAGGCAAAAGGAGTACCCATGTAAGGATCGTAGTAGCTGGCGTTCTGTAGTCTCTGCCTACCCCCATGGGAAGCCGTGAGGTTTTGTATGTATACAACATTAGTTTTTGTTTATGCTAAACCCAAAAAAGGGTCATTGTACTCAACATTTTGAACAACTTTTTCTATGGGACCAACATAAAAATCGTGAAAAAAAATCTGCTGTTCCATACATTTGTGTTCACTTAAATCGACAAAATGTATGGAAAAGCAGTTTTTTTTTCGCGATTTCAAAGTTGGTCCCATAGAAAAAGTTGTTCAAAATGATGAGTACAATGA
This sequence comes from Lithophane ornitopus, assembly GCA_948473465.1. Taxonomy (NCBI): domain Eukaryota; kingdom Metazoa; phylum Arthropoda; class Insecta; order Lepidoptera; family Noctuidae; genus Lithophane; species Lithophane ornitopus. The sequence continues at coordinate 2,268,105 of OX419642.1, read as the reverse complement.
CCGTGAGCCGGGTTTAGCATAAACAAAAAATAATGTTGTATAAATCTTACACAAAATAAACAGGTTTGAATACATTTTTAAAACATCGCAGGCTAATAAAATTACAGTTTTGAATTATGATTTAAAAATTCATTGAAAATACTACAGAAATACTTAGAAGGGACGGATTTTATAAATGAAATTATGCAGATTATAATTTTGCACCAAATAATAAATATGGGACATTTACAAACTTATGTAGGTACGTAATACTATCTTATTTACATGCTTATTCTATTTAGACAATTCTAGTGTTGATGAATATTTATTTGATTGAGATTTGAGTACTTAACTAAATAATCTTAATGTCCAACTGTGCCAAAAAATAACACTCATTGCATAAAACACTCGTAATGACAATCGCTTTAATTTAGTTGACAATTTGACAGAATCGATTGCTTTGTCAAAGCGATTGCGAATGCGAACGCGTTGATACAAATTTAATAAAAACACAGATTCTGTTTTCCATAATTCCATAATACAACGTGGTTTTCCTAATTTAACCTCACTATAAATTATGTATTAGTATTATTAATTAGCTATAAATTAGAAGTCTATAATTAATATTTTAAGTGCGTGACCAGAGATTTATACATAATATTATATTAAGAATGAAAGAAAATAAACTATATGTAATACAATTTAAGTATTTTTTTAAATCTCGTAGACCAATTTGACATTTCAAGTGATTGTTGTTGTTTTTGAATTTTGAGTTTGACATTTGCACCTGTCAAATCAGTCTACGAGATCAACAAACAGACTATAAAATATCAGAATATTTCAATCTTGTTTTAAAAAAATGTTTTTTTTTGTCTTAGGTGCCCATATTCGCGATGTTCTTCAGAAAGTTCAGGTGTATGACCTGGGGGCCAAGTCTACTGAATTACAAACATGTCAGTGGTCTCACAATGATCAGTTTTTGACAGATATGCCATACAAAATCTGTCAAAAACTGATCATTGTGAGACCACTGACACGTTTGTAGATTAGTAGACTTGGCCCCCAGATGTATGAACGTAAACGAGGCAAAAGGAGTATGTATGTAAGTACATTTTCTTCCTTAAGTTCTGAGTTGAGCTCCACCATTACTGACAAATGCTTGCACTGACTGGACAGGTCCACTCAAATCTGTGTGGTTCTTTCCTCAAAAGACCATTTCAGACTCGAATTTACATGGTCCTCATATGGCTTGACCAAGATTATGTCTGGACTTTAAAAGAGACTGTGACCTCTGAGTTTGTTTCGGCCTTTCTTCTCAGAGTAGTCAGATAGGAAACGCCGACCTCATCTAGCTTATTTTTAATATTTTTTAATATGACGTGTAAAAGTGATTCCAATATCCTATTTACAGAATAAACAATTTCATTTCATTTCATTTCATTCTCGACAATTTTGACAAAGTTTCGAAGACATTTCAACTCCCAATCACCCACTCAATCTTGCCCCATAAAATAATAGTGCCGATACTGATCTGACATTATTCTGACACCAGTTTTACCAATAAGGAGAGTAGCAAAAGGGAAATATTTACCTGATCCTCTAAAAACTTATTGAACTTCTAATGATGGACAGTTTTTAAAATTAATCACCTCTAAATACGTGTCGCGGTAGCGGCCGGCGAGCGCTACATCCAAATTGGTCGTAGAACTTACTTGCTTGTAGACCCCCGAAATAGGAGATACAATGGACGTAGATATATTTAGTAACCTATTCCGCTTAACTATTCTTCAAGAGTCTTCTAAACCCTACGGTGTGGAAACTCGTAGTGTTTTGGTTTGCGACTGGTCAATCGTCATCCTGAGGATGCCTCGTTGAGAGGTGAAGCACGTGTCGATTTCTTACAGGGTTTTTTATGACTCTTGAAGAATAGTTAAGCGGAATAGGTTACTAAATATATCTACGTCTATTGTATTTTATAATTATTAACTACCAACAAAAAATAGGAATTATTTGAGGTTTCCAAAAAAGCGCAATCATTATGTTGGAGTGTTCAATTATATTTTTAGAAGCGGAAATTGGGTATTATAAGAGGTTAGATTAAAAGCGAAAAAACGGCAATGAATTGAAAAACTCGTGAATCGGATAAAAGGCTCTTGAGTTATGAGCGCACTAACGAGCAAATTCGGACAACGTCTCTCACGTTATAAGAAAGAAAAATTTAACTAATATCGGAACAACATCGGCTACAGAATACCTAACCTAAAAATCTTACCCAAAATATACAAAACACTATCCAATTACTTTACAATTAACCTAATTACCACAAAAACACGTCATGTCACGTTAATCTCCTCATCACTGGCGCTAGCATCGCTATCAAAATCATCTTCCTCCATATTTTGAAACGGAATTTCGCGGGAAAACAACTGACCGCCGGCCATCTTGTCTTCATAACCTCGAAACTCATTTGACGTTGTTGCATAACCTTTTTTCATTTCTTCATTTGTTTCTTCGGTATTTGGCGATAAAGGTGACAGCTTAGGCTTGTCTGCTTCAGCGTCAGAAAGATCTGGATGTGGGTTGTTCTTGTTCGGTAGTGTTTGTTCACGAGACCCACCTGATGCGAGGAGTTCCCGCTCCTTTGAGTTCCGCCATTTCATGCGGCGGTTTTGGAACCAGATTTTTACCTGTGGAAAGGAAAGAAACTGGTTAGACTTTTTTATTAGGGAATGACCTTGAACTTGACCTTGACCTTTGACCTTGGTTGGACCTTGCGTTCGCTTTTAAGCCTCTCAATGTTAGGTCATTTCTTGGTACTTAATTGTTAAAATCAATGGGAAATTAGAAGACTTGTTGATCACAGAATGACGTAGGTAATTAGTATTTATTTAAGATAGTACAGAGATGAATGTTGTATTGACCCCGTAGATGTCAAAAAAATATCTTGTGAAAGGCACATTTTTAGTCATGTCTTATCATCTCTGTAAAAGTTGGTTCAATAAATTAACAGCGGGTATCAATAATAAAATCATTATTTTAATGTTTCGTTGAGCATAATATGCCAAATCCACAGAGCTTGAAACTCAGCTCACACCCTAAACGATACAGAGCGTTAATCCTGCTCATAAATGTTCATTTCACATTACTAGCAATCATTCATTTTCACAATTGTATTAAAAAGGCATCACAAAGTTTTACACCATTGCCAAAGAGAAAAAAAAAACACTAATAATCATAATCGTCAAAATTATCATCATTGGCAGTAAAAAGGGCGCGAAACATAACCTTTTTTTTACCGTAGTCACTTTTTTTACAAATCGATTTCTCATTTGTATCGTAAAAATCGTTTTATATTTTTTCCGGCAAAAATTCTAACAGTTTTACGGAATAAATAGCGAGTAACGGTGCATTGTGTTTGACGTCGCATGTTATTGATGGTCGGAGGCGGGGCCGTGCGGGTGTGTTCCTTTGCCTGCGCTCTGTGTTTAGAAAAAAAAAGTTGACGTTTGACCGCGCGCGCGGTTTTTGTTGTGATTCTATTTTCGTATGATTTTTTTTATTCTGGGCAATATTTTTACACGTTGGGTCTGTTATTTTCTCGGCTGCTAAAAAAAATTGCTCTCAATATTATGTTGTAGGTTCTGTTTCTCAATTAATATCTTCGTAGATAGGTGATAAATATAATATTATATTATATTCTATAATATTTTTTTAAATTACCATAAATGTATCATTGTTTTCCTTTTTATTGGGAATACCTAAAAAGGTAACTGTATACTTAAATTACTTAAAAGTTTTAACTTTTCTAGCTATGAATCTTTATCCAAAGTATAAATTACTACGTAAGTATGTATGTCACTATTATTTCTACTACAAAAATATGACTAGATAAACAATTTGAAAGTTTAAAAGCCACGTGATTTCATGATCAACAATTTCGTTGAAGTTTCTTTTCCGAAGCAATTGGAAATTGTCTTTTAATCTTGTCAATCAATCTGCCTAGCCTTTTCGCAACTATATTGGGGTCAGCTTCCAGTCTAATCGGATGCAGCTGAATACCAGTATTTTACATGGAGCGACTGCCTATCTGACCTCCGGTAAGACTGGTTGTCAGACTTTCGGGCTTCTGACGATCCGTAACGACTGTCAAAGGCGATTATCACACTGCCACGCATCACGCTGCATGTTGCGTGTCAACGCACCGCACCGCACGCGCGTGGATGCATTTTCTGTGTGTTGGACTGTGCATGTTTTCTATACAAACGGAGATACTTACAAGCAACGTTAGAACACGCATTCATGCGCTACGCTGCGTGGTGCGTGGCAGTGTGTTAATCGCCAAAGATCCTCGAATGACATCCGGGACCAACGGCTTATCGTGCTTTCCGAGGCACGGAGGAGTCTCGATATGTAAAGATTGTCACCCATCCACGGACCAACCCCGGCAAGCTTAACCTGAAGGATCGACCCGTGCGGCTGATAATATCAGCCGCATGGGGCCACGAGCTCAGTCATTCAATCTTGTCTATGAATTAATTTGAAGTCATTCGATTTCATTCATTCCGATTGCGTTCGAGTTCTATCGCCACTACCACAATGATGGTCGATAATATGACAATAAAAATGAACATGTCATATTTCAACAAAAGAATTTAAAAAATCAGATCCATCATTCTGTTGATGACGTGTAGGCGTGAGATACGAATATTACATCTATTTTATTTATTGTAGAGATATTGTAATGTCATTCTTGCTTTGTGTCATAAATTAATTCCAGTTTTCCTTTTTTAATTTTGCGTTGTAATCTGCTTTTTAAGTAGGTACCTACATACTGAGCCTACATGTTAGATTTTTTTTTTTTTATTTATTGGGTAAACTTATTATACCTACTAAGGGCTGATTTCATCAAAGGGCGAATTTCATCAAACTTTTATACCGACTATAAGCCTTATCCTGCGAATAAATTTTGAATTTTTGACAGTTTCTCATACGAAAACTGTCAGACGACAATTTTATTCCACGGATAAAAGATATCTGACTTTGATGAAATCAGCCCAGTCTTTTCAAAAAGGTTGGGTAAATTCGCCCTAAATTAACAAAAAAACTAAAATTACATGTTAAAAAGATATTTAATAACACTCGTATTCGTTTTGACAATTCAATCTGTCGCCTTTTCGTTCAAAATACCTACTTACCAACAAAAAAACCAACTGAACGCGTTGTTTATGAGGAGTGTCTTACGTTATTATGCCGCTCAAAAATAAAAGATACGTTTTCAAAAAAGGATAGATACCAGCTTGTATATTTTTTTGAGAAATATATCTTTGTAATTTTCTTCTGCCGTGCAAAAGCTTCTTTTGTTACACAGAGTACGAAAAAGAATTGATCACACACAACCGATTACCTCTCTCACTTGCCTTTGAAGTGATAAGAACATGTCTAGCAATGACTATCAGCGTGAAAATGGCAATGTTCCGGTTCTTTCAATACAAGAAATTGTACACAATATCCTCAAAAAACCGCTGTCTTCCTTAGATAATTAGCATTTGATAGATGACTCCATCTTTATTCCCAAATGAAAGGCCAAAATCAATTTGCCAGATCACCGTAAAAATAAAACGTTTTCAAACTTCGAAAAAAATCGAATCACATTTTTTTTTAACAATTTTCTTTTACGAAATGACAAATGGCGCCCGCCGATTGCCCGTAACCAATCAAACTGATCGATGTTCGCGCCCGATTCAAATATCGAATCATTTGTCAAACTTTTAAATATGGCGATGTTTTTTTATGCGCGCCAATTTTCATTGTGTCAGATTGAATCGTTAAAAATCTTGACAATCTGTTATAGAAAAATGGGAATAATGTAACAGATGCTGCTGGGTGTAATGATTGTTGATTTTCATGGTCTTATTACGGTCTAACTAAGTGAAGTTTAACTCGATACACTATCAATTTAAACTGACAATGAACTAACGCGTTTGAATCATCCATTGCTTCGTTTGAAAAAATCGTCATAAAGGCAAAAATATTCATCAATGCACTGCCAATAGGTATTCATTGTTATTGTGTGTGTAATAACTTTGCTGAGTATTATAAAAGAATTAACTAATGAGCACACCCACAAATTTGTTTAAAAGAACAGTTGCAAGAGCGCTACCAGCACCCTAATTGTGTAACACACTTTCAATCACAGTCCGAGGGTTTTGAAGGATAATGCTTGCTATTGCTTCATATGTATGAAAACTTCGTCTGCTCAACAACGTAAATAAATAATAAATAACGCAATGACTAATCTGAACTGTCAAAATGAAACCCATTGCGATCAACTGTCATTATAAGTGTGTCACTGTAGCTGATTCGACTGTAAGTACTATTGAATTCATCTCGTCATGTTTTCTTCTACACTCGCGACAATCTAAGAAGTCCGTTTTGACGTTTCGTTCTCGTACATGTAATAAAACGTTAAGCCTTGATAATCACTTTTTAGCAATGTAGATGTCGTCGATTACAAACTCTCTAAGTATGTTCAATCGATATATATGTCTCGAGAATCAGTTTATAGGAAACCAATTTTTTTTTCATCTCTACACAAAGCATTTTTATAGCTGTCAAAACGGACTTCTTAGATTGTCGGGAATCTAACGATTTCCGTTCAAATTGTTGAGAATTGATTGATTGGAAACTTCTGTGTGTTATTGAAATTTTTTTTTGTTTGAAGCACCTTTTTACCAAGAGCAGCAGACAAAAAAAAAAAACCTGCACCGTTAATGCTGCTACAGAGACAGACATACCTAATATTACTTTTAATCTGAACACAACGATAAGGAAAATTCTCAAACCCACGGCACCAGGAAGCTGAGAAGCAAAAGATCTCTGTAATCTACTGACCCTCCCCCCTCCCCTCTTTAGACGGGTCCCACAGACCCTGGCGTGAAGGGTGGCGACAATATGCCTTTGGCAGATGACGCCGGCCCTTTTGCGAATAGGGATGTGGGATAGCAAGGAGTGATTATCGATATGAGCCTTTTTTTTTGTTTTGAGATTGAGAGGAGTGATAACTGCAGAGAGTACTCTGGAGATAAGAGAAAAAAAATAAGAATTTAAAAAATGATGGACATTTTGTCTGTTTTCTCTAACGCTAAGAGATACCGATACGTAATGCCTAAAAACTATTGGACATTTTTATGTTACCGTTTTATGTTACCCAATTACCGTCAAATATTATTATTATCACCTTTTGATGCGAAGAGAGCGTTAGTGTATTATTTTTTTATTTCTAAATAAGAATTTTGTAGACCTAACTGTGAAGAAATTCAAGATATCGAATTTAAACATAAACTGTCAGGGTAGAATAGTATGGGCACGCCACAATTGCGGCGATAAGTCCCTTAAGTTTTTGAGGAGTGACTGGAGAGGCGCCACGGCGTCCTCACCTTCCGCCTGACGCAGGTCCTCACCGGACATGGCAGCTTCGGGAGGTACCTGTGTAGGATTAGGCGGGAGGAAACGCCCGGGTGTCACCACCGTGCGGATCGTCCGGAGGACACGGTGGAGCATACGGTGGAGGTGTGCCCTGCTTGGGCGGAGCACCGCCGTGTCCTCGTGGAGATGATTGGCGGCAATGACCTCTCGCGTTCGGCCCTGGTCCAGGCCATGGTACGGAGCGAGAGGGCATGGGAAGCCGTCACCCCGTAGCAGTAATGCCCGCGAAGGAGGAGGCGGAACGCGTGAGGGAAAGGCAAAGTGTGCGCCCTCGCGCCCCTAATCGCCGCCGCTGGAGACACCCTGGGCGTGGGGAATCCCAAGTGGATTTCCGGCCACCATAGGCGCGGGCTTGCGGACGGAGAGCAATGGGTAGCTCGCCGTCCGATAAGGACCAGACCCGAGTCAATGGCGCGTCGTGTTCCACGCGCGCCTCAAAGAGATGTCAGCACACTTGACGGGGTTCGTTAGGACCGATGCCTGCCAGGGTTGCGGGAAAGTCCGAAAGGGATACCGGGACCCTGGCAACAGGCAACTGAAGGAACACGGGTGGGTTTTAGTCAGTAAAAGTCTAACACGCCCTTCCGCCCCGCCCAGAGCGGGAGAAGTCATTTGTATTTCCCACCAACAAAGAAAAAAAAAAAAAAGGGTAGAATAGTAGTTAAATAACTCGTAATGACCTTCTTCTTCTTCGTGTCTCTGACACGACAGTATTTCAAATCTTGTTGGCCCAAAACTACACCACTTCTACGGCGTCTTCGTCGGTGGCAGCGCAGAGGTCACTTTGACTGCAAGTTGTGGGACACAGAGGGTAGGATAGGAGGTAGACCATAGTTTGCGACATAGCTCTACATCCACATCCGTCAAAAGTAAAAACTCATATTTTTTTATGAGTGTGGGAAATCATCGAATGACTTCTCCCGCTCTGGGCGGAACGGAGGGCAGACTTTTACTGACTAAAACCCACCCGTGTTCCTTCAGTTGCCTGTTGCCAAGGGTCCCAGTATCTATTTCCGACTTTCCCGCAATCCTGGCAGATAAGTAATAATTGTAACATCAAAAGAAAGTACTATCGCAGGCGATAAAAGTATCGATAAAAATTCATCGACCCTCAACACATCACTATAAGAGACAGGGGTTCGCCGGCTAAGTATTAATTACTTTTTGACATATTCACTTTTATTACAATTTATACGGAATATAGATGTAACGCGTGAAACTGACATAAACGAAGCGGGAGCAGGAATTAGTTTATTAGATGTTATGATTAAATGGAATCGCTTTCTTTCTTGGTTCTCCCATTTTTATAGTGTTTTGTTATTAAATGACATTATTTTTATTTCTGTAAATAAGTAGATCTTTTAAAAACTGACATAAACGAAGCGGGGAGCAGGAATTAGTTTATTAGATGTTATGATTAAATGGAATCGCTTTCTTTCTTGGTTCTCCCATTTTTATAGTGTTTTGTTATTAAATGACATTATTTTTATTTCTGTAAATAAGTAGATCTTTTAAAAACTGACATAAACGAAGCGGGGAGCAGGAATTAGTTTATTAGATGTTATGATTAAATGGAATCGCTTTCTTTCTTGGTTCTCCCATTTTATAGTGTTTTGTTATCAAATTACATTATGTTTATTTCCGTAAATAAGTAGATCTTTTAAGACACTTTTATACGTCAATTTTTTGGTTAATATAACTAGATGGCGCTGGCTTCTCCTAGGTAATGCCGGAATAAACTCATTTATTAGGGTTCCGTACCCAAAGGGTAAAACGGGACCCTATTACTAAGGCTCCACTGTCTGTCTGTCCGTCTGTCACCAGGCTGTATCTCATGAACCGTGATAGTTAGACGATTGAAATTTTCACGGATGATGTATTTCTGTTGCCGCTATAACAAGAGATAGTAATAAAAACAGAATAAAATAAAAATATTTATTTATACAACAAACGTGATTTTTTTGCCGTTTTTATAGATAATGGTACGGAACCCTTCGTGCGCGAGTCCGACTCGCACTTGACCGGTTTTTAATGACATTTTGAAAATAGAGTAATAAAAAATTTAAATTCTCTTCCAATATTTCTAATCTCTATAATAAATACAGCATCTAATAGAAGAAAACTCCCATTTAATAAAAGTATCATAAAGTTCTTTAAAAAATTAAGTTTAAGTAATAAAAACATGCTAATCAATCAAAAAGTAAGTGTAAACCCATTTTCCATTAAAGGCCACTCAATAATCAAACGGAATTAAACGGTTCGAACATGATTTTAATAAAATTGCCACATTGAAAGCCATTGCAATTATGATACTTAATACGGCCGCAGAATTGCGATACATTCAAGAGTTCGCCAATCCTATTGATCGTGCAAAAATTCGTGCAAAAAAATAGTGTAATGTATGCACAGCTGAAATTTAATTTAATTATTTTTATTAAAACCATTGTATTGTTTACAAGTTACAACCGCACTATTTGCATAAAAGCCATGTTAACAAAGGGTTAGCAAAAATGTTTACAATCATTTGAATACAGATAAATTTGAATAGTAAAAATTAAACAAACATGACATGTGTCAATCAAAAAGTCAAATTGTCAAATAAAAAGAGACGGACAGTTGTAGATTTTTGTAGAAAGAAAAGGATAGAGTGAAACTATGATATAATAGAACAATTCAAATTCAAAAGTAAATATTCGACCAGTGGAAAAGAGACAGAAGATTTTTGTAATAAGTAAGAGAAAGACAGATAGACTAGGCGCCGTAAAAATAATGTTTTTGCAAACGGAACGCAGCAAAAAGTCCGAACAAAAAGGTCCCGTATCCATAAATAAATAAATGCAAATATTTGAAATTGGAACGCCGTGAATGTAAACACAGAACAGTTTGAATATTCATTCGAAATATGAATATTTCAGATATGGTGCGGTCCGAGAATGAAAATCAGATTCATTGGGTATACGTACCTAGCTATTATGGTTTGATTATCAATATGACTGAATAGCCAATGTCTGGCTTATTTACGAGGTACACCGATAGTTTTAGCTTCCCATGAAAGCGGTTCCGTCGTATTTTATCGGTAATCATGAAAATCTGTCATTTTGACCAGTATTACTATTCTGTAACTATCTCACCGTGTAAACTTAGGTGAAGTGAGCGTGGAGTGAGCTGTCATTGTCATCGATACCTACTGATGCTAAGGCAGTGACAGTTCACTTGAAGCTCACTTCACCTAAGTTTTCACGGTGAGATTTTTACAGAATAGCACAACTGTATTTGACATTAAAAAGTTGTCAAAAACGCTCCATTTGAACAGCCGTTATTGTGTGACCGCCACGACACCGCTTTCTTATGAAACGAAAGCTTAAACTTTTTGGATACAATATCATAAGTAGCTAGAAATAAACGAAAAACCTGTTTTATAATAGGTAGGTATTAGTTTAGGCACTCTGACTAATAGATGATTAGTATTAAGTACTTGTAAAAATTTTAGGAATATTGTGATACCGGATACTTTTACAATGTTTGTAAATATGTGAGCACCATGTATCTATCACATAATTAATTTATTTGTCATTGCTCCATTTTTGATTCTTTTTACCTATTGTGGTACAGTAATCTTATTGTTAGTGCATTGTCTTCACATATAATTATATAATTGGTGTATCAAAAATATTGTAAAGCATTTTTTAAAGATTAACGGTGGAGTTTATTGCCCATTCTTCTCCTTACGAAAACTACCTTTTGGAAGGAGCAACTAGAATCAGTTCTATTTCGTAGTTTTTGACGTTCAAGAGTGACTTTTATTTGCATAATTGATATAAATTATTTGACTTGACTTTGTACTCTATTTCAGACAGAATTTGAAAATAATCTGTCCCATTTAAGAACCAAAAATTCGAAGACATGTGACATCTACCAACCCGCACTGGGCCCGCGTGGTGGATTACGGCCCGCTCCCTCTCACCGAGGAGTAATTGTGTCCTGTGTCCCAGCAGTAATTGAAACTTATTTAGAGTTACTAGGGACATAATGTTTTATATTTGTAAAAAATGCGTGGCAATTCCCTTATTTTTAAGAACGTTCATATTCGCATCTCATTCTAGCTGTAAAAAAAAAAACATAAATTTACCAACATTTTTGACAAGTTTGACAGAATGTTACTTGAATGTGAACTATTTAACCGACTTCTTCAAAAAGGAGGAGGTTCTCAATTCGTCTGTATGTTTTTTTTTTTTTTTTTGTATGTTTGTTACGCGATTACTCCGCCAATTATGAATCGATTTTGATGATTCTTTTTTTGTTTGATAGGTCATGCTTCCGAGGTGGTCCCATATAAATTTTATTAACTTTACTTGCGTAGTTTTTGAGTTAGAATCAATATTACGTATTTTTTCCACTTAGTTTATCTAGACGATATCCTTATTCACTCCTTCACTGTTATTTACATAGCAGGTAGTGGTATTCGGATTTGTGTGGGCTAGGTACCACAACTAAAAAGTGAAAAATAAAAACTTTTTACAAAAAAAAACAACCGACTTCCAAAAAAAACACAAAAAAAGTGAAAAATAACTTTAATTTCGGAAGTCGGTGGCAAAAAACGGAAATTGAAAAGCAAAGACACCGACTTCCGAAATTAAAGTTATTTTTCACTTTTTTAGTGTTTTTTTTGGAAGTCGGTTGTTTTTTTTTGTAAAAAGTTTTTATTTACGTAAGAGAATTGGCCCTCTGATGGAAAGCCACCGCTATGGACTCCTTCTTACAGCATAATACCTACCTACCTATAAAGTTAAGAATTGGTATCTAAGTAAGTTCTTGAGAAAGATCAGGTGCGTCGCAACCGGCATACGTGTTTGACCAGAGCCCTGTGTATCACAAGTTACAAGTCTACACATTCACAAGTTACCTAGAATGTTAATATTCGTTAAATTCATAGCTCATCTCCATATTCATAATCAGCCTTAATGTTCCCACTACTGGGACACGGGCATCAGGTCATCTCTCTCTCATTACCACATTAAAAAAAAGAAAATCGAATTTAAAAACGTTTATTGCGGTACTAAGCACGACACTTCTAAACTTGTAAGATGGAATAGAGAGTCGCCGGACACTCTCAGGATTTGTTATGATTTTCTACAAGTTGTAACTTACAAATAATTTTGATAAACAAATCACGATTAAACGTGTCAAAATATTAAAATTACTTGTGAACTAAATAATGACATTTGGTAAGTGTCAAGTCTTGTAAGTTTTGATAAACAGGGCATAGATGTATGAACGTAAATGATGCGAAAGGCGTATGTAAGGATTGTGCGTTTCTGCCTACTCCCATGGGAAGAGGGCGTGAGTTTATGTAGGCAAGTACCTAAGCCAAAAAGTCTCTCTTGAAATCGATAAATTATTATGAAAATCGTTTAGGTATTTATACTGGTCCTAGGCAGGAGGCATAAGTCAGACATATCTTTGCCACCCTTTAATTATCTATTAAAACATTATCTAACATACCCACATGAAACTCAATTAACCTAAAACCATATTGTTTTTAACACAAAATAATATAATAATTATAATTAAATACGAAGATAAACCTACAAGAACATCAAAAGCAGTTAAATTATAATCTATTGTTGTACCATAGACAATTAATTAATTCTAACAATGGCGCAGATTAGATGGCGGGAGAAGATAATATTATGGCGGGATTTAGTCGATTCGAGTAGGTTTTGTTGAATAATTAGGTTTCTATGGGGGTTAACTTTATGATTTATATTGCTGATAAAATGATGATATAAAAAAATCAACAACTTCTTAAGGTGGATGCGCTAGGGTGGCCCGCGAAATTCAAATTTTCTTAAGTTTTTTGCAATTTACAGGTCAGTATCAGGTTGTATGTTGATCTAAATATTATTAGCGGCCGTAACAAATATAGATTTACAGAATTATAAACATTAGAATCAGCAATACAACTCTCTAAGTTCATGTAAGTGCATTGAATGAAAATTTCATGAAATCGTCAGTCAATACACTTACATGAACTTAGAGAGTTGTATTGCTGATTCTAATCTTTATAATTCTGTAAATCCATATTTGTTACGGTCGCTAATAATATTTAGATCAACATACAACCTGATACCTGCAAATTGCAAAAAACATAAGAAAATTTAAATTTCGCGGGCCACCCTAGCGCATCAACCTTAAGTTAGAATAATCCTCAAATGTCATGATTTCGTGAAATATTCATTCAATAGGATTATATGAACTTAGACTTGGAATGATTAATTTTTTGTTTATAATTCTATAAATAAATATTTGTTACGGCCGCGAATCATATTTAGATCATCATACAACTTGATACTGACCTGCAAATTGCAAAAAATGTATGAATTTCGCGTTGTTTTTCTACCCTGAAGTTTTCGCCTTAACAAATAAAAACGTTGACTTTATTTAATCTTTTTTTATTCTTAATTGCCAAATGCCTTTCATTTTGAAAGTCCAACAAGATTGATTGCGTTACATAATTACGTTGTCGAATAGACTTTTTTTTTTTTTAATATAGTTTCAAATCTTTTGGATTGTGATCGACTATGTGTTACGCAAATTGGAGTGCATATGTTTGTGGTTTCTACGGTGCTAAAGCCTTTATGAAATACAGGCTTGTTCGGGACGCTGGAAGTCGTCAAACCTGCACGCGAGACGTTTCGTGGTGAGTGTGATGACTCTTAATAACAACTTGTAGACATGGCTTAGAAATGAGATGGAGTGAATGGACGGAGAGACACGTTGTGACTTGTCCAAACAATTACTTATTGTACCTAAATCAATTTCCGTTACATCAAAATCTCAACAACTTAAGCCCCCCCATCCCACAACCATAAAACTAAACTAAACATAAAAATACTCGAACTAACCTCGACATATATAAAGGTATGCGCCCACGGGAGTATCGTATCCGCAATCTTGGGCGCTGCTTGCGTCTGACATTAAATAATTGTTGGCCGGGCGAATATCCGCGTTCGGAACGGTTAGAGGCGGACGGATATTGTGTAACGATTGATTTGTTTGGAAGTAGTGGATTATTGATTTGTTTCTTGGACAGTAGGAAAAAGAGTGATTGAGATTCTGGTTGGCTGGACCAGCTGGTTTCAGTGTATCTAAATTGCTTTACCAAAAATTACTGATTTCTACTATTACCTACTACGTACTGAAAAACTTAGGTAATTTAATCTGGGTTGACTAACCTAATATTGCGTTACACGCTTCGTGAGGAGCTTTAGTGAAGTGGCGATTTAATCCTTACTAATTTTATAAAATACAAAGTGAAATTATTTGTTTGTTCGTTACGCTTTCACGCTAAAACGGCTGAACAGATTTGGCTGAAATTTGGCACATGGGTAGACTATGACCTGGAATAGGACATAGGATACTTTTTATCTCAATATTCCCACGGGATCGATACTTACGCGGGTGAAACCGAGTGGCGCAGCTAGTAATATTATAAAATGCAAAAGTGAACTTGTTTGTTTGTTACGCTTTCGCGCTAAAACGGCTGAACGGATTTAGATGAAATTTGGCACATGAGTAGACCATAACCTGGGTTAGGATATAGGATACTTTTTATCTCAATATACCTACATTATAATCCAACATGTATTAAGTTATTGATGCGCAACAAAAATATCGATAATTTCTAAGTATTAGGCACTTCAATTGTCGAACAATAAAAAAAAATTCAGGCTGCCGGCTCTATTAGCTAACAGTCTATGGAGAGGGGGAAGCGTCGTTGGAATTTATTTAATGGTGACCAACCGTCGGGGTTTTTGTTAGATTATGAAGACATTTCGCAAGTGTTGGCATTTCTGAGAATTTTTAGCTTACAGGTTATTTTTAAGCAAAAGGAGTATTATTTATTTATACAGGGTGTTAGGGTAGACACCGTTATCCTTGAAACTAGTGGTTTGGTGTCATCTATAATATACTTTTTCTATAGGACCAACATTGAAATCGCAAAAAAAAAATCTGCTGTTGCAGACATTTTGTCGATTTAAGTGAACACAAATGTATGGAACAGCTGACTGACTGATAACGGTGTCTACCCTAACACCCAGTATACGATGTGTTTTTTTTTATATCCCATAACTCTAGGGTATGATTGAGATCATATCTAAGAACCAACTGGCATATGAATTATTCTTCAATCATCATTTTTTGTTTGTTTTCATTTTTCCTACAAAATAATTCAACAAAGTCACGATTATTAAAACACCCTTACGTGAAATATGCCAACGTCGCTTTTTCTTAGCTTTAAATATGAATGATTGGTTTGAATAAAAATGAATTACTCTTATTTATCAATGAAACTTAGATACCTGTACACATCGAGAGTCTTAATTATGATTGACTAGCTGCGCCCCGCGGTTTCACCCGCGTAAGTCTCGATCCTGTGGGAATATCAGGATAAAAAGTATCCTATGTGTTAATTCAGGTTATAAACTATCTGTTTGCCAAATTTCATCCAAATCCATTCAGCCGTTTTTGCGTGATTGAGTAACAAACATCCAAACACACAAACTTTCACTTTTATAATATTAGTAGGATTATATCCTCGAAACTATGCATTTTTGGACTACCTACTCTAGGAGATTTTGTGCTCTTTTTACTTAAGGTGGATGCATAGACAGGCCTCGCCATACATTTTTGAGGTGTTGTAATCTCCGTAAATAAACTGTTTCTGCAGAATAAAAGCAAGTATAATGAGACTTTATAATGTATTATGTTCGCATAACGCCAAAATTTTATAAAAAAAACAGTATTTCTAGGAGAATTAGACCCAATAAAAAACGAAAAATCTTTACATGTGTGAGTGACCTGAATCGCGCCATCTAACAGAAATTTAAAGAACCACCGAGAAAGAGTTATTTGCTGTTGTCTTACGAGTTTAAGTTCGGTAAATATTTATAATAGATGGCGTTCGAAAATTCGAACAAGCCCCAAGGTTACACGTCGAGTAGGTAGGTAACGCAGCGATGCGACGATGCCATTCATACGCACCCCGCATTGTTGCCAAATTGCTCCAGTGAGTCTTGACAACTTGCGAATCGTTTCCAAAATTGTGTTTCTAGAAAGTTAGCGCCGGCGCGCGGGTTTGCCCGCGGGTTTTACATTTTATGATTGATAAAATGTTTTTTATTAGGGAATGAGAAAGAATGCTAGAAAGTGAAAAAAAATATCTGCGATCTGCATTTGGTTCACACAGATACAATACTAATGTAATTATTGTAATATCTACTTTAAATATAAAGTACCTAAAGATTTAAAAATCTTTCTACTGTATGTAAGTAGGTACTGATAATACATTTTATGACACGGTTAGGTACTAATTCATTGGTTTGGGTTGAATAAAATCAGAGAATAGAAGTTCATGTAAACTTAGGGTATACCTAAATCAGGCGATCAGTGTAGGCAAATTTACCTTTTTTTTTTCTAATATCCTACCTACCTACGCAATGGTGACACGTAGGTACTACTTACATCTATTGATTGAATCATATTTAATTTACGTGAAACCATCAAGATAAGTGAATACACAGACAAACCACATTGATTTTTCATAACAATTGCACATTTTAGTATTATTAGCACAAGTCAAAGTGCGTCGAGATAAATTGGTCTTGCCATCTAAGAAGTTTACCAAGAAAAAGGGGAAATAAAACATAGGGCAGTATTTTAGTAGTAAGTTGTAGGATGTGCTGATATTTAAAACGATTAATGATATAGGTACAGCAGTGGTGGCTCTGACTTACAAGTGAGAGCCACCACTGCTGTACATCATTCATTTATGGTTTCGGGGTTTTTAACTGTCAGCGAAATGACGTTCTCAAGATGGTAGCTGTAGTTCCAATTTCGCTCGTCTGAACAGCTAAGTAAGTAGTAAGCACCATTCAGGTTTAGAATTGGTGACTGGGGCTACTACTGAGAACCATTCATACGAGTGCCATCCGTGAAAGAGTTTTTATTTAAAAGTGAAGTGTTTTTGTGTTTTATTGACGGTAAGTGTTATTTTTATGTACAAAGGATGCTTTTCTGCTTGAAGGTGATACAGAGTTATATTATAATAGTAATTACCCTTAGAACTTAAAAAAGTGTAAGATTTAGAAGAGGAAATACAAAATCAAACGTTAGTAACACTCGTTGATTGTCATCACATCACATACCTACCTACTCTAAATTTCAAATATTTCCCCCTAATAGGGACGTCAATTCTCTCTAAAAACTCACTTTGCCTGTCCCAGAGGGACGAAAGGAACAAAAAAAAAACTCTCTGAAAAAGATCCGTTACTGAATTGATTCGAAAGGGAATATGAAAAATCGATTCACAAATAAAGAAATGATTTTCCAAAAATCAATCATTCGTTTTCGATGAAATTCGCAATGTAAAAAATCCGTATTTTTACGCAAAAGGATTTGCACTGGATATGCTTCGTAATTTTCCCGCCACCACAATTCTTAACAATTCAAACAAACAAAAAACTGATGTTCTAGGGTGAAATATCGATTCCCTGTATCGATTCAGTACTAGATATCGATTTGAAAAAACGTTTTTATTTGTTCCAAAAAATCGATTCTTTGCTCAATCGATCTCAGATTGACATCTCTATTTCGCCTGTTCTCATGTTCTGTCAGTTGTTTTGCAAATTTTCACACAGCTTGACAGCTTGATTGATGGTGACAAATGGTGGTGTTATTTCTGACTAATACAAATTTCTTGAAGCATTTCATAATTACGATACTTTTGCTGTTGTGTTTAATTATACTTTTTGATTACAGATTGAATTGCAACTCTGCCTAAGTTGAATCCGACTAATAAACTTGCCTATATACGACATATTATTATGTATTCAGGGCCGCGAAAATCACGGAAAAAAGTGCAAGCAACATTGAAAAGACATCATGGCAATTCTTCTAATGATTTTTAGTGAGTAAATCAGATTCCCATAAGATTTCGAATCAGATTTACGTGAATGTACCTATGAGTGTATTTGATACTCGTTGGCCCGTGATGTACCTAATGTCTTCGTTTGCCGTTGGTTTGCCAATAAAGCAGGATTTAGCTACTGTAAAATAAATGTTCCTCTCTTTTTCAACCGATTTCCAAAAAGTAGGAGGTTATCAATTCGACTGTTTGTCCACCGATTTGTCAGCCAATTGTCGACCGATTTTCAAAATTCTTTGTCAAAGTTTTTTGTCACAAATGAGGACCTGATAATGGAATCCCAGGGAAATTGAGGGAAAACCTCAAATTTTATTGGCATTTTCAAAGTTTTTTGTTGTTTTTAGAAGTCGGTTGTATTTTTTTCAAAAAAGATTTTTTCTCTTCCTATGTTTTAATATTTATATTTTATTTAAGATTTTAGGTAATACGAAACTCCCTCTGTATGGACGAAATATTTTGAGGCCTAAATTGATGAAATTGACACTAGTAGCGCGAAAGATTATTGTTCACAATAGCAGTCAGCCAGGTTCAATGGCTGATGATTTAAGGAATAGTCCACTTCATGTATTTGGACAGCATGAAAAATGTAAGGAATATTACTGTTCAGTGAAGCAATTACCACCTGACGAGAATAAACAGCAAGACAACCAAGTAGAAATCCTAAGAAATACAGCACCAGAGGTCTGGGCTCTTATTTATGCTGCAAATGAAAAAATTGCTTTGAAAGCTGGACGGTTGTCTAACGAGACAACAAACGTTGCAGAGAATTTTATGAGTGTCATTAATAAATTTAACTGTGGAAAACGACTCAGTCTTGGAAAAGGAGGCTCTTATCAGCGGCGTGTTCATGTAGCAGGTAAATAAGTTTTTTTATAGATATTTTAAAACAATATATGAAATCTCTAGCAACCCCCATGATCTATGACTTCTTCTCTTCATAATATAAGAGGTTTTTCTCAACTTATAGAACTTTCAATGGTCATCAATGAAAGCTTAGGTTGCAAACAGACATGTATGTGACTATGATTTGGTTTTTCAGGATTGTCTCATTCTGTAGGACATAAATGGCATCAAACTGCATGGAAAAAGAAGACAACACAGAGCCCTGGATAATATTTTAAAAAATATGTCCATCAAAAACAGAGAAGTAGATTGCGCCAACAGAAAATGACTCGAAAACGGCTTTTTACTGAAAAGACTAAAACTCAACCTGATAAGGACTATGGCCCAGAAGCAAGTGTCCCTGTCGACATTAATGAGGTAGAATTAAAACGGCTCTGTGAATTGAGATTGCTTAAATTCCAAGAAGATACACAAAAAATAGTACTAATTGAAAACCAGACTGTGGGTCAACATGATAATGAAAAGTATCTCTCATACAGATCTGACCGTCTCACAGCAAGTCAGTTTGGAATGGTAAGATATCAGCCATCCTCTTATTGTTTCTTACTTTCTAAGAAGCCACAGCTCAAGCCAGTACAAGAATTATGATTGTCACTTTGTTCATTTTAGGTTTGCAAACGTCGTAATGCCACACCATGTCACAATCATGTGAAATGCATTCTCTACAAAAATAATATTTGTACTAAAGATATGATGTATGGACAACAAAATGAACATGTTGCAAAGAGCATGTTTATGCAACAATATGGCAAAATTGTCAGGCCATCAGGTCTATTTATGGATGAAGACTTTGGATTCTTAGCAGCTAGCCCTGATGGTAAGATTATTCAATAATAAAAATATACAAATAACTAGCTTTTGCCTGTGATTCCGCCCCCTTGGATTTTGTGTGTCGCGTGGATTTTTTAATTTGGTTCAGTGGGCCTAAAAACTGTTCTTTTTTACAGGTATTATAGAAGCAGAAAATAATATTGTAGAAATAAAATGTTTTCCCTCCTTGAAAAGGAAATCTCAAAATATTAGAGAAGCATCAGAAAATAGAAATTTTCCTATTCATTTGGAAAATGATGTTTTAGTTATGAACAAAAAGCATAATTATTATTATCAAGTAAGTAACAAAGATCATCATTTCTTGGTTCATGTATGTATAAATATAATGTATTTCTTGGATTGTTTCTCAGCTATTATTATTTTGATTCTAGGTCCAGGGTCAATTGCGAATTACCAAAATGAGTAAATGTTACTTCATTTGCTTTACATCTGTCACCCAACCATTGACTGTCATAGAAGTTAACCGGGATGAGGAATTTATCAACGCTATGATGCCGAAGTTGGTAACGTTTTTCAAAACATGTGTACTGCCGGAAATTATTTTGAGACGAGTTGAGAAAAATGCTAAATGTCTAGACATCATTTTGTACGTAGCGATGTATAGTTTATGTTATTTGTTAGTTTATAAGATTTTTCAGTGTACATATGTTTCACTCATGTATTTAGGTACCAGCCAAACAATTCAATTGTAAAAGAATATTTATTGTTCAAAGTTGTATAATAAGTGGGTATTCTTGAAACATAAATGTTATGGTTAGCTAGTAACCACTTGTGTGTTGTTGTGTAAGATACTTACACTTACGTGTGATGTTACATAAATTGTAATCTACGTACATAATTCTTTCTAATACTAAATTCAGAATCATAATTGTAAATATCAAAATATTGAAAAAAGTATGTTATCTTTGTGTGGTGGTACGAGTCGATGGTTCGAATCCAACCAGAAAATATTTAGGTAAATGCAGTGAGAGTAAATAAAACGATATTTGTATGAAAATATTAACCATAGATAAATATTATTAATGTATAGTAAGATACAATAAAACGCTTTACAATTGAATACATAATCTTTTATTTATTTAGTACAGGTCACAATTCATTTACACGTTAGGTACTATTTAGGTTCAGTCACATTACAACAACCTATATAGGTACAATATACCTTTATTACCCAAAATAATTTATCTGAATAATTTGTTATGGTGAAAAGGTATCTGATATCGAGCCTAGAAACAAAAGTAAGCATATCCCAATAATTATATTATTAAGAAATAGATTGGAACATAACAATCCTCTAGTAATTTAAAGTATGCTTAATTAGTAAATTAATATTTGTTTTCAGTTTTTGCTATAATGTAAGGATATTCATCTTATAAATAATTTGGTCCTCTTTCTTTAAATTAACGCCATCTGGACATTTTAATTTCCAACCATGTTTGAATAAAACGACATCTAGTGGAGTCGGAAGTTACTACTATTTACTTTGCATGTGTGTGTAAAGAGTAAATTCATGCGGCTAAATCATTATTACGTTCTAATCTTTGTATGATACCAGTTAACAAGCACAGTGATGATCGTAAAAAATCAAGTTAATGCCCTAGGTTTCGCATAGAATAAAGTTGTTTATTAAAAATTTCTATGTTAGGTGTAAAAATTGAAAATGTTCGAAATTGTGGATGTGTCGCCATCTAGCGGCAAAATGGCAGTGAGATCATCTAGGGATCCACCTTAAATAATATAACTCTAGAGTTTTGGGATATCATAAACAACACGATGTATAGGTACTTTATTGTACATCAGGAAATACATAGCAAAAATAAATAAATTGAACACTACAAAACATACAATGGGCAACTTTAGAATGGTCAGTGATTGCGTGGTCATAGAAAAAGGGGTTGTCATTACCCAACATTCCCACTGACACAACATGAACAGTTCCCATTGTTGTATGGAGTATGTAAAGATCGTAGCCAGCGGCGTTCTGTAATTTCTGCCTACCCACTTGGGAAGAAGGTGGGAGTTTATACTTGTTCTTACTTATGTAAGTTAGTTTTGCCGACGGATATTGATCCGACGCGAGGAAATAGGGTCTCCATACAAACGCTCTCGCCTGTTTTCCCTCTCGTTTATGACCTTAGAGCAATGATTTTTTACAGTAAAATAAATATCAACTAGTTCTATGCCCCTATGTTTTCCGTTTTGATGATACATTATCTGTATAAACACTAGAACCCTCAGAAAATGCTCAAAATTTCCTGTTTATACCGCTGTCATCAGAGGCCTATTGTACGAATTTGACAACTATTAATGAAAAATGAAAAACATAGGGGCACAGTAAATATCCTTCTTATTCAATGTCTAAAATATCTTTCAAATTGGTCCATTATTGGAGGAGGAAATAGACGAGAGCCGAATCTCGAATTATGACTTTTTGTATGGAGAAAAGATCGACTCTATTTTCTCTTAAGTGCATTTTAACTAAATAGAAAGATTCGCGGTTGGTCCTTGGTCCAAGGTTTACTGTAGGTATGGTATATTTGACTTAACCAGGCAGTTGGCAGTTGTTACGGGTCGTCAGAAGTCAGAAAGTCTGACAACCAGGCTAGAGGTATCGTGTCACCCAGTAACTGGATTGTAGGGGTCAGATAAGCAGTCGCTCCATGTAAAACACTGGTATTCAGCTGCATGAGGTTAGACTGGAAGCCGACCCCAACATAGTTGGGAATAGGCTAGGCAGATTGATTGAGCTTTTCCTATTTGTTTCATTCCAATTTGAGAAGGAGATTTAAATGACAGACGATTCAATGAGAAAACTGAAATCGGTCCTCAATTTTACTGAGTTCGCATTTCATTTTCCTTGTGCAATGAGGATTGATTGCCAAGAAAAGTTTGTTTACTTACACATACGTTTACTAATGTTTACTTACGTTGACTTAATGTTTACTTACGTTTACTTACGTTTACTTACGTTTACTTAACGTTTACTTACGTTTACTATTGTGATTGTCTCTAGGGTAAGCCTTCCCATCATATGCTTTTGGCGCCTTTTGGCGAATAAATGCTGAATGAAATTAAAACTTTACCCTATCTAATTGTGTATCTAATTGTGCTATCTAATTGTGTAAGTCATTTTCGTAACCGATTATGACTAATTTGTTTCATTTTGACAGTTCAACAACATTCATTGCGTTATTTACGTTGTGGAGCTGATATTTTTTTCGAACTTATGAAGCAATAGATTATAGACATTTGTTTCAAACCGATTCCAATTCTGATCGCAATTAGGGTGCTGGAAGGAGCATGGACGTGACTCTTAATATGTCAATCTCGGTGCAATAGGTATTTGGGCAAACCCATTGAGTAAACTTAAGATGAACATAATGAAAACGTAACACATGAATTTCTCTCTCATTTCACAATTTAATTTCCCTCTCATTTCACAATTCTCTCTCATTTCACAATTTCTCTCTCAATTTCAGAAATTCAGTACACTTCATTGAATACCGAAGGGCAGAAGTCCAAACCATATCTAACCGGATGCAGCTAAATACCAGTATTTTACATGGAGCGACTGCCTATCTGACCTCCACAACCCAGTAACTGGGTTATTACCCAGTTACTGGTTACAGTATCGTGACTGTTTGTCTGACTTTCGGGCTGCTGACGACCCGTAACGGCTGTAAAAGATCCACAAATGAAAGCCGGGACCAACGGCTTATCGTGTTTTCCGAGGCACGGAGGAGTCTCGGTATGTAAAGATGGTCACCCATCCACGGACCAACCCCGGCAAGCGTAGCTTAACCTGATCGATCGACCCGTGCGGCTGTTATTACGTAGCCACGAGCTCTAAGCCTATACAAGTTCAAATAAAATCGACCTAAGTATCCCGAAAATAATCCAACTTACTCTCAGAACCATATCTACAGCATTTTGTAAATAAATCAAACGTTTATTTGTAAATAACCAGCGAACCTTCTAAATTCAACTAAACCATTCGGATATTCGGATACACACCGCAATCTCTGTTCGCAAGTACCTCATAAAATTCAGATATCGTAAAAAAGGCCCGGTACGAGTATCCGAACGCGAGTAAAAAAATAATATAACCCACCAATAGCGGGGCTTTCACACTTTTATTCGATACAAATCGGCCAATAGAAGCGGGTTTTAAGACGTCGTTGTAGTAATATTGCCGTCTCGTTCTAACTTAGACGAGTTCTATATTGCTGTTTCGCGGGAATGGGTGTATTGTCTCAAGGAGTAAGACATTTGTGCTGAGAATTCCTCGCGGGTTTTATTTTTCAATCCTTTTATTTTCTTTTCGTGCAAATGGTTTTGATGTAAGCTTGTTTTTTTAATTATAAAAGGATACTATCAAAGATTACGATGTTTTTTAAGCTTTGATGTTTATTTTGTGAAAAATTGCGCGTCATTTTCGTTAACTTTGGCGGCTTTTTATGTTGGTAATTGGCAGTAGCTAGACAGAAGTTAAGCGCTCGTTTCCCGCTTAAATGTTTAATGTTAGTAAGTAACATACAGGGTGCCCGATAAAGAATGGATAATCTTGAAATAGCAAAAATGGATAAGCTTGAAATAGGTAGGTAGCAAAAAACAAATCCCATGTACCTAGGAGTACCTACGTTCCAAAGATTTTTAACTAAGTTTTTTTTACTTTATTTTTGTGATTTATTCTTCGTTTGGCCCACTAAGTTTTGGCGTTTCTTTACCACGACCACAAATGAATTCCGTCGGTTATTTGTTATGTAATACGTATTGAATAAGCCGACAGAGAGTCAGTAAATCATGTGATAAGAAAATTCCCTATTATTAAAAAAAAATCTATTTTGGGTAGGGTAGGTAGCTGACTAGTTGTTGGACGCGACTAGTGAATGGACACTTTGCTCATTTACGGATTTTATAAGAACTACATTCGTTGTTTGAACCATTCAGCAAGCTTTGTTGATCGTAGATGTATCCTAATTCAATCATAATTATTTAAAATTATGGCCCGCACTGGGCCCGCGTGTTGGATTACGGTCTGCTCCCTCGCACAGAGAGGAGACCTGTGTCCCAGCAGTGGGAACATTATAGGCTAATTATGTATGTATTTAAAATTACCAATATTTGGCGTTGTTGGCAGTTAAAATAAATTATTGTAGGCATTGGGACGCTGTTGTCAAATTCTTGTCGAAAATAAATAAATTTGTTAATGATGAGGTCGAACAAACCTTAAAAAAAATATTGTTTTTTGATTAAGCATAAGCATAATCAGCCTATAATGTTCCCACTGCTGGGACACAGGCCTCCTCTCTGTGAGAGGGAGTGGGCCGTAATCCATCACGCGGGCCCAGTGCGGGTTGGTAGATGTCACATGTCTTCGAATTTTTGGTTCTAGGACATGCCGGTTTCCTCACGATGTTTTCCTTCACCGTTTTGAGAGCAGTGGCGATGAAATAATTTACACAAAGTAAAGCGCCTGTCAGGGTTCGTACCTACGACCTACAACTCGTAAGTCGTGGCCGTTACCACTGGGCCACCACTGCTCTCTGTTTTTTGATTGTTTGGGATAATTTGCAATAAATATGGGGTAAGTTATGTTGTTTTTAGGTTAGTTCAGAACGTAATCTTAATGTTTTGTAGTTTGAGGGTAGATTATCCCATGTCCAAGGACTGTAATTTAATAAGTTTGGCTATTTAGTTGTTGGACATCTTGTCCAATTATTAGTTTTTGAAGAAACAAAATTTGGTTAATTTTATGCTTTCTTCGTGTGTGTATAAGGTATTTTTTTTTTAAACCCACTCTTTCGCTTGCTTACTTTACAATCTTTGGACACCGTCCAATGACTATCATTTACGTTTATATTCAGTCCTTGGACGCTACTGTCCAATATATGTCCCATGTTTGATTGCAGAAATAGATAGAAAAGACAAGATGCCCATCATTAAAATTATAGAAGCTTACAGTTCTGAGAGCTTACATAAAGGTTTGCATGAAGTTTGAAATGGTGGACAAATTCGTGAAATTGTGCGGAAGTACGGAATTCCGAAATCTATACTCCATTTGAAATAAGATTAGACGTATAGATAAGCGTTTTTTACATTCCGTTCAACCGATTTTGAATTCTATTGCGTTGGTGGCATGACAAATGGCAGCCGCAGTAGATAGTTGGTATTGTGTAACTTTTTTTGCTTTTAATGCTATCCTTATGCCTACGGTATAGAAGTCAAAATCGGTTGAACGGACTGTAAAAGGGTTTGTTTTAATGTCTAATCTTATTTCAAATGGGGTATACATACATATTATTTTATAAAAAATACACTTCTTGTCTTTATGTCTTGAGTTCTGTTTATTATATTTAAAGTTCCATAGTGACAAAAACCTAATTTTGATTTGTTTTTAGTTAATAAAAGAGCATTATAAAATCAATCAGCGCCATCGTACCTTCTGTCCAATAACAGACACGTGTCAAAAAATCCATGTAAAACTTTAGTTAGTATAAACAGATTTTTCTGACTGTGCGCCTGTTAACGTGGAAATATCTCAGTGTATGTATATATAACAATAACAACTTAACGAATAATATGACGAAACTAAGCAGACGACACGAGTGTGTGGACCGTACTAAGCGGCGTCGGCAGCGGGATGCTGAGTAGGTTAGTGGGTGGCCAAAGAGGTGGCACGCAGCCAGGATCGGCTGCACGTTGTGATGGAGCCCGCCAGGAATGGCGGGCTCCATCACATATACTGTCAAATAACTGTCCAGTCACTGCAAAAGCTGTCCAATAACTATGTATTTTGCCACTTTAAAAAAGTTATTATTTTAAATATATTGTACGTTACAATATCGTATTATAACAACTTAGAATAGAGAGACCCACTTTTCAACTATTGATATATTTTTATGGTATATCTCTCATTTTTGTAGGTACTACTAGAGTTAAAAAAAATTAAAGTTGAAAATTCGCTTAAATGTCCAACGACTAGTCAGTATATTAGTATAGTATAGTATAGTATACTTTGGGATATTTTTTATTTATTTTAGAACGGCCGTAATTCACATTAGGAATACAGAGTCCATCCTAAAAATTACATCTTTCTGTATCTTTTATCTGGCAACAGAAAAGGAAGAGTAATGATTACCTTTAGGAACATAATAACAAAATAAATTCATACGTCTATAAAATTAAATACATTATAATAAACAACAGAAAGAGTTGAAGTAAATTGCATGCCACGAACAGTCGCTCAGTTGAATGGTATTACTGAACGAACGATATTACTGAACGAATGGCTGACGGGGATGTATTAAAAAGAGAAAGATTATTATGTTATGCGGTTTTATATTGCTTTGTATGATTTTGAAATAGGTAATGTAATATCCAGAGGCGCTAGACAAAGTGAAATTCTATCAGCGATAACGATGACGGAAAAGGGAAAAATGTATAGAACTGACATAAGCTATCGAAAAGCTTATGTCAATCCTCTTGAAAGTCGTTGTAGAAATACGAAACGCTTTCGAAGCGATTGTCACTTGTCTAGGGCCTCTGTTTCTAGTATCGACTTTGGTTGTAAATAAAATAGGTAAACCGGATGCTAATAAGACGGTCAGAGGGGCGAAAGTAAGGAAGTGAGGGGGTGAAGAGCTCGTGGCTAAGTAATCACAGCCGCACGGGTCGATCTATCAGATTAAGCTACGCTTGCCAGGGTTAGTCTGTGAATGGGTGACCATATTGCCCGGTTACTGGGTTGTAGAGGTCTGGTAGGCAGTCGCTTCATGTAAAATACTGGTATTTAGCTGTATCCGGTTGACTGGAAGCCGACCCCAACATAGTTGAGGAAAGGCTAATATTTTGTAGTGTTTGACTTATTTTTTGTCATTTTGTATTTTTGTGGCAAAAACAAAAAAAACAATTTACCTAGCCTTTTCCCAACTATGTTGGGTTTAGCTTCCAGTCTAACCGGATGCACCTGAATACCAGTATTTTACATGGAGCGAATGCCTATCTGACCTCCACAATCAAGTAACTGGGTTTTGTGGTATACAATAATATATATAATCGTAAATAAAGTAGTATAGTAAGTAAGCTTGGTACCATAAATACTTCGAATCGTGGAAATTATTTTAAAAGAAAATATGGCATAAAAAAATAAAAAAATCCTTTGAGTAAAATTAAATTATCAACTGATCGGCTTATTTTACTGTGGTTATTGTTTTGGCACAGGCTAAACTAACAGGTGAAGTAAAAGAGACATAAAAAATACCCTAGAATAGTGGGCGCTTTCCAAAAAACACATTATGCCATTGAAACATGTTCTGCTTCTACTACTTGCTACTTGCACATAAAATAGAATAAAACATTTTTTCTAAACACATACACACTTTCTATCATACCAATTGATAAGACCCAATCTAAAAAAAATACAATTTCACCCCTTTTCACCCCCACGAAAACATCAGTATCAAAAAATCAAGATTGAATAAACAAAGGAGAGCTCAATTTTTAATACTTAGTTGAATCAACCCGACTCAACCGCACCCGAGGGGGTAAAACCGTTTAAATGAATAGCCGAGGGGATGTGTTCAGATAATTGCTGGCGTTTATCGAATTAGGGGGTGAAGGTGAGCTGTCTTAGTTATTTGGGGGATGTCTTCATGTGTTGGGAAATTATTTGATAGGATTGTCTAGTTTTGGTTGGTTCACCGTCTCAACTCCCGGCTGCCCCATATCAAAGCCCAGAAAAGGAAAAATCATTTATTTAAAAGATTGTCCATGGATTTTCTTTCCCGTTCTTCTCCATAGGTACCTACTACGCTTTGGAATGGGCAACTAGCTTCATATTTCTGACTGACCAACTCCTCGACAATTCAAAAGTGCCTGTAAATGGTTTAATTGAAATAATTGCTTTGAGTTTGAGTTTAAGTCCAATGAAAATGTAAAAACACCTGAGTCAAAACCGCTAAAACAAATATGTAAGTATACCACTTATACTCAAACTCAAACTTAAACTCAAAGCATTTATTTCAACTTAACCATTTAAAACTTTTGAATTGTCAAGGAGTTTTATAAAAACCAATAAAAAATGCTAAAGTTACTTAAACCATTTCAAAACCTAAAAAGTGTTCGTCTTTTGACAACATAATGGTTATTTAATGGTTAATTGCAAAGAAAATATGATAGGCTTCGTTAAGCGTCTTTTTACACCAGTATTATTGCGTAATCTGCGATCGGTCAGAATGGGAATCGGTTTGAAACAAACAAGTAATCCATTGCTTCATAAGTTCGAAAAAAAATCTGCTAACAACGTAACTTACGAACTTATGAAGCAATGGATTAGACATTTGTTTCGAACCCATTCCAATTCTGATTGAAAGTGTATTACCAAAGCAAGATGTTGAGTGTGTGCGCAGTATTATCTGCGTTTTCCCAACTATGTTGGATTCCAGTCTAACCGTAACCGGATGCAGCAAAATTCCAGTATTTTACACGGAGCGACTGCCTTTCTGATCTCAACAACCCAGTTACTCAGACCAAATAAATAAACAAGGCAGAGCGCTGCGAAAACTACAGTGAAGCATGTCTAAACTACACCACCACTCTGTGCATACACGCTCTAACGCACACAATAACAACAATTTACAATCAAACTATACCAAAATATGTGCACACATGTTTACGAAACCGGCCTCACGTCACTGTTGACAGCGCTTTGTCTTGGTTTTTTATTTGTTCTGAGCCCAGTTACTGGGTAACACGGTATCCCTTGGTAAGATTGGCTATTATCGTTTTATATGCTATGCTAGGTAATGTATCGTATTGAAAGTAGGCCACCACAACCCAGAAATTATGCTAAAGTTCGATTTTTAATCCCGTAGAATATTTTTACAGGTGCAAATGTCAAACTCCAAATAAAAAAAAAACAAACAGCAATAATTTGAAATGTCAAATTAATCTACAGGATTAAAAAAACGAACTATAGAAATCAAATAGAAATTATAGTTTACACCAATATTTTTAAACAACCTATCTAAAAGGCAAACCCACAACTCCACACAGCCTAACCAAAAAGTCTCAATTCAATACTAAAATTCAAATACACCCCCGTAATTGTTTTAAACGGTTCCTACAGGGGGCGGAGTTGGACGGCTGCATATGACAGCCCCCTCTTCGTACCCTTAGGGGTAACAATTTTTTGTAACACCCCGTGTTGAGCTCCCCTCTAGGGGGAACGGCGGGAATATTGTATCTTTACGTTAAAACTCCTTGGTCGGTATGTTTTGATTTTTGAATTATAGGATTATAATTGGAAGGGATTGGATCAGGAATGTTTTTAAATATCAAAATGAAACAGATAGGTAAATCGTTTACGAAAATTTGGATGGCTGAATCTCACGATCCTGTTAAAAATGAATAAAAATCTGACTATAGTAAAGTCAGATTTTTAACTAGAGACTGAGAGCAGTGGTGGTCCAGTGGTAACGGCCACGACTTACGAGTTGTAGGTCGTAGGTTCGAACCCTGATAGGCGCTTTACTTTGTGTAAATTAATTCATCGCCACTGCTCTCAAAACGGTGAAAAAAAACATCGTGAGGAAACCGGCATGTCCTAGAACCAAAAATTCGAAGACATGTGACATCTGCCAACCCGCTCTGAGCCCGCGTGGAAGATTACGGTCCACTCCCTCTCACAGAGAGGAGGCCTGTGTCCCAGCAGTGAGAACATTATAGGCTGATTATGTATACTAAACTAACCTGACTATCCTTCAGTCCCAGTTTCTCCGCCAGCTTCTTCCTATCAGGCTTGGAGATATACTTCTGTACCTGGAACCTCTTCTCGAGACCCTTGCGTTGAAGGTCTGAGAAGACAGCACGACGCATCATGCCGCGACGTGGTTTACCTGTGAAAAAGAGTTCTTTTGAAGAAATATTTACTGCCTGGTTTTTGGAAAGCCTATTTTAATGAATCTGTATAAACAAATGTATTGGGATGTTTTAGGCTAAGCATTATGCTGAGACGCAGGTGACGCAGGTCCACGCAGCGCAGGGGGCTTAAAACAGTGACTTTAGCAGAATCATAATAGGATAAATATTATGAATCATCGTAAAATGTCACAAACTGACAATTCATAATATGATCGGCGTGCGATTCATATTACGAAATAATTCATCTGATTGACAGTTTTCTATGGAGATTCATAGACTGGTCGACATAATATGAATTGCTTTTGTGTCAAATTAGAGGAATTGCTAATGACAGCTGGAAATTCAGGAAATGAAATGCTTTTAGAGGAATTGCTCAGGTGACCGTTTTAGGCCCACTAGGCAGAGTATATTATGAATCATCGTAAAATGTCACAAACTGACAATTCATAATATGATCTGCGTGTAATTCATATTAAGAAATAATTCATGTGTTTGACAGTTTTCTATGGAGATTCGTAAAATGGTCCAAAAATGATGAATGCTTATATTTATGTCAAATTAGAGGAATTGCTAATGACAGCTGAGATTCAGGAAATGAACTGCTTTTAGAGGAATTGCTAATGTGGCCGGTTTAGGCTCCCTGATAATCGCGCAATCGTTTGTGATTGTTTTTATCCATTTTTATGTGCTTTGAATTATGTTAGAAGCGCACAGGGAGCTTCAATCAATCGGCCTAGACTTTTCCCAACTATATTGGGGTCGGCTTCCAGTCTAACCGGATGCAGCTGAATACCAGTATTTTACATGGAGCGACTGACTGTCTGACCTCCACAACCCAGTAACTGGTAAGACTGGTTGTCAGACTTTCGGCCTTCTGACGACCCGTAATCACTGTCAAAGATCCACGAATGACAGCTGGGACCAACGGCTTAACGAGCTTTCCGAGCCACGGAGGAGTCTCGGTATGTAAAGATGGTCACTCATCCACGGACCAACCCCAGCAAGCGTAGCTTAACCTGATGGATCGACCCTTGCGGCTGTTATTACTTAGCGACGAGCTCCTCGAGCTGTCAGTACGTTCATGTATTACAAAATCTGCGCTGCGGGGACCTGCGTCACCAGCGTCTCAGCATAATGCCTAGCCTTATTATTGGTTGTCAATACTAACCTCTGGAACTATGTGCCCATGGGAAGCCTCCTGGTAACGGAAATACTTGTGTATGTGCTTGCGCTGGTCGAACTGTAACAAGACAACTGTATTACACACAACATAAAACTTCGCATAATCGTGTTTTTCTCTTCTTGTTCTCACACACTATTGTCTACATTTCTTTCTCATATCTCCTTTCGCAGGTGCTGGAAGAAATTTCTTAAGAAATAAGCAGTACCTTTGTACTCATGTTATAATTATGTCGTATCTCCATGTATTTTACTGTGTGTACATAAATAATAAAATAAATAAATAATAAATAAACATATTTTGATAAGTTTCAAGTTAATATAAAGGTTTCAAAATTCACGTTAATAAAAAAGTTTTTTTTTTTTTTTTTCTTAGCCTTTAGTGTGTTTCACTGCTGGGCAAAGGCCTCCACTTTTTAACCGACTTCTTCAAAAAGGAGGAGGTTCTCAATTCGTCTGTATGTTTTTTTTTTTTTGTATGTTTGTTACTCGATTACTCCGCCAATTATGAATCGATTTTGATGTTTTTGTATGGTAGGTCATGCTTCCAAGGAGGTCCCATATTAATTTGATTAACTTTGATTGCGTAGTTTTTGAGTTAGCTTTATACGTATTTTACCCACTTAGTTTATCTAGACGATGTATTCATTTACTCCTTCACTGTTATTTATATCAGCTAATGGTATTCGAATTTGTGTGGGGTAGGTACCGCAACTAAAAAGTGAAAAATAAAAACTTTTTACAAAAAAAAAAACGACTTCCAAAAAAACACTCAAAACTGAAAAATAAATTTAATGTCGGAAGTCGGTGGCAAAAACGAAAATTGAAAAGCAAAGACACCGACTTCCAAAATTAAAGTTATTTTTCAAGTCGGTTTTTTTTTTGTAAAAAGTTTTTCCTTCCAAATCTCTCTATTGTGTCCGATTTCTGGCCACGTTGGCCCCGCAAACAGGATTAGATCGTCACACCACCTTCGCCGCAAAAAAAGAGTTAAAATCTATACTTATAAGGCTGCTTTTCGACCAGAGATATGCTATGCTACGATGCGTTCGTCTAAAAGTGAACATTGTTGTTATGGCGACAGACTTAGATAAGATGGTGGTAGCTAACCAGGCGGACTTAGAACAAGCCCTACCACCAACCAAACCGAGTAGAAAATTTTGCAGTCACTGGGAATCCCTATAGATAACTAAAGGTTATAATCGTTTAAATGTGCTGGTACCTACTAAAATAGCTTTGGGATATGAAATATGTATACCCCATTTGAAATAAGATTAGACATTAAAACAAACCCTTTTACAGTCCGTTCAACCGATTTTGACTTCTATAACGTAGGCATAAGGATAACATTAAAAGCAAAAAAAGTTACACAATACCAACTATCTACTGCGGCTGCCATTTGTCATGTTACCAACGCAATAGAATTCAAAATCGGTTGAACGGAATGTAAAAAAGGCTTATCTATACGTCTAATCTTATTTCAAATGGAGTATAGGTAGAAAGTATCAATGCAAGCACGATAATATGAACTAGATACCTACTTCATATTTTTCTAAACAGCTATTAACGTAACCATAACGCCAATCAATTTTTTTTTATGCCGCCAAAATCCAATAACACTTTTTTTCAACAAACAGCAAAAATGGCAAAGGTACAAACGCATTCAGCCTAATACGCGCAAAAAGGGCGTGTATGCATTGTAAGACTTTTTGCACAATCGATCTTGTTTATTGAAAGGCTCACAATAGATTATGGAAAATAATATTAGTTGCTCCCGATTTTGCTCATATTACGATTGATCTAATTTGAGGGATTGAGCTTATTAACTTTTCTAGGTATAGATATTTGATGAGAGAATGATTGAATGAAAGATAGCTTATTGTGTCAGTCGTGTTTGGAATGTCATGCCAATAGGTACGACCGGAATACACGGTAGCTACAGCTGTCGATTACCTTCGGATGGTCATTGTCCCTTTCACACTTCTACCTACCCCATAGGTGATACAAATATTCATATTTAAATATGGACTCTCCTCAAAACCTACAGATATCTAGATAAAATAATATTATTCTGAGACCATTTTTACTGAATTATAGAAAAATATTCCCAAAAAATTACTTGAATATTAAAAGCTATTACTAAAGAACTGAACTAATAAAAACCATATAAAATACATTAAATATTAATTTTTCAACTATTACTTTGAGCCACCCTATAAAAAGGCGTGTTTATCTAATAGATTACTATAACAATAGGTTTGTTTTTATTTCTGTCCGTCAAATTGGGCGTGTCAGGCTTATTATCCGACGAATGTTACCATTACAAAAATCTGTTGACATAACCAACAATAGATGTCTATACTGGGAGGTCTGCTACAAAAAGTTTCAATTCATTGTCTATGGTCGATAAAAAAAGATTTAAATGTGAGTGTTTTATTATCTGTGGTTTTGAAAAAATGGCGTCGTTTGTTTGCAATAAAATAAAAAAGAGATTCTCACATACTATTTGTGTTGTGGATGTAACTACTTGATACAATTTCGTATTTTTTTGTGACGGTTCGGCTTAAGATGCTCAGTTTAGAACATGGCCACATTGTGCTCTTCGGGAATAAGATTAAAACGTAACCTCATCTTTTCTCATAAGTTGTGGGAGTTTTTTAGATTACTGGGTCTATTTTTCAAAAATTGTTTTTGCCGTCAAAGTAAACTCAATTATTTCAAATATTACCATTCACAGGCACTTTTGAATTGTCAAGGAGTCGGTCAGTCAGAAATATGAAGCTAGTCGCTGTCGGATTGCCGTCCCATCGTACTATGAAAGTTACGGATGAGAGAGTGCACCTGCGTCTGCGCACACATGGCCGTAATTCGGTCTGGAGAACTACTATAAACACTTTCGGACTTACCTAAGTATGGATGATGGCAGTGTGCTAGAAGATGTTGTAAGTGCTGATGCTGTACTGGTATCGGTCTGCTGGCAATAGGCTTGGCGATAGGCCATGGACTGCCCATTATCGGCTGCCGGTATTCTGTAATGGAAGATATTTTATTGTGAATATTTATACCTAATACTTAAAATTAAATGCTCAAAGGCGGCGGTAGAGGTGTACAGTTTTTAAAATAAAAATAATAGGCGATTAGAAGATGAGTATCGCTGAAAAATGTTAACCAATCTGATTCTAAAAGTTGGCAACGTCGCATATAGCTGCCAAATATTTACCTTTAATGATTAATTTGGCAACAAAACATTTTTAAATCTCTAGTTCCTGTCAAAAATTGTATGGAACATTGACAGAAAATAGAGATTTCAACATGTTTTGTCGTAAATGTTTCGCCAGTGCAATAAAATCACGGAACAGATTTTGATGAGGTTTTCACCAACGTTTAGAGAATTTATTCTAAGGTTTATGTGTATAATACGTTATTAATTTAATTTAATTATAAATTACAAATAACAAAGAAATCTCGATGTTTTGTCAAAAAAAAACCGTGCCATAAACAGGATCGGGTCGCTACAAATCAAATCAAATCAAAATCATTTATTTGCCTAATTACGGTACAGAAGGTTGGTAAAATGTACAAAATTGTTCTCTTATTCTGCTTTTAATTTCGGCGTGCAAATATAAAATAAAGTTACATTTTATTTAAATTCATTAATGATGATAATGTATTAAGTATTGAATTAAGTAAATGTCAATATAATGAAAAAAATAAACAAGTAATAATAAATGTCAATAATAATCATGTCATTAATGGGAGAGATTCGCCACACAATTTTAGTAATAATTTAGAAAGACCGTGCAATTTATACTCTAAAAACTCATGTACACTATACAAGCATTTTTCAATTAAAAACCTCGCCAAATTACTTTTTAACCGACTTCTTCAAAAAGGAGGAGGTTCTCAATTCGACTGTATGTTTTTTATTTTTTTGTATGTTTTTTACGCGATTACTCCGCCAATTATGAATCGATTTTGATGATTCTTTTTTTTATGGTAGGTCATGCTTCCGAGGTGGTCCCATATAAATTTTATTAACTATGCTTGGGTAGTTTTTGAGTTAGCGTCAATATTACGTATTTTTCCCACTTAGTTTATCTAGACGATGTTTTCATTTACTCCTTCACTGTTATTTTCATCAGCTAGTGGTATTCGAATTTGTGTGGGGTAGGTCCCACTACTAAAAAGTGAAAAATAAAAACTTTTAACAAAAAAAAAACGACTTCCAAAAAAATAACACTCAAAACTGAAAAATAACTTTAATTTCGGAAGTCGGTGGCAAAATACGAAAATTGAAAAGCAAAGAGAGAGAGTTTTGAGTGTTATTTTTTTGGAAGTCGGTTTTTTTTTTGTAAAAAGTTTTTTTTAATCTAGAGAATGGTAGCGTTTAATAGAAACTTGTACTGTACTTAGTGTACGTACTGTACTTCATTTCGTATATTTAAAGAACTTCCATGTAATATCAGAATATCCGTAATGCATTGTGCAACGTCGCCAACACAGTACCAAATTGACAGACATATTCATCACAGCGTGACGTCCATACACTCAATTGAGTTTCACATGGGTCAATATACAAGCCTAGCTTGTCTCAATATTACAGCGTGGACCTGCGGGCTAGCCGGCCAGCCAATTTCCATAGATGGGGGAACGTTGCCAATCAATCCAATGATACGCTTTGCTAAACTAAAATTATGGTTTGTATTTAGTCGTAAGACGTCTAATTTTCCATTTTGCTTTCCATAAAATATAATTGAAATATCTAATTTAATGATTGCGTTTCTTTTTGTGAACATCTAATAATTCCTATTTTATGGTTCAAAAAAGAATAAAAATATAAATACTTACAAGTAACTGCGACCATCTTGGATGTAGCGCTCGCTTCGCTCGCTCGGCTCGCGCTCTTGGTCACAGTTCTAACCTAACCAGTTTGATTGGGGTATCCTAGCTAGTAGTTATTGCGACCAACTGTGAGAAAATGTCAAAATAAATAAATAGAGGCTCAATAATATAAAAACGTTTGCATCATTAGAAGCCCAATAAGTTTTGAGAGATTCATTAATTTAAAAAGTGTACAAAAGTAAATAATTCGCACTTCTTGGTAATTTATATACAGGGTGTTAGTGTAGACACCGTTATCCTTGAAACTAGTGGTTTGGTGTCATCTATAATATACTTTTTCTATGGGACCAACTTTGAAATCGCAAAAAAAAAACATCTGTTCCATACATTTTGTCGATTTAAGTGAACACAATTGTATGGAACAGCAGATTTTTTTTGCATAGTAAAAGTATATTATAGATGACACCAAACCACTAGTTTCAAGGATAACGGTGTCTACCCTAACACCCAGTATAATCTTGGTAGTTTTGTTATGTGTGTATATTTTTAAACTTATATACTATATTTATGGTATCCCATAGATCTCGACGTTTTATAATGTCGTAAAAACCGTGAGAAGCAGGGGCGGGTCGCTAGTTCTATAATAAACTTCGTACCTAATACGTGAAAAAAATGTCGATATACGAAAACAAAAAAAAATTTCAAATCGCTCGCGCCATTTTCGAGTTTTTTTAACGACGGCAATTGATTTTTTTATATGCATAGATATAAGTAACAAAAGAAAATCTACGTAGGTACATTCCACAATCGAATAATAAATAAATGAATCTATCAAAGACTCGCGGATCGATATAAAATAATCAAAGTTGAACAGCTCAGTAATAGGATAACGACGTGATTACTATACAATGCTTGCTGGGAAGGGTGGGGGTGGTGCAAGTTGGGAACTGGCAGCGTCATAAAATATTTTTGATTTAAAAGCGTGTCCGTGGAGTTTCTTTCTCGTTTTTGCAATAGGAACCTTTATTAAACTTCTGAATGGGCAACTATTGTGTCCGGTTGATGACAATAGGCTCAGTCTATTTTATAATCTCGTAGACTAATTTGACATTTAAAGTGATTGTTGTTTGTTTTTTTAATGTAGAGTTTGACATTTGCACCTGTCAAATTAGTCTACGAGATTAAAAAACAGACTTCTGACTGACTCCTTGACAATTCGAACAGATCAAGTTATAAATAAACTTCTTCCCTAAAACACAACAAACACAAATATTTCTGACGGTTCTACGTTTGTAACCAATTTTTAAGTCTTAACTTTATTAGTTAAGACTTAAATTGGTTACAAAAGTAGAACCGTTTACTCTAAAATATCCTTCACCTTTAAAATTAATTAAGAAACACACATACCATTACAAGCATCTTTCAAATCCACAACTCCTTAAACACAAAATATTCTTACATCTTCATCAATCAATTCGTTAATTGATTTAATCAAACTCAAACTGCTTTGAGTTTGAGTCAAAGCATTTATTTCAAATAAACCAATTACAGGTACTTTTTAATTGTCAAGGGGTCGGTCAGTCAAAAAAATGAAGCTAGTTGCCCATTCCAAAGCGTAGTAGGTTCCTATGGAGAAGAACGGGCAAGAAACTCCACGGACACTCTTTTAAATCAAAATTTTGTTACAATATATTACTATATATTGTATATTTTGTTACAATGTACAATATGTAGTAAATGGTAGCTTTAAGGTAGGTAAGTACGTAGTGCTCACATATGTGCTATGAAATTATACAATACTAGGAGATTGAATTTATACAATGCCAAGATAGTCTTTACAATATTCAGCAGCTCCAACAATATTTTCGAATGCCATTAGTTTATGCTGGAGCAGCGCTAAGCCAAGCATTTTTGTCAGCGATGTAATCCCCCAATTTATAATATGCTTGGTGGCATAGTGTACGTTTTACCCATGATAATGCAGTAAACGTAACCTTTATGAATTATTGAATAACAGTCATAAAATAATAATAGGTATGTATAAAAAATAGTATACAAAAAAGCTGGACAGAACCACAGTGCATCAAAAAATTCAAATCAATTCCGAGTGGTAGATACTTAGTTCCAGAGATTAGCGCGTTCCAACAAAAAAAAACAAAACTTTTGCTTATGCGCGCAATTTGTTCCCCCACGTCGCATCGCATCGCCCGCCCGCGTTATTAGTTCGTTTTCGCATAGCGTTCTTTCTGGCTTTTTCGTGTTGTTAAATAGTCTATATCTATAGGCTTGCTCAAGAATTGGGCTTTCAAATACAAAAAGAATTTTTCAAATCCGAGTAGCAGTTCCAGAGATTAGCGCGTTCACAAACGCTTCAGCTTTATTATATGTGTTAAGGACCAAGTGATATTTTTTTTTTTTTTTTTAACTATGCCCCACACTAGGAATTTCTTCCTGTATCGTGGGTGCGTTTACAAACATAGAAACTCACATACACTAACACCCAGACCCGGAACAACTACTTGCAGATCATACAAATATTTGTTCCGTGCGGGAATCGAACCCACGACACGTTGCGCAGCAGTCCATCGCTAAGCCACTGCGCCAACCGTGTCGTCAAGTCATACACACTAATCACAACTTTT
This sequence comes from Lithophane ornitopus, assembly GCA_948473465.1. Lineage (NCBI taxonomy): Eukaryota > Metazoa > Arthropoda > Insecta > Lepidoptera > Noctuidae > Lithophane > Lithophane ornitopus. The sequence goes on along the minus strand of OX419642.1, from coordinate 2,228,334 downwards.
ATTTTGGTTCCGTAGTCAGCAAGGAACCCTTATAGTTTCGCCATGTCCATCTGTCTAATGTCTAGTAAATCATTTTTTTAAAGAGTAACGGCGGAGTTTCTTGCCCATTCTTCTCCATACGAAAACTAACTTTTGGAAGGGGCAACTAGAATCAGTTCTATTTCTTAGTTTTTGACGTTCAAAAGTGTTTTTAATGTGCCTATTTGAAATAAATGATTTGACTTTGACTTCCAAGGCTTAGCTCGCCGCCAGAGATGAGAGAGTGATTATTAGGGCGTTATAAAAAATGCCCGGGCAGTTTGAAAAATGCCCAATATGAGAGTATGATAACAACTATTGAAATAATCGTCCGGGCATTTTTTATTACTTGGTCCATAACATATGTATTAGTATAGATTTACAAAACCCGCCCCCTCCCGCTACTTGTACCACTCGCACCCTGATTTCTTACCGCCCAGTACTGTCAAAGACACGCTGCCATTATATATTGTGGAGCCTTTGTGACGTCATTAATCATCGCGATCCCTTGCTTTAGATTTAAACTATTATGTGCTGTTATGGTGGAGTACTTTAATATGGATAAATTAGGTATTTTGTACTTACATTTGAATACTAGTTTATCTATTATAAAGGCAGCAGTGGTGGCCCAGTGGTAACGGCCACGACTTACGAGTTGTAGGTCGTAGGTTCGAACCCTGACCGGCGCTTTACTTTGTGTGGTAATGGCCACGACTTACGAGTTGTAGGTCGTAGGTTCGAACCCTGACAGGCGTTTTACTTTGTGTAAATTATTTCATCGCCACTGCTCTCAAAACGGTGAAGGAAAACATCGTGAGGAAACCGGCATGTCCTAGAACAAAAAATTCGAAGACATGTGACATCTACCAACCCGCACTGAGCCCGCGTGGTTGATTACGGCCCGCTTCCTCTCACAGAGAGGAGGCCTGTGTCCCAGCAGTGGGAACATTATAGGCTGATTATGCTTATACTATTATAAAGGAGATCATTCACCGTCCATACATTTTTGGGCTATATTTGTGAAAGTGCCGGCCAAACAAAAAAAAAAAAGCTATATTCCGAAAGAGTACGTTTTTCTCTTAATTTTTTATTACTACAAGCTATTACTTTAATTACATAACTATTAATTATTTTAACTAAAACATATTGAAAACAATATTTTTCAAATCGTTTATCAGCGCAGGAAATTACCCTATAGATTTGGTCTAATCGTGAAAAGTGAAGAGAATCACATGTGGAATAAATCTTTTTTTTGTTTCATAATTTAGCCCAAAATGAATGATGTCCGTCGCTTTTCGTGTTTGTCTGTATGACCGTTGTTCTTCTAAACCACGCAACAGATTTTGATGAGGTTTTCACCATCGTTTAGAGAATTTATTCCGGTAGGTTTATGTGTATAATACGTTAGTGTTAAAGTTACATATAACTAAGAAATCTCGATGTTTTGTCAAGTCGTAAAAACGGTGCGAAACAGGAGCGAGTCGCTAGTAAATGATATTTATTTCGGTAAATTGGTCCAAACAACACTTTCACACTTCAAAATTAAATTATATTTTAAAACTACATGAGTTCGGTGTTCCCTAACCGACTACTTGGAGAAGAAGGACCGAAACAAACTCATCTTGGTCAGGCCATAATGAGGACCACGCAGATCAGAGTTTGAGAGGTCTTTCGTGGGAAGACACTGTACTACACAGATATGAGTGGAGCTTGTTAAGTTTTTTATTTAATGATCAGGAAATGTCTGGAATGTTTATTTCTCATGCGAAATTGCTGTAAAGATACTGAATAATAAAACGATTGAAAAATCCCGACGGCAAGGCGGATGCGGCGACGCGACGCGACGCGGCGACGTGCGACGGTCCACCAAATACTAAGAGGTTTATTTATAAACATTGTAATGATTAGCGACGGATCAACCATACATTTTTGACGTTTGAACATCACTTAACTTTAAAAGCAACGTTTATAAATAAACCCCCAAGTCTTTACAACTTTCTGGCGCCTATTAGGTACCAGCATCACCTGGACGATTCCTGGATGTTTCTGGAGTAATTGCAGCCGTGCGGCAGCAATTACTCCACGTAATAACAACCGCACGGGTCGATCCATCAGGTTAAGCTACGCTTGCCGGGGTTGGTCCGTGGATGGGTGACCATCTTTACATACCGAGACTCCTCCATGCCTCGGAACGCACGTTAAGTCGTTGGTCCCGGCTGTCATTTGTGGATCTTTGACAGTCGTCAGAAGCCCGTAAGTCTGACAAGCAGTCTTACCAGGGGGTATCGTATTACCCAGTTACTGGGTTGTGGAGGTCAGATAGGCAGTCGCTCCATGTAAAATACTGGTATTCAGCTGCATCCAGTTAGACTGGAACCCGACCCTAACATAGTTGGGAAAAGGCTAGGCAGATTGTGATGATCACCGAGAGGATAATACTACGTTTTCATTCTTCGAGACAAAGTTAAAAATGTCATATGCTTCAATTTTCCCTACAACTATACTCCATTTGAAATAAGATTAGACGTATAGATAAGCCGTTTTTACATTCCGTTCAACCGATTTTGAATTCTATTGCGTTAGTGGCATGACAAATGGCAGCCGCAGTAGATAGTTGGTATTGTGTAACTTTTTTTGATTTTAATGCTATCCTTATGCCTACGGTATAGAAGTCAAAATCGGTTGAATGGACTGTAAAAGGGTTTGTTTTAATGTCTAATCTTATTTCAAATGGGGTATAAGTACCCAGAACACAGGGGTGCTGTTTGCCCAATGATTTTATGATATTTTGCTGATAGGCTGATAATTAGGAGTGAGGCATATTTATCGTCACAGATAGAAATCACAGATATTAAAAAATAGCAGATAACAGTTGCTCCTGCGATAAAAAATTACTGTTACTTAAAATCACAGCTCCTCAAGACTGTTACCGCGGCTATTACTGTTAAAACTTCGGATACGATTTTCGACTTTAACGAAAAGAAATAAAGAAGATATTCAATTAAATACGTATTTATCATCCGTACAAAAATAACAGACTGTTATTTTATAACAGATAGATACGATTTTCGACTTTAAACCAAAAGAAATAAAGAAGATATTCGATTGAGATTTAAATACGTATTTATCGTCCGTACAAAAATAACGGGCTGCGTATTTATCGTCCGTGCAAAAATAACAGGCTGTGATTTAATAACAGATATTTGGAGCTGTGATTTTTTTGTCACAGTCACAGTGATAACAGATATCGTGTTTAACCTGTTACAACCCATCTCTACTGATAATTAGCGAACCAAGGTCAAACACTGCTAACAACAGATTTAAAACCGGCCAAGGGCGAGTCGGGCTCGCGCACGAAGGGTACCGGACCATATAAAAACGGCAAAAAAAAAAAATATTAAATATTTATTTTATTCTGTATTTTAGTATAGCGGCAACAGATATTCATCATCTGTGAAAATTTCAACTGTCTAGCTATCACGGTTCATGAGATACAGCCTGGTGACAGACGGACAGACAGACAGCGGAGCCTTAATAATAGGGTCCCGTTTTACCCTTTGGGTACGGAACCCTAAAAACTAGTTAATTGATCAGAGAAGAAGATTGAAATGTCTCGCTGATGGTGGCGCGTATGTTGGATCATTTAGCTCCCTTCAAAATGGTTGAGCTGAATGGTGCTGATCCATGCGTCTTGTTTGTGAACGGGCGCCGTCAGTTGTGACTGGTCATCTCTTAGCTGCCATGGCTTATTTTAATTGTTGAATTGATTTTTTGTTATATTTGCGGACGCTTTTAACGTGCTTTCTCCATTGTTCTCACATGTATAATTTCAACATGAATTATGTAACCAATTTTTTTGTATCAGAGTGTCCGTGGAGTTTCTTGCCCGTTCCATAGGTAACTACTACGCTTTGGAATGGACAACTAGCTTCATATTTCTGACTGACGACTCCTTGACAATTCAAAAGTGCCTGTAAATGGTTTAATTGAAATAAATGCTTTGAGTTTGAGTTTCATTTTGAGAGAATTGACCAGCCCAAGACTTATACAAAACATTTATCAGCTCGTTAATTGATCAGAGATTTGACCAGACAAACAGTACCTACCCATGGGTAAGTAATCGCTAAAATGCATTCAAAATTATCCCCTACATACATAGGCTTATTAAAAAGAGGCGTACCCAACATAAATTAACTATAACAAACGATCCATTAACAATAACAAATACAGAACGTTATTTTAACGCAACCAAAACGGGCTTAAAAAGATATAAAACCTTTTGTTAACAGATCAAAACTATCTTTTTTATCCTCTATTATGTCTATGGATTATGTTCTGTTTGCTTTGCATTATGGTTTTATTGTCGATGGTCGTTTTTTTTTTGTTTTCTCAAGTGTTGCCAGTATTTTTGCGATGCGCTTTTTTTTGTTAAAGGAGTTTTTAATAAGGTTTTCAAAGAATGCTATGTGAGTTCATAATTCCTATTGTGTGTGTGTTTAGTTTCTTTTGTATTCCGTGGTTGAAGAGGGATATTGGTCTTCTTAGATCATTTCGAGCTCGATTTACTTCAATGAGCAATTAATTGCCTTGGATTCTGATCTGGAGCAATTATCTGCGTCTTTATTGCCACTCAACTATTGAAGCTGTTTTAAATGTAAATAAAACAGCTGCTAATTCTAATATCGCACATAACTTGCTGCCAACCCATTCAATTAGATTATTAACACTTTTGTAAATATTTTCAACACAATGTAGGTAAATAAATGACTTTTATTTATTTTTAAGCGACTTCTTCAAAAACTTATTCTTGCTTTTAATGCTATCCTTATGCCTACGGTATAGAAGTCAAAATCGGTTGAACGGACTGTAAAAGGGTTTGTTTTAATGTCTAATCTTATTTCAAATGGGGTATAGTGATAGTGATGCCTGACCATATCAGAAATGCACATTGTGCGGGAACGCTTTTCCTACGCCCGTCCTTTTGATGCACCCTGCAGGTCGCATCTTAGACACCTCCTTAAATCCCCTCCCCACTCGACTGACTTTTACTCCTACTCTTTCACTGTGCACGCGGTTCGGTTCGGTATTCGGGTAGTTCGGGTATTCACTTCCACCTGACATCAGGGACTGCCAAACTGTTGCAGTATTTAAAAGAAGAGTGAAAGAACACTGGCTATCCATTTCGTCATAGTTGCATAGTTATTTTAAATTAAGTACATTGTAATTATATATTAGGTCTTTACCTATGAAATTGCCGTTCTGCAGTACTGGCCATTTCAAATCAAAATAATTTTTGTTTGGCTAAGAATTCTAATTTAAAATTTATTTTATTTTAAAAACATGGTTTTTTTTTTCCAAAAGTAGTCATTTCTTTATTGATTAGTGTTACATTTTCATCGCATTTCAATCTTTTTCGTCATCATGGATACGTTAAAAATTCGAGTAATTATGGAATATGAGTACCGTCGTGGCAGCAACGCGGCACAAGCGGCACGCAACATCAACGACGTTTACGGAGCTAACACTACAAACCAACGCACCACCTGTTATTGGTTTGCTCGCTTCCGTTCTGGAAATTTCGACCTGAAAAATGAACCTCGCGGTCGTCCGAAGACTTTGGTCGACAATGACGAATTAAAGGCGATTGTGGAAGCTGATGATACACAATCTACGGCTGAATTAGCAGCAGCTTTCGACGTTAGCGTCAAAACAATATTGGTCCATTTGCGTCAAATTGGCAAGGTAAAAAAGCTTGACAAATGGGTGCCCCACGAACTCAATGATCGCCAGCGCGAAGTACGCGTCGAGACGTGCCTTGCACTGCTCAACAGACACACAAATGAAGGAATTTTGAACCGCATTGTTACCTGCGATGAAAAATGGATTCTGTTTGATAACCGCAAGCGCTCAGCAAGTTGGTTGGATCCCGGTTCAGCACCTAAACAATGCCCTAAACGAAAACTTACCCCTAGAAAAGTGATGGTCACTGTTTGGTGGTCTAGCGCCGGTGTGATTCATCACAGCTTCTTACCAAACGGGGTGAGCATTACTGCAGATGTGTACTGTGAAGAACTGAACACAATGATGGAGAAGCTGGCGCATCTCCAACCAGCATTGGTCAATCGCTCGTCTCCGTTGCTCCTGCACGACAACGCGCGACCTCATACTGCACAGCAGACGGTCTCCAAGTTGCAAGAACTGGGGTTGGAAGCTCTCCGTCATCCGCCCTACTCACCAGACCTTGCGCCTACAGACTACTACTTTTTCCAGAATTTGGATAACTTCTTGGCGGGAAAAAAATTCAATACCCGAGAGGCAGTACAAAATGCCTTTGAAGAATTTGTTGCTTCCCGTCCAGCTGATTTCTTTAAGAAGGGCATCAATAAACTGCCACTGCGATGGCAAAGATGCATTGATTGCATGGGTGATTACTTCGATTAATACAAATAAAAAATTCATGAAAAAAATTCGTTTAAATTTTTTCATACAAAACGGCAATTTCATAGGTAAAGACCTATTATTATTATATTTTTTTTTGTGATATTTATTTTAGGAGTATGTATGTAAGTATATTCTCATATTGTATGTTTATATTTAAATTAGTGAATTGTTTCTCTTCTACTCTTACACACGTTGTCTACATCTCTTCTATCTACTTTCTTATCGCAGGTATGCTGGAAGAGATTTCTTTGTTTATACAATGCCTTTGTACGTATTTTTCTGTTCCTTTCTTGTTGTCTGTATTTATATGTGTGTGCATAAATAGTTAAATTGTTGGTAATTACTAATCAAAAGTCATACAAACTAGGCTAACATTCAGCACTTTTTGAACGTCAAAATTACAAATAAGACAGTCCCCCAAAAACGCCCCCTCTTCACCACTTCCTAGTGCTTTAGCTGGGAAGAAGAAGTGCTGCAACAAGCTCCCCAGCATCATTCCCATGCGTTAAAAATGTGTTTTTATTATGGTGACACAAGCATCGGTTGTGCAACTTCCTTTGGTGAAACCATACTGTTGATCGTGTAGGATGTTATTACGATTAAAATGATTGATTTCCAAACACCTTGCTGAAAACCGGCAAAACTAATACGGGTCTATAATTATTAGTGTCTTTGCTGTCCCCGGATTTGAAAAGCGGATGTGAAAAGCGGTGCAAAAGTAAGTACTTATTTTTACCCGACTACGGCGAAGAAAAAAGGAGGGATATGATTTTGACCGGTATGTATGTATGTATGTATGTTCATCTGTTCCCTCATATCTTCTAAAGGACTCATCACAATTTGACAAATGAGGTATCGTTGGAAGCGTCTTGATCGTCCGCTGGTTATAGGCTATGTGACGTCACATTAAAAATGGCGCCCTCTACAGGACATATAATTAGGAACTAAAAAAAAATATTGTTTAATCGTACCATGTTGGGTATCAAATGAAAGGGCTTAATGAGCACATTTCAAAAATATAAATATTATAACCCCAAAAGAATAAAAAAAATATTAAAGTAATAAAAACTAAAACCCAACTACGACTAAAAAGGTATAACAAGACACCACAGACAGACAAATTAAAAATCCGGAGTCACACGTAATCTGTTCGATTTATGCCCTAACACGTGTCTATTTAGTCGTAGTTGGGTTTTAGTTTTTATTACTTTAATTATATCTTATATTAAGTACTTTATTTTACTATCATGCGTGTGTGTATGAACTTATTGTGTGTGTGTATGTGTTTAAGTGTGAGAAAGGGCCAGCATTAATACCTAAACAAACGAAAATTAAAAATACTACCACGTTCTCAATCTCCGATAATACCAAATTATCCAATTGCAAACATTCAAAATCCCAAATAACCTATCAGAAACATTCAGGAAATCAACCCCTATATTATTATAATAAAATAATTAAAATCACACCGGGGTGAAACGTTTTAAATCGTTAACCGTTCGGGGTGTTTCGGGGTAAACTTTTCCGGGATAACGCCTTCACCCCTGGGGGGTGAATTTTCTTCACCTTAATCGGCTGAGCATATTTTCTGGATACGTGGGTTCTTGAGGGTGAGATAAGTGTTGCAAAGATTTCACGGATATATTTTAGTGCCGGTAGAATAACCCTCTTATTCATAAATATTGCTTAAATTTAAGTGACGTTTAAACGTCAAAAATATGTGGTTAAACAAACGCTAATCATTGGTGCCGATTCTGTTGTTCACAAACTAAACTAAATTTAAGTTCAGTGCATCTTTTTCTTTCTATTTCATTATGAAAACGACAGAAGATACATTTTAATTTAGTCCTGTCAAACTTTCACTACTCCATACAAGTTTAGACGCGATTAAAAACTTGCCTTCTAAAATTACGTCAATTTACGTCAGGCGCTGATTAATTTGACAGGACTAAACAAAAATTTATCTTCTGTCCTTTTCATAATGAAATAGAAAGAAAAAGATGCACTGAACTTAAATTTTAGTTTAGTTTGTGAACAACAGAATCGGCACCATTACTTAACTTTATACAACGTTTATGATTATGAGGATTAGATATTATAATAAAGAAATCTCCAAACGGCTGTTTGACACTTCCCGTGAACCAAGGGCTGGCTTTTACCTTGGTCAGAGGCATTGCCATACAACGTGGTAATGCCGCCAGTCTCTTGGGTACATTATCAGCCGACAGCGATGAGGAGGAACGCTTTGCACCTTTACATTGAAATGGCTGCCCAACATAGTACTTTTGACAGACAATTTTTTTATTTTTTTTTAAATTCCAGCCCATTTGTAAATTCCACTCCTCAATTTTTCGATGCCATATTTTAGCTAATTGTTTATTTGCATAGTTAGTTTTAATCAGTCATTAATTTATTAGGTATATGTGGTTATTTATGTACATTTTATTATATTCTGAATTAATAAATGAACTACATAAAAGAGAACGTTTTAGTTTTATTAATAAATGAAATACATAAAAGAGAATGTTTTAGATTTTCCATTTACACATTCATATATCATAAACTCACGCCATCTTACCATGGGGGAAAGCAGAAACCACAAAACGCAATCTACTACGATCCTTACAATTAACATATTCCTTTCAATTCGTTTACGTTTATACATCCGCACCCTAATTACGTAATACACGATCAATCACAATCTGAATCGGTTTGAAACAAATTGCTATTCCAGTGCTTCATAAGTTCGAAAAAGAATCTGCTCAACAACGTAAATAACGCAATGAATGTTGTTGAACTGTCAAAATGAAATAAATTAGACTTAATCGGTTACGAAAATAAGTTACGCAATTAGATTGGTGGTCATACAGCCTTTTATCAACTGCGTTGGGGTCGGCTTCCAGTCTAACCGGATGCAGCAAAAACCAGTATTTTACATGAAGCGACTGCCTGTCTGACCTTCGCAACCACGTACTGGGTAACACGATATCCCTTGGCAAGTCTGATTGTAGAACCGAAAAACAAAAAACATCTTTCTTAAAACATATATTGGAAATTAAATTAAAATAATAGTAAAGAAAAAATGTAATAGCTGGAAGCATTTTTTACATGCTCAACACATTAATTTAATATTAAAGGATACAATGAAAAAAAATACTGTAATCAAAATCCAAAAAGGTTAATAACGTAACAGCAACGTTATTCAATTAACCGCTACCCGAAAAACGATTGAGTCGCCGTACCTGAATAACGGCTATTTGGCGCCAATTTTTCGCGGGAAAGTGAGAAAATAATTGATTTCGGCGAGGGGACGAATTTTATTGGACCCTCCCGAATCCCGCCGGGCTTACGATTGTCGCATCTAATTTCTTTGTGATTATGTCCTCAGTTTATTGTTTGGAAGTGGTTTTTTTTTATTGTGGGCTACTTTGTAATTGGGAAATATTGGAAAGAAAACGGTGTTCTTAATATTCTGTGGTAGGATGCTGAAGTTGCCGTCGCATCGCATTGTTTAAAAAATTAGTTCAGTAGGTTAGGCGTTACGGTGGAACACACGTAAATACAAACATACATACACACACAGACTGCTAAAATCATAACTCTTCCTTCTGGCTTTGCCGTAGTCGGGTAAAAAGTCGTAGTTGATCTCAATACGACTATAGAAAGTTAAATGATACCTATCGATATAACATATGTTCAGTTATATTCGCATCAACCAATAAGTTAGAAAAAAACAAGCTGTGCTTCCCCGCGTAACATCAAGACGAAAAACGAAGGATGGTAAATAGTCAGACTATTTACCATCCTTCGTTTTTCGTCTTGATGTTACAATGACAAAAAAATGTGAATTCTATAAGGTAAACGAATTGTCAAATCTGCCAAATATTTCAAGTATAAGTCAAATAATTCATTTCAATTAGGCACATAAATAAGCCACTTTTGAACGTCAAAAACAAAGAAATAGAACTGATTCTAGTCGCCCCTTCCAAAAGGTAGTTTTACAATATTTTGTATACATCAATTATTATAATTATATGTGAAGACGATGCATATTTAATTTATTCACAACCCAGTTACCCGGTAATATGCACGAAACATTTTACTGGGTAACCGGGTTGTGGAGAGCAGATAGCCACCCAGTCGCTCCTTGTATAATTGTATAATACACATGATATTCAGCTGAATCCGGTAAAACTGGAAACCAACCCCAAAATAGTTGGAAAAAGGCTAGACACACGATGATTCGCGCATATTACTCTTTTCCATGAGTAATTTTTCAATAGAAGTTATATACATTTTTTGTCATGAAAAAAAACCTCGTCAAATCTGTTGACTACATAATGAACCTGCCAGTTCTCTGTCTGTTACGACACGTATAAATGGTGACATAAAACAATTTACCAGGCAGGCTTGTTACGAATATTAACGTCACAATACGTACTGCGGTTACCTGTGTGTTCCAGACATATTATGTTACGTTTCAGAATTATGCTACTGAATACTGCTAGCCTATGGAACTTTCACCGTAAAGAGTAACCGTAATTTTTTTATGTACAATAATTTGGATGGCAGATTGTCTTGTTTTGCTAATTTTATTACCAGCCTAATTTTCTATACTCTCTCTCTTCTATATCTAGACAAGGGATATTTCGGATAAGTTATGTCAAGCTACTTTACCGTGCATTCGCAATTTCTTAACATCAATCTTAATGTTCTTAGTAAAGCATGAAAAATCTACTATTTCGTTAATAAGAATAGAATTGGGCTTAATATAGTTCCCAGAGAGACTCCAAAAATATTTAAATGTAGATAACATTTACTGCTTAATGTTTGTGTACCGCAATGTTAAAATGATGGATTCGTGACGAACATGAAGGAAACCCACTCCTAAAAATTATCAGATTCAGTCATATGCCTTTTAAAGGTTCAAGAAGTTTTGTTTCAATATATTAAGTACATTGTACATGCAAAAATGTGTATCATCTTTTCAATGACACTAACTCAGTACCCAAAAGCAAGCAACATACCCTTATTATGGAATATGGAAGTGACAATCCCTTCTACCTACCCCAATGGCAGAAACCCTGAAATTTACATACACATACTTAAATAAAATTCATCCTAACCCGCCGACCGCAATCGACAATTTCCGTGGAAACCCGAACGCGTTATCGCGTTGCCATTGGCTCGTTTAAATTCAGAACGTGTCTGCGGTCGTGTGCAACGGGCGCGGAGTGTTTCAAAATTGGAACGCAAACATTTAACAGGTGTAGAACATTTAGTGAGTACGTTAGTGGTAATTTGTACTTATAGTTTTGTGCGTATGCGTGTGTTGTTACTGGTAATGTTACTACATTGTGTGGAAACATGTGTTTATATGGGTTTCCGTTTGATTTGGAAATGTTAGGAAAATCTATGTCATTATAATGATGCCGGTAAAAAACTCTATTTAAAACTGAACAAATATTCGCCACTGGATTTTACGTCTCAACAATATTTTGAGGAGAATTAACGAGAAGCATATTTGAAATAATGTAGGCAATCGAGCTATTTATGATGCTGGATTTTTAGAATCATTTAAACAATGAAACACAATCATTGAATTGAAAGAGCTGACTGCCTTCGGCCAGCTGTGGGATGATGTACCCTGACAGTAACCAGTATAAAGAAGTATCAATCAAAGAGCAAGAAAGTCTGAACAATTTCCTTGCTTGAGTAATACTCAAAGCACTTATTTCAATTAAACCAATTACAGGCACTTTTAAAGGTCGGTCAGTCAAAGATATGAAGGTAGTTGCCCATTCCGTAGTAGGTTCCTATGGAGAAGAAGAACTGGCAAGAAACTGCGGGAAATATGCGAGAAAGAGACTATATACCTACCACCTCGCATAATATCCAGCCATAAATACTTTATTTAAATAAGAATACAAGGAAATCCTCCGCTCCAACACTAACACAAAATCCTAAAACTTATACCATAAACGCTCACCCCTTTTCACCCCCAACCATTAACTTTTACATAACAACTTCAGGCACCAGCAATCACGTACAGCCTAAACTAACAAAATAATAATTTACCCCACCTGTTACTAAAGAAAAAGTATCCGTCCCAATCATTCGATAATCGAATCGAACTTACTAAAACGATATCCATGGCAAACTTTACGACGGCGATAAAAAAATCCGATTCGGAATATCGACTAATATATACTTGGACAAAAATAAAGTTTGCACACGAAAAAAGCTTTGTGTCAAACAAACTAAGGTTGAATATCGTCTGTTTCGGATGTAAAAGTACATTGGCAGTAAAACGTAGTGAGTGAACGTTTCGTATTCGAATATGATCGCAATATGGCGGCAATGACATGTTAATATGAGCCCAGGGACCGATATGCATAATTTTATAACTCCCGATTCAGAATTTTGCTTTTCTTCTCTTATTTCTTGTGTTAGCAGATGTTGTAATATAGATTTTTGGCGCGACTTCGCTTCGGTTTGTCGAGGTTATTGGAAATTGTTAAAAGATATCTTATTGAGCTTACCGCAGCATTGTCGATCATTTTAGGACCTGAATTTGAAGCACGTGTCAAATTTATCTCTTTAGCTTTATCGAGACCTCAGACCAAATAAAAACCAAGACAGAGCGCTGTCAACAGTGACGTGAGGCCGGTTTCGTAAACATGTGTGCACATATTTTGGTGTAGTTTGATTGTAAATGGTTATAAATGTGTGCGTTTGAGCGTGTATGCACAGAGCGGTGGTGTAGTTTTGGCATGCTTCACTGTATTGTTCGCAGGGCTCTGTCTTGGTTTTTTATTTGGTCTGAGATCGAGACAAATAATCCCTGCTCTTGTCTCAATTTGTTATAATGATCTCATACAACTCTTATAGCCTTCATCTTTGAGGTCACCCAATTATTCCTAGCCATTTATTTTATCCTCTACAGTGGGCCTGCATCTCATCTGATGGTAAGTGATGATCAGGCCGAAGGTGGAAGGGAGCTTCACCCAGAATCCTCAACCACAGAGGAACTGGCTATCTGACCTCTAACTGCCGAAACACAACAATGCTGTTAACATTGTTGTTATGGCGACCAGATTTCTAATATGTTTCTAAGCAAAGATTTCGTATACCTAGACTAATGTAACATCGTAAAAAGAAACCCCCACAAAAGAAACGTATCTCCCAGCCTCTAAAACTATTATATTTCCTACCAACAACACTATCTTTATTTCCCAGTAATTGCTTCGTTCCTAATATCGGCAGACAATAAGGCCGTATCAACGGAACGACATCAATAATAAAATAATATAAAAAGTAACTTACTTCCCAGCGTTATGTTAGGAAAAGGACATATTAATTTCGTTGGTAACCCCTCGAATTATATCTATCTCTTTCTTGGGAACACAGTTATGTATAGCGCTGTCTCGCTCCCGCCCCCGCGCTTAAGTGTCCGGCCAGATGTTGCCAACATTTTATTGAAAAACTCCCCGAAGCCATATTGCTACTTGCCTTCAGTGAATTAAGATGTAGCAACGATATAACGTTATTGTACCGTTATTAACGTGTTATTTTCGTTTTTATAGTTTGTTTTTTCGGGAAGTTAATTAATTTCTTTATTTTGACGTAACATTGGGATGGCGATATTAATTCTTGCCATTGGGATATTACTAAATATTGCTAATACAGATATGAAAATGAAATGGCTATTTAAAGTTAATATTTCAATGATTTAAAATAGTACATTTTCTAAGATAAAATCGTGTGTTTCTGCCATCAGGCCAAGTATCATCATCAGCAAACAGAAAAGTGTCATCTGCATTAAAATTAAAAACCGGCCAAGTGCGAGTCGGACTCGCGCACGAAGGGTTCCGTACCATTATCTATAAAAACGGTAAAAAAATCACGTTTATTGTATGGGAGCCCCCTTAAATATTTATTTTATTCTTTTTTTTAGTGTTTGTTGTTATAGCGGCAATAGAAATACATCATCTGTGAAAATTTCAACTGTCTAACTATCACGGTTCATGAGATACAGACTGATAGACAGATAGACAGACAGACAGTCAGACAGAGAGCGGAGCCTTAGTAATAGGGTCCCGTTTTACCCTTTGGGTACGGAACCACAAAAAACAGTTCTCATTACTGTTCACTTCAGTTCCGTTTTCATTTCATTGACGGCCTTGTTAGTCTAATGGCGGCAAAGTGTTATTAGATTTTTCTGTAAGGAATTTTTCAGTAGCGGCCCGGTGTCTGGATTTGTGCCGAGTTGATGGCAATAGGCTCGCCCCCTATTACATGGGACTTAAACATAACTGGCGAAATGTGGGTGTACTATAGGAACACCTCTGCCCAACCCTTCGGGGAATACAGGCGTGATGCAGTTCTCATTTCAAATATACGATTTAGATTAAAATAATTCGTGTGATGATGAAGGAATTTTGTCATTTTTTCTTCCGTCACAAAAAGGCATGAGTGAAAAAAAAAAGTTCCACTATAATCAGGAACCTTTTCTTGTGTACATATTACTTTTAACAACAGAGGGCCTAGACCAGTGACAATCGCTTCGAAAGCGTTTCGTATTTCTAAAACGACTTTCAACAGGATTGACGTAAGCTTTTCGATAGCTTATGTCAGTCCTATACATTTTTGCCTTTTCCATCATCGTTATCGCTGATAGAATGTCACTTTGTCTAAAATAGATAAACATATCGTCCAGATATACCAAGTACCCACGTCGTTTCACATTCCCGAGGCAGTGAAAATAGAGAAAAAGAATTTTCTCAGATATGAGACCTAGATAGATCGATTTTTCGCCGCCGTAAACCCCTATTGCAACTTTTATCGAAATCGTTAGAGCTGTTTTTGAGAACGTGATATGGTACACTATATAGGTATACAAATATTGCTCATTAATATAGGATACAATCAATACAATTTGTCAAAAACAATATACTATTGCCCCAATATGCCCAAAGAACGAATATCATATATACACATCATTTCTATGTCCAGATAACTTCATTTTTAACCGACTTCAAAAAGGAGTTCGACTGTGTTTTTTTTGTATGTTTGTTACGCGATTACTCCGCCAATTATGAATGATGATTTTGATGCTTATTTTTCGTTTGGTAGGTCAGAGGTGGTCCCATATAAATTTTATTAACTTTGCTTGCGTAGTTTTTGAGTTAGCTTCATTATTACGTATTTTTCCCACTTAGTCTATGTGGATGATGTTTAATAAGTTCCTGTCACTGTTATTTACATAGCAGGTCCTCAGACGAAATAAAAAACCAAGACAGACCGCTGCGAACAATAAAGTGAAGCATGCCAAAACTACACCACCGCTTTGTGCATACACGCTCACACTCACACATTTACGACCATTTACAATCAAACTACACCAAAATATGTGCACACATGTTTACGAAACCGGCCTCACGTCACTGTTGACAGCGGTCTGTCTTGGTTTTTTATTTGGTCTGAGAGCAGGGGGCCTAATTCGGCCACATTAGCAATTCTTCTAAAAGCAGTTCATTTCCTGAATCCCACTTGTCATTTACAATTCCTATAATTTGACACAAAAGCAATTCTTATTAAATGGACCATTTTACGAATCTCCATAGAAAACTGTCAAACAGATGAATTTTTTCGTAATATGAATCGCAGGCAGATCATATTAAGAATTGTCAGTTTGTGACATTTTACGATGATTCATAATATTTTCCTATTATGATTCTGGCAAAGTGACTGTTTTAAGCCCCCAGGTCGTGGTATTTGAATTTTCTAGCAGAAAATTGTTTGAAAAGCTAGCCGACGCCGACGGCCAATCTTATATCCAGTAACTGGGTTCACTGGGAAAACAGTCACTTTGGCATAATCATATAATGAATCATCGTAAAATGTCACAAACTGACAATTAATAATATGATCTGCGTGCAATTCATACGAAATAATTCATCTGTTTGACAGTTTTCTATGGAGATTCGTAAAATGGTCCGAATTGCTTTTGTGTCAAATTAGAGGAATTGTTAATGACAGCTGGAAATTCAGGAAATGAAATGCTTTAAGAGGAATTGCTAATGTGACCGTTTTAGGCCAACTGATAAGCAGCCGCTCCTAATCCAATGCTGGTATTCAGCTGCATCCAGTTAGACTGGAAGCCGACCCCAACATGATGACGAATGGCTCGATAATCTGCACACCACATCACACGAAATAGAAAGGGCTAACTAATTCATCTACAGTTTAAATGATCTTTGAAAGGTACAATACACGGTGGTTATTCGAGAAGTACTGGTAACTAGTACTTTTGAGTATCACTTTTATTAGGTACGTTTTGAAAACGAAAGACATAAACGCGCTCGCACACATTCCAAAAGAATATCGTGAGTGTTCTTCGGAAATGTAAAATTTTGTATGCTTTTTCGAGTGTCCGTATGGATTGAGGAGCCATGTCTCATATTTAAACGCGGGTACGACTAATATTCAGTAGTTTACTTAGCTGATTGTGTTGGCCCGATCCTGGAATTTGTAGTGACCCCCTTAAAAAGTTACAGGACTTTTAAGCCTTCAAGGACATTTTAATTAGCTTCCGTGTTTTTTGAATAAGCGCGCGCTCTGACCCTTAGAACTCGTAAACTAGCAGACGGACCTTGTTGAAAATTTCGTAGGATTTAATAGTATTTATGCGCAAAATGGGTTTTGTACGGCTGAATTTGAGATAGCTAAAATACTTCGATTTTTCATAAAAATCCTAAAACATACAAATCCAAGAAAAGATCGAACGATCGTTTACAAAAAGAATGCGACCGGGGGCTAGCATCATCATCTGCCTAGCCTTTTCCCAACCAAGGTAGGGTTGGCTTCCAGTCTAACCGGATGCAGCTGAATACCAGTATTTTACATGGAGCGACTGCCGATCTGACCTCCACAATCCAGTAACTGGATACCCCTTGGCAAGACTGGTTGTCAGACTTTCGGGCTTCTGACGACCTGTAACGACTGTCAGAGATCCAAAAATGACAGCCGGGATCAACGGCTTAACGTGCTTTCCGAGGCACGGAGGAGTCCCGATATGTAAAAATGGTCACCCATCCACGGACCAACCCCGGCAAGCGTAGCTTAACCTGATGAATCGACCCGTGCGGCTGTTATTACTTAGCCACACGCTCCCTCACTGGGGGCTAGCGTCCTCAATGTTTAAAAAAGAGAAATGAAAGTAGTATCACGTTACTGAAAGGGCAAAAAACTGCAAAAAAATACTGCAAAAAAATAATTAAATTGTTTTTTAAATTTTCTAACCTTTTTTGCAATTTACAGGTCAGTATTAGGTTGTATGTTGATTAAAATATGATTCGCGACCGTAACAAATATAGAATTATAAACATTAGTTCATTTATGTGTATTGAATGTCTATTTCATGAAATCATAACATTTGGCAAAAACACTCAAACATTTCAATAAATAACTATCGTAAGTACCATAGACACGAAGAAGAAATTATCCATGAGCTTATCATAAAAATGGCTTTCCAATTTTTTCACATGCTCTTGACCACTATCTCAACTGATAAGCAATGCTGCAATGATGCGGTCCACGATAGTGTACGCTTGCCCAGAAGTAACACTCCATAGAAGACATGAAATATTATGATGTAATGTGATGGCGGGTTCTCGCACAGACTTGAAATTGCTTCGTATAATTCAGATAATATAGATAGAAATAATAGTGTTTAATCATAGATTTATCGTATGTCCAAATAAAATATAGTAAAAGTAGGGATCTTTATTAATTTCCAAAATATTGAGAAACCCACTTCCGCAATTGACATGGCATGCCAGATAGATATCTCGTCGAGAACGACGACCCGAGTCAGAGCGGCTTGGCGGCTTGTTAGTCACTAGCCCACACGAAAAGAACAAGATTATTCTATTTAATTTTTATTTGCTCTCGTTACAAAATATTTTCTAATAGTTGTCCACCGGCATAGGGAACCGGGATAGGGATCAAAGCTACCGGCGGCGGCGGTGGTCAGGGCTCAACCTCCTATCAAGACAAAGTAGGTAATTTCCAAGAGTACCGCTTTCTGTATCAATTCCTTGGTCCACTCGTAAGCCTCACTCATCCGGCTCGAAGGACCGCATCCTTTCATACGTATAAATTGTAAATATTAAATTAAATAATTTATATATTATATACTACTTAAGAGCACATTGTGCTCGTTCAAACAGGAAAAGAAACAAACAAAAAAAAATGCACGTCCAACAACAAAATCAGGTTGACCAACAAAATTCAAATTAATTACATGTTAATTGTGGTTGTAATTAACACACGAATAAAATTCATCACAGTCAATTGCTTTAACCCATGCCCTATACTTTTAGGTCAGTGGCCGTAAATAAATAAGAGAATTACGAATTTGCCCTCTAAAACTTCAACAACAAAAAAATAACACTATTTTCCTTGATAAATTCAAGCAACCAATCAATCGAAATTAATTTAAAAAGAACAAAAATAAAACTCACCATTCACGTTGCTACTTTTCAAACTATCTTCACCCAAAATTGCACTAACACTGAACTTCAATAAGGGCTTTTTTTGTTCGGTATACTCCTCACAGGACCTCACCAGCTCATCTGTGTACCCCTTTCCTTCATGTTTATCCGCCTCATCCCCTGAATTTTCATGATAATTTAGGTTAAACCTTTTTTCTAATTCCTCTAGTCTTCTGATCCCAGACTTCTTGCAAGAAAATGGGGGACAGTCGTATGATCCACAGCTTTGACAGCGTCGAATCAAATTTGGAACGTTCAAAACTTCCTTTTCGGTTGGTCCTTCGTTCCGTGGATAGTATTCATTATTATAATAAACCTCATTTTTGACGTAATCATCGTCTCTGCTTTTCGAATCATCGTCTTCTATTTTTGAATCCTCAATCGATTCCTCGTGTCTCTCTTCGTCACATTCCGCGTGTTTTGACTCGTCCATATCGGGCGTATTTTCTCGTGATCTTTCGTAATTTTGACGAACGTAATTTTCTATCTGCTGGTTTATGTATTGATTGTGTAGCTCTGTTTTCTGTTGGTGCAAGATATTGTCGACTAGAAAGGGTGACGTCATATTAAATGGTCCCGCACTTGACTTATTATAACAAAAGTTTTGAATCGTTTTCAACATAATGTTGTGGTCTAATTGTTTTCCAAACGTATTCAGTTTCAACTGTCCATTCTTTAAATCTGTTGGGTACATAATACGTTTTGAATAAAACAATTTAATTTACAATATTATTGGCACAATAAACAAACAAAAAATAAAATAAAAACAGTTATTTATAATACGGCTCATCACTATCACTAAAGTTCGATTCCCAAAATTCAAAATTCGCGCTCGGATACGCAGTAAAAAAATTCATACGCGTCTTCCTCGTTCGACGTTTGAACAACGACTGGGGTTTAAGGGAGTGGTTCTTCAGAAAGGGGCGTGTATCCGAACACGGGGTGGCTTTTTAGCGCGCTTTTGTTACAGCCACCATCTTTGTTTGACCTCCGTATACCTTTTTGAATTTAGAACCAAG
Source organism: Lithophane ornitopus (assembly GCA_948473465.1). Taxonomy (NCBI): domain Eukaryota; kingdom Metazoa; phylum Arthropoda; class Insecta; order Lepidoptera; family Noctuidae; genus Lithophane; species Lithophane ornitopus. The sequence continues at coordinate 2,208,299 of OX419642.1, read as the reverse complement.
AGGTCAGGCTTTGTTTGTCGTTTTATCGACTTACAAAATTACGTAAACGAACCAGCCAAACTGGAATAACTCTTATTTTAACCATCATAAATGCTTTTTCATGTTTTTCGCGTGTAAAAATTAAAACTGTCCGACAAATAGGTATATGTGTTGTATTCATAAGTAAGTAAAAAGGGGTTAGATATCTAGAGTTGTTTTTCATGGAGTTAGTTTCTGCCCTCGGTCCCGCCCGCGTTTTATTGTAACAAAACCCGTTGACGATTGATACAAAGCGGTAAATGTTGCTTTAATAATATAAAATCGGCGCCATATTGGTTTTTATGTTATTGAGTTATTGTTTTAATTTTGGGATTGATGTAGTTACGAGTTGTGAATACAAATTACAAATATCTATATCAATAGTACCTAAGTCTTATATAAAAAAATAAAAAGGAAAATATAATCGTAGGATATGAAATCGCTGTTAACAGTATAAGTGCCAATAGGTTGGCAGCATTGCCATGTTGTTTGACGATGCTGCTTAAATAAAAACTATAAAAACTTCTTTTTTTTTTAGTTTATGACTTAATATCTTCTAGAGGACGCCATATAGCCCTTTACCAGCGAACAATCAAGACGCTTCCAACAGTAATTTAACTTATGATAAGTAATTTAGAAGTTATGAGGGAACAGATGAACATACCCACATACTTCCATATATACCAGTCAAAATCGACTCCAACATAATTGGGAAAATGCGGATTTATTGAATGGATATATCAATTCCTCCCCTATAACCTATATCACTGAACAATCTAGATTATTATCCCGTTGACAAGCGGTACGCCTGGACGCCTTTATCAGTGTTAGATAGGCAGATGATGCTGGATATTCAGCCAGATACTTAGTCATCTTTTAATCGTCTACCAAAAAGATAGTTATTTGATCAGGCGTGACTTTGCCGTAATTCGTTTAATACAATAGACGTAGATATATTTAGTAACCTATTCCACTTAACTATTCCTCAAGAGTCATAAAAAACCCTGTAAGAAATCGACACGTGTTCCTCTCAACGAGGCATCCTCAGGATGACGATTGACCAGTCGGGAACCAGAAGGTTTTTTTCTTGAAATCAAAACAAAAATACTTCGTAGTAAAAAAAATATAGAAATTTCTGAGAGAATGTTCCTGAGATGAGGAAAACTTGATATCATTTTCTCAAAACATTTTCCCTCCCCCATTAGAAACCTGTTTCTCTCATCTCTGAAAACTCCTACAAGAACATCAAATAAAGACCATCAATTGAAACTTCAAGCTTACAATAACAGCATTCTCAATTAATATTGCCGATAGCGACTCCGTCGCTTTCACACCCCAATACCCCCCCACCCCCAGTCGTAACAGCTGATACTTACTCTCTCAATTTCCTCCTATACCCTAAAAAATACGACAATAACAACCATATCGCCATACAAATGAACCTCCAGCATTCAAATGAACAAATTGACACAATTTTTCTGTTAAAAATCATATCATTTCGCAAAGTTCCAGACGTCTTGCCCTCCCGACATTCGACCACCGACTGAGCGTAAAAGAAGAACGATGTTCTAAAGAAAAAATCGTTCCAATTTCAAAATTGGCCCCGCCCCTCATTGTTATTGGCTGTTTGGGAGTCTATAACCGCTTTTGTTTGATACAATTGATTTTGGACTTTATTTTTGAGGTGGAAAAGTTGTTTTTTAGATAAGATTTTTTGGAATAAAAAAACATCACATGAATTTTACTTCTTCAAGCTAAATATTAGATTTAATGAGGTAAGTCAGAACAGTTGGTTATTGCGGTAAAAGAATCTCGTAAAAGATTGGTTGGAGGTTACTGTGGCTTGTAGATGGGAAAGCAATCTTTTTAAAAAGATTCGTTATTGTTTACGCTGTTACTTTGTTTAAAGGGTAGCAGAACTCGTAGTTATTATGGAAATTAGTTTTCCGGATTATAATTTAGTGGTTTTGGTCGAAAAAGGTTTTTTTTTTGTTTTTTTTTTATAATTGCGAAATAGTCCTGAATTGTTTTGGTTGAAAAAGGTTTTTTTTTGTTTTTTAAATTCATTGCTATAAAAATTTTACTTTTCATAACTACTTATATTTTCTCATTGTACAAATATGTATAAAAGAAAATAATTTAAGTACTTAATAAAAATGTTTAATGCATGCTAATTTCGGATGGTAAGGGCAGGCGAATGATAATTGCGATGCTTGTAAAAGGCTGCTAAGTCATAAGTACTATAGGTGCTCCCACACAGCAGTTATATAACGTTATACAACATTGTGTAACACGATAACATTTATAATAGCGTGTAACAATACTCTAATTTGTTTAAAAACAAATGTCACTCTCTAACATTATATAACTGCTGTGTGGGAGCACCTTAACAAAACATAACACCAACATTGTTCAATTAGTTCGCAATAAACGCTTTGACTTATTTTATTTCGAAATGGTCCTGAGTGGTTTTGGTTGAAAAAGGTTTTGTTTATGTTTTTTTTATTTTTTATTGTGAATTGGTTCTGCTCTTGACCTCAATCACGCTTGGTGGAAAGCGATGGATGAGGTCTATGTATGATGGAACGAGCGTGCCCTGAAGATGCTGCTGTCTGCTCACACTAGCTTTGAAGTAGGTTATACGTGGAAGGGTACACAGACGCTGGCAGAGAGTCTGATGACAGAACTTGGTGATGCTTATATTCTTTCTAATGCCTTGATCGAGTTAACGTTTTTTCGTTTTCACCGAAAAGTTTTTTTTTGTTTTGAGCAGCGTCAGTTATTTATAGAAAGACTGCCTTTCCATACATTTTGAACGAAAAAAAAAATGTGTTATTTTATTTTTTATAGTAAAATATTCACAAAAAATATTAAATTGATACGGAAAAGAAACACTCTGTACATGCACACTTGTCACACTTCTCTTTCTACGTTGAAATACAAGTGTGCGTGTACAGAGTGTCCCTTTTACGTATTAATTTAATCGTTTTGTGAATATTTCACTACATACAGTTTTTTTTTTTTTTTTTTTTTTTTCTATGTATTACCTATTTTTTTGAGCATGTATGGACTATACTTTTGCGGGTTAACACGAACGCCCTTTGTTAGTTAACATACTGTATATTTCATTTCATGATTTCTCCCGGGTCCCGACAGTTAAAATCATTTAGTTATAACATAAGTAGTTTAACAATCAGTGTTACACTAAGAACCGAATGTAACTGACAGGTTGCACTGCCAACACATCGGGTACCGACATCCGACACAATGGAACGCGACCCTTACTTGTGTGACTTATAAAATGCAACGTGGGGATAAAACAGCTGACGTTGACAGTTGTTACTTATAAGTTACAATTAGTGGGCATTGGTGGCTTAGTAGAAACGTCCGCGATTTACGTAGTGTAGGTCGTAAGTTCGAACCCAGATAGGCACTTTATTTATTTACTAGCTGCGCCCCGTGGTTTCACCCGCGTAAGTCTCGATCCCGTGGGAATATTGGTTAATCCAGGTTATAAACTATCTGTTTGCCAAAGTTCATCCAAATCTATTCAGTAGTTTTTACGTGAAAGAGTAACAAACATCCATCCATCCATACTTACAAACTTTCGCGTTAAAATATTAGTTAGAATTTTTCATATTTAATTAACAAGTAACAGGACTCGAAAAATCTGTAACAATCTTTCTTATCAACTATGTTAGTACACTTAACCCTACACACTTACCCTTTTATTCATAAACGTTTCTTAAAGTTAAAGAGACGTATAAACGTCGAAAATGTATGGTTAAACAGTTGCTAATTCATATCTTAACTTTAAGTAGCGTTTATTAATAAGGCGGTTAATCTACTGCCGGGACGACGGGACACAGACTTCATCTGGCACAAAACGTATGGAAAAGTCAAGACGCAGGCGTGTCGCTTTTAGATCTGCATACAAATTGCCGCATCTGCGTCCCGTCCTCGTCTCACGTCCCTTCTGTGTGGCCAGCCCCCTAAGATATGTGAATCCCTGCTACAAGCAGCTCAAAACCGATGTAGAAAGCTTGCAGCAGCGATTCACACATAAACAGTCCAGTCTACTCGCAACATACTACAGTATACTGTTGGGAATTTGCTTTGTGTAAATTATTTCATCACCACTGCTCTCAAAACGGTGAAGGAAAACTTTGTGAGGAAGCCGGCATGTCCTAGAACCAAAAATTCGAAGACATGTGACATCCACCACCCCGCACTGGGCCCGCGTGGTGGATTACGGCCCACTCCCTCTCTCAGAGAGGAGGCCTGTGTCCCAGCAGTGGGAACATTATAGGCTGATTATTATGTACCGTTAAAAGCCATAACAATCCGTTTGCTAGGAGAAGGGGATTCGTGTGTGGCTTATTAATAACAGGCAAGGGAACCTTGCGGCTGTACCCTAAGCAACGCTTGCCAAGGTTAGTCCGTGGCTGGGTGATCATCTACTACATACCGAGACCCTCGTTGTTTCAGAAAGCCGTTGGTCCCGGGCGTCCCGGCTGTCATTCGTAGATCTATGACACTCGTTACGGGTAGGAAGACTAAAAGTCTGACAACCAGTCTTACTTAGTCACATAGGCAGTCGCTACATGTAAAATACTGAAGCTCGTTCAAACTCAAAAACTCAAACTCAAAGCATTTATTTCAAATAAAACAATTACAGGCACTTTTGAATTCTCAAGGGGTCGGTCAGTCAGAAAGATGAAGCTAGTTGCCCATTCCAAGGCGTAGTAGGTACCTATGGAGAAGAACGGGCAAGAAACTCCACGGACACTCTTTTAAATCAGAATATTGTTACAATATATTGGTGACATCGATTTTTTACTTCGTCTGAGGTTACATCCATCATTTATGTTTAAATTATACATGTGAGTATAATGTAGAGAAATTAAACGAAACAAACCAATTTAATAAATTAAAATAAGCCGTGGCAGCTAAGAGATGACCAGTCCCTACTGATGGCGCCCGTTCACGAACATGACGCATGGATCAGCACCATTCAGCTCAACCATTTTGAAGGGAAGTTAATGATCCAACACACACGCCACCACCAGCGAGACATTAAGTGAGCATGACATACTCTCAGCCGCCAGGGCACATTCAAGTCAATGAAAGACGTACCTAGTAAATGGTAAATGGTTCAAGGAAGTACTACCACCGTGCCTATTTCTGCCAGGCAGCGTTGGTGTATTCCAGTTTAAAGGGTGTTAGAGCCAACAAGGTATAAAACCTCTTTATATATTTCATTTTTATTCTTTTTAATTTTAAATATTTTATAACTTCTTTTGTTTCTTCTGTTCTGTCATCTCATATATGTACAAGGAAAAATAAATATTTTATAATATTTTAAAACTTTTGTTTGCTTATGTCTAACAAAGGGTATGGATCCCGCTGCAGTAGGACAACAATGGTGCCGATTCTGTTGTTCACAAACTAAACTAAATTTAAGTTCAGTGCATCTTATTCTATCTATTTCATTAAGAAAAGGACAGAAGATAAATTCTATTTAAGTCCTGTCAAACTGTCACTACTCCATACAAGTTTAGACGCGATTAAAAACATGCCTACTAACTCAGCCTACTAAAATTACGTCAATTTACGTCAGGCGCTGATTAATTTGATAGGACTAAACTAAAATTTATCTTCTGTCCTTTTCATAATGAAATAGAAAGAAAAAGATGCACTGAACTTAAATTTAGTTTAGTTTGTGAACAACAGAATCGGCACCAGTATATGCCTGTAATATTAATAATATCAAAACTATAAAAAATGGCTTTGAAAGCGTTGTTTTGACATTTACCCCTTGCCAACAGACAACTGTCCGTATCGAATTGATGTAATTGCGTAAATATTGCGCAGATTTGAATACAGTATAATAGGGGTTCATATTCAATGTATTATACACGCTTGCATTGTCAGCGGGCTTGAGCTGCACACTTGCTCTGTTATAATAAGTGAGTTTGTAATAAATTTATAGAAAAAAAAACCTTCCAAGTGCGTGTCGTACGACGCATAATGAAGGGATCCCTAGTTGGATGAATTTTTCCCTAGAACAATCTTAACATTGTAGTTGAAAAATATGTTCTAAGTATATGTAATTTTGTACGCACAATATATTGGGAGATTTACCATTTTTATATTAAGACCAGACATTAGATTTCTGGACAGGTTTTCCTGTAATCTCTAACCGCCTTATTCATAAACGCTGCTAAAAGCTAAGTTATGAATTAGAATTCCGTATTTTAGGAGATAAATGAGGGTGACACGCCAACGCCACCAACTACGCGCAGACTTATCTTACACGCACTCTAATTACCTATTTTCATATACTATAAAGAATTTTTTGCTTACCTACTGTCAAAACGGTGAAGGAAAACAACGTGAGGAAACCGGCATGTCCTAGAACCAAAAATTCGAATACAAGTGACATCTACCAACCCGCACTGGGCCTGCGTGATAGATTACGACCCACTCCCTCTCACAGAGAGGAGGCCTGTGTCCCAGCAGTGGGAATATTAAAGGCTGATTATTCTATGGTGCTAGAAGTTCTTTCCGAAGTTCCGACAGTGGTTGGTGGGCTACCAATCATAAATTTCGTGTATGTAGTATATTTGTGAAAGTAATCTACTCAAATCAGCCTATTTCGCAATAAATATGAGATCATTAAATATAACTCATAAAATAAATTTTATTGAACGCATGCAATTGACACGGATTTTGGCGGCAAACGGCACGCGACGCCATCTTTTGTCAGATTCGACACGCTTCCGTATAATTCGACATGGCAAATTAGTATTGCCATAATTATATTATATTTTTGTATTTATTACGATTTAGATAGACTAATGGCGGATTTAACGCTTTGGTTTATTATTTAAATGTGTTATGGCAATTTTGGGTGGATTTAAAACCGGTTTTGCCATGATATATTAAGTGGGAATATTTTAATAGGGAGGCCAAAAGTTTTTGTAAAGATCAAAATTAAAAATTAATATCAAATCATGGTTTTATTTAAAAAATAGATCACTATACTCCATTTGAAATAAGATTAGACGTATAAATAAGACGTTTTTACATTCCGTTCAACCGATTTTGAATTCTATTGCGTTGGTGGCATGACAAATGGCAGCCGCAGTAGATAGTTGGTATTGTGTAACTTTTTTTGCTTTTAATGCTATCCTTATGCCTACGGTATAGAAGTCAAAATCGGTTGAACGGACTGTAAAAGGGTTTGTTTTAATGTCTAATCTTATTTCAAATGGGGTATAATGACTGCTATTTTTCCATCAATAGGGTACACCACGGCTACACATCAAGCTATACATTTCCAGTATAAGCTGACCAATTCGAATTGTACAGAAATCCTATACAATGCGAGATCAGCATAAACTGGAAATTATAGCTTGATGTCTACTATTACTAAATTATAGCTACTGCTCACATCAAAGTCACCTCCTAGTCTAACCAGATGCAGCTGAGTACCAGTTTTTTACATGGAGCGACTGCCTATCTGACCTCCACAACCCAGTAACTGGGTAATACGATACCTCTTGGTAAGACTGGTTGCCAGACTTTCGGGCTTCTGACGACCCGTGACGACTGTCAAAGATCCACGAGTCTCTATATGTAAAGATGATCACCCACCCACGGACCAACCCCGGCAAGCGTAACTTAACCTAATGGATCGACCCGTGCGGCCCACGAGCTCCTATATTCCTCGAAGGGATAGCAGAGGTGTATAGAAAACCCACATCTCACCAGTTACCTATGTTTAATTCCCATGTACCTACCTAATAGGAGTCGAGCCATTGGTCAAACCCCGGGGACAAATCCAGACTCCAAGCTGCTATACTGAGGAATTTCTCATGGAAAAACCTAATATTTACCTCGACCTGGGAATTGAACCTAGAACTTACACGCTCGTCAATCGCACATGCGACTAAGTAACCAACGCGCAACGAGGCAATCAAATCTCATCACACCTAAATATTATAAAAGGTACGTACGTCCCTACGTTAATATAGCAGGTAAAATCCATAATTAGAATTACAAAGCAGAGGAACTCAAGAGCAGGATCATTTAGCAATTCATAAAAAAAAAACATCTCATTACTCTCATCATTCTCATTAAAAAAATACATACAAGAAAACATGTTTTACTCTTGAAAACGTCAATTTATCAAATCTATTTTCTTGAATATAAATATTTTATGATAATTCAACTCACGTCTGCCCATTCTTCTTATTTTTTAAGATACTGCTTATTCAGTTATTTGATGTAATATCAATTTCAAATGTAACTAGCGACATCTGTTGTTCAGTAGTAACACTGTGAGCATTTCATAATAATTCTTCTATTGCACGTACGATGGCACTGTTCTAGGTGTTTCTTGGCATGCGTTAGGTAGTAGAATTCGTAATATTATTTATATCATTGTGCTAACTTATTTTATAAGTAAAGCAGGCAGTTGAATAGAATATAATATCTTTATTTTGCATAAAATATGGTACATAAAAGTTCTTAATATAAATAATTACACATTTAATTTGCTTACTTATTTCAGCAAATAAAAACACTTCAACAGTAGTACAACTGACTGAGATCATGTTACTGTATTTTAAATTGAATTGTTGAATCTGCGAATGGGCTTCATTACAAGCAGGCCGTTCAAAGTTGCGAATACAGTACCTAGTAAAAAAAGCTAATTTTATTTATTTAAAAATCGTTGCTACGGGTACCTATACGAACCGGTGTTCTGACAAATCCTAGTCAAACGATACACTCGTTTTCTGGAACGAAAATCAACACAACAATTTATCAAACCTATGGCAACCGCTGATTGATAGCAAATCGGGTCTGAAATCGGATGTTACCTAGTAAAACCTAGGTACAATTCCTTCTTCTCAAGTAAAATCATAAAGTTGAATGTCAATGTTCAACTTTTACAAAAATATTAAAAAGTTAATTACATGATTACATGAACACAGTTCAAGTTATTTATATTGACATAGTACGGAATTGGAAAAAGTTGAGGCTTTTATAAAGGGCCGTGGAACGAAACCATAGCGCGATTCAGGATTCGTGAGATTGACTAGCAACACCATCTATCGAGGCAGGGGAAACTTTATAATCCTGGTAGACTTTAGTTTTTGTTGACCATTTTCTATTTGTACCTGGTTGTTGAAAGGCCTACACTGTCCTATATACCTAATAAAACTGATATTTGGAAATGCTGTACCAGCCAATTATTTTTTAAAGAATAACCGTGGTTTCTTGCCGGCTCTTCTTTGTAATTGGAACCGTGCACCTAGCTTCTGACGTTTCATATCTGCCCATACATTATATAATGTGAACTAAAATAATTTGATTTTGGAATCAAGATTTTGATTTTGCTGTTAATGTAATAGCTACTGTCTATCGGAGTCAGTGATATATAAAGATAATGAAGATCATCATCTACCTAGCCTTGTTCCAACTATGTTGGGGTCGGCTTCCAGTCTAACCGGATGCAGCTGAATACCAGTATTCAACATGGAGCGACTGCCTATCTGACCTCCACAACCCAGTAACTGGGTAATACGATACCCCTTGGTAAGATTGGTTGTCAGACTTTCGGGCTTCTGACGACCCGTAACGACTGTCAAAAAACCACAAATGACAGCCGGGACCAACGTGCTTTCCGAGGCACGGAGGAGTCTCGATATGTAAAGATGGTCACCCATCCAAGGACCAACCCCGGCAAGCGTAGCTTAACCTGATGAATCGACCCGTGCAGTTGTTATTACGTGGCCACGAGCTCCTCCAAAAGAAAAAGAATGAACCGAAAGATAATGAAGATCAAGATATATTTATTTGCTCAAACAACCAGATAATTATATGCTTCCAATGGGATGTGAAAACGAGTTAGGATGTCACATATTTTTGCATTACGAGCGGCACTTATTGCGATTTATAAAAAAACTCGAAACATTATACTGTTAGGTTTTTATGCTGCCAAAGGGATGTCATATATTTTATATCACAACGAGTTAACATTCTTCTGGTTTTAGGCAGATATTTATAACGGAAGACATGTCCGCTATTATTCCAAGAGGTGACACATCTTTTTGAAGACGATGCTTGTTTTGTCCTTCGATGCCCACTTGTGTATGCCTCTTCCATAAATGATCACATATTTGCCATCATCTTGACGACAGATAATAATGGATAAATCATGAAATCACATATTATCGCCGTGCTGTCCAAGTTCCATAGCGATATATTTATGCTCGTGAAGTCGTGACTGTGCAGAGGATATGTGTGGTCCCATATAAGTACAAGTTATACTTCGCTGACTGCTCACACCGCCGGCGAGTACTCATTTTTAGGGTTCCGTACCCAAAGGGTAAAACGGGACCCTATTACTAAGGCTCCGCTGTCTGTCTGTCTGTCTGTCCGTCTGTCACCAGGCTGTATCCAGAGTTAAGCACTTGAAATTTTCACAGATGATGTATTTCTGTTGCCGCTATAACAACAAATACAAAAAAACAGAATAAAATAAATATTTTAGGGGGCTCCCATACAACAAACGTGATTTTTTTGCCGTTTTTATAGATAATCGTACGGAACCCTTCGTAGGCGAGTCCGACTCGCACTTGGCCGGTTTTTGCAGCGACAAGACCTCAAAAGAAATACTCGCTCAGCGATCGTCGCTCGGCGCGCAGAACATTTTCGCTGAGACTCACGCAAGCTACGTAAGCATACCAGCGAGAAATCGCTCGATCGCTCGTCGCGCACTCGCTGCTCGTTTCGCGCCAATTCATTTTTAGCTTCTGGCCATACCGGCGGAAGCACAGTACAGGTGACTAAACCGCTTAGTCGAGGAAGCATGAACCTTTGCGCAAGAGTTTCTTATGGAGCGAAATTGAGCAGTAAGGTTTTTTTTTAATTCTTCACCTTAAAGGGGGTTTAACCTTTTAACCGCTTACGTCGGATTTATCCGACAAATATTTTCGTGCCTATTTCGCCAGAGTCGTATATTTACGACGACTCGTTTAATTTTTTTTTTTATTTAGTTACGCATTACACATCATCTTTGTTGTAGGTATTTATTTTTCGATTTTTCGATGCCAGGCGTTGGGGGCACGACAACCATTATGAAGTCGGGCGGTTAAAAGGTTAATAAGGGATGAATGGTTTGTATGGAAGTTCGATAGCTTGTTTTTAATAAAACACTCCAATTAATTGAAACAAGCATTTATTACATTATCAATAAGCAAATATACATACAAATTCTACAAGCCCACACGTCTTCCTGCTTTGGTGGCGTCCAACAATCAATTTTGAGTCATATTTACAAAAATAACGGTTAAAAAAACAGAATTTTGGTACAAGCGCACAACTCCTTAACTGCGTAAGTTCATATTTTTACAAAATATTTTTTTAAGAAGACATTCTCTCACGGATTTAGCAGAAAATCAAAAACAAAAATGTAATTACAAGAAAAAAGAACCGAATACGATATTCAAAAAAAGAATTCGGTTCACAAACAATAATGAATACACATTTCGAAATTTAAAAAGAAACCGTTACGAAATGCGTTCCTAAAACCGTTACTTTAAATTGAAAGATAATATTTTAACTGCAATGAAACTTGAAGAAGGGGTTAGCAAAACCTTTTTCAAGCAAGTCGAGTCAAAATATTATAATTAAAAACAATTTTCTGCTGTTCCCGTAAGCAACTAACATGATGGTATCCGCAGTCAAGTTTTACCATAGACAAAAAAAAAAGTAGAATGAGATCAAACTAAAATTAAATAATAACCAACCCACCATGTGGGTAGGTATGATTTGTTATAAATTATTTAAAATTACATGGACGACATATTGTCCCTTCACCCTACTACTTAAGGGTTTTATCACATAGTCATATTTATTATTTATCTCTGATAAATCTGTTTGTTTTACAGAAATGACAACATCCAAAGATATTCATTATAACTTGAACCATTTTAGCTTCAATATATAGAGTTCAAAATGGGGACTGACGGAACGTTACTACCACTCTGATCTACACATGAATACAAAATTAAATGCTACCACTCGCGTCATGGGTCACGGTCGATCGTTTGAAGATAAGAGACAGAATTATGTTTTAAATATGTTTAGCGTTAAATTTATTTAGCGAAGTGAACATTACTCTGAATTCAGTACGATATTATTGGTTTAGATTTGGAATAGATTTATAAAGTTTTTTTTTATTTTTTTTATTTGCTTGTAGCATTAACATTCGAATTTTATAATATGGACTATGTTACAAAACCTTTTCAATAAAGAAAATTTTTCCCTCGAAAGACGAATATTTTATAGAAAATAAATGCAATTTTTAATATTTTTTTTACAACTAAGGCAGAGGACTGATTGAAAAAAATAGTCAATACGTGGGAAAAAAATGCCTCAATTTACTTAAAAATTATAAAAGTTTTATTTTTCAATAGTTTGATTGGATTATGATAAGTCATAGATTCTACTCTTGCATTTTTGCCAATGACCATAAACAAAGGTGCATAGAACAAAAAAAAATGGGGTTTATAAGATTCTAAAACTAAAAATTAAATCATTTATTAAAGGAGTTATTACATGCTAATTAAATTGAAAGGACATTTTTTGTAAACACAATTGAGAATTACGATTGGTTGTTTTAACCTCCAACTGTCACTAAGGAAACACAAAAGAATTTTAATTATTATCGGCCTTCTAAAGGACAGTCAACAGTTTAACAGATAAAAAGCATATTTAGCGGTTAAAAAGTATTAAAAAGATTAATTTTTTATTTTAGTTTTTTTTAATGTTAATTATTTTATTTGATCATGATTTGATAACTGTTTTTTAACGACATTCATAACTGTTTTTGGTTTTAAAGTGGAAAAAATCATTGAAATTAGGACGACTAGAGTTAAAATTACCTTTTTTAAAGCTCTTTTTTCTTGGTTTATTAAGCCTGATCTGTAAATCGTTCGAGCTAATCTCACTAATCCTTTTTTTGCTTATAAAATAACAACTATAGCTTGATAGGAGATTTGAGAACATATTACATTGAAAAGTGTAATTCCAAGCAATTCCAAGATTGTATAGAAATTGCCAGCCAAGAATTGCGCAATTTAGTGGCTCGCGTAAGAGCACCGTTACTCAGTAACTGGGTTGTGGAGTTCACATAGGCAATCGCTCCTTATAAAATACAGGTAATTTAGCTACAACCGGTTAGACTGGAAGCCAACCCCAACGTTGTTGAGAAAAGGCTAGCCTAGGCTTTTTGATCAACAAATCGCAATACTCAATTGTATGTACTCACAATAATTTGGAGAAAATCAACTTAAAAGGTAATAATTCTTATATTTTATAATAATTACATAAGCCTAAGTACCTTAGACAGATTGGGCAGAGTGCCCCTAAACGCGATTCATTGACGATTGCACGACGTAGAAAAACATAAAAAATTTAAAATATAATATACAGGGTGTTAGGGTAAACACCGTTATCCTTGAAACCAGTGGTTTGGTTTCATTTATAGAACGTAAAATCAATGGAAAATCACAACTTTTTTTTTTTAAGTGACACCAAACCCCTTGGTTCAAGGATAACAGTGTTTACCCTAACACCCTGTATATTTTTTTTTTCTTCGCCTCGCATCCGTCAAACTCGCTAACAATGTTAAAACTGGTTGATTAGCTTAAAAATTAATAATTTTATACACCTATACAAATTATTTATGTTTTTTCTCATATAAATATTACATTTTATTATATTTTTTTATTACATATGATTAGAGAAGCTGCCTTATATTTATATTTTGAGACATTTTGTTTGTTTGTTTGTCTGTAACTCTGAAACGGCTGTATTGATTTTGATGGAATTTTTGTCCGTTATAGTCGAATGTATTCTTTTAATATACATAATGTTTAATTTTTATATATTTGATTGTTCCTGCAAAATTTTTCGTTCCAGAATGTTCAATGTCTCAAAAATCTAAAAACTAGATACATTTACTTTTTCCAAGATTTATCACAAAGAGTGCAATGGAAGATACAATAATTATTATTTAAAGGAAATTTTTCATTATTTATACAAGTTTTTTTTATACTTTAAATTCGATATGAAAGCACTTTTCAATCACATTTGTTTCCGAAGGCACTTATATTAAAATCTATTAACTATATTATAACGAGTATAGTTAGTGCAAGAATGCTGCGACATTTTACTTTACTTTTTTAATAAAAAATCTGACATAAATGTAAAAAATCTGACTTTTCTGCCAATAAATCTGACATGTCTGCCAAAATTCTGTATTTTACTTTTGTGAAATATTATTTGTATAACTAAGTAAATAGTGGAGGTCAGACAGGCAGTCTCTCCATGTAAAATACTGGTATTTAGTTGAATCTGATTAGACTGGAAGCCGACCCCAACATAGTTGGGAATATGGTTTTTTTTTTTTTTTTGTTTGGTCTGCGTTGCAATGGCAATCACGATGAATCATAGTCGTCTGTCGCAGCTAATTGCAATAACATCGCTCATCCTTACATTTAGAGGATAGGCGATATTCAACATCGCATCGGTGGACTTATTATTTATACATACAAGGAAAATAATTGTTAAGCAAATTGACACTCAACGTCAATTTGTCGTGTTAAAACCATTTCATAAAGTTATGATTTGATTATACGGACAATTTAAATTGGTAGTCAATTTGCTAAACTATTAATTTCCCTAAATTTATACTTCGGCATCGAATACTAGCGTTTTTTAGCGCCCATATTAATATTTAACTTTATAATATAATTAGTCGCTTATATGTAGAGAAAATTTGTTAACGTCGATTAAGGTGCTAGGTACAGTTCGATTCAAATTTAATGGCGGCTCGGAAGTTAGCTACTTGCTGCGCAGTACCGCACCCCTCATCCCCGCTGCACACGCACCCCTCACCCCCGCTGACACCCACGAGTCGCTGCGCAGACTCGCCGCCATTAAGTTTGAATCGAAGTGTAGTGACAAGGATTTTGTATATATACCAGATATTTTAAATCGTAAGATAAAATAACCTGTATTTTGGATTCTTTATGGGAGAACTTAGAGAATCTCGCGCACTAGACAGCCACGACCACGACCAGTGGTTGGCACTAGCACGCCAGAGACCCTAGACAAAGTGACATTCTATCAGCGATAACGATGATGGAAAAGGTAAAAATGTATAGGACTGACATAAGCTATCGAAAAGCTTATGTCAATCCTGTTGAAAGTCGTTGTAGAAATACGAAACGCTTTCGAAGCGATTGTCACTTGTCTAGGCCAGATGCGACAATCTTAACAAATAGTCTTCGCCGTTAAAACTATTATGCAATTAAAATAAGAATAATGGCAACCACGAACACCGGGTCAAATTATAATAACTAGCGAAACTCCACAAACGCGATGGTTATCTAAATGATGACAAAACAAAAAAAAACAATTTACGCTTAATTTGTAACTAATATGCAAAAGTGAGTTTGTTTGTTAACCTTTCACGCTAAAACGGCAGAACAGATTTGGATAACTGGTCAATCGTCATCCTGAAGATGACGATTGACCAGTCGATAACCAGAACACGACGTGTTGCCACACCGAGCGCTGGACGCAGAGCAGAGCCAGAGCTAGTTTCTCTATGTCCAGCGCTCGGTGTGGCAACACGTCGTGTTCTGGTTTGCGACTGGTCAATCGTGTGAGGATGCCCCGTTGAGAGTTGAAACTCGTGCCGATTTCTTACAGGGTTTTTTAAGACTCTTGAAGAATAGTCAAGCGGAATAGGTTACTAAATATATCTACGTTTATTGTATTTTATAATGGATTTCCGCCATCACGCTTGAATCAATTAACTATCTAAAATGTTTTTTTTTGTTTTGTTTATCATCCTTAAAAATCACGTTGTCTATGAAGTTTTACTAGCCAATTTTAGTTCACCCTATATATTCTTATTTCAATCACTTAAAGGGACAAAAATTATTATAAATCTTAACAGAGGCGATATTAATAAATATTTTTTAAATTACATATTATACCTTTTTCGTTCTCCTAAACGTTCTGTCCATAGTTCTGTCTATTCGTAACGGCGAAGTGACGGATTGTATCATTTCAGCGATGTGTGTGTCGACGCGAGGTTTTTGCAATCTCTTCGCCGATCGCGTACGGAATTTCGCCGACTCTTGATTCGTTATTATGTTTGGCGTTAATGATTTTATACATCTGTGGATGAGAATGGGTTTTTATTAGAAACGTTTTATTCTTAATCGACTTCAAATTAAAGCAAGAGGTTCTCAATTCTATACATCTGTGGCGGTATCTACATCGCCACATGCGAACTACGCATCAAAGACCTGACGTCACACAAAAATCCGGCATCGCGCAATTAAAGTTTACCGTGCAGTGGACATATATACAAGAACCCAACATCAATCGTTGGGCAGTTGTCCACCAGACACAACACCCGTCTGGTCGTAGGATCCTCCCTTTTCTATAGAGGATGAGTGAACTTTACACCCTGTTCCTCATACCCCTAAACATTATCGATAGATATAGGGTTTTATTAATTCACCTCCTTTAATTTTTTTTTTTCTTTTGTCTAGTGGTCACTAGCGCTACTGCATAATGTCCTGGGTTCGATTCCCGGGTCGGGAAAAGTTATATTGGATTATTCCCTCTAGGACTTCTCAGTACAAGCCCGAAGTCTGGATTTGTACCCATATGATGGCAATAGGTTCGCCCCTTATTATATACTTAAAACATATCTGGCGAAATGTGGGTGGGTATGGGTATATAGGTATACCTCTTCTTTTTTTTTTTTTGGGTTGGAAATCATCAAATGATTTCTCCCGCTCTGGGCGGAGCGGAAGGGCGTGTCAGACTCTTACTGACTAAAACCCACCCGTGTTCCTTCAGTTGCCTGTTGCCATGGTCCCGGTATTCCATCGGTCCTAACGGACCCTGTCAGGTGTGCTGACATCTCTTTGAGGCGCGCGTGGAACACGACGCGCCATCGACCCGGGCCTGGTCCTTATCGCACGGCGAGCTACCCATCGCTCGCCCCCCGCAAGCCCGCGCCTATGGTGGCCGACAATCCGCCTGGGATAGGTACACCTCTGCCGAGCCCCTCGGGGAATTGAGTCATGATATTCTATACAATAGTGACCTGGCCGCCTCCTGCAGCTTCCTGGCGAGCAGCTCGTTCTTCATCTTGGCGGCGGCCAGTTCCCTGCGCAGCTGCGCCTTGCTCTTGTTGCCGGGCGGGTGCAGCAGCGCGTGTCGGCGCAGGCGCGCGGCCGAGGGCCGGCCGGCCGGCTCGGGGTCCACCATTTTCTGTTGGACAAAAAAAGGTTCAATATGCTGATAACATCAAAATCAATCTGCCTAGCCTTCTCCCAACATGGATGTCTTGACAAATTATATACTAAAACCTTCCTCGAGAACCACTCTATCCATTGGTGAAAACAGTTTTTGAGTTTATCCCGAACAGACAGACAGACAGACGGACGCGGCGGAGGACTTTGTTTTATAATATGTAGTGATGCGTACCGTATATAATTTCATATGCGTTTAGTAAAGGCTGTAAGTACAAGGCTGTTATTTTTATTTATTTGTATGGATTTGGTACCGTATCAAATAGATTAAAACTCCCAGAGCCAGAAGCAATAGCATCTTTGACTGAATCATCATTGTCTCTGCTAATTAAGTAGTTATAACTTACGATATATACGTATAGCGATTCCTACGTCAAATAAGCTAAAAAACATTACCCTCCTTCTGGGGCAGTCGGATAAAAACAAATTAAACTTACTCTTAATAACTGATTGAATTCTCTGGACAAGTTTGGCAGCTCAGGCAGCTTCCCATCTCTATAGTCATGCCACTGCTGACCGTTCTTAGGGAGGGCACCGCCGCCACCGGCTTCGAATAGCGTTAAACCTGAAATTAATTATTATTATTAAAAATATTGCATTAAAACTCCACAAGTGATGATACTGTGGCGGCATCTACATCGCCACACGCGAACTACGTGACACAAAATCCTGCATCACGCAATTGAAGTTTACCACGCGATCAACATATACAGGGTGTTAGGGTAGACACCGTTATCCTTGAAACTAGTGGTTAGGTGTCATCTATAATATACTTTTTCTATGGGACAAACTTTGAAATCGCAAAGAAAAAATCAGCTGTTCCATACATTTTGTCGATTTAAGTGAACACAAATGTATGGAAAAGCTGTTTTTTTTTTCGCGATTTCAAGGTTGGTGCCGTAGAAAAAGTATATTATAGATGACACCAAACCACCAGTTTCAAGGATAACGGTGTCTACCCTAACACCCTGTATACAAGATCGCAACATCAATCGTGATATGACTGTCGCAGGATCTTCCCTTTTCTATAGAGGATGAGTGAAATTTACACCCTGTTCCTAATACCTCTAAAATACTTATGTACGCTCAATAGCATAACAATAGTATCGCTTGAACTGCAAAAACAGCCCTTATAGCTACGAAATAAATGACAGTGCGTTGAATTGTAACCAACCTTGCGATTGACAGGTCTGAGCTTCAGAAGTCTAGCACGGTTACTTTAACAATTATGTAGATTGACAAGAAATTATTTAATACTCTAGTTTTCAGTGTTTTCACCAATCTGCCTAGCCTTATCCCAACTA
Organism: Lithophane ornitopus; assembly: GCA_948473465.1. Lineage (NCBI taxonomy): Eukaryota > Metazoa > Arthropoda > Insecta > Lepidoptera > Noctuidae > Lithophane > Lithophane ornitopus. The sequence goes on along the minus strand of OX419642.1, from coordinate 2,189,557 downwards.
GCTTGTATCGGCTTCCAGTCTAACCGGATGCAGCTGAATACCTGTATTTTACATGGAGCGACTGCCTATCTAACCTCCACAAACCAGTCACTGGGTAATACGATACCCCTTGGTAATACTGGTTGTCAAACTTTCGGGCTTCTGACGACCCGTAACGACTATGAAAGATCCACGAATGACAGCCGGGACCAACGCAGTGTACGTGTAGAACAAACTAGCTGGACAAAAACCACTCTTCAATTCCTAGTAGTTAATTACTAATATGAACTCATTACCCTATACATTAAGGAATACACCTATTAATTTTCGAAACTACCCTCATTAGGACCGTCATTAAGGTAAGTATTTAAAGAATTTATAATTCAAAGTGCTTTCATTTGCATTTTTACACCATCATTGAAAACATAATTTAAGTAACTAAAAGAAGTTTGTGATAGTGTTTTTGTGATGGATTGTGTACATAAGGGTAAGTAGTTTTGTTTTTATTCATTTTATCACAGGAACTTCATTCTATAATTTTATTAAATTAATTGTTTAGATTAGAGTGGACTTTTTCACCCATCTTTTTTACTTCAATGGTCAAAAATTTGCATGTCCACTCATTACCACTTTGTAGAATCTATTTTATATGATTCTCACAAATCTAGTTGAAATTAGTAAAAAAAAAAATTACGAATTATTTGCAAAACTTTTTTTTTTTTTTTTTCGTTAAACAGTTTTCACCGTCTCAAACGTTGTTTTTTTTTTCGAAGAATGGCTAAAACACCCAAAGGGAACGCGGAATGAGGAGCTGTTTCGGTTTATATCTTTGAGACATGATTTTGATGGTGTTACGGAGTCCCTGAGAGATGTCAAGGTCATCATCTCAAAGTATTCGTCAAAATTATCTGAAAACTGGAGCAGCTGTGGAAAAAATCGAGAGCGGTTCCTAGAGAAGAATTCGACGTGGCTGAAGGGAGTTGGCATATCTTTCGATGTGTCCGTTTATGTAAAATACAATAGACGCAGATATACTTAGTAACCAATTCCGCTTGACTATTCTTCAAGAGTCCTAAAAAACCCTGTAAGAAATCGACACGTGTTTCACCTCTCAACGAGGCATCCTCAGGATGATGATTGACCAATTGCAAACCAGAACGCGACGTGTTACCACACCGAGCGCTGGACGCAAAGTGACTTTGCGTACAGCTAAGTATATCTGCGTCTATTGTATTTTATAATGGATTTCCGCAAAGTCACGCCTGAATCAATTAACTCCGTTTATGTATGCCAAGTACATCTACAGAACCAGGACTTGGAAGACCCTCTAAAGAGTTTGATGATTCCAGTCTCAAAACGAAAAGACGACGCGTAGATGACCTCTTACAGTCCAGGAGTGCTAGTGAATTGATTTACGCTTCTGAGGTATGAGCGCGTATGTCAGGTCGTAGAAGTTTAGCACGTCAACGTTAGCTCAAGAAACCAGACAACTTTACGTAAATCTCTATCCATATGCCCGCGACTGTTCACAAAATACTTCTGCACAGTGGTGATGTAATCAAATCATCACTTCTACCTATCGGCCAGCTGTCCGAGGAAGCACAGGAAGCTCGGAATAAGGACTGCAGAAGATTTCGCGAACACAACACACAAAAACGATCGTGAATTGCTACGAATAGAGATTTACTTAATATGTTATTGATAACATCTGACCCTGTAATAAATGGTTTAAGGGAAGTTCCCCGGAAGAAATTAGGTTCGTTCCCTACCGAAGTCCTAGATTTAATAGTTCAACCTAGCTGTAAGGAACAAAGTGTGAATATAGTTTCAAGTTTCCATAGTTCTGCCACTCATGATCTTGACTATTCAATGGATGATTCATCTGATGATAATGAGTGATAGATTTAGTTATTAAGTATTTTTATGTATCTGTTATTAGATTTTATAGTTACATTTATAGATAAATTATTTAAAAAAATATTACTCTACCGACCAATGGTCCTCAAAAAAGTATTAAGACCCTCATATCTATGCTTAATAACCTCATTTATGAATAAAAATCGAATGAAATAATTTAGTCCGGCTTTGAACGGCTTGACGTGAGACTCATCATCATCATCACGGAGGAGACTCGGTATGTAGGGTATCCACGGACCAACCCCGGCAAGCGTAGCTTAACCTGAGGGATCGACCCGTGCGGCTGTTATTACTTAGCCACGAGTTCCTCGGTGATCAGTGGTTCATATAGTTAAGCCGCATGTTAACCGGCATGTCCTAGAACCAAAGATTCGAAGACATGTGACATCTACCAACCCGCACTGGGCCCGCGTGGTGGGTCACGGCCCAGTCCCTCTCACAGAGAGGAGGCCTGTGTCCCAGCAGTGGGAACATTATAGGCTCATTATGTTATGCTATATACAGGGTGTTTGGCAGAACGTTGAACATTTCTTTTTTATTTGTCTTTTTTTTTTAATTTACACTTTGAAGTTAAGAAAGTGGTTAAACAAGAAGAAAGCAAAAAAAAAAATTGTTATGTAGGGCCAGGGGGCCAGGGCCAAATAAATTAGGACTGAGTAAGTAGCAGATGACCCCACCTATCCACCATTTTCGTATGTTCAACGTTCTGCCAAACACCCTGTAGATAAGAGTTTGTATTCTTTTAAGCTCTCAAAGTTATTTTATTTTAAGTAAACTTACCAAATGCAAATATATCAGCCTTAGTTAACTGCGTGAGGTCTTCCTGCAGAACTTCTTTGGGCAGGTACCTGCAGTCACCCTCCTCTACCGATGGTGATGATACGCAAGTCACGTGTCCTAAGTCGCCTGGTGAGGGGCAATGAGATGATTATTATTGATAAACTAAATGTTTTTACATGAAAATAGTGTGTGAGTGGGGAAAAGAATTAATCCAATAAAAACTTTTTACAAAAAAAAAAAAACAACCGACTTCCAAAAAAACACTAAATAGTGAAAAATTACTTTAATTTCGGAAGTCGGTATTTAGTGATTTTTTTGGAAGTCGGTTGTTTTTTTTTTCACTTTTTATTTGTACTACCTACCCCACACAAATTCGTATACCACTACCTGCTATGTAAATTACAGTGACGGATTCACAAAGAACATCGTCTGCATAAACTAAGTGGGAAAAAATGCGTAATATTGAAGCTAACTCAAAAACTACGGTTAATAAAATTTGTATGGAACCACCTGAAGCATGACCTACTAAACAAAAACAGATTCATCAAAATCGATTCATATTTGTCGGAGTAATCTCGTAATATACACACAAAAAAAGCATACAGACGAATTGAGAACATCCTCCTTTTTGCATAGGAGGGGTAATTCGATTGTATATGACCTCTCCTACATCCCCTTAATGGATTGCCGACATAGAACCTATAAGCCTATATAAAGAGGTATGCGATACAAAGAGAGGCAACTTCTAAGTGAATATCTGTAGGTAATTAGCGCTGTGCGACCTAAATTGCACTTTAGTGTGGTAGCTAGAGTCAAAAAATCTGCCTAGCTTTTTCCCAACTATGTTGGGGTCGGCTTCCAGTCTAACCGGATGCAGCTGGATACCAGTATTTTACATGGAGCGACTGCCTATCTGACCTCCACAACCCAGCAACTGGGTAATACGATACCCCTTGGTTAGATTGGTTGTCAGACTTTCGGGCTTCTGACGACTCGTAACGACTGTCAAAGAATCACAAATGACAGCCGGGACCAACGGCTTAACGTGCTTTCCGAGGCACGGAGGAGTCTCGATATGTGAAAATGGTCACCCATCCACGGACAAACCCCGGCAAGCGTAGCTTAACCTGATGGATCGACCCGAGCGGCTGTTATTACTTAGCCACGAGCTCCTCAAGCAAGTAGTTGTGGTAGCAAAAGTCACTTTTTATTTAAATGATTTTGCGGAGTGTATCATTATAAAACTTACCAATTTTATATTTATGATGATACTGCGGCTCGTCATCATCGTAACCGTCGTCTGAATCATGTGAGGGTTCCCCTTCACCGCTACAGATGAAGATGTTGCCGGGTTTGACGTCCATATGGACTAATTGGAGGGAGTGGATGTACCTGTGGGGGGGAGAATTTAGTGGAATTTAGTAAAATAATTTGGCACACGATACAATAATTATTACATAATTGATTAATTATTACGTAATTGATTAATTATTGCATAATTAATTAATGAATTATTTATTACATAATTAATTCATTATTACGTCCGGCGTACAAATACATTTTCGGGGTTTTCGTTAGTTTGTCAGAACCTACATTTATTATAATATTATTTCCTAATATTTATGTCAACTTTTCATTCATAAAATCATTAGATGAGTAGTATAATTTACTTAAAAGATAATTAAATAATTTATATTTAAATATCCTAGAGTTTAAGAGTTTTAAAACAATTTGCCAGTTTGTTATAAACTTATATAAGGTACTAGCTGATGCCCGTGGATTCGCCCGCGTGGATGTCGGTTATTATATACTAAAACCTTCCTCGAGAACCACTCTATCCATTGGTGTAAACAGCATGAAAATCGGTGCAGTAGTTTTAATCCAATATGTAAAAAACTTTTATCACTACATATTTTTCACTTTAGTCAAATACTTTTTGAACAGACATTATGTCTGGGGGCCTAAACCGGCTACATTAGCAATTCCTCTAAAAACAGTTCATTTCCTGAATCCCAGCTGTCATTAGCAATTCCTCTAATTTGACATAAAAGCAATTCATAATTTGTGGACCATTTTACGAATCTCCATAGAAAACTGTCAAACAGATGAATTATTTCTTAATATGAATTACACACAGATCATATTATGAATTGTCAGTTGGTGACATTTTACGATAATTCATAATATTTTCATATTATGATTCTGCTAAAGTGACCGTTTGAAGCCCCCTGAACATATGTTTACACTTTAGTCAAATACTTTTTGAACAGACATGATGTCTGGTCGAGGTTTTGCAGCCTATGAATGGTTTACTCACGCCAAGCCATCAGCTATATGAGCCAGCAGCAATAACAGCTCGGCTTCAGACAGTGGTCCGTTCTCCATCTTCTGTTGTAACGAGCCTCCATCACAGTACTCATTCTGGATTATCATGTGGTCATCTTCTGCCCAGGCTGAGTAGTATCTGTTGGAGAAGAGAAGATGTTAGAAGATGGATGGACACCGCATCGAAATATGACTAGCAGTTTCTGAGATAATCGCAAAAATAACATCACACATTATGAAAAAACTGATCACACCGTTCTTCTACCGCAAAGAGTCGTGAGATCTAATGTAAAACCAAGTCAGTTAGGTATTAATTTATTCAGTACTTATCTATATGGGAGCATCTAACCCACAATTTTGTCATATATTGTTATCTAATTATTTAACTAACGACATTTTATAGTGACCGTATCAATACTAGACATCTTTTTTCTTAAATAAATAGAATGACTTGGGAATCGCTCAAGCTTTATCCGGTTAGACTGGAAGCCAACTTCTATATAGTTTACTAGCTTCTGCCCGCGAAATCCGTTCAGTGGTTTAGGCGTGAAAAGGTAACATACAGACAGACAGAGTTACTTTCGAATTTATAATATTAGTATGGATGAAAAGGCTAGGCCGATGAGGAAGATGTTGAGAGGAAAATATGATTAGTAGCTGACCTGACGACATGCGGGTGCTTGCCGAGCGCGGCGTGCGCGTACACCTCGGTGAGCGCGGCGCGCTCGGCCGCCGAGCCCGCCACGGGCCGCAGCGAGCGCTTCAGCGCGTACACGCAGCCGTCCAGCTTGTTCACGCACTTGGTGACGCGCCCGAACTCACCGCGCCCGATGACGCCCAGCTCTATGAACTCTATGTTGTAGCGAGATATGTTCGATTCCTGTGAGAGAAAGAAAATTTTGTTAGTATATGAAAGTGGCGCTCGTGGCTAAGTAATAACAGCCGCACTGCTACGCTTGCTGGGGTTGGTCCGTGAATGGGTGACCATCTTTACATACCGAGACTCCTCCGTGCCTCGGAAAGCACGTTAAGCCGTTGGTCTCGGCTGTCATTCGTGGATCTTTGACAGTCGTTGCAGGTCGTTGAAAGTCTGACAACCAGTCGTACCAACGGGCATTGTATTTGTAGAGGTTAGATAGGCAGTTGCTCCATGTAAAATACTGAGCGACTGCCTATATAACCTCCACAACCCAGTAACTGGGTAATACGATACCCCTTGGTAAGACTGGTTGTCAGACTTTCGGGCTTCTGACGACCTGTACTGACCTGTCAAAGATCCACGAATGACAGCCGACGCTAACGTAGTTGGGAGAAGGCTGGGCAGATTGACAGGTATTGGATATTTACCCTGAGCCTCTTAGCTGGTTGTTCAGGTGTCGCATCGCCCCACGTCGGTGTTTTTGACAACGCTCGCTTCTTCTTGTTCAACGCTTGTCCTGCAAAACAGAAAAATGTTCATTACATGTAAAGGTAAATAGGTCAAAATTTTATATTCTGTGTTATTATAAGAAAAAAACTTTCCACTGTTATTTACATAGCAGGTAGTGGTATTCGAATTTGTGTGGGGTAGGTAGTAGGTACCACAAATAACTCAAATTTCGGAATTCGGTGTCTTTGCTTTTCAATAACTTCTGTCAGTGACTTCCGAAATTTCAGTTATTTTTCACTTTTTTTGTGTTTTTTTGGAAGTTGGTTGTTTTTTTTATGGTACCTACTACCTACCCCACACTAATTCGAATACCAGTACCTGCTATGTAAATAACAGTGACGGAGTCAAATAATATATCGTCTACATAGACTAAGTGGGAAAAATACGTAATTATTGAAGCTAACTCAAAAAATACGCAAGCAAAGTTAATAAAATTTATATGGGACCACCTCTGAAGCATGACCTACCAAACAAAACAAGAATCATCAAAATCGATTAATAATTGACATAGATATCGCGTAAAACACACACAAAATAAAAACATACAGACGAATTGAGAACCTCCTCCTTTTTTAAGAAGTCGGTTAAAAATACAATAGACGTAGATATGTTTAGTACCCTTTTCCGCTTAACTATTCCTAAAGAGTCACAAAAAAATCCTGTAAACGCAGAGTGAGTGAGTGGTTGACTCTACGTCTGGCGCTAGACTATCAACACGTCGTATTCGGGTTCGCGACAAGTCAATCGTCATCCTGAGGACACCTCGTTGAGAGGTGAAACACGTGTCCATTTCTTACAGGGTTTTTTGATGACTCTACCATCATCAGCCTAGCCTTTTCCCAACTATGTTGTGGTCGGCTGCCAGTCTAACCGGATGCAGCTGAATACCAGTATTTAACATGGAGCGACTGCCTCCACAACCCATTAACTGGGTAATACGATACCCCTTGGTTAGACTGGTTGTCAGACTTTTTTATGACTCTTTATAATAGTTAAAAGGAAAAGGTTACTAAATATACGTCTATTGTATTTTATAATGGATTTAAGGTAAGTTTAGGTGGTTAATTTCTGAGTTGAGCTCCACTATTACTGACCAATGCGTGCACTGACTGGACAGGTCCACTCAAATCTGTGTGGTTCTTTCCTCAAAAGACCATTTCAGACGCTAATCCACATGGACCGACTTCTTAAAAAAATAATAATAACATTCTCTGAATCTTCGTCTGAATGTTTTTTTTTTTTTTTTTTTGTTTTTTACGCGGTTACTCCGCACAATTATGAATCGATTTTGATGATTCTTTTTTTGTTTGGTAAGTCATGCTTCCGAGGTGGTCCGATATAAATTTTATTAACTTTGCTTGCGTAATTTTTGAGTTAGCTTCAATATTACGTGGTCCATCTATCGTTAGCCATTCCGACATAATATGACCCGTCCGGTTCCATTTTAGTGTCCTCACTCTCTGAACAATGTCAGTTATTTTGGTATATTTTCTAATTTCATGGTTTTTAATTCTGTCTGAATCAATTAACTATCTGTTATAATAAGACGTACCATCAGGTGTGAACGGGTTGATGTTAGCTACAGCTCGTCGCGTCATTCGTGACTCGTCGAGCTCGTCGGGTGGTAGGCTCCCCAGTGCACTATCTTCGTCGCCAGACGGCGGGTGGAGGTGGTGGCTGGAGCCTGATGGCATGCCTGTAAGGAAACAAATAATAGTAATTACTTTTAAAGTCGGAGGAGTTCGTGGTTATAACGGCCGCACGGGTCGATCCATCAGGTTAAGCTAGGCTTGCCGTGGTTGGTCCGTGGATGGATAACCATCTTTATATACCGAGACTCCTCCGTGTCTCGGAAAGCACGTTAATTTAGTTATAATTTATATATATTTTCGAACTCTATTCTTTACACCTGACAGTTCATTTCCGCTAGTATTGAAAGAAATAATGTGTGGAAAGTAGTAAGATTTTAGTCTGTCGTTGTAAGTATTGTGGGGAATCTCTGCTTGAATGATGTCGTCGCCACGTTTTTAATATTTTTGAATGTTGCCCTATACAATAAAAAAATATGAATGCTAGGATTTTTCCAAAACCAGCCGATATTGAGTTATAAAATAAGGAACAAAATTATGACATCATACCATGACATCATATCACTCGGGCAGTGTTGCTAGCCGAAGAATTATTACTTAAAATACGTGCGATGTAAATTCGTCTGTTTAATTTTGAAACAAGACATATATTACTAGAAATGTGTGCTTTAAGGGGGATGTTCATGTAAGTGCATTGAATGAAAATTTCATGAAATCGTCATACAATGCACTTACATGAACTTACAGAGTTGTATTGCTGATTCTAATGTTTATATTTATATAAATCCATATTTGTTACGGCCGCAAATAATATTTAGATCAACATACAACCTGATACTGACCTGCAAATTGCAAAAAACTTAAGAAAATTTGAATTTCGCGGGCTACCCCAGCGCATCCACCTTAAACTTTTAACCTTCGTATTCAATAGACGAAAAATATTTAGAATCACTTAGAAACACCTAGAGACTGTGTGCGACCGCGACTCCATCTTTTCGCTCCAATCACGGATGAATACAAATGCTTCACTCTGCAAAATCATTTAAATAAAAAGCGACTCTTGCTACGACACAATAAAGTGCAATTCAACACTATACACCTAGATCTTGCCTCTCTTTCTATCGCGTAACTCTTATATCTTCTGACTCCGTTACGCTCACTGAATTGGCCCGACAAGACGAGCCCGCCGCGTACTTGTAGCTTCATACCTTAAATGCGGAGTGAACTATGTGTATTCATCTGTGCCCTAGTAAATAGGTCTTAAACCTTAAACTAACTCTTCTATACACCATTTGAAATAAGATTAGACATTTAAATAAACCTTTTTTACAGTCCGTTCAACCGATTTTGACTTCTATTGCGTTGGTGGTATGACAAATGGCAGCTGCAGTACACAGTTGGTATTGTGTAACCTTTTTTGCTTTTAATGCCATCCTTATGCCTGCGGTATATAAGTCAAAATCGGTTGAACGGACTGTATAAAGGTTTGTTTGAATGTCTAATCTTATTTCAAATGGAGTATAGGTCATCTTGTAGACTAATATGGACCTTTTGACGAATAATAGGTGCTAACTTACCCGACTGCGCATTTAATTTGGGCGGGAAGAGCCTGGAGCGCGGCGGATGATGTGAAGGCGTCGAACATTTCTCTAGCAACGTCTTCGGTGTGTGGGGACTGTCAAATAATCTGGAAATAATAGAGAAAAATACATTAGAAACGTGAGTGAGGAGCTCGTGGCTAAGTAATAACAGCCGCACGGGTCGATCCGTCAGGTTTTCACATATCGAGACTCCTCCGTGCCTCGGAAAGCACGTTAAGCCGTTGGTCCCGGCTGTCATTCGGTGATCTTTAACAGTCGTTACGGGTCGTCAGAAATCCGAAAGTCTGACAACCAGTCTTACCAAGGGGTATCGTATTACCCAGTTACTGGGTTGTGGAGGTCAGATAGGCAGTCGCTCCATATAAAATACTGGTATTCAGCTGCATCCGGTTAGACTGGAAGCCGACCCCAATATAGTTGGGAAGAGGCTAGGCAGATTGATTTTGATATTAGAAACGTGAGTTCGTATTCGTAGTTCCCGAAAGAGTTGAAATACACTCGCATTCACCTCGGCGAGTACACGGGTGCTACCTTATGTAACTTTCACAATTTGTACAGTGGACGATAAATTGATAAGTATCGATTATTTAGTTCATGGTACAAGATTGTAAAGAAATAGATCGCGAAATATTTCCGGGTCGTACGGTCCTTCCAAAATCCTAACTAATATTATAATTGTTACCCTTTCGTTTATAGTTTAAGCTTTAATAGTTGTAACTTACTAGTACAGGAATATTTGGCAAAACTCAATTACACAGACATGGAAAAACTTCTAGAAATATTAAAATAAAATTTCCATCTACCTACTCTAATATAAGTCTCTTCCTTTACCTAATTATAATAGTCTCTACTTTATCTACTATAATATTATTCGTTAAATATTTAAACATATATATTACTTAATCTATACTCCATTTCAAATAAGATTAGACGTATAGATAAGCCTTTTTTACATTCCGTTCAACCGATTTTGGATTCTATTGCGTTGACAAATGGCAGCCGCAGTAGATTATTGGTATTGTGTAACTTTTTTTGCTTTTAATGCTATACTTATGCCTACGGTATAGAAGTCAAAATCGGTTGAACGGACTGTAAAAGGGTTTGTTTTAATGTCTAATCTTATTTCAAATGGGATATAGTTTTAAATTAATATACCTAAATAGTTACTCTTTAAGTCATTGAAAATATTATGTCTTCTTTATTAATTTAGCTTCTAATAAAATTGTTGTCTTCTTTTTAAATGTTTGAGCTAAATTGATGGCCTGAAACACAGGTTTTCATAAACCTAGATCAGGCAGGTCTAAATTACAGCTAGAATTTAGTTTCCTCGTTTGTGATTAATGTAAATCATAATTTAACCTTTTTTTAACTTGTTTTTTTTTTTTTTTTTAATTATTTCACGCTAAAACGATTGAACGGATTTTGATATAAATTGGCACATGGGTCGAAGGAATACTACCTTCATCCTGGATCGCAGAAAAATTCGCGTGCAACAGTTAGTATCAACAAAATACTATTTGGCCTTATTATCTGCCAGTACTATCTCGTAGCTCACATTTGCTAATTGTCAGTTAAATATCTACATCTTAACTATGCTATCCACATTCGTACCTTCACAATTTTTTTACGAACCAACGCCATTGGTGCCGATTCTGTTGCTCACAAACAAAACTAAATTTTAGTTCAGTGCATCTTTTTCTTTCTATTTCATTATGAAAAGGACAGAAGATAAATTTTAGTTTAGTCCTGTCAAACTGTCACTACTCCTTATAAGTTTAGACACGATTAAAAACTTGCCTACTAAAATTACGTCAATTTACGCCAGGCGCTGATTAATTTGACAGGACTAAACTAAAATTTATCTTCTGTCCTTTTCTTAATGAAATAGAAAGAGAAAGATGCACTGAACTAAAATTTAGTTTAGTTTGTGAACAATAGAATCGGCACCATTATCAACCGAACAGCTGTCTCCTAAAATTCACGAAACGCCGACTCAACCCTAGATATTTAAAATCTTAAGCACACCTTTTCGAACGCACCCTTATTTTTTTGTTCATAAGAAACCTCAGGTGTTCGAAATTCAATAAGAAGACGCAAGTGTGGGTCTATTGTCGTCAAAATTACAAGTTTCAAAATGTGTGGGGCGGATCTAAGATTTTTTTGGGTACCTGTATGAGATTGTTGTTACTTGTATTAACTTTACTAAGGGCAGGATGCAAGTTGGTCCAGGTGGTATTATTGTTGAGATGAAGCAAGTTTTGGCAAGTATGGGGTGATGACGATAATATTAGCAGGTTCGGAAACACTGACCGGTATTGGAACAGTGGTGGCCCAGACAGTCACTTGATTAAGAGCGTTTACGCTGAAAGTTGGCAACGTCGCAAATAACCGTAAAACCGTCTCAAATCAAATAAAAAACCAAGACAGAGCGCTGTCAACAGTGACGTGAGGCCGGTTTCGTAAACATGTGTGCACATATTTTGGTGTAGTTTGATTGTAAATGGTTGTAAATGTGTGCGTTTGAGCGTGTATGCACAGAGCGGTGGTGTAGTTTTGGCATGCTTCACTGTATTGTTCGCAACGCTCTGTCTTGGTTTTTTATTTGATCTGAGTTTATCGTATGGAAATATTAAATACTAGCTGCGCCCCGCGGTTTCACCCGCGTAAGTCTCGATTCCGTGGGAATATCGGGATAAAAATTATCCTATGTGTTAATCCAGGTTATAAACTATCTGTTTGCCAAATTTCATCCAAATCCATTCAGCCGTTTTTGCGTGATTGAGTAACAAACATCCAAACACACAAACTTTCACATTTATAATATTAGTAGGATGGCTAGACAACTGTCTAAAATATTGATTATAAATTGCAAATATAACACTGAATTTAAGTTGAAACCGGTTTTAGGTGTAAAAAGGCATTTGGAAAGTTTCCAAATCCCTTTTTTACATCTAAAACTAAATATTCGGTGTTACGATATTATTTATTGCATTTCATAATCAGTATTTTAGACAGTTGTCGAGCTATATTTCATATTTCCATACAGTAATATTGCCAAAATAATCAAATCAGCGAAATATTTGACATCTGTTTGCGGCGTTTCCCTCTTTCAGCGTAAACGCTTTTTGTAAATAATTTCATTACCACTGCTCTCAAAACGGTGAAGGAAAACACCGTGAGGAAACCGGCATTTCCTAGAACCAACAATTCGAAGAAATGTGACATCTACCAGCGCGCACATTCAAAGATCATGCTTTGAATTCTAAACGGCCAGTTTCATAACGAAATCGAACGTCCAAATATTTGAAAGAAGAAGTGACCAAAAAGTCGTTAAAACCCAATACCTACCAACAAAACACGTGACCAAGATACGCGAAAAAAAAACACTACCGATTTTCGTGAAAAAACCAGTATTTTAAATTCAATTAGCATTTGTTTGAAAATAAACTTTAAAACTTACACTTTTAGATTCACTTTCGCGAAACTTTTATACCTAAGAACCACACATTTGATACAAAACCAACATTGTTTTAATACCGTCAAGGTTTAATTCACCTTGTAGGTACAAAGACATGTGGTTGTGGGTGTTTTTTTTTTTCGCAAAAGGCAGATGTCAGCTGTTCCGATCATATGTTTTCTATAACTGTACTATAACTGATTTTACAACGAAATTCCTTTGACTGAGTCACACATAATAGGTGTTTTTTGTTGACGTAAGCTGCGCGCTTAGTTTCCGTTGGGTAAGCTGAGTTCAAGGTACTTGACGAGTATGCTGTTCAGAAAGAAGATTGTATTTTACGAAACGCACGAATTATATGAGAATCGATCACCATCTGCCTTGTCTATTCCCAACTATTTTGATGTCGGCTTCCAGTCTAACTGGATGCAGCTGAATACCAGTATTTTACATGGAGCGACAGCCTATCTGACCTCCACAGCCCAGTTACTGGGTAACACGATACCCCTTGGTAAGACTATTTGCCAGACTTTGAGAATAGATCATGCCGTGAATGGTTGATGGTTTGTATCTGATCTAGGTATCTATGGATGGATGTTACCAATAGATCGTTCCGGAAGTCGGTAGATGGACCATCGATTACATTTTCTTTTCCGGAAGTCGGTGGCAAAAACAAAAATTCATAAGCAGACACTGACTTCCGAAATTAAAGTTATTTTTCACTTTTTTGGGTTTTTTTTTTGGAAATCGGTTGTTTTTTTTTTTTGTAAAAAGTTTTTATTCCAAAAACGCCTTGCCGCGTCAGACATACTCTCTCGTCCTTTGAAGTCATTTAAAAAGATGGAGTGATAACAAAAGGCAAAAGAATGCGGTAGCGTTTCTCTAGCATCTGTTTGTGGATAAAAATGCGATGTCATGCCAAGATGGGACTGTTTCCGCTTACAAACAAAACAAACGTGTGTAGGGTACTTTCATAGTGCTCCCGGGAAATCCCGTACCTACATATATCAATGTATAGTCCCGTACTCCCGTCGTCCTGTCTCGTATAATTTCGGGAATACCCGACATTTTGCAAATGTTGGGTATTCCCGAAACTATGAGGGGACGCGCAGTCCCTCACCAGGGCACAAGTCGACTAATTTACAAACGTGTCAGTGGTCTCACAATGATGTTTTTGACAGATATGCCATACAAAATCTGCCAGAAACTGATAATTTTGAGACCACTGACACGTTTGTTAATTAGTAGACTTGGCCTCCTGGACATCGGTCATTATAACAGCACCGCTCGGACAAGGCAAATGACTTGTCATTCAAGTTAGGATTTTAAATCAAATGCATTAAAGTCTATTTTACGATGGCTATGTAGAATAGTGGACGGCTCAACGGCCGCTCACTGCCCGCGAGCCCTCGTCAAACGTAAAAAATTAAAGTAATAACAAACTATAAGAGACCACAGACAGACAAATTAAAAATCCAGAGTCACACGTAATCTGTTTGATTTATGCCCTAACACGTGTGACTCCGGATTTTTTATTTGTCTGTCTGTGGTCTCTTGTTTATACCTTTTTAGTCGTAGTTGGGTTTTAGTTTGTTATTACTTTAATTTTTTTTTTATTCTTTTGGGGTTATAATATATATATTTTTCAAATGTGCTCATTAAGCCCTTTCATTTGATACCCAACATGGTACGATTAAATATATTTTTTTTTAGTTCCTCACTTTATGTCCTCTAGAGGGCGCCATTTTTAATTTAATGTGACGTCACATAGCCTATAACCAGCGGACGATCTAGACGCTTCCAACGATACCTCATTTTTCAAATTGTGTTGAGTCGTTTACAAGATATGAGGGAACAGATGAACATACATACATACATAGATACATACATACATACCGGTCAAAATCATAACCCTCCTTTTTTCTTCGCCGTAGTCGGGTAAATAGACTTTAATGCATTTGCTTTTGAAAACAAATTAACACAATCACAATCCAAAGGATTTGGAAAGAAATGGTTTCTTCTTCCTTCCGTTTCTTATATTGTTTGGATCCAGCAGTAGGTGTCTAAATTCATTGCGGTGCACGGCGTCACACGCGTTGTCCAGGGGGTGTACAGCCACTGCTTACAGCAGTATTATTTTATTACTACTTCGGTGTAGGAAAGAGATGAAGCTCTACCAGGACGTATAGCTCCATCTCCTTCCCCCACGAAGTAAGATTGAGCCCATGAGGGCCTAGACAAGTGACAATCGCTTCCAAAGCGTTTCGTATTCCTACAACGACTTTCCACAGGATTGACATAAGCTTTTCGATAGCCTATACATTTTTGCCTTTTCCATCATCGTTATCACTGATAGAATGTCAATTTTTGTAGAGCCTGTGATTGTCAAGGGCAAGGGTGCAGGTGGACGGTCATTTGGGACACTATCAGATGGGGCGTAGACTGTACAGGAGCACAGCACTCGCCCTGGGTGTTTGATGAATTGAATAAAAACTTTTTACAAAAAAAAAACAACCGACTTCCAAAAAAAACACTAAAAAAGTGAAATATAACTTTAATATCGGAAGTCGGTGTCTTTGCTTTTCAATTTCCGTTTTTGCCACCGACTTCCGAAATTAAAGTTATTTTTCACTTTTTTAGTGTTTTTTTTTGAAGTCGGTTGTTTTTTTTTTGTAAAAAGTTTTTATTTTTCACTTTTTAGTTGTGGTACCTACCCCACACAAATCCGAATACCACTGCCTGCTATGTAAATAACCGTGAAGGAGTCAAACAGGATATCGTCTAGATAAACTAAGTGGGAAAAATACGTAATATTGAAGCTAACTCAAAAATTACGCAAGCAAAGTTAATAAAATTTATATGGGACCACCTCGGAAGCATGACCTACCAAACAAAAAAAGAATCATCAAAATCGATTCATAATTGGCGGAGTAATCGCGTAACAAACATACACAAAAAAAAAAAAAATAACATACAGACGAATTGAGAACCTCCTCCTTTTTGAAGAAGTCGGTTAAAAAGGAAATTGCTAAACCATTGCTTCAAATGTTTGAAAAATTCGGTTGCTCACCAACGTAACTAACGCAATGAATGTTCTTGAATTGTCAAAATGAAATCGCCATTATGTGTTACGTAATTAATTAATTATCAGGCCGGATCTGTCGCTTTAGATTACGTTCCCGGAATTTCCTGTTGCCTTGATTGCAAAATACTGTGATTTTGCGAGTTTTTGTTAAAATAAATAAATAACAAGTTGATTGATGTAAAATGGTAAAACACTACGAAAAATTCAATTGTTTTATGTGCCTGAACTATACCCCATTTGAAATAAGATTAGACATTAAAACCAACCCTTTTATAGTCCGTTCAACCGATTTTGACTTCTATACCGTAGGCATAAGGATAGCATTAAAAGCAAAAATTTACACAATACCAACTATCTACTGCGGCTGCCATTTGCCATGCCACCAACGCAATAGAATTCAAAATCGGTTGAACGGAATGTAAAAAAGGCTTATCTATACGTCTAATCTTATTTGAAATGGAGTATAATAGGTTATCCTGTGTTTCAGGCGAGGCAAGGCATAGTATTTTTAAATAATCACGTACTTAATTATAAAAATCTAGTCATCTAATAGGTATGTAAAAAGGCTACTTGGTAAAATCTTAGTACTTACTTACAAACTTAAAAATAGTTCAAATACAATTTTTTTATGATACAATTTTTATACTGTACAACTAATAATTTCTCTATATCTTCATGGGACATACTTTGAAGAGCTTCTTTGAGAGTTCTTTTTAACCGACTTCTTCAAAAAGGAGGAGGTTCTCAATTCGTCTGTATGTTTTTTTTTTTTTTAATTATGAATCGATTTTGATGATTCTTTTTTTGTATGGTAGGTCATGCTTCCGAGGTGGTCCCATATTAATTTGATTAACTTTGCTTGCGTAGTTTTTGAGTTAGCCTCAATATTACGTATTTTACCTACTTAGTTTATCTAGACGATGTATTCATTTACTCCTTCACTGTTATTTATATCAGCTAGTGGTATTCGAATTTGTGTGGGGTAGGTACCGCAACTTAAAAGTGAAAAATAAAAACATTTTACAAAAAAAAAACCGACTTCCAAAAAAACACTCAAAACTGAAAAATAACTTTAATTTCGGAAGTCGGTGGCAAAAACGAAAATTGAAAAGCATAGACACCGACTTCCGAAATTAAAGTTATTTTTCAGTTTTGAGTGTTTTTTTGGAAGTCGGTTTTTTTTTTTTGTAAAAAGTTTTTATACAATTAATAAATGTTGGAGTCATATAGAATAACTCATCATCGCCCCTTCCATATCGCAATTAATTTGTTTGGCGCAGTACGTTTTCTTCTTACATTCATCTCTATCGTAGGCTCCCCATCCATCCATACTAATATTATAAATTCGAAAGTAAGTCTGTCTGTCTATATGTTACCTTTTCTCGCCTAAACCACTGAACGGATTCCGACAAAATTTGGCAAGGGGATAGATTGCATCCTGGGGAAGGACATAGGGTACTTTTTATCGACTTTATATCGGACGGAAGCTAGTATAAAAAATATGGGACTTAAACATAACTAAAACTACATACAACTTTACATACCATGTTTTATGCAAATAAATATTATTTCTATTTCTGTCAAAATGTACTGTGTAGGATCACTTCTGCCTATACTTTCGGGGATTACAGGCGTGATGTTATATGTTGTGTTCCTAAAAATTTAAATAATGGTGCCGATTCTCTTGTCACAAAATTCTCTAAACTAAACTAAAAATCACTAAAGTTTTGTTTAGTCCTGTCAAACGATCAAACTCATTCTGAAATAGACTTTATATGGCACTACTTAACTATAATTTAGTTTGACAGCACTAAGATGGCACTGAAAAACTGACTTAGTTTAGTGAAAACGCTATTCTGAATTTGACGATTTAACCTAAAATTTTGTCCTATATCTAAAATCCTCAAACTAAATCTGACTATATTTAATCGCGATTAAAAATGTGTGGAATAAAATTAGATGTCATGAACTAAAATTCAAACCAACACCTCGACTTCAGTTACAAAAAACAGTACTGTATTTTTTTATTTTCTTTTGCTTATATCTCGAAAACGGTGTGTCCTATCGCAAAAATAATGAAAATTTCGACCCCCTTAGAAAGCCTTAAACCCCTAATTCTCAACATGTTGGTAATTTTTTTTTTTTTTTTTTCGTTATTTTCCATACAAAAATTGAAAAATTCCATTAAAAACACGTCGAGGCTACCGTACATGCGCGCATCTGGCTCTAAAAAAAAAACACGGGATAGGGAAAATAAGTACCAAATGGAGGCGCGCGGTTGTCAAATTCGATTTTAGTTGTGTCAAAATAAGTTTTAAATTTAGAGAATTTATTTGGCAGAATAGCTCCAAGATTCCCATAGTCAAAAGTAAGTAATTTTAGTGATAGTTTAGTTCGGTGTACAAGAGAATCGGCACCAATGTTTACCAGTAATGTCTTCATTTAGAAGTCATTACCATGCATAAGAAGTACCACATTGGTTTGTTGCTTACAAAGTGAGTGTATAACCCATTTTCATTGGTTCAATGTATACAAGTTATGAATTATTTATAGAAAAAATACAGTATAACCTTATTTGGGAATGTTTTTGACCCTTTCATTGTTTTGGTATAGGTTGAATGCTCGAAATTTTTGTAAGTAGGAGAAAGTAGAAGAAATAATATGGTGTAGAAATAAAACCTTTTAAAATTTTGTCAGTTATGTATGTAACCCCTCTCCATACAAACGCTCTCGCCTGTTTTCTCTCTGGTTTATGACCATAGTGCAATGATTTTTTTTTACAGTAAAATAAATATCAACTAGTTCTATGCCCCTATGTTTTCCGTTTTGATGATACATTATCTATAGAAGCACTAGAACCCTCAGAAAATACTCAAAATTACCTGTTTAGACCGCTGTCATCAGAGGCCTATTGTACGAATTTGACAACTATTAATGAAAAAAGAAAAACATAGGGGCACAGTAAATATCCTTCTTATTCAATTCATAAAATAATAGCTGCGCCCCGCGGTTTCACTCGCGTAAGTCTCGATCCCATGGGAATATCGGGATAAAAAGTATCCTTTGTGTTAATCCAGCTTATAAACTATCTGTTTGCCAAATTTCATCCAAATCCATTCAGTAGATTTTACTTTACTTTTTGTATCGAGACTTACGCGGGTGAAACCGCGGGGCGCAGCTAGTATTATAAACGCGAAAGTTTGTTAGTATGGACGGATGGATGTTTGTTACTCTTTCACGCAAACACTACTGAACGGATTTGGATGAAAGGCACACATAGTGTATAACCTGGATTAACACATAGGATACTTTTTATCCCGATATTCCCACGGGATCGTGCCCTACGCGGGTGAAACCGCGGGGCGCATCTAGTCCTTAATAATATTATGAATTCGAAAGTAACTCTGTCTGTCTGTCGCGCTTTCACGCCAAAACTACTGAACTGATTAATGAAATGTGGTACACAGATAGTCTATACTCCATTTGAAATAAGATTAGACGTATAGATAAGCCTTTTTTACATTCCGTTCAACCGATTTTGAATTCGATTGCGTTGGTGGCATGACAAATGGCAGCCGCAGTAGATAGTTGGTATTGTGTAACTTTTTTGCTTTTAATGCTATCCTTATGGCTACGGTATAGAAGTCAAAATCGGTTGAACGGACAGTAAAAGGGTTTGTTTTAATGTCTAATCTTATTTCAAATGGGGTATAGATCCTAAGAAAGGACATAGGCTACTTTTTATCGACCTGCCACGCGGGCGTAACCGCGGGCGGAAGCTGGTTATTTTATACATAAGCTCTTCACAATAAACCACATTAAAAAAATTACAATTTGCCATTGCCATTGAAATGACCCCAAAAAACCTTGTCCAACATACATTTTAAAAAAAACTCTTTCACATCACCACACAACAAGTTTTTAGCAACAACGCAAATAACAGTATTTGTGCTGAAACCAGTCAGGCAAGTTTGGAATGAGGTCATCTATGAGTTTTGGAGGGTGATAGATATAGATTGCTAACATGTTTTTTTTGACTTGTTGAAGGTTTTAGGATCTAGGGAAGAACTCTATATAGGAACAATGGCGGATTAAATGTTGAGAGCGCCCTAGGCAGGCACCCAAGTTTGGAATGAGGTCATCTATGAGTTTTGGAGGGTGATAGATATAGATTGCTCACATATTTTGACTTGTTGAAGGTTTTAGGATCTAGGGAAGAACTCTATATAGGAACAGTGGCGGATTAAATGTTGAGATCGCCCTAGGTAGGCACCTCATCGAGGCCAACAAGCTCATCTGCCTAGCCTTTTCCCAACTATATTGGGGTCGCCTTACAATCTAACCGGATGCAGCTGAATACCAGTATTTTACATGAAGCGACTGCCTATCTGACCTCCACAACCCAGTAACTGGATAATACGATACCCCCTGGTAAGACTGGTTGTCAGTATTTCGGGCTTCTGACGACCCGTAACGACTGTCAAAGGTCCACAAATGACAGCCGGGACCAACGGCTTAACGTGCTTTCCGAGGCACGGAGGAGTCTCGATATGTATTAGATGGTCACCCATCCACGGCACAACCCCGGCAAGCGTAGCTTAACCTGATGGATCGACCCGTGCGGCTGTTATTACTTAGCCACGAGCTAATCTAACAAGCGGCGACATGTCAAAAAAAAAATTTTTGTTCTCTGGCTATCTACCTACATACCAAGTTTCATCACAATTGGGTTCAGTAGTTTATTGCATGAAGAAGTAAGATATATACCTATACACACACACACACACACTTTCTCAGTTATAATAGAAGTAGTCCCTAATTAGGTAGGCCAGGGACCAAACGAACATGGAAATCCATTATTATGCCTCCCTGGGAAACAGATCTAACTGTGTGTGTTGATAGATGATCGTTTGTTATCATTAATTTAGCAAGTATCTTATCCACTTCTTTTTTTAAAGCAATGTAGGAATAAAAATAAATATAATTTTATTTATTTTTAATCGCGCGCGCGCCCCTTTTTGTCCTCGCGCCCCTAGGCACGTGCCTAGTTTGCCTTAGGGGTAATAGTAATACGCAACTCTATAGGGATTGGTGTATTGGTAATATAGAATAGGTATCCTAATCCTAACTTTAATATTATAAATGCGAAAGTGAGTTTGTTTGTTTGTTACACTTTCAGGCTAAATCGGCTGAACGGATTTGGATGAAATTTGGCACAGCCAGCGGTAGACCATGCCCTGGAATAGAACATAGAGGATAGGATAGGAACCGCGGGGAGCAGCTTGTAAAAAAAAAATTTTTTCAACTAAAAGTTGATTTAGACAATTATGCATGCGAGATGCATAAATTATTTTATGGTCAATAATACTACTTAAATACAAATCTATTAATTTTGTGAAGAAACTAACTGAATTAATGTGGTAAAATAAAAAGTTGTGTAAGGTCAACAGACAGTTATTTTTAGATTAAAAGGTTGTGGTCAAAATTGCATGCAAATTGCATTCACTTTTATATTATACTAGCTTCCGCCCGCGGCTTCGCCCGCGTGGTATGTCGATACAAAGTAGCCTATGTCCTTTCTCAGGCTATAGACTATCTGTGTACCAAATTCCATTTAAATCGGTTCAGTAGTTTTGGCGTGGAAACGCGACAGACCGACAAGAGTTACTTTCGCATTTATAATATTAGTAAGGAAGTAAGGATAACAAAGAGAAGAATCTCCCAAGACCGTGAATTAACCAGATATTCTAGAAAATTCTACCAAAATTACGAGCCCCCTCCCCTGTTATATAGGGCTTAAACATAACTGGCGAAATGTGGGTGTCCTATAGGTACACCTCTGCCTCACCCATCGGGGAAAACAAGGAAGTATGTGCTAGCAAAATCCCCATCAATAAAACATACTACAAACAAAATCTTCTAGAACCTTCTGGCAAACTCTAAAACATTCCATGGAATTTGTTTACAATCTGTCTCTCACTCTATCTCAAACAAAATAACAAGGACAGGAAATACGTCTTGAACATTCATGAATACCTATTGTCCAGTTATTTCAGAAGGAGGGGTACTGGTCCGAACCTGTTTGGGGGAGAGGAATGGACTTGTTTCACTTCAGGTGCTGAAATAGAGACAAGTATAGACCTGTTGGAACTTGAATTTTGGTGATTTGGGACAGATTTTTGGGGTGACCATCACCATTTAAAAACCACCAAAATAAATTTATAAGTTATGGTTCCCAAGATTACAGGCTGTGCCTAGTTTGGGACCAACGGTACCTCAAAATTGTAATTTAAATGATGAAATAAACGATTTTAATTTAATTTCAGATTAATAATGTCCATACGCTGAGCGATGGCTGTTTTGCGTTTATGTGATGCAAACTTTCCCCAATGTTTTATTGTTTTGTGTTTTTCTTTGCATCTTATCTTACCGCAAACAAACATATTTCCTTCTTTATTTTCCACACAGCCCATCCATCGTTTCTTATGTCTTCCCCTACTCTTATAGCCATCCAAATTCATGGGGAAAGCTGTTGTATAGATAAGTAAAGAATGATTGTAAGTAGCATGATAGCCTGAAGCTCAAAACACGAACAATACAGTGAAGCATGCCAAAACTACACCACCGCTCTGTGCATACTGCTCAAATGCACACATTTACAACTATTTACAATCAAAGTACACCAAATTATGTGAACACATGTTAACGAAACCGGCCTCACGTCACTGTTGACCTCACATCTTGGTTTTTATTTGGTCTGAGGCCTGAAGCTAAGACCTATCAGTAAACAACAATGATTGTTATCAGCTTTCAGTTAGTTAAAGGTAAGTTTTAAGTTTTAATTGATGCTACCAGTTTATCATGAAGACGCACACCTTTTTCCCAACTATGTTGGGATGGCTTCCAGTCTACCCAGATGCAGCTGAATACCAGTATGTTACATGGAGCAACTGCCTATCTGACCTCCACAACTGGGTAAGACTAGTTGTCTGACTTCGATGCTACATAGCTTACGTGATTAGAAGAAGGATAACATGGGATATTGCATCAGTCAATTCTCAATCAATATGATGAATCAGTTCTAAATTGCCTTTAATCAACGATGTTGGGGTCAAATTTGAACTTAACCCATAATGAACATGAATTCAATTGGCATCTGAATACCATTAGTAGGTAATTGATGAACATTAAGTTGGTTTTATAAAGAGCATTTAACACTCCAAACCAGTTATTACAACATATAGGTAAACTCATGCCTTCTTTCCATGGGGGTAGGTAGAAACTACAGAACATTATAATTATAACAATTTCAACTACAAAATTGACAATTTACCAAAAGATTGTAAGTAAATTCATTTTATAGTTTTTTTTTTTTGCTGTTTTAAAGTGTAAGTAGGGATCTAAGTAAAGTGAATTATAAATATTTGTATGAGAAAGTCACATTCTGTTTATAATTTTATAGTACCAATGCATTTTTTTGGTCGAAAATAATAGATAATGGAGACATTTCAGCCATACAAAGTAATCTATAGTTTAATTATGGCAATATGCATGTGAAAGTATACTACTCCACATAATGATGAATGAGAAAACATAAAAAAAACAATAAAACATGTTTACATAAACGAAAAGATACTAAAATCCATCGGAAAACAGTCGTAAAACTGGCCAGAACATTCGATCCACTAAAAAAACTAAAATTATCATTCAAATTGCATACTTAATTTGACATTCAGACTCAAAGTGTACCAAAAAGTGAAAGTTACGTTATATTTACGTCGTAAATACGAGTTCGAAGACGCTATGGGGGCCTGAAATGCCACAAAACCACATAGCGTGGTGATTTACTATAGAAATTAGAGAGTGGAACCTGAGTTACATACCTGAGAGCCCTAACTCTTTTGTACGGAGGGCTATGTGAAACTGGAGGCGGCAATGCATCCCTCATGCCGTCATCGTCATCCATGCTACTAAAATCCAACTTCCTAGGCACTATAGAAGAAGGAATCGGACTCAAATTATCCGAAAATATATTGAAAGAGTCTGACATTTCACATGAAGTTTCTGCCGACAATTCCGATGAATCGTGCTTGTTAATGAAGCCCGTCTTCATTCTATACCACTCGGTCATCTTCGTTAACACATTAAACACTTTTACAACAAATATATATCACAATAAAATCACTATTTTCTTAAACAATTCACCAAACGATCTCACTTTCACGCACTAACAACGTTATGGCGGATGACGCATAGCACCTGTTCAATTGATCGGCCAATCAGAGCGAATCATTTGACCGGTGAGTTGAATACTCAAATTCTATTGGCTAGGGTTATTTTTTTTAAATAACGAAGTAGCTTCTTTGACTGTGATTGGAGTATTTATGGCTGCGTTCGACGTGAAATTAATTTTGGGCTGCGTTCACAAGAACGCGTGTTCCTTTTAGTTCAAATCAAAGTTTTTAGAATAAATTATAGAAAGTATATAAACTTTTTGGGGTTTCTTACTAAGGTTTCTCTCTACAGTGTTTTCTACACAACTTTTAGTTACAATAATTATTCATAGCTATCTATCAGAATATTCTCAATAATTTTGTCCTAGCCAGGCAGCATGGTGACACATGGAGCTATAATAACAATCCGCTCCGCTCGTTTTGCACAAAGAAAGGATGATGCTTATTTTGGTATCCTGCTCCAATAGCCATGTGTAATACATCGTTGGATAGCCCTTTTTAAACTGAATAGAAGTTACTATGGCGCCTAATTCGAAATCCTTGTCCGTTCGGAGGTATACTGTACCAAACATGTCAGTTTTAACAATACCAAAATAAGGTTTTTTTTAGAGACTTCATTATTCACTGCCCTTTTGAGCATCATGAGAGAGGTTTCGACGCTACCCAGTAACCGATCATGGGTTCACTACTTCCCTTTCCTCCTAACGGTTGGGCATGCGCCCATACCATTTATTTTATTAGATAGCTAAAAGGTACTATTGTTATTTGTTACTTATTAATTAATAATCATAACTAAACGCAGGTACTGGTACTCATCAAATATCAATTGTTTGGCACTAAGGGTACTCCAGGCATGCGGGATTTACCGCCTTCTGTCTTATTTCTTAATGATTCTATCGTAGACGATGTTTGAAAAATGGTTTTATTTAAATGGATGAATACATTTTCATGTATGTATGGTTCGTGGCTAATTAATAATAGACGCACGGGTCGATCGAAGGGTACGTTACACTTTCTGAGATCGGTCCGTGGATGACCATCCATTACTTGACCAAAACCTCCGTGCCTCGAATGTCCCTGTTGTCGTTTTTAGATCTTCGACAGTAGTTACGGGTGGTCAGAAGTCCGAAAGTAGGACAACCATTCTTACCAAGGGGCATCGTGTTTAGATTAGATAGGCAATTGCTCCATGTAAAATACTGATATTCAACTGCATCTAGGCTAGGCAGATGATGAATGTACAACATAACATAACATCATGCCCGTAATCTCCGAAGGGTTAAGCAGAGGTGTACCTATAGTAAGTATAGTATAACTCCTTTATTTTAATAATTAATAGCAAACTTCATAATATAAGATCGTGATTAGATGATCGATCACTACGAAAACGTATGAAATGTAGGTAGGTACTTATGGGAAAAGATTTTTTGCGATTTCTGACTTTTCTAGTAGGTAGGTACCTACTCTAACCTTAGTTGGTCCAAATGTGTGTTTGAATCCTTATACAAAACTGCATTGATTGTCATCATAAAAATAGAATGTTATAATTGACATTTTTCTAGCCGACTGTACCATATTTCCAAAATCTGTGAATGCAGTTAGCAATTACTCAAGAAGTTAAAGACAGTCTCATAAGAACATTTTTCTTTAGTTACAACGATTAAGGTAGCTTCCCTTGCTGCTTCGTCTCAACTTCCACCCTGTAATACTCCGATCGGACAAGGAATCGAGACAAAGGCGTTCGGAATTCTTGTACTAAATCTGAATAGCTTTCTAATGATATATCATTTATTCCTAATGGAGCGGGTACCAGCTTCCATACATTTTGTGGCATCATTCTTTTATTGTAAGCGTCTTACTATGCACATAATTAATTCTAGTCATGTAGTGATCGCAAGTACAACTGCTAAGCGTGGGATCCTGGGTTTGATTCCCGAATTAGGTAAAGTAATGTTTGGTATTCCGTCATCAGCTTTTTCTCAGGAGCTGAGATAACTTCGCTTCCTAATATACCACAAAATAATATAACACAAAATTCCTATACATTATTCATTAATAAAATGTAGGTGTACTATGGCACTATTCGGGTAATAAAAGCATAATAATTTTAAATCGTTAGTCGATTTCTGATGTTTTAGTCGATAATATCTAGTGTTATAGCATTCCTAGAAATCCTAGATGACATTTTGAAATTGACATGACATGACATGATTGACATGACATTGACAATACAGTTTTGATTAAAATCTTCGGTGTTTGTGTCTCAATTTGGTTTTCCGCGATAAATTGCTATTTGTATTATATAAAAATTGTAAAATATCGTTAAAACACAAAGTAAATGACTCGCTTCGATGACATATCAACTGAATGCCTTTTGAAATAAGATGGCATTGCTAGGATGGGTGAAAATTGTGTTTTTGTTATTCGGTCTGCCTTACCTGTGCTTGCAAGAAAATATAAACAAAGGAGAAATTATATTCCACTACAACAATACGTAAGTTTTGTTATGTTTAGTTTAACTACCTAATTACGTGCTTTTACCTGGCTTTAGTGATCTATATTTCGACAAAAGTCTCATTAGATTTTTCGGGAGTATTATATTTTTTAATCGTGAATAAATAATCTGTATTGGTGAAGTAATGTCATGGACCTTTTAAGCTGTTCCCTAATTAGCTACGTTAATCGATCTCGTGTGATTAACACTGACAACTAACACTAAGTTACGAATACCTACTTTTTTAATGCAATTTTTTTTTTTTTTTGCTGACGGAAGTGTTTGAGCCTACTTACGTACCCTGACTGTAATTGGCGGAATTTTAACTCATTATTTATCTTCATTGACAGCCCCTAAGATGACCCACTGACCCAGCTTTGTTCTATACAATGCAGAATACCTACAGACATCCAAACTTTTTTAACATGTAAGCTCTTTTGTCTTTGCAAGTCAGAATATCAATATAATATAGAACACCACATGCTAGGATTCTTACTATACAGGGTTATTGGGTTCTATCTTAGGGATTTAGTTTCCGCACTCAGTCCTTAAGGTGGACCATTGTGCGTGGGCCATGGCGGCCGTTTGTGGTTATTCCAACCAGACCCCGCCCTCCAGAAGTTAATTAAATCTCCTGGTTTCTTCAGAACATCTGTGAAAGATCTGGGTGACTCGATTGTTTCTTTTCTGATCTGGGAGACGCCCGTGCATTCGAGGAACACGTGCGCGACATTTTCCTCAGCCTCCATGAATAGAGGACTCCCTGCTCAGAGGACTGTCCGTTATGCCTATTGTGTGAAGGTGTTTGTTCAGCTAGCAGTATCCCGTGATGCTCCCCAGGGTTATTGGGTATATGTCGGTAATCCGTTAAGGGGATGTAAGAGAGGTCATTTGCATAATACCCCTTTCCTTGTCATACTCGCTTGCCGGTTGCGAGAACTACGCACCTCAACTTTCTGAAAAACATAATCAATAAAGTTTCTATATGTACTTCTTGGACATCGTCTCCCCTGGCATATTTACTCACATTCTACCTACATAAGGAAAATACCTACTTTTGCACATAATATGTTATTGAAAATTGAACCTTGTGGCTAATCACAAGACTCATAAGTTACTTTGTAGTAAAATCATTACAACAGCTGTATTTATGAAGTAAATATAATAGAAACTCAATGTGTGGATAAGAACAATAACTGTTTACAATATCTGTATTGGTTTGTTTTAAAACTGTATAAAGTAGAGTCTATTCTACTAAGTAATAATAACTCCCATCATTTCCCATTAGGGGCAGGCAGATACCATCATAATCATTGGCAGCCTTGATTGTATTTTATGTCATAGATTTTCACACTCTGTGATTACTTAAACTTACACACTGACTTATTAGTATTATTTGTAAAAATGTCAGGAATATTGTGATATCGTATACTTTTACAATGTCTGTAAATATGTGAGCACCATGTATCTATCACATAATTAATTTATTTGTCAATACTCCATTTTTAATTATTTTTACCTGTTGTGGTACAGTAATGTTATTGTAGGTGCATCATCTTCACTTAAAATTATATAATTGATGTATACAAAATATTGTAAAACATTTTTACAAAGGTATGGGTGAAGTTTCTTACCCATTCTTCTCCATACGAAAACTACCTTTTGAAAGGGGCAATTAGAATCATTTCTATATTCAAGTAAATTATTTGACTTTGACATTGTTCCACTCACTACTGAATATAGGCCTCAATCCATATGTGCCATGCTGCCCTGGTCCATGCAATTCTCATCCAGGCAGAAACTATAGATGGGTATAATGATGCCGAATGAAGGGTTCCGTAAATTCATCCCAACTACAGAACCCTTCATTGTGCGTGTTTCGACATGCACTTGGCCAGTTTTTACAAAACTTGTGTGACAAATTCGCATTATTACTGGTTATAGAAATATTGCTTTGAAGATTTCTTGGTTTGTTCGGTAAACCTTATCAAATAAATTCAACCTTTTCAAGTTCTTTGTGATTGGTCAACCAATATAATAATAGCCAATTAAATTACTTTACTGAGGGTTAGGCAGATGTGTACCTATAGTACACCCACATTTCGCTAGTTATGTTTAAGTCCCATGTAATAGGGGGCGAGCCTATTGCCATCAATACGGGCACAAATCCAAAACTCAAGGCTGCTTCTGAGAAATTTCTGATGGAAAACGCTTAATAACACTTTGTCCGACCTGGGAATCGAACTCAGGAACTCGTGCTCAGCAGTTGCGGTTGCGCCGACTAGACAAAAGAGGCAGTCAAATAATCAATCCATCCAACAGATAATTAAGATTATACATTTATCAGGAATGCCTGGCCAATGTACTCATTTATCATTATTATTTTGTTTGCTATTAAATATTTTATTCTATGACTTGTGATAACATTAATATTGGATGACTCAGAGTCACAGTACTAATTGACTTCTTAGTTGGATGTTAAAAATAATGGTACATACGTACACACGGCTACACATCAAGCTATACCTTTCCAGTTTATACTGATCTCGCATTGTATAGGATTTCCGTACAATGCGAGGCCAGCTTATACTGGAAATGTATAATAATAGCTTGATGTGTAGCCTTGTGTACCACAGCTAAAAAGCGAAAAAAAAAAATTTTTTACAAAAAAATACAACCGACTTCCATTTTCTTTCCGAAGTCGGTTGTATATTTTGTAAAAAGTTTCTATGACAGGTGGCCGGACCTGACGTCTTAGTACCTAGTGAACGTCATTTCAGAATCTGAGGATATTCCGAAATTTAAATCAGGCACCGCTTTTAAAAGCTTCTATTTATGCTGCCATAATAAAATAATAGGGAATATGATATGCATGTGATTCAAATAAGGGTCAAGTATTTTTTTTATAAACAGTATTACTTCAGAATTATGCCTCCTTCAATATTTTTGAATAAAATTTCTTTTTGTTTTTTAAGTGCCAATAAACTGTGGGATATTCAAATACTTGAAAAGCTACGCTATTGGTTAGAGCGAATGTGACGTAACAATCTATGACAACAATCAAAATGTCAATGTGTTTTGTAGGAGTGTTTGACATAGACTCGACACTTGTTTGTTTGTTGTCATAGACTGTGACGTCACCACACCAACCGCCAAATGGAGGGTGTTTAAAAAGCCCAGATCGGTTGGCTATTTTTAACAAAATAAAGTACTTTAAATTGCTTTTATGCCGCCGATTTTTTTTTTTAATTTTTTGGCCATGTAAACTATCGAATAAAAATATTAAAAAAATACACGCATATTCCTGTAACACGATATTTTTTGTTCCAGATATAAATACAACATACCATACACAGTAGCTGTGAACAAGAGTACGGAATACATACTGGAATTTGCTGGGGTAAGATATTTAGCTATGACAAGTTTGGCTAAGTTATAACAGCCGCACGGGTTGATCCATCGGGTTAAGCTACGCTTGCCGGGGTTGGTCCGTGGATTGGTGACCATCTTTACATACCGAGATTCCTCCGTGTCTCGGAAAGCACGTTAAGCCGTTGGTCCCGGCCGTTGGTTACGGGTCGTCAGAAGTTCGAAAGTCCGACAACCAGTCTTACCAACGGGTATCGTACGTATTACCCAGTTACTGGGTTGTGGAGGTCAGATAGGCAGTCGCTCCATGTAAAATACTGGTATTCAGCTGCATCCGGTTAGACTGAAAGCCGGCCCCAACATGGTTGGGAAAAGGCTAGGCAGATTGATGGAAGAACATTTGATTTTGAGCCTTAAGTACCTTACAATACTGCCTGCCTGCCTGACTGACAATCCAAGATTCGATAAGATTCGCATCATATTACAAATTGTATCGCGAGTGCTCTCACTCACTACTATTACAACAGGCGAATGATTCCGGTGAATGTAATGCTACAAATTGCATCATTACAAGATGCACACAATTCGAAAAGTGCTGATTCTCAGCCTAGTTTGAATAAATGACATTAAAGTAGAATATGTTTCGTTGTGAGTATGTTCTGCTGAAGAATAAACTTTGCTGCCATGTGAATATTCACAGTTGTTGGTGAAGAAATAGCAGATACACCATTATAAACAAAAAAGTCTGCAATGCTACAAAAGTCGTCAACGCCATCTAATGGCGCCATCTTATACCACATACCATACAGTCGCAACATACCACCGATAGATGGCGTTAAACTAAATTATCAACAAAATTCAAGGTTGCAATGCAACAAAAGTCGTCAACGCCATCTAGTGGCGCCATCTTACACAACACACTATTAAGTTGCAACATTCCACCGATAGATGGCGTTAATCTAAATGATTAACAATTTCTTTCAGGAACTTGAGGCGTATGATACTCCAGCTAGAGTGACAGTAGCCAGTGACTTTGCTAACAAGACGTATCCTTTGTTTATCACTGCGAGGCAGCAGAAAGGTATGTTTATATTCATCTTTATCATCTAGACCAGGGGTTCCCAAAGTGTGCGCCGCGGCGCCCTGGTGCGCCGTAGAAAGTAAAGAGGGGCGCCATGAGTCGATCCTCTATCATTATCCGAAACCACAAATATTTATGTGAAGCTGGATTTTCAGCTGTAACTGTAATAAAGAACAAATATCGCTCAAGGATCAATGTGGAGTAAGAAATGAGAGTAGCAGTGTCAATTATTGCCCGCTTTGAAAAAATGAGCGGAGATCACCTATCTCACCCGTCGCATTGAATTGATTATTTTGTTCCTATGTACCTAACCTAACTTCTATTATTGTAGGTACCTATTTCTTTGGACTGTATCTTTTTCAAATAGCTAGCAAGGGTAGGGCGCCGTGACAAAATACTAAACTTTTTTCATTTTCACTTTTATAATTTTCTGTTTTAAATATGAGGCTTTTGGCTAATTTGTACATATAGTGAAAGTCACTCATTATTTTGTATTGTGCGTTTAGTTTGTGCAGAATAAGCAATTTTTCTTTCTTTCTTTCTTCTAAACTTGAAACTGCGCCGCGGGCTGAAAAAGATTGGGAACCCCTGATCTAGACAGAATATCAGTATTACACATAAATGACGTCACACATATCCTGCATCGCGCAAGCAGTTTTTACCGCGAGACCGATTTATAGAACATCCCGTCATCATTCGTCGGGACACAACACCCGTCTGCTATCTAATTGCAAAACTTATTTTCGTAACCGATTATGACTAATTTCGTTCATTTTGACAGTTCAACAACATTCATTGCGTTATTTACGTTGTCGAGCAAATTTTTTTTTCGAACTTATGGAACAATGGATTAGACATTTGTTTCAAATCGATTCCAATTCTGATTGGTCGTGTATTACGCAATCAGGGTGCTGGTCGCAGGATCGTCCCTCTCGCCACCACT
Organism: Lithophane ornitopus; assembly: GCA_948473465.1. Lineage (NCBI taxonomy): Eukaryota > Metazoa > Arthropoda > Insecta > Lepidoptera > Noctuidae > Lithophane > Lithophane ornitopus. The sequence continues at coordinate 2,157,274 of OX419642.1, read as the reverse complement.
GCTCGAGCCTCAATTTACATAATAATATTTATTTCCAGGAGTATTCTCATGGCAGCTACCCATGTTAGTCCAGACTCCAGTCAGCCTGGAACAGTTCACCAACATATCCAGGACTCTGTGTCCTCATAATAATATGTTCACCGAAGACGAAGACACTTGTGGTGAGTGAAAAGTAGAAGTAGTAAGAAGTTACCTCCATTTTGTTTTTTATTTGGTACGTAAAATTGATAAGAGAATGTATTTCGATGTGGTCTTAAAACATTGTTTTTTTTTTGCGAATACTCTTGTAAGTTTTTATTTTCGCCTTCATGTTTTTCAAGATTGTAGATGTGTGATAAAATCGTAAATAATTATAATTAGTGAAGTAGTTAGTATATTTATTTTATTATAAAATAAAACAATAGGGGCTGCCAGAAACGCGATGAAAGGTATGTTTAAAAATATATTTAAAAAATAAGCATAATGAAGTAGGTTTCTTTTTTTTTTTCTTGTTTTTAGTATATATTAGATTTTTATATCTGGCAACCCAATTCATGATTCAGCATAGTCTTTACTTTTCAATTCAGATACTTAGCATTTATATTTGTATAAATAAATTCCTCGTGAAAAAAAACGACTTTTTTGACTCGCCCTTTTTTCGACTCGCCCGTCTTTGTTGACCCCCATTTTAATTTACCTTCTCTTTCTGTTCACGCTGTCTTAGTCAGTGGGAAAAGGATTAGAGTCTACTGTGGTCCTCTTATACGTAAATATTTATTGTTATATTGTACCTTTTTATATATATTTTTATATGCTCGATTGGGATTTTAGAAATATTTTCATTCAATTATATTCTCAATTTATTTTTAGTTACATGTAGGCCGCGTCATATTTAAAAGCGATCGTCGCGGTCACACGTCACTTTTTTTTCGGACAACCGGAAAGCGCCTTCTGTCGGCGCCACCACGCGTTCGTGTTCACCGAATAAAAAATTTACATATATGAACGCATCGATCGCGTATTCGCACGGCGATCGCTTTTAAATAGGACTCGGGATTACGAAATGTTGTTTGTCGCGGGCATTTTATCGGGAAGGACCGACTGGTTTCGGACTCGAAAAAAGCCCTAGTTATGACCTGTTTAACGCGTGCAGTTCTGATAAAATGCGCATGAGTATTTCACTGACTAAAGTTATAAATATAGTACGTATACTCCATTTGAAATAAGATTAGAAATTTCAACAAACCTTTTTACAATCCGGTCAACCGATTTTGACTTCTATACCGTAGGATGGCATTAAATGCAAAAAAAAAATACACGATACCAACTGTCTACTGCAGCTACCATTTGTCGTGCCACCAACGCAATAGAAGTCAAAATCGGTTGAACGGACTGTAAAAAATGCTTATTTAATTTTCTAATCTTATTTCAAATGGAGTATAGTATCCCTTCAAGTTAAAAAAAAATGGGACAGAATTTAAATTCGCTCGCCAATCATATAACGACGCCATTGATTTTGATTGGTTCATATTTGACAAAAAAAATATATAAAAAAGATTGTCTAAATATCGAACCTATTTAACCAAAGAGCCTGGCATTTTATATAGTCGAAATACTGCGTTCTTTAAAAATGTTACTAATATTAAAAAGACCCAATTTTAAACATTTTTATGCTACTGTAATAGGGTTAGGCTCTATTAGCATCAACTTTAAACTTAGCCTAAAAAAACCTCAAAAATAATACCCCATCTCTCTTCCAGACGTATCAACACAAAACACACCAATTATCCACCTAACATCATCGTCCCCGGATTCCATAAATGTTACCATTTTGGTAGAAACCGTCACCGACTTCTTTGTCAGACTAAATTCTACCACGAACTTAACTACCACGCCGAGTCAGCCTATGTATTACTTCTTTCCTTTCGATCAGTCGAATAGTTTAGATTTGGCTTATCAACATGAGAAAAGAAAGTATATGTGTAATCAGATGGAAGATACAGAAAGTATTCATAGGTATGTAATAATTTATTTATTTTGTTTCTCTCTTACACTTAACGGTATTTCCTATTTTCCGTTCTCTGCCCTTTCGCCGAAAATTGTTTGCCAGATTTTCACTTGGCAACTAACGTTTCGCAGAATTTTATTTCGCCGAATAATTATTTTCTTCGCTCACTCGGCTCGTGCGTTGTTTGTCATACTCTAACCTAACGTAACCTATCGTAACCTAAGATTGAAATGTTTGACAAATGATATTAGGTCCCAAACGTTTTGTGTCATTATAATAATCAGCTTAACAATACCAAATGAAACGTTGTCATATAAAAATTTGCCAATCGTTAGTTGTCAAAGTGAAACATCGGCGAAACGTTGGTTAGCAAGTGATAATCTGCCAAACAATTTTCGGTGAAAAGCCAGGATACCCCCTATTTTCATCTCACAAAATATAGAAGCTGTCATGTGTCAAACTAAAATAGTTATCATTGATGAGCAGCTAACTGGACCTTATACTTCAGCGTGATTCAATACAAGTAAACGAAATTTTTGCGAATAAAAATTTCGGCCAGCGAAATATATCGACTGCGCACGGTTGCTGCGCTGCAGTCCGTCTGATGGCATCGGTGAAGCATTTTTTCTTCCATCCTCCCCTGTCAACCGTCACGCTATCATTATCAATATCTTTAGAGCCTTTTTTGTTTTTAATTACTTATATTTATATAATTTTAATAACTTTACAGGTATTTGCTAAGAACTAACTTGGAGACTAGAAGTTGGCTCTCTCGGCCTAAGAGTGTTATAGTAATGATTGAGTCCGATGATGATATCTGTGCCGTGGTCTCTATACAGAACTTTTCGGTGAGTGTTTTTTTTTTTCGTTGTTTTTTTGTGTCACGTTGAATATATATTTGATATACATATAAATAAGGTTTAGGTATCTATTCATACAATCTCTTAAGAGGACATTGTACTCATCATTATGAACAACTTTCACTAAGGGATCAAAATGAAGTCACAAAAAAAAAACAGCTGTTCCTACATTTATGTTCGCGTAGCTCGTTAAAATGTAGGGAACAGCTTTTTTCGTAATTTCAGGTTCCATTATTTATTTAATGGCGGCACCGCTCGCTTCGCTCGCTCGGCTCGCGCGTGTTTGGTGCCAATTCTAACCTGACCACATTTAGTCGGGTTGCCCTGGTTTAATTACTGCGACCAATTCGGCTCGAGCGTGGTTGGTCAAAGATCCAACCAAGCCTCGATGGTTTATAGATGGGTGTGTGGGGTTCTGGGTTTAATTCCCGGCTCGGGGAAAGTTTTATTATTTTTTCCCATTAGTATTTATACCCCATTTGAAATAAGATTAGACATTAAAACAAACCCTTTTACAGCCCGTTCAACCGATTTTGACTTCTATACCGTAGGCATAAGGATAGCATTAAAAGCAAAAAAAGTTACACAATACCAACTATCTACTGCGGCTGCCATTTGTCATGCCACCAACGCAATAGAATTCAAAATCGGTTGAAGGGAATGTAAAAAGGCTTATCTATACGTCTAATCTTATTTCAAATGGAGTATAGTTGATGGTAAAAGGCTCGCCCTCTAATAAATGGAACGGCGATAACGACAGGGTAGACAGCGAAATTCAAATTTTCTTACACTTTTTGCAATTTGCAAGTCAGTATCAGGTTATATGTTGATCTAAATATGATTCGCGGCCGTAACAAATATTTATTTAAAGAATTATAATCATAAAAATCATCAATACAACTTTCTAAGTTCATGTTACCCTATTGAATCACTATTTCATGAATTCTGACATTTTACCAATTCTATCTTAAGGAGTTGTATTGCTGATTCTAATTATAATTCTGTATAGCCATATTTGTTGTGCACGGTTGCGAATCATATTTTAATCAACATACAACCTGAAACTGACCGGCAAATTGCAAAACGTTACAAAAAAATGAATTTCGTGGGCTACCTTACCACATCCCCTTTAACGTTACAGCCTATAATAACCAGCGGATGATCACCTGACCTGATGACCTGACACTGGCCTGCAAATTGCAAAAAACTACTATAAAGGACTACCTAAGCGCATCCCCCTTAAATATAACTGGCGGGGCGTACCATACACATCTGCCGACTCCTTTTGGCAGTACGGGCGTGATGTTAGTTTTTATACACTGTCCCACTGCTGAACAAAGGCCTCTCCCAAATCTCTCCAAGCATCCTTTTCCAGGGCCACCTCGACCCAACCTCTAGGTCGTCTCGGACTCGGCGGCGCCGTCCATCCTCAGGCACCCACCGTGTGGAGACTTGCCCAGCGGCATTCTTATATTTAACTTATATTTTTTCTGTTTCCAGTGCCCAGTTTTCGACAACGAGAGAGACATATTATATGATGGTTATTACTTAACTATGACTAGAAGAGGAGGCATCACTTTAACAGTAAGTAGCTCTTGGTTAATAATAATCATCTATCTAATAATATAATAAATTAAAAATTTAAAAAACCCCCGACAAAAACAAAGCATTTAAAAAGTAAACAAATAATATGTATTGGCCCTTTAAGTTTAATATAAAAGTTGTAGGTAATATTTTGATCCAAGCGTCGTCGCGTCGGGGGACGGCTCATGAAAATAGGAAATTAACAGCAGCTATCCTTTCTACAATAGCATATATTCATTATTCCTAGTGTATGTTGGCGTTTTCATTAGCCGTCCCCCGACGCGACGACGCTTGGATCAAAATATTACCTACAACTTTTATATTAAACTTAAAGGGCCAATACATATTATTTGTTTACTTTTTAAATGCTTTGTTTTTGTCGGGGGTTTTTTAAATTTTTAATTTAACTTTTATTTCCAGCTTTTTAAATTTCATATTATATTACTAGTAAAAACGCTATGATCAACCCGCGGCTCGCCGATATCTGCGTAGCTGTACGTACTTTTGCCACAGTGAAGCTAGTTTCTAATTTAGTCTCATTACTCTTTCCTACTCCATCATCAGACCCTGATCACCATCCATCTGTAACCTATTTTTGAGACCTTTCCAATGAGCCCAAACACGATACCTCTGCTGTAAGTTGGTGAGGGAGTTGGGTATCCTGCATCCAGGTGATGCTGCAGCATCAGTTCAAGGTTACTATATTCTTCTAATATCATTGAAGTAACAGAATTCTAAATTTCCAATCGATTAGACCTGTGAAAGATGCTCACATCCATTCATCAACTAGAAAAGAGCTGATAATCTTCAAATGGCTGAACCGATTTTCTTGAATAATAGCTAAGAACACTCTCGATCAAGTCACCTTTCAAACAAAACAAAAAAAAACAAAATCGGTTCAGCGGTTTGGCAGCTACGATGGAACAGACAGACACACAGATACACAGATACACACGTTAAACTTATAACACCCCTCTTTTTCAGTCGGGGGTTAAATAACACCCCTCTTTTTCAGTCGGGGGTTAAAAAATAATAATAAAAAAATCTATAATATAAAAGTGAATCGCTGAATGTGTTGCTAAGCGCAAATCTCGAGAGCAGCTGAACCGATTTTGCTAATTCTATTTTTAGAATATTCCTTGAAGTACGAGGATGGTTCTTAGGGAGAGCAAATTTTTCAATGTATAAAAAAAAAAAAAAAACGAGTCGACTGTTAGGCGGGTCAACTAGTTTATTATATAATAACTTATTTATCAAAGGGGCATATTTTCAATAAGTATTTAAAACTTAAAACAATAATGAAACAATACATAAAACATCCGGAGTCTCACGTGTTAGGGATAAATCAAACAGATTACGTGTGACTCCGGATTTTGAATTCGTTTGTCTGTGTTGTCTTGATTATACCTTTTTAACCGACTTCTTCAAAAAGGAGGAGGTTCTCAATTCGTCTGTATGTTTTTTTTTTTTTTTTTGTATGTTTGTTACGCGATTACTCCGCCAATTATGAATCGATTTTGATGATTCTTTTTTTGTTTGGTAGGTCATGCTTCCGAGGTGGTCCCATATAATTTTTATTAACTTTGCTTGTGTAATTTTTGAGTTAGCTTCAATATTACGTATTTTTCCCACTTAGTTTATCTAGACGATATATTGTTTGACTCCGTCACTGTTATTTACATAGCAGGTAGTGGTATTCCGATTTGTGTGGGGTAGGTACCACAACTAAAAAGAGAAAAATAAAAACATTTTTACAAAAAAAAAAAACAACCGACTTCCAAAAAAACACTAAAAACGTGAAAAATAACTTTAATTTCGAAAGTCGGTGGCAAAAAACGAAAATTGAAAAGCAAAGACACCGACTTCCGAAATTAAAGTTATTTTTCACGTTTTTTTGGAAGTCAGTTGTTTTTTTTTTTGTAAAAAGGTTTTTTTAGTTGACTTTTTGCTGTACTTAGTTGGATTTTAGTTTTTTAACTTTTATTTAATTATTTGGGGATATATTATATATATTTTTGAAATTTGCTAATGAAGCCCTTTCATTAGATACGAAATGTGCCTAATAAAAAATAAAAAATTTAGTTCCTGACTTTATGTCCTCTAGAGTGCGCCATTATCAATGTAACGTGACGCCACATAGCCTATATCCGGATCAAGACACTTCCAACGACACCTCATTTGTGAAATTGTGATGAGTAGGTTAGAAGATATGAGGGAACAGATGATCATACTTATATAAATACCGGTCAAAATCATAATCCTCTTTTGCTTCGCCGTAGTCGGCTAAAAATAGAGCACAGTTGCTTATTTGCCTCAACTGTGAACATGTGCTTCAGGCTAGGGAGTGCATTAATAGTTAAAACAATACAGAATTGACTTAATTTATGAATAACCGCATCTTGTGACATCCTTTTCATTTCAGCAAGACACATTCCCCGTGGGATTCTACATAGTGTTCATAGTGAAGACTTCAGACGAGGACTGTACCGACAAGACTGGTAACGCCACACTACCCCAAGTGGCGCAGTACCTCGGCTGGACGCAGGAAGAGGAGGTGCGGCTAGTAACTAATGATGGCAGGGTCAAGAACTTCAGGTAAGTAACTAACAGGTTGAGTACAATGACTCCTTAAGAGGTTGTTGGTGTTTTACCAATAACCCTGTATCCAAGAACCCAACATCAATCGTTGGGCAGTTGCCCGTCAGACACAACACCCGTCTGGTCGGAGGATCCTCCCTTTCCTATGCTGGATGAGTGAGCTTTACAACCTGTTCCTCATACCCCTATAGGATTAAGAAGTTCAGGTAAGTAACTAACAGGTTCCAAACGCCGGGAGTGTGTGAATGTCCTTATACAGGCTTCTACGTCGGCGGCGCGTTGTGTTCCACGCGCGCCTCAAAGAGATGTCAGCACAATTGACGGCGTCCGTTAGCACCGGTGGCTGCCAGGGTCGCGGGAAAGTCCGAAAGGTATACCAGGACCCTTGGAAATAGGCAACTGAAGGAACACGGGTGGGTTTTAGTCAGTAAAAGTCTGACACGCCCTCCCGCTCCGCTCAGAGCGGGAGAAGTCATTTGATGAATTCACACCAACAAAAAAACAAAAAAATTACTGATTCATTGTGTTGTGTACTATACTCCATTTGAAATAAGATTAGACATTTACATAAACCTTTTCACAGTCCGTTCAACTGATTTTGACTTCTATTACGTTGGTGGCATGACAAATGGCAGCTGCAGTACACAGTTGGTATTGTGTAACCTTTTTTGCTTTTAATGCCATCCTTATGCCTACGGTATAGAAGTCAAAATCGGTTGAACGGACTGTATAAAGGTTTGTTTAAATGTCTAATCTTATGTTAAATGGAGTATAGCTTACTAGCAGACCAGTACTATAGCACTGACAGATGTGTGACAGTTTCAGGATAATCCAGACGATATCGTATCAGGAGTACGCGATCGCAGCGGGCGCTGCGCTTGCGTTCTTCAGCTCGTTCTATGTGGCCTTCATTGTGGTTGTGCTGTGTCGGAAGAAGGTACAGCCAACAGAGACCAGTGAAGAAGGTATGTACCATTTACCAGTATAAAAAAAATGTAAATTAATATAATGTATATTAAGTCTTTTTAGGGTTCCGTCCCCAAAGGGTAAAACGGGACCCTATTACTAAGGCTCCGATGTCTGTCTGTCCGTCTGTCACCAAGCTGTATCTTATGAACCGACCGTGATAGCTAGACAGTTGAAATTTTCACTGATGATGTATATCAATTACCGCTATAACAACAAATACTAAAAAAACAGAATCAAATAAATATTGAAGGGGGCTCCCATACATCAAACGTGATTTTTTTTTCGCTCGTTTTTGCTTTATATTAAAAACGGCAACAGGTAGACGCTTGAAATATTCACAGAATATTTATTTACATATTCACTTAAATTACTTCACAATTAAATTAAAATAAAACAAATATTTAAGGGGGGCTCCCATACAACAAACGTGATTTTTTTCTCAATGTCGGAGTCGGACTCGCGCACGAAGGGTGAACCCTTCGTGCGCGAGTCCGACTCGCACATGGCCGGTTATTTTTTTTTCATAAGCGTCTATTAAAAATTTGTTATTTTGGCATAACAAGCGGTCACTTCAATTTTATTTATTTGTGTCTATACTAATATTATAAATTCGAATGTAACTCTGTCTGTCGTCTATCTGTCTGTATGTTACCTTTCCACGCCTAAACCACTGAACAGATTTCGATAAAATTTGCTAAGGAGATAGATGGCATTCCGGGGAAGGACATAGGCTAATTTTTATCTACATCACGCGGGCGAAGCCACGGGCGGAAGCTAGTATATATATATAAGGTCATATTAAAATAGGTGGCCAAATTTTAACAAAGCGTTCAGTACGTCTAACCAAAGATATCCAAGCAAAAAAAACACTGATTATAGTTATTTATGCAACTGTTATATAATAAGGGGTATTAAAACAAGTGTGATAATAGTATCACATGAGTGTTTTAATACCTAATTATTTACAGTTGCATACAAGACTTTATCTACACCCATGATATGAATCCTCTACAAAAGTTTCTTTACAATACTAATATCGAATAAAAATGGCGGGATACGATGCAATGGATGAATTCGAATTCGAATAAGCTATAAGTTTTTTTTTTAAATTACGGTGCTTTGTTAGTAGAACGCGCCTGCATGACAATGTTCTTTTTTTTTTGTGAGTTGCATTATGAAATTTAGTACAACATTATAACACTCGTTTGGATGAAATTATGGTTACTATGACAACATTAAAACAACCAGTGTACATTAAATGTAGGCAATAAGCTAACTGTTTCAGAAACTTTAATAGAGGACTTATGGCATGGGTGTAGATAAAAGTGATTTATTGCGTCATTTCTCATAATTACGTCAAGCGAGCGGCAGGCGCCCGCGGCGCGGCAAATGGCTATGTTAGAGTGAGATGGCATGAGTTGCCTGTTGCACAATGAACTCGGCGGGCGCAGGCGATGACAAAGACATGTACAGTCACGGACTTTAATTAATGACCCACTTTCAAGTTTTTAATTTTGCAGTTTCAAGCATTCACGAGATTACACGATTAAACACGAACTCAAACGAAACGAGCGTGCTCGTAAACGAAATTACAAATTACTAATAATCGGAAATAATCTTATCCATAGGGGTTGACTAATAAGTTCTGAATGATAAATAAATACAATGTTGCATTACGTTTATCCAATCTATTTGATACTTACCTCCTTTGAATCAGAGCTCATTAACTCGATAATTCTTAAAACTTAACCGAAGACAGTGACAGTTGAAATGTTGATGTCAGAGACGTTACTTTCGAAGTTGTCGAAATGACTAATATTATAATTTCTTCGTACGCTAACGTTACTATGGCTACGCTAAAACAATCGTCGCTAGGTTACGGTTGCTAGACCTGCAATTGGTTGACTTTGGGTAGTCACTCTGCTGTCAAGTTTGTAGTTCTGGCTCTCAGGTTAGCCAACCGGCAAAGTTAAGAAATATAATTTTCTTCTTCTAATACGAAGACGTATGACTTTCCGTGTCTGGATGTACGAGTAGACCCGAATTAACACGATTTGCATTACACGACTAAAATATGAACAGGGCCAAGTGGCTCATCAATTAAAGTCCGTGACTGTACTTATGTGTTTATGTATTGGGTAACCAACATTGTTAGTGTATTTTCGTTAGCTAATTGTTTTCCTTGTAAGTATGTAATGCGTAAGTATGTCATGCGTTTTTAACCGACTTCTTCAAAAAGGAGGAGGTTCTCAATTCGTCTGTATGTTTTTTGTTTTTTTTTTGTATGTTTGTTACCAGATTTCTCCGCCAATTATGAATCGATTTCGATGATTCTTTTTTTGTATGGTAGGTCATGCTTCCGAGGTGGTCCCATATAAATTTTATTAACTTTGCTTGCGTAGTTTTAGAGTTAGCTTCAATATTACGTATTTTTCCCACTTAGTTTATCTAGACGATGTTTTCATTTACTCCTTCACTGTTATTTACATCAGCTAGTGTTATTCGAATTTGTGTGGGGTAGGTACCACAACTAATAAGTGAAAAATAAAAACTTTTTACAAAAAAAAAAACCGACTGGTGGTCTGAACGCTGGCCATCTATTTTAATAGGACCTTAAATATTTTAAAAGAATCGGCTATAAAATGCATCATTTTCGAAAGCTTCTCCCTTTCCACTTGTAACGCATATTTTCTATCACCCCCCACAGAAGGCCGTCTTACTCCCCCTCTAATCCCTCACGACGAACTCAACATCAACGACCTCCCCACTACAAGGCGACGTCACGTCAACGTTGCGGACACGAGCGGAGAGAGCACCTCGCGACAATGTTTAGTCGGCGACGGAGATGCGTTCACCTCACGAACAGGTAACCATTATCTGCTTAACCGACTTCTTCAAAAATGAGGAGGTTCTCAATTCGTCTGTATTGTCTCTTTTTTTTTTGTGTTTGTTACGCTGTTACTCCGCCATTGAGGAATATGCTATAATTATATAGTTATAATTCTGAAGTAAAACTGTTTATTAAAAAAAATATACTAAAACATTGATTTGATTTGATTTGAATCACATTTCAAATAAGGGTCAAGTATTTTTTTAACCGACTTCTTCAAACAGGAGGAGGTTCTCAATTCGTCTGTATGTTTTTTTTTTTTTTTTTTTTTTATGTTTGTTACGCGATTACTCCGTCAATTATGAATCGATTTTGATGATTCTTTTTTTGTTTGGTAGGTCATGCTTCCGAAGTGGTCCCATATAAATTTTATTAACTTTGATTGCGTAATTTTTGAGTTAGCTTCAATATTACGTATTTTTCCCACTTAGTTTATCTAGACGATATCCTGTTTGACTCCTTCACTGTTATTTACATAGCAGGTAGTGGTATTCGGATTTGTGTGGGGTAGGTACCACAACTAGGTAGGTATAAAAACTTTTTACAAAAAAAAAAACATCCGACTTCCAAAAAAACACTAAAAAAGTGAAAAATAACTTTAATTTCGGAAGTCGGTGGCAAAAAACGGAAATTGAAAAGCAAAGACACCGACTTCCGATATTAAAGTTATTTTTCACTTTTTTAGTGTTTTTTTGGAAGTCGGTTGTTTTTTTTTTTGTTTTATAAACAGTTTTACTTCAGAATTATGCCTCCATCAATATTTTTGAATAATATTTCTTCTTATTTATTTATTCATTTAAATCAAGCATTTGTAACTCGATAGTGTTAGTAAAATATGTTAGTAAAACATTAAAAACAACATAGAAATCATTTATGACATCACTGCTGCAAGGTGACAGGCCCAGCCGATACCTTGCAGCAGTGGCTCACAAACCTAGCCTGCTTGCTACCATAGCTAGGATGCTGTTGGTGTTTTTGAGCGAGAAATTAATTTTTTAAATGTGTCAAAAAACTGTGGGAAATTCAAATACTTGAAAAGCGACGCTATTGGTGAGATCGGATGTGACATAATAGTCTATGACAACAATCAAAATGTCAATGTGTTTTGTGAGTGTTTGACATTGACTTGTAACTTGTTTGTTTGTTGTCATAGACTGTTACGTCACCACACCAAGCGCGCCAAATGGAGGGCGTTTAAATAGCCCGGGTCGGTTGGATATTATTGTCATTTTTTTTTAAGTACTTTGAATTGCTTTTTTAGCGTCGATTTTTTTAAAACTATTATTTGGCGATGTAAACTATCGAATAAAAAATTAAAGTAATAAAAACTAAAACCCAACTACGACAAAAAAAATATAAACAAGACACCACGGACAGACAAATTAAAAATCTGGAGTCACACGTGTTACGGCATAAATCGAACAGATTACGTGTGACTCCGGATTTTTAATTTGTCTGTCCGTGGTGTCTTGTTTATATTTTTTTAGTCGTAGTTGGGTTTTAGTTTTTATTACTTTAATTTTTTTTTAATTCTTTTAGGGTTATAATATATTTTTTTTTGAAATGTGCTCATTAAGCCCTTTCATTTGATACCCATCATGGTACGATTAAACAATTTTTTTTTTAGTTCCTGACTTTATGTCATCTAGAGGGCGCCATTTTTTATTTAATGTGACATCACATAGCCTAGAACCAGCGGACGATCAAGACGCTTCCAACGATACCTCATTTGTCAAATTGTGATAAGTCGTTTAGAAGATATGAGGGAACAGATGAACATACATACATACCGGTCAAAATCATAACCCTCATTTTTTCTTCGCCGTAGTCGGGTAAAAAATACATGCATACTCCCTATTCGTCTGTCCCGTCTCTTTTTTTTTCTTGTGTGTGTTTGTGACGGCTGTTAATCCGCCAATTATGAATTTCGATGATTCCTTTTTTGTTTAGTAGGTCATGCTTCAGAGGTGGTCTCATATAAATTTTATTAACTTTGCTTGTGTAGTTTTTGAGTTAGCTTCAATATTACGTATTTTTCCCACTTAGTATACAGGGTGTTTGGCAGAATTTAATTGGCCCTGGACACCTGGATAAAAAAAAAAAACAGGTTGCCAGGGCCAAATAAATTAGGGCTGAGTAAGTAGCAGATGACCCCACCTATCCACGATTTTCGTATGTTCAACGTTCTGCCAAACACCCTGTATGTATATGGACGATGTATTAATTTACTCAGTCACTGTTATTTATATAGCAGTTATATACCACTAGGTATGCGAATTTTTCTGGGGTTCTCACAAATAAAAACTGAAAAATATTCCATAAATATTATTCTCAACAGATGGCAGTTCTTCCTCGGACACTGAATCAGATTTCTCGACGTTAGATGATGTTAATACTGACAAAGATATCTACAGGCTTGGAGGGAAGCTATGTGTCGCTAACTTAGCGAGGTAAGTCTACATAGATGAAGTAATCATCAACCTGCCTAGCCTTTTCCCAACTACGTTGGTCGGCTTCCAGTCTAACCGGATGCAGCTGAATACCAGCGACTACCTATCTGACCTCCACAACCCAGTTACTAGGTAACACTAGATAGATCTTCTGCAACTCGTATCTTTCGATGTCTATTGCAATAAATCATCTCTGTCTGTCTGTTTGTATGTTACCTTTCTACAAAATTTGGCAAGGAGATAGAAGTCATTCTGGGGAAGGACATAGGCTACTTTTTATCGACATACCATGTGGGCGAAGCCGCGGGCGGAAGCTAGTTATATTATAAATGCTAAAATTAGTTCTTTTTGTTATGCTTTCACGCTAAAACGGCAGAAGGAATTTAGATAAAATTTGGCACATGGTTAAACTCAAACTCAAAGCATTTATTTCAATTAAACCATTTACAGGCACTTTTGAACTGTCAAAGAGTCGGTCAGTTAGTCAGAGAGTTGAAGCTAGTTGCCCATTCCAAAACGTAGATCTCTATGGAGAAGAACGGGCAAGAAACTCCAATAGACCAATACATTACCACCATGGATTAACACATAAGATAATTTTTATCCCGATATTCCCACGGGTTCGAGACTTACGCGGATGAAACCGCGGGGCGCAGCTAGTCCAGGGTTGCGGGAAAGTCCAGGGTTGCGGGAAAGTCCAGGTTGCGGGAAAGTTCCGGGTTCGGGAAAGTCCAGGTTGCGGGAAAGTTCCGGGTTGCGGGAAAGTCCCGGGTTGCGGGAAAGTCTGAAAGGGATACCGGTACCTTGGCAACAGACTACTGAAGGAACACGGGTAGGTTTTAGTCACTAAAAGTCTGACACGCCCTCCCGCTCCGCCCAGACCGGGAGAAGACATTTGATGACTTCCCACCATCAAAAAAAAGGGGCCAGCTAGTAATACTATAAATGTTGTTTGTTGCGCTTTCACGTTAAAACGGCTGAACGGATTTGGATGAAATTTGGCACATGTGTAGACCATGACCTGGAGAAGGACATAGGATACGTTTCATCCCGATATTCCCACGGTTTGGAGACTTACGCGGGTAAAACCGCGGGGCGCAGCTATTGATATATATTTCTTGTTCCTACAGGTGTCGCCCACGGGTCCTATCGGCTAGGTCTAAGATGTATCTATGGAACGTACTCACTGTGGCTGTATTTTACACACTACCCGTCATACAACTGGTAGTTACATATCAGAGGGTAAGTCGTTCTAATCTTTTGTTAAGGTAATTCAAATCTTTTGTAAAATAGAAGATTATAATACCCTTATATTGAGAGCAGTGGTGGCCCAGTGGTATCGACCCTGACTTACGAATTATTGGTCATGGGTTCGAACCCATCCAGGCGCTTTACTTTGTGTAAATAATTTCATCACCACTGCTCTCAAAACGGTGAAGGAAAACATCGTGAGGAAACCGGCATGTCCTAGAATCAAAAATTCGAAGACATGTGACATCCACCAACCCGCACTAGGCCCGCGTGGTAGATAACAGCTAACTAGAGAGTAGGCTGTCGGGGAAAGAAGGCCTATGCCCCAGAAGTAGGAACATTATAGGCTGATTATGCTTCCGGGTAGCATAATCAAAAATCAAAATCATAATATTTTATTTCACATAAACCATCAGAAGCCAGGTGAACGGTTCCAATTGGTCGTTTCCTATGGAGAAGAGCCGGCAAGAAACTCCACGGTTACTCTTTTAAAAATAATTGGCTTTCACAATATTTTCAAAT
This sequence comes from Lithophane ornitopus, assembly GCA_948473465.1. Lineage (NCBI taxonomy): Eukaryota > Metazoa > Arthropoda > Insecta > Lepidoptera > Noctuidae > Lithophane > Lithophane ornitopus. The sequence continues at coordinate 2,142,163 of OX419642.1, read as the reverse complement.
TACAGTGTTAGTAGGCATGGGAGGACAATGTAGGCCTTTCAACAAGTACCAGGTACTTAACAAAATAGAAGATGTACATAAATCTACAGTCCAATTAGCCTACAACGTTCTTACATTCACAAAATAGAAAAGAATCTATATAAAAGACAAATAATCAAAAAGTAATACAAAACCTATTTAAACCAAATGGTGTGATTGCTATTACAACTGTAACAGATAGAATAATTATCATGTCCTCAAATGCCACTAATAAAGAGTTGAAATTAAATTGTAGGTAAGTATATAATGTCGCATACGATGATTATGTCAAGGATGAATGTAAAGGTAATGTTTTGTTAGGGTAATTCAAATCTTTTGTAAATTAAAAGATTATAATACCCTTATATTGAGGGCAGTGGTGGCCCAGTGGTAACTGCCCTGACTTACGAATTGGTCGTGAAATAAAAACTTTTTACAAAAAAAAAACCGACTTCCAAAAAAAACACTCAATACTTTTTCAGTATTGAGTGTTTTTTTTGGAAGTCGGTTTTTTTTTTTGCAAAAAGTTTTTATTTTTCACTTTTTAGTTGTGGTACCTACCCCATACAAATTCGAATACCACTAGCTGCTGTAAATAACAGTGAAGGAGTAAATGAAGCCATCGTCTAGATAAACTCATTGGGAAAAATACGTAATATTGAAGCTAACTCAAAAACTACGCAAGCAAGGTTAATAAAATTTATATGGGACCACCTCGGAAGCAAGACCTACTAAACAAAAAAATAATCATCAAATCGATTCATAATTGGCGGAGTAATCGCATAACAAATATACAAAAAAAAAAAAAAAAACAGACGAATTGAGAACCTCCTACTTTTTGAAGAAGTCGGTTAAAAAGCAGGTACTTCGTGTAAATAATTTTATCACCACTGCTCTCAAAACGTCGAAAGAAAACATCGTGAGGAAACTTAAGGTACCTATTTGTTAAGCGCTGAGCGATTATGTTCGCCTTAAAGAATGACTGATCAATATTAACTTATTTGTCTTTCGAAAAACAACATGGAAAGAAAATAGTTAAAAATAACTTATTTTTTAATTATTTCATGGAAAAAATAGTATATTATGCAATTAGTGAATAAAGGACGGATTTAAAGCGACGGCCATAGTTGCATCACGAGCAAGTGAAGGATTCTAACGATTGAATCATGACCACATGAGTGATATGCTCGTGATTCAATTGTAAGATTCCTGAGCGACGCGAGTGATACATGGCCTTCGATATAAATCCGTTTTATTCATGAGTTGCATACTATACTTTATACCATGACTACGAGAAAAAGAACTTGCAACTTCGAGTATGTTATTATGTCAATGTTATGCCTTGTTTTTATAGTACACCGTAGCATAGAATACGTACTCCGAAATGTCGATGACTTCTTTGTTGTAAATTCAAACACTGCTGCTGCTTTTTATTCACTGTTTTCAGTGAATAAAATAAATTTTTTAGAGGGGGAATGGTATAAAAAATGTTAATGTGGGACCAAAATAGTTTTTGAGTAGATCAAACTTGTTTAAAACGCGGGAAGGAAGAAGATATCAATTACGTATTTTAGGATGCCAAAATCGATATTATTAGGGTATGAATCGATTTATTACTTTTTTCAATCAATAAGTATACAAACGGCGCTCCCGTTAACCCGCACTAGAATAGTGTCCATACATGCTAAAAAAAATATTACCACAATTTTTTTTTTTTTTTTTGTTTAATATTTGTAGTGAACTATTCACAAAACTTTTTTTTTTTAAGTGTTATTATTTTATTCACTTTAAAAACAATATAATTATTATACAACTAACTAGTATTTAACGTATTAAATACTGAATAAAATTAACTATACAAACGTTATGTGTGTACAATTATATAAAAAGATAAAATTAAGGGGAGGGGCTCATTGGCCATCAAAGAATTCGTCCGCATTACTGTCAATGGGATCTATTAAATTGATACGTAAAAGAAACACTCTGTACATGCACACTTGTATTTCAATGTAGAAAGACAAGTGTGTGTGTACAGAGTGTTTCTTTTCCGTATCAATTTAATATTTTTTTGTGATTATTTTACTATAAAAAAATAAAAATACTTTTTTTTAATGTTTTTTTTTTGCATGTAGCGACGCTATACTATTGCAGGTGAACGGTGTTCAATACAATGTGAACATAAAATAATTTAGAATCCTCAAATTGATTATTTTTGGTAGTTTTTATATTTTTTATGTGTGCAACAAAAATGTTTTTGACGTGTGGCAACACACGTCTTTTCAATCTCTCTTGTGTAAAATTACCGAGCAACGGCCATACGTTATTTCTCCATTTTTAATAAAATAAAAGTGTAAACATTAATCTTTGTTTCTGGATATGAACCAAACGGGAACGCCCTTCGTAAGATAATATACTGTAATAATTGTTACAGCTCCTTAACCAATCAGGCAACCAAGACCTGTGTTACTTCAACTTCCTCTGCGCGCATCCTCTCCTAGTACTATCGGACTTCAACCACGTGTTCTCAAACCTGGGTTACGTGGTGCTAGGGCTGCTGTTCCTGATGCAAGTGTGGCGACGACACAACACGCATCACAATAACACTCCCGCGCAGGTAAAGAGAAAGAAGGAATAGTTATTTATCATATACTATACTCCATTTGAAATAAGATTAGACATTTAAATAAACCTTTTTTACAGTCCGCTCAATCAATTTTGACTTCTATTGCGTTGGTGGCAACTGCAGTAGACAGTTAGTTTTGTGAAACCTTTTTTGCTTTTAATGCCATAATTATGCCTACTTAGAATCCGGAATGAGGTAATCCGGCAGATAACCAAAGTTTTCGACATAGCTCACAGAATAAGCAAGCTGAAGTGGCAATAGGCCAGCCATATTAGCCGTAGAACTGATGACCGTTGGGGTAGACGTGTTCTTGAGTGGAGACCGCGAATCGGCAAACGTAAGGTAGGACGCGCTCAGGCTAGGTGGAGCGACGAGCTTCGCAGGGTGGCTGGTAGCAGCTGGATGAGAGCTGCCGAGAATTAAGCTGAATGGCGTGCAATTGGAGAGGCCTATGTCCAGCAGTGGACTGCTATAGGCTGATGATGATGATATGCCTACGGTATAGAAGTCAAAATCGGTTGAACAGACTGTAAAAAGGTTTGTTTAAATGTCTAATCTTATTTCAAATGGAATATAGCTGATGCCCGCGACTCCGCCCGCGTAGATGTCGGTAATTATATACTAAAACCTTATTCGAGAACCACTCTATTCTCAACAACTGCTTTTATTCACAGAAAGAGCTTGGCATCCCACAACACTTCGGTCTGCTGTATGCGATGGGCATCGCGCTCGTCAGCGAGGGTCTGCTCTCCGCGGCATACCACGTCTGTCCCAACAGCATGAACTTCCAGTTCGGTGAGTTATCTAGCAGAAACAAAACAGGGATTCCAATTTCTATAACGTGTTAAAAAACCGGCCAACTGCGAGTCGGACTCGCGCACGAAGGGTTCTGTAGCATCTAACTAATATTATAAACGCGAGCATTTGTAAGTATGGATGGATGGATGTTTGTTACTCTTTCACCTAAAAACTACTGAATGGATTTGGATGAAATTTGGCAAACAGATAGTTTATAACCTGGATTAACAGATAGGATACTTTTTATCCCGATATTCCCACGGGATCGAGACTTACGCGGGTGAAACCGCGGGGCGCAGCTAGTTATCTATAAAAACGGCAAAAAAATCATGTCTGTTATATGGCAGCCCAAATACTAAAACACAATAAAATAGAGATAGTATACCTATATCTATTTTATTCTGTTTTTTAGTATTTGTTGTTATAGCGGCAACAGAAATACATCATTTTGAAATTTCTACTGTCTAACTATCACGGTTCATGAGATACAGCCTGCTAACAGACGGACAGACAGACAGCGGAGTCTTAGTAATAGGGTCCCGTTTAAAGCTATGGGTACGGAATACAAATTAAAAACAAAATTACCTCTCTGGCGGCGAGCTAAGCCTTGGAAGTCAAAGTCAAATAATTTATTTCAAATAGGCACATTAAATGCACTTTTGAACGTCAAAAACTAAGAAATAGAACTGATTCTAGTTGCCCCTTCCTAAAGGTAGTTTTCGTATGGAGAAGAATGGGCAAGAAACTCCACCGTTACTCTTTAAAAAAATGATTTACGAGACATTAGACAGATGGACATGGCGAAACTATAAGGGTTCCTTGCTGACTACGGAACCAAAATAAAAAATATGACTAGTGTGTATGACTTGACGACACGGTTGGCGCAGTGGCTGAGAGATGGACTGCTGCGCAACGTGTCTTGGGTTCGATTCCCGCACGGAACAAATATTTGTATGATCTGCAAGTAGTTGTTCCGGGTCTGGGTGTTAGTGTATGTGAGTATCTATGTTTGTAAACGCACCCACGATACAGGAAGAAATTCCTAGTGTGGGGCAACGTTTTAAAAAAAGAAAAAAGACTTTTATTTTGTTTTTACAGACACATCATTCATGTACGTGACCTCAGTACTCTGCATGGTGAAGATCTACCAGTCGAGACATCCTGACATCAACGCACGCGCACACGCCACCTTCGGAGTTCTAGCGCTTATTATATTTATTGGTAAGTCTTTTACTAGTGTGGCATGTCACGGAGCAAATATGGGTCTCCAATGTCATAAGTCGCGACTTACTTTTTTTTTATACAAGGTGGAGACGACAATACGACAAAAAATAAAACTCCGTATATGTAATGACGTTCTCGGTCTACATACAAAAAAAATATCAAATATATCCAATAGTTTAGCTACGATAGCTATTCAAAGATCGGCAAACTCCATAGTCGGCCCATCACTACTATTTAGTTTGTTTGAAAAAAATACTTTTTAAATTTCCATGTTAGGATTTATTTGATAGTTCCCAAATACTCTTATGCATTAGTATTGCCAGTGTTTTAATTTATTGTTGTATTGTCGTCTCCACATTGTATACAGGGTGTTAGAGTAAACACCCTTATCCTTGAAACCAGTGGTTTGGTTTCATTTATAGAACGTAAAATCAATGTAAAATGACAACTTTTTTTTAAAGAAAATCTACATTTTTCCACTGGATTATTTCACCCTTTCACCCTATGCGCTAGGACAACGAATTTGCTTTCTCAACACGGATCCCTGGTGCGGGACGTGACCTGACCGGCATAATTATTCTTAGATTATTCATATCAATAATCTTTAATTCCCCAGGTCTTGTGGGAGTGCTGAACGCTAACTTTTACTTCTGGATAGCGTTCACAGTGCTGCATCTGGTCACCTGTTTGATAATGACCTTCCAGATATACTACCTGGGAAGATTTAAACTGGGTAAGTTTAAGTAATGCATCGATTAATGCAACCCCGAATTATTACCTGTTGAACATTTTACTTCACTTCTAAATACAAAATAACATGTCTAATTTTATTTTATAAATATGAAATACTGATGTAATTATCGCATAATATGTCTTGAATAATAAATAGTATCGACTCTGTTTAGGCAGTGGGTCGACAGATCTTGATTTTTTAAAATTTCCGCCATTTTTAACCGAATTCTTCAAAAAGGAGGAGGCTCCTAATTCGTTATGTGTTTTTTTTCTTTTGTCTGTTTGTTACTCGATTTCTCCGCCAATTATGAATCGATTTTGATGATTCTTTTTTTGTATGGTAGGGTATGCTTCCGAGATGGTCCCATATAAATTTTATTAACTTTGCTTGTGTAGTTTTTGAGTTAGCTTCAATATTACGTATTTTTCCCCACTTAGTTTATCTAGACGATGTTTTCATTTACTCCTTCACTGTTATTTACATCAGCTAGTGGTATTAGAATTTGTGTGGGGTAGGTACCGCAACTTAAAAGTGAAAAATAAAATGTTTTTACAAAAACAAAAAAAACCGACTTAAAAAAAATACACTCAAAACTGAAAAATAACTTTAGTTTTCTTTAGTTTTTATTCTTGGACATCTTTCGTTGGACAGACGCTAACAGTGGAAAATTACCATCTTTACATATCGAGACTCCTCTCAATGCTCAGCAAAGGCTACCTATAATGAAATGAAATGTAATGAAATTGTTTATTCTGTAAATAGGATATTCGAATCACTTTTACACGTCATATTAAAAAATATCAAAAATAAGCTAGATGAGGTCGGCGTTTCCTATCTGACTACTCTGACAAGAAAGGCCGAAACAAACTAAGAGGTCACAGTCTCTTTTAAAGTCCAGACATAATCTTGGTCAGGTCATATGAGGACCATGTAGATTAGAGTCTGAAATGGTCTTTTGAGGAAAGAACCACACAGATTTGAGTGGACCTGTCCAGTCAGTGCAAGCATTTGTCAGTAACCAAGGAGCTCAACTCAGAGCTTAAGGAGCTCAATGACTCGACGAACAATACCAAAGAAAGGACGGTTGGGTAATATAATTCCGGATAATTATAGCTTCTTTAAGGTCGTACCCTACCTCAGATTTTATCTCGCTCGCACCATACTACTCGCAGCCTGAGTGAGAGCGAGACGGAGTGGGGTGCTGGCAGAGCCAGCAACACACCTTTTACGGTGAAAATAAGGGTAATTAAAAAACAAAAACAAACATTAGACTTGCTTTATAGTTAGTTCAGTTATTATGCAAAGTATAATGATCTAATTTGAAGTATTTTTTTAATACCAGCGGTTTATAGTTCGGTTTAGAGGTAACATTGGTTTTTTTTTTCTATAGAGAAAATTAGATGTAATCGTGTTTTCGCCAAACATAGGACCTAGCATCAATCCTCAACTTTAACATAAATATTTATTTCAAAATTAATGCTGCAGTATTTTCGTCATAACGGAGGATCATGATAAGCAATTTGAGGTAGGGTAGGGTCTTAAAATGATAATAGCCTAATGTTCATATTATCCGCACCAGATGGCGGTATAATCTACCGAGCTGCTCGTGAATTGCTGTCGCGCCCCCTCGCGGCCATCACACCGACCTACTGCGGTAGATGTGTACTGCTCATCATCGCTAATTTAGCCAACTGGGCCATCGCTGCCTATGGGTGAGTGCCATAACTACTATTCATTTATATCTAATTTAAGGTAAATCCAAAGCTGTAGCCCGCGAAATTCGAAATTTTCTCACGACAATTTATTACTGTTGCAACACAAAAAATCGGCTAAACAGTTATCATTATAACTTTGTTTACAAAACGCTTTTTAGTAGTGTCCGACCGAAAGTTCGGTTTCGGCCGAATTTCGGCAAAAATCGAGTTTTGGTTTAGTTTCGGTTTCGGCAGCAAACCTGCCGAAACTACGACCGAAACCGAAACTGCAACTCTCCTTAAGGTTGATGCGCTAGGGTGGCCCGCGAAATTCAAATTTTCTTACGTTTTTTGCAATTTGCAGGTCAGTATAAGGTTGTACGTTGATCTAAATATTATTAGCGGCCGTAACAAATATGGATTTACATAATTATAAACATTACAATAAGCAATACAACTCTCTAAGTTCATGTAAGTGTATTGACTGACGATTTCATGAAATTCCCATTCAATACACTTACATGAACTTAGAGAGTTGTATTGCGGATTCTAATGTTTATAATTCTGTAAATCCATATTTGTTACGGCCGCTAATAATATTTAGATCAACGTACAACCTGATACTGACCTGCAAATTGCAAAAAACGTAAGAAAATTTGAATTTCGCGGGCCACCCGCATCAACCATAAACATCGTCATTAAATATAGCTCTTTCCTCCTGTTTCCTGTTTATTATTTTATATATATATATACTTATATAGATAAGTATATGCTTTATGTATGTATGTATTTATTGTATATGTAAATGGTACACCACTGACTACCTGCAGTATTGTCTCTCCTTCTTACTTTAATCTATCCAAAGGTTGTCTGTAAAAGATCGCTTTTAGCGATAAGACCGCCCATTGTGTCACCCTATGTTAAATTTCCACATTTTTATCTGTATTTTTTATGGTGTACATAATAAAGAGTATTCTATTCTATTCTAACTGCATTCGGAAGTTCTCGCGCTGTGATCGGTAATGTTCGGCGCGTTCAATTCCATTCAAGCAAGTATGCGACGAAGTCAGTTTGCCGCGTCCACGTGCTGACTGGGTAGTGTTTGCAGTTCGTTTTGTGATTTAAAGATAAAAAAAATAAAGACTGACTGATTTTAATAACATTTTCTTTATTTTTCCCTCAAAACATGATCCTTGTCAGGTAGTTTCGGTTTCGGCCGAAACTGAGACTGTTGGCAAAATTCGGTTTCGGTCGTAAAAACCAGTTTCGTTCGGACACTACTTTTTAGTGTTGCAACAGTAATAAATTGCCCACTGTTGCAAATTTATGTAATCTGTCATATTTTTGACACCTCAAGGTTCCACGTGGCCATGATAGAAACAATCGCCAACATCTTGTATTTTCAATAGATTACTCAAAATATTTACCAACGTCACTCAAGTGTCAAAAAATCTATACAGCCGTGTACTGTTGTCTGAATTAACAGGTCGGTGTTGCCAACCTAAATTACTTTTTTTCTCCCACAGTGTTGCCCAACACAGCCGCGACTTCGCCTCACACTTGCTACTGGTACTTATGAGCAATCTGTTCCTGTACACACTCTTCTATATCGTCATGAAGTTACTGCATCGGGAGTCGATTCGGTGGTACAGGTATGTGAACTAACAATTAACTTAGAAAATTATTAAGAGCTAACTTATAACAGCCGCTCGGGTCGTTCCTACAGGTTAAGCTACGCTTGCCGGGGTTAGTCCGGGGTGGATGACCATCTTTACATACCAAGACTCCTCCGTGCCTCGGGAGGCACGTTAAGCCGTTGGTCCCGGCTGTCATTCGTGGATCTTTGACAGTCGTTACGGGTCGTCAGAAGCCCGAAAGTCTGACAACCAGTCTTACCAGAGGGTATCGCATTACCCAGTTACTGGGTTGTGGAGGTTAGATAGGCAGTCGCTCCATGTAAAATACTGGTATTCAGCTGCATCCGGTTAGACTGGAAGCTGACCCCAACATAGTTGGGAAAAGCTAGGCAGATTTTGTCGCGTCTTTGAATGGTTGTAGTTATTCAAAACATCTCATTGATATTTTAACTATGCCAAATCAACAATCCACAAAAAAAAAATAAGTACCCCATTTGATTCAAAGAATGTTTTACTTAGTTTTAATAAAAGGAATAGCATTTTAAGAATTAAGAAATTTAGTTATAATTGTTTGCAATGCCTTGCAAGTTGCTTTCATTGTTTTACCCTGTATCATAATTATGCTTGTACCTGAACGACAGCTGTGCTGCTGGACAGTTTGTTGCGCCACTTGTTCTCCCCAGCTAAAGCACTAGGAAGTGGTGATGGGTGGGCGTGCCGGAGGACTGGCTTATGTAATTTTGACGTTCGAAAAGTACTGATTCTCAGCCTAGTTTGAATAAATGAGTTTTCTTCCAACTACGTAGTAATGTTATCATTAATCACTACAAAACCGATCACAAAGGACGTAGTTCTTGCTTAGAACTAAAACAGTGCAATAAAGTTGTATGAAATTTCATTATTGCACTGTTTTTAGGGTTCCATATCCAAAGGGTAAAACGGGACCCCGTTACTAAGGCTCGTCTCTCCGGCTCTGTCTGTCTGAGTTGACTTCACCGGACTTGACCTGACTTAACCGGACTTGACCGGAATTGAACGGACTTGACCGGACCTGACCGGACTTGACCGGACTTGACCTGACTTGACCTGACTTGACCTGACTTGAGTGAGTAAGTGAGTGAGAGCGTTGCGTTGCGTTGGGTTGAGTTAATAAACTTTTGTAGCAAAAGTCGTGGTATCACTTTGTTTGTTTTCATTAACTTGAGTAGGTTTTTAGGGGTATGAGGAACAGGGTGTAAAGTTCACTCATACTCCATAGAAAAGGGAGGATCTTCCAACCAGACGGGTGTTGTGTCTGGCGGGCAACTGCCCAACGATTGATGTTGGGTTCTCGTATATATGTCCACTCCACGGTAAACTTTAATTGCGCGATGCAGGATTTATGTGACGTCTGTCTGACGTCAGGTCTTTGATGCGTAGTTCGCATGTGACGATGTAGATACCGCCACAGGTTTATCATCTTTTTTCTTTTTTTTTATCACGGTTACATTGGTAGTTGAAAGAAAAGTAGATTACGCACCTCGCTAGAGTGAGTAATTAATGCACTCGCACTCAAACATAATCCTCGTGCGTTAATGACTCACTTTGTGCTCGATGTAATAATCTACTATTTCATCCCATCTATTCGAAAAGGACGACTTGGTTCGCCTTTAAGTGCACCCAAAGGTGGTGTTTTCTATAAGAAACTTTTTGCGGGCAGTAATGAGTTTTTAATCCCCTTATAAGTGCGCGGCAATTATCTTTGCCGCGTACTTTTTGAATTTGGAACATCTTAGTGTTCAGTTTTCATAATTGCGAAAATGTCTCAAAGTTTTTAGTTGTTTTATTATTAGATACTATTTAATTTCAATGTAGTTGTTACTCTTTGTCTTATTAAATACTAATATTACAATAAAATATGATGCGCCTTTTATTTTCTCATAGTTGGTGATGAAAAGTAGAGTGTATCTCTCGGGCGCAAAATATATTTTTGGCTCGAGCGACGTACTTTGAATCCCTCGCTACGCTCAGGATTCTACTAAAGATTCCCTCACTTCGCTCTGGATTCAAAAAAGCGCCCTCGCCGTAAATATATTATTTTGCCCCCTAATGATACAGTCTACTATTTGATTTTGATTTTCTCGTCTGATATTATCTAACCAACTGCTTTCCTTCCACAGCTGGGTTTTTATAGCCATGACATACTCCATATGGTTCGGATCAAGCTACTTCTACTTGGATCAGAACACGAACTGGGCGGTAAGTGCACTATTTTTTATTTTTTTTGGAACGAAATGCTTTTACGCTCCTTGTAAACTATCAGAAAATGTAACGCTAAAAGCGTTCATACTTGCAACTGTCTTCTTCTAATTCAAAGAGAAAGAGAGTGAGAATGCCGGCAGAAATAAACAAAAGTAAAAATTTTGTCTAAATGAAAATCCAAGATGGCGGCTGGTAAAACTTTGTTTTTGTTTTAAATCCTACGTGAGAAGGAACTTCGTTCCTGAAGGGGGTCCCCCGACCCAGAACGTTGTTTTTTTTTTTGCTTTTTTTTTAGGGTTCCGTACCCAAAGGGTGAAACGGGACCCTATTAATAAGACTCTGCTGTCCGTCCGTCTGTCTGTCTGTCTGTCGATGATGATGTATTTCTGTTGCAGCTATAACAACAAATACTAATAAAAAACAGAACAAAATAAATGTTTAAGGGAGCTCAAATCAAACGTGATTTTTTTCGCTCGTTTTTGCTCGATATTAATAACGGCAACAGGTAGACTGTTAAAATATTCACAGAATATTTAGTTATATATTCACTTTAAAAATAAATAATTAAATTAAAACTAATATTTAAAGGGGGCTTCCATACTACAGACATGATTTTTTTTGCCGTTTTTATAGATATTGGTACGGAACCCTTCGTGTGCGAAACCGACTCGCACTTGGCCGGTTTTTTTTTAAATATTAATTACGCTTTTAACACTACTTCCCTATATTGACCCTGTGGGAGGGAGCCGTGTGACCGTGATCCACAACGCGGGCCCAATGCGGGTTGGTCTTATAAAATATTTATTAAACATTTTTTTCCACAGTTAACCCCAGCTCAATCTCGACAAAGCAATCGACAATGCTCTCTCCTCCAGCTGTACGACGCGCACGACATTTGGCACTTCCTATCTTCGACCGCCATGTTCTTTTCCTTCAACATGTACCTGACCATAGACGATAACCTCTCTAGGACGCCCAGAAATAATATTATGGTGTTTTAGATAAAATTTTAGTAAGAAAAATTGGTCGGATGGACCACGGGCATGTATGGAGTCTGGACCAAATGCTCAACAGTGATGTAATATATGCTATATAAAAGCTTTTGGGGTATTATTTAATTCATACTATGGCAGCTAAGTCGAAATCGAGGGCGAACATGGTGATTTTGAACATTCAAAATTAGGTTAGGTTAGCTTCAACAGTGATGTAACTTACGCCATGTGAAAGCTTTTGCAAAAGCTTTTTGCTTTCACGTGGCATACGTTTCATCACAGTTGAGCATTTGGTCCAAAATGTCGTATGGTCCTTTAAGCTTTAGAATGTACATAGCAGGCTTGATAATCGTTTTTACCCTATTGAAAATAATGGTAATTACCCTTACCTGTCTCGAAGGGTAAGTATGTTATTTTGTGTCTAAAAGTGGAGAACGAATTTAATAAAAGCTTGGCTTAGTGACATTTTTACACCATTGTAAAGAAGGGTAATTAATTTACTCTTCATATCATTTTTAAAGGGTAAGTTATGTTACCTCAATAGGTAAAATAACTTACGCTTAGATAATACTACTTTAAAAGAACTTCTGAACGAATTAATACCAACCTTTTACCCATCGAGTGTTAAGGATTAATTGTATAGCTGAGTGGGGTAAGTTTTCCTAGGGTAATAATCATTATCACCTTTAAAAAGAGTTATGAATCTAGCACGGTAAGTGTGTTGGTAGTTTGCTATTTACAATCTTCTGAACTATTGGAAAGATTTGAACAAATAGACCATATTATTATATTGATGAAATCATTTGTTGGTCTTGTGTTGAAAACAAAGTCAATATGGAGGATGTTAGCCGTCATATTATCCTAATGTAAAAAATGGTCGTTTTGTTGATAAAAAGGGTAAAATAAATTAATTTAATCTTGATTTTTTAACAAAAATTGAGATGTAAAATTGTTACGTGAAGTTTGACGAAGAATGAAAATAATGTTTTTTTTTCGAAGATTGTCGGTAATTTATTCGATGTTAAATGTAAAAGTGACGATGATTGACGATGTTATTAAAATAAGTACCTACGTGATATTTTAGTTTTTCTTCAATGAGGGTTTTCATAAAAATTCATGCGTTGGCGCCACTTTGACATGAGCTATTGCATTTCTACAATGCAATATAACGGGTGTAGAAATTCCCGGCATTGTGATCATTTTTTTGTTCTGGACCATACCTGGGAACCTTCTAGTTACGGACATATTGAAGGTCAAATTTCCAACATTTTCAGACGTTTTTTAAAGAAAGCAGGTTTTAAATGTTATAATTAAATTTTAAATACCGGGTAGTATTTACAAATCCTGAACCGTTGCATGCATATAAACACAATGTGTTGCGTGCGTTACGTTGCGCACTACCGTAAAAAGCGATTTTTCACACCAAAAATAAAAATAATTTCCCATCAAATATTTTTGCGCAAGGTTACTTAATTTGATGTACAGAATACGTAGTTGACGGCTATGTGATGGGTTTTTTTACACCCTGTATATGATGACGTTCATCATCCATTCGTCCATCAAACAGTTACGACAAAACAAGGCGCTTTAACAATTTTGACAGAAGCCCGTACCGGACTTCTCAGTGCTGCCACCTTGTGAACGTAATTTCAGAATACCCTAATTAAATAAGTGTTTTGTTTAAGTCAATAGTTTTGTAAAAGTAATTTCTGCGCGATATGTAGAAGTCCCTTGTACAAATAACTCTTATTCCTCTGTCCCTTGAAGGAGTTCCTAAAAAGTATTGTCTTGTGTTAAGTAATTGTAAAGCCATTTACACGATGCGACTTTCTTGCCAGTGGCATACAAGAAAATTGAAGCAAGAAATGACTTGCTACATGTAAACACTGATTAGACGGTGCAACTTATGGTATACCACTGTTAATTAAATCGTACCGTGTACAGTATTTTTATCTCACGAAGCGACGCGTGCTTTTCTTCTGGTAACCATGTGTCCTAACACGCTGTGAATGTGTGTGTAAGCGTAGGGGCTCTCGGTCCGGTCTGAGATAATGGTTAAGTCGGAAGTGTGTGTGTGTGTGATTTGCCGACGTTACTCGTCCTCACGCACACATTCACAGCGTTTGTACACTTGGTTACCATAAGTAAAACGCGCGTCGCTTCATGAGGTAAAAATACTATAAATTGGGTAAAATTATTGATAGTGTATCGTAAATTGTGCATATAAATAGTTTTCTGATTAACTGCAACGCTTGGAATATATGAAAATAGATGCTTTGATTTGAATTTATATAATTATTTACGATTTTGCTCGGAAATGTTAAAATAATTGCCATTTAATTTTTTGTGTCCTAATCTTCTATTGTGTAATAAACAAAATATCAAGATCAATTTATTTTGAATAGGCTAAAAATATTATGTTCCATTAGAATATAAGAAATATAACAAAATATCTTCTTAAAAAAGTCATACCATTTAGAAAATAGCTGTCTCGATATTATAATCCACGCTCCGCGCGACTTCTAGTCACCGCGTCCCCCCGTCTCACCGCTCACATACCGTGAGCAAGCGGTGAGACGGGGGTAGACAAAGGCCGAGGTAACTCACGTCTCACAATCGCCCGCCCGTCACCCCTCTCGCCGCTCATATACCTCACGCGGTGACTAGCAGTCGTGCAAGGACTATCAGATAGAAACGTTACATAATATATAATACAGGGTGTAAGGGTAAACGCCGTTGTCACTCAAATCATGGGCCTTAAATATAAAAATAAATGACCGAGTAACAATTAAAAAAAAACATTATTTTCATTAAAAGATTTTTAAAAGTTTCTATCCGACACAGTGCTCGTTAGCGAAACAGCTGACTGACTGAGGGAGGGGTCGCGCTCGCGGCTGGTCAGGTCACGTCCCGCGCCATCCACCCGTGTTGAGAAGCAAGTTCGTTGCCCTAGCGCCCTAGGGTGAAAGGGTGAAATATTCTTGTAGTAAAATGTATAGTTAAAAAAAAAAAAAAAAAAAACCATTGGTTTCAAGGATAACGGTGTTTACCCTAACACCCTGTATATTATGAGAGGAACCAAGCCATAGGACTCACAAAAGCTATACGTAATACAGCTTTTAATTTAAAATTTTGAAATTTTTAATTAAACTTGAAATCTTTAATAATACAGATGGTTCACTCCGCAAACACATTTAAATTAAAACAACTCCAGCTACCACACAATAAAGTGCAATTCAGGTCGCACAGCGCTAATTACCTACAGTTATATTCCTCTCTTTCTATCGCGTAACTCTTATATCTTGTGACTACTTTACGCTCACTGAATTGGCCCGCCGCGTACTTGTAGCTTCATAAAAAATGGGGTGTGCGAATATTTAATTAAATCCTCGCTTCCCACACTCCGTTAATTTCATGCTCATTTTTCGCTTATTATTATCCATGACAAATAAAATTGTGCTCAAAAATTATTTATTACTAACATAAGAAATTACACACAGTGACCACATTATATTGATGTTCTTCAGAATGGTCAAGTGCGGAGTACTAGCAACCGTGCGTACGTGTATGACCATGGCCCTGTTTATCAAAAGTTACAAGTCTACACATTCACAAGTTATAGAATGTTAATTTTCGTTAAATTCATAGGTCATCTCCATATTCATAATCAGCCATAATGGTTCCACTGTTGGGACACGGGCATCAGGTCATCTCTCTCTTTTGATCACATTTAAAAAAAGAAAATCGAATTTAAACATTTATTGCGGTACTAAGCACGACACTTGTAAACTTGTAAGACGGAATAGAGAGTCGCCGTTGTAGGCTTATTGGACTGTAGATTTATAAAACATCTATTTTGTTAAGTACCTGGTACTTACTTGTTGAAAGGCCTACATTGTCCTCCCATGTCTACTAACATTGTAATTTGAAAATATTGTAAAAGCCAATTATTTTTAAAAGAATAACCGTGGAGTTTCATGGCGCCTCTTCTCCATAGGCAACGACCAATTGGGACCGTGCACCTAGCTTCTGACGTTTCATAAGTGCCCATGTAGGTTTATGTGAAATAAAATATTTTGATTTTTGATTTTGCCGGACACTCAAGATTTGCTATGATTTTTTGATAAACAAAATCACGAATAAAAGTGTTAAAATATAAGTACTTGTGAACTAAATAATGTCATTTGGTAATACAAGACTTGTAAGTTTTGATAAACAGGGCACTGATGTATGAACGTAAACGAGACAAAAGGAGTATTCAAGGATTGTAGCAGGCATTCTGTAGTTTCTGCTTACCCTCATGAGAAGAGTTTATGTTTTTATGTATAAGAAATTGGCCGGCTAGTACTCGATATAAGTGATTTGGTTGTAGTCCATTTTAGAACATAAAAATATCATATTAATTAGGTACTTTACATGGTAAAATCATATAGTCAATTCCATTTTGTAAATATACATAGTAATTTTGTATACTTTCATTAATTTACAGAGTTTGTTTATTTTAATTAAAAGTGTAAATAATGTGAAACAGCATTAAGTAATATGATTAGATACGGGCCATTTTGTTGGACGAAAATTGTCATAAAATTTATGTGACAAATTGTCAACCGCTCGTAAACTGTTGCGATTGATCGAATGATTTATATCAACAGCCAATCGCAGCACAGACCAGTAGCGGCCCAGTGGTAATGGCCCCAACTTGTAGGTCGTGGGTTTGAACCCAGACAGGCGCATTACTTTGTGTTTACAATTTCTTCACCACTGCTCTCAAAATGGTGAAGGAAAACATCGTGAGGAAACCGGCATGTCCTAGAACCAAAAATTCGAAGACATGTGTATCTACCAAAGCGCACTGGGCCCGCGTGGTGGATTACGACCCACTCCCTCTCACAGAGAGGACGCCCTATGTCCCAGCAGTGGGAACATTAAAGACTGATTATGCAATCGCAGCAGTTTACGCGAGTTTGACAATTTGTCACATTTATTTTGCGATAACGGGCCTTAAAAGTCTTATTAGTAATACAAATAATTAGCTGTATCGCACTGCATTAAAATATATAATTTATGAATAACAAAACTCGTTCAAGATTATTACAGATTTTAATTGATTGTATGTTATTCTCGATCTCGCCTCCTAAACACAGGTAACACAAGTAGCGAAACGTGGGTGTTTTCACACTATTACCTAATATTCGGGGAATACGTGATGTTATGTATAATAGTAAGATTATGTGCTGTTGCAAAGTATGTGTTTGAATAAATTAAGAAATATGTAGATAACCAAATTTTTTTTTTTTTTTCAAATCTACAGTTACTATAATTTTAAAAGTAGGATTGCGTATTGTCAGAAAGGTGAGATGATGATATCAGACGAGTCGCTGGGACGACATGGGGCAGAAACGTGGGATGATGAAATCAGACGAGTCGCTGGGACGACATGGGGCAGAAACGTGGGATGATGAAATCAGACGAGTCGCTGGGACGACATGGGGCAGAAACGTGGGATGATGACATCAGACGAGTCGCTGGGACGACATGGGGCAGAAACGTGGGATGATGAAATCAGACGAGTCGCTGGGACGACATGGGGCAGAAACGTGGGATGATGAAATCAGACGAGTCGCTGGGACGACATGGGGCAGAAACGTGGGATGATGAAATCAGACGAGTCGCTGGGACGACATGGGGCAGAAACGTGGGATGATGAAATCAGACGAGTCGCTGGGACGACATGGGGCAGAAACGTGGGATGATGACATCAGACGAGTCGCTGGGACGACATGGGGCAGAAACGTGGGATGATGACATCAGACGAGTCGCTGGGACGACATGGGGCAGAAACGTGGGATGATGACATCAGACGAGTCGCTGGGATGACATGGGGCAGAAACGTGGGATGATGAAATCAGACGAGTCGCTGGGACGACATGGGGCAGAAACGTGGGATGATGACATCAGACGAGTCGCTGGGACGACATGGGGCAGAAACGTGGGATGATGACATCAGACGAGTCGCTGGGACGACATGGGGCAGAAACGTGGGATGATGAAATCAGACGAGTCGCTGGGACGACATGGGGCAGAAACGTGGGATGATGACATCAGACGAGTCGCTGGGACGACATGGGGCAGAAACGTGGGATGATGACATCAGACGAGTCGCTGGGACGACATGGGGCAGTGTCCTGAAAGAGACAGGAATGGAGAAGGTTGGAGGAGACCAGAAAGCGTGTCCGGAAGTTTAAAAGTATTGAATTATTATAACCTGTCTGATGTTATCATCCCACCTTTCTGCCCCATGTCGTCCCAGCGACCCGTCTGATATCATCATCCCACCTTTATGCCCCATGTCCTCCCAGCGACCTGTCTGATGTCGTCACAGCACCTTTCTGCCCCATGTCGTCCCAGCGACCTGTCTGATGCATCATCCCACCTTTTCAGTGCCTACCTCTCGCCGTTTCTTGGGCACCACTCCATTTGTCACTCAGTCCAGGCCATTTCCGCTGTATTAATTAATAAGAAAAATTAAAGAATTTTATTTTTTAAATAGTCTCACGTATGTCCACTATCTCACTTGATGGTAAGCGATGATGTGGTCAACGTTGGTGCACGCCTGCCTAGACGTAACTTTAGCTTTCATACAATTATTCGATTAAAATGACCTAAAGATGTTTTTTAATCTCGTAGACTAATTTGACATTTCAAGTGATTGATGTTTGTTTTTTTAAATTAGGAGTTTGACATTTGCACCTGTCAAATAAGTCTATACTTAATTTTTACCAAAGCTTATAATTAGTTAAAATCAATTAGTGAAACAAGGTGCTAAGAAAATTGTTAAATTAAAATTTTAAAATATGCTTAATTAAGTACAAATTGAACAATATTCCTTTTTTTTTTAATTAATTGAAGAAAATAGAACTGATTGTACTTTTAAACAAAGCGACACAACATAGATGTAGCATTTTGAAAATTTGCGTTCATTCATTTAAATTTTACGAATGTATTTGGTTATATGACTTTACAAGTTATTGCGTTTGCGTAAAGATCATTTTCACCTACAGCAGTAATAAAGAGTTCCATCCGAACTGAGTGCGCCTTCAAAATCACGTTTTACGAATTTTGCCGATGCTACATCTAACTTGTGTCGTACTGTAATATTGTACTTATTAAAGAGGAAATAGGGTCTTTTCTCCATACAAAAGTCATAATTCGAGGTTTGGCTCTCGTCTATTTCGTCCTCCAATATTGGGCCAATTTGTAAGATATTTTATAAATTGAATAAGCAGGATATTTACTATGCCCCTATGTTTTTCTTTTTTCATTAATAGTTTTCAAATTTGTACAATAGGCCTCTGATGACAGCGGTCTAAACAAGCAATTTTGAGCATTTCCTGAGGGTCTAGTGCTTCTACAGATAATTTATCATCAAAACAGAAAACATAGGGGCATAGAACTAGCTGATATTTATTTTACTGTAAAAAATCATTGCTAAGGTCATAAACCAGAGAGAAAACAGACGAGAGCGTTTGTATGGAGAAAAGACTGACTCTAATTCCTCTTATGCCGCGCCAGACACGGTCATATATTTGTACATTTATTTGAACACTTGTGAGGTACCTACGGTAATAAATGTATGATCAAATGCCCAAACACCCACACCTCACATGTGTACAAACAAGTGTTCAAAAGTTGTTGCTATGTCTGGCGCCGGCTTTAGAGTCAGTTCCTCGAACGAAAATTAATGTGACAAACTGTCAAGCGCGCGTGAATTGCTGTGATTGGTTGAATGATTTATCAACAGCCAATCGGAGCCGTTTAATTTTGCGTTCGTAAAACTGGCTCTTATTCTTATTATTAAACGTTTTTACAAAGTTTTATTTGCAGTGTTACTCATATTCGTGTTTCGAGAGTGATTTGAATTTGTATGAGGGATTAAACAGAAATACACTTATATGAGTCAATCTACCTAGCCTTTTTCAACTATGTTGGTGTCGGCTTCCAGTCTAACCGGATGCAGATGAACACCTGTATTTTACATGGAGCGACTGGCTATCTGACCTCCACAACCCAGTTCCTGGGTAACACGATACTTCTAAATATTTAAAAAGTATTTTAATAAGTAATAGATATGTTTTGAAAATGTAAATATTGTAGTTAATTAAATACGTTTTAAAATAACTTTAAACGCACGCACCTTTTAAAATAATATCTTTCTACGATTTTCATTTTGTTTTTCTCTTGTAAGGCACTTAAGAATTTTAATAAAATGCAATATTTAAAATGTATGTAGCAAGAAAACTTGCACCCACTTTCGATTTTGCAAGTAGAATGCATGCAAGTAAAATTCATGCAAGTGGAATGCATGCAAGTTCTAAAAATATACTTGCATGCAAGATAAATAATTGTGTAATATCTGGCCTTAAAACACTTCTACATTAAGAAATTGCAATACTATTTGTAAATTAAGTATACAAGATCTTTTTGAATGTCACTTTATATCATTTCCAAGCTTTTTAGAGGCTTGAAGCCGATAGGAGTGCCTCAATAAATCTTTCAATGAACATTTTCGTCATGCACGATATTTACTTGCAAGTTTTATTGTGCAAGTTTGAACTTGACGTCTGCAACCTAGTTACTTGCACACTGCAAGTATCAAACTATGTACGATTTTGACTTCTATACCGTAGGCATAAGGATAGCATTAAAAGCAAAAAAAGTTACACAATACCAACTATCTACTGCCGCTGCCATTTGTCATGCCACCAACACAATAGAATTCAAAATCGGTTGAACGGAATGTAAAAAAGGCTTATCTATACGTCTAATCTTATTTCAAATAAGAGTATAGGTAAGCATATTACTCGTCGCCATGCGTGTCGCAGACTATAGTCGAATACGTCCCAATTAGGACGTTTTCGAGTCTTAACGATTGCGCGCTCACAACATATCTGTTTAATATAATATCACTGTATTCTAGTATTGAATTCACCCCTGACAGTTCCCTGACGCAGTACTACTTAGTCTCTTCCCGACGCCTTTTAATAAGTACGGTACACAACTCGTGTCGTTTCCTCCACAGTTCGGCCATATTTTTTGACAAGTTTTTACAGTTAAACCTACATACAATACGGCCGATATAACTTGATATAAGCACATATGGGCACATAACTTTAGCACATATTCTCTCACTCACACTCGCCCCAGTTTTTTTCGCCACAATTTTGAAGAAGTCTTAGGCAACAACTAAAGCCAGAGCGCCTGAGTGCTAAGGAGCTCAAACATTCAACTGGCACAATAAAACTTTCAATGTATAGTCACATAGATTCACTCAGCATACTTTGTAAAAAAAAACAGACTGGAAACAGTTTCCCGCTGCCTCTGTTATCTAGCGTAATGATCAAGTTTCTAAGACTGTTGTCATTTCTCTCGTGTATAGTTCCACTTTGTAAATAAAGATTGCTTTTATATTTCGGTGTTTTACTCACTTATATACCTGCATATATACATAATATCTGTTTATGTAAAAATAACAGCTTTATTACTAAACGCATATGAAAGTTTAAACGGTACATAAAACAAAAAAACAATTTTCAATTATTTGTTTGTTTCGGAAATTACTCCGAAACGGCTGGACCGATTAAGACGAGACTTTCACTGGCAGACAGCTATGGATTACTTATTTATTTTATTTCTGAAAAGGAATTAGGGTCCACGCGGGTGAAGTGCGAGAGATTTCGTTAAGTGTAGGAAAAGGAGTTCAGTAGCGAAATAATAAAACATTTTAGATACATTATTTTATTAAAACTTATCATAAAAATTTAGTGAAGGCTTGAATTCAAACCTAACGCCGACGCGTCGTTCGCGTAGCAACCAACGTAGTACGCGCGACAGACGTCAGCGTCGCATTCATAGAACACAATATAAGTATATACGTACAGTTCGATTCAAACTTCTAATAGCGGCTCGGAACATGAGGCGAGTCGCTGCGCAATAACAATTTCGTGTCAGCGGGGGTGAGGAGTGGGGTACTGCGCAACCAATAGCTAACTTCCATCGCCATTAAGTTTGAATCGAACTGTACGCGACCGACATCAGTGTAGGATGAATGAAAGCCCTACTAGTTTACTTTACTTCAGGAAGAAAACTAATATTATTATTCTTGAAACAGGTTTTTTATTAAGATTTTTTTTTTCTTTTTGTAAATATGGGTAACAGCAATTGATGGAAAAATATTCGAGTTCAGCCATATTTTACTACGTAGGCATGCAAAAAAATAAGTATTTTATTTTTACTTCAGATCCTAAATACCCTGAATAAATACTTCTCACAGTGAAGGCCTGCGACCGTCACGTCACACATGACATCACGCCTGTATTCCCTGACGGGGTAGAAGGAGGTGTATATATATTACACCTACATTTATGGTCTCAATGTACAGAGAAATACATAAAAAAAGCTATACAAAATAGAAAGATAAAGTACAAAGGGTACAACATAATATTTATTAGACATTCACATATTTCTAAAATAATAACTGCCAACAGAACTGCAAGAGGATGTTACAAACAGAGAAATAAATGGAAAAAGGCTATAAGAAATATAAAGTACAAAGGTATTCATTTGTAACACATTCACATTTATATAAATCTTGATAAAATGCCAGCAAAACTGCGATAGGATAACGTGGTAACAAGATACAGTGTGTAACTTGAAACAAAAACGAGCCTCTGACAAGCCTCAAGCCGTTAGCTGCAGTTATTGTTTACGTTTTGATGGCCCCCAGTCTAGCACACGTCACACACACAAACACGGCGCTTAGACAGAACAGATGGTATGACCGAGAAAAGGATGACTCTACTAATTGTGCGTCTGTCTGTCGGTTAGACTTTGTGATAAAGGTGCTCTTCTATGGAAAAAGTCAGTCAGTCTGTATGTCCACCAAGCTATGCTACATATAACTATACAAATAAATAAAAACTAAATAAGCTGCTAATGTCGTCACTGTATGTCTGTCACGCTGGAAATAAAGGAGGCCCAAAACAGAAAAGAGTTACCTTTTATGGTATAACTCGAAACAGGGCTTTATACAAAGGGGGACCTCACAAACTGAGCACACAAACGAAGTGCTACGTCGTTTCTGGTGCTGGGTGCACCAAATACAACGCCGCCGCTTATAGCGGCCATCGCTTGTGAGTTGGTCTGTCTGTCTAGGGAAATGTTGCAACTGAGGCAATGGATGGCCCAAACTGCTTGACGCGGGACAGCGGGAGGGAACGGGTTTACGAGGGACATGTTGGTGATGGTGCCGCAGAATTTGATCGACTAACTCCAATCGAAACACTATGTGCTGTTTCGTCGGACTCTGCAGAAGGATTCGGGCATTCAAAATAGAGCAGTTGAGCAGGCGTTTGAAGAACTTGACGTTCCATTTTTGGCCTCTTTTTCTTTCCAGGAGGTATGGTTCCAGCATTTGATCTTTACGATCAACGCCTCCCATACCCTTATTGTAATCTAAAACTACTTGAGGTTTGTAAAGAGCTGGGCGATATGGTTTCGCCTCCATCTGGCCTTGTGAATCGCCGTGGTAGGTACTGATGGTGGCTATCTTACGCGCCTTGTCCTGAAAGGTCAAGACCACCACATCGCCGGAATGACGTGCTACAAACTGGCCATCTTTCAGATTACACAGCGACATGAGTGGAGGCACATCGCTGCGGTTAGGACGCAAGGTACCTACACAGTCGGTTTTGCGTGTTTTCAGAAATCTGGCCAGTAGGGGGCTATTGAACCAGTTATTCATAAAAAGAGTATAACCTTTGTCAAGGAGAGGACGGATCAGTCTGAGGACGGTGGCTGTTCTTTTCAGCACAGTGGATGGGAGACCGGGATCATAGGAGGTGCCAGCACCGAGGTACACAAAGAATGACCAAAGGTAGCCCGTGGACGACTCGCAGAGTTCAAAGGTCTTCACTCCGTACTGGGCTGCCTTGGTCTTGATGTACTGGCGGAAGGATAGGTTACCTTTCCACAAAGTCAAGGATTCGTCAACGCAAACATTTTGGGATGGGATGTAGGCTTCCTGAAAACGGGCATTTAGGTGATCTATGATCGGACCAAGAGAATACAGAGGGTCAGTCGAGTCTGTCGGTCTGCTACTATTGTCGTTCAAGTGAAAAGCGCGGCAAAGATGTTCGTAGCGGGATCGGGAAAACATCTTTCTAAAAATATTGGTTTGTAAAAGGGGGTTTGTGGTAAAACAGGACTTAATAGAGGGCATACGGATGATTCCGAGCATCATCCAGAAGGAAAATAGGACAAAAACTTCGTGAATGTTCGTGTCATACCAATCTCGGGCGAACCTAGCAGACGAACCAGCAACCTCTGCGGCATACTTGTTCGTCGCAGTCACGATGCGCGACATGATGTCGTCATCCCAGTATTGCCTAAACGCCCCATACGCGTCTTCGGATGCGACAACCGCCCCCGTTTGCTGAGGAAGAAATTGCTCCCTCTCACCTTGATAATCACCCATGGGTGACCATTCAAAGTGACCGGAAGTTCCTTCGGCAGCAAAGAAGGACTCGACCTCGCCGTCATCCGCATCCATCCATTCGTCCTCGTTCTCTTGTCTTACTCTTCTCGCTCTATTTGTCGCCCGCACTCTCGCTTCTTCTCTCTGTTGCACCAAACGCATGACCATCACCCTCAATTCCTCAGGCACATCATCGTCATTCACATTCACCTCGACCAATCTGTCTCCTCTTACCCACCGGGAGCCACCACTCGGCCCCTGGCCCCGTGGCCCACGTGTGCGCGCTCGGCCCCGCTGCGCTGCGCCGCCGCGCCGCGGACGACGCTGCTGCTGCGGCTGCTCTGCCGCCACTTTTTCCACCTGCTGGAACAGCTGATGTTCATCAGCGAGGTGGAAGACGCGGTCCTCCTCCATAGCGATGTCACGGCCCCCCTCGATGACGATATCGAACCTGAGACAACAAATAGTAAATATAAATAAGTGTAAATCTCGAAGAAAAGGTACAAGACTAATTAATACAATTTTTCACTCTTACGGCAGGAGAACGGTCGGCGAGCCTGAGCCTAAGCCAACAGCATCAGCCGTGACAGGAGCCCGCGTAGACGGAGGTGATCTTGACCTATCAAATAATAGGTTTTCATTTATTATACAGAAAACCATTGATTAACAACACACAATTTCTTTGCTATTTGATTACTCACGTCACGGACAACGGGTCCAAATTCTCGTCCCACATCCCCGTGACGGTGACCACTGGGGCCGCGGTGACCGCCGGTGCCGGCTCATTATACTGAAAAAATGGAGAGAGGTTGGATAAATTAACGAATGTTGAGAACATTATATTAAACCTCACATTAAGAGGAGTATACAAAGTTTTGAAGATTTTGCAAATTTACGTGATTATACATTTAAAATACTGTGTTTCGGGGTGGTGCAAAATTCACTACGGGATTTTAAATATGCCTATGAAATTGGCGTTTTTTTCTCACACATAGACGAACCTCGTATTATATCGAATAATGACCATCATGAAAAACTACTAATAGTAAAAAGTTTTCTTAACATAAAAAACACCTTAAAAATTACTCCTCATTTTGTTAGCAGAAATGACCAATTTTCTTTTTAACTTAGCCATAACTTATTTTTGTCGCTTAATCTAAGTGGCATACGTTATCTTAGTTTTTAAACATTAGTCCATAAAAGTTTTAAAACATTAGTGTTCGTGGTTGTTATATAAATTAAGAAAATGTTAGTATGAAAAATGCAACTTTTTTTAAATTCCCCTTACAAAACACCAATTTCATAGGTTGCACTGACATACACGTTTCTTTTTTTTTTTTACAAATTATAAAATACATTTCATTGGGGGGGGGGGGGGGGGGTCTGGATTTATGCTTTCGCGGTTGCACAACGACATGCTTTGCTTTGCTTGGTAGTATAGATGCAGGCCTACTCTGCCACCTCCTTCTGAGGTGGTAGGGTGGCGGGGTCTTGAGGGAGAGCGCTACAGTCGTGTAGATCCTCAAGGCAAGTCTGGCGGATGTACCTTCCCGAGGTTGCCACCCCGTTTCTTGGTCTAATTCCTTAAGAAATAGGCGTAACTAAAACCACCTGGCGCCTTTGCATCCCTTCCTCAATTCCCATTACCTTATTCTTTCCTGTCTTATGCCCTCCTGCCCTAACTCTCACAATCCCTCCCCACTCCATCCTATCCATTTCCCTACTCCTCCCAATTCCGCCTTTTCCAATTCCCACTCCTAACCGTGACCCCCCGTGACTGGGTGGTGGCGGGCTTGTCTGTCACTAAAATCAGCTGATGGCGAGTACGAGTAAGCAGTCACCTGCGCTAGGACCTGCGCAGTTGAGCGCCGTGAGCGGGGATGAAGGAGTCCTGGGGAATTGAGTCGAGCGGCTCTGGTTGTAATGTGTCCGCAAGGCAATACGCTCCCTTTGGTCCGGATTTCAAGTGAAACGGTGACTCTACCCATTAGCCAAGGGTAGGGAAATGGCCACAGTGTCCCGTCAGAGGGCCACAGGCGAGGTGCGTGAGGTCCGCTGAGGTCGTCCCCGGACCCGAAGCGGTAGGTAAAGGTCATGCTGACGGTGTAAGTGAGGGTTGATCAGTTCGTTTGGGGGTGGGCCTTTCGACCCCCTACGCCAAACCGATCGAGCACCCGATGTCGCACTGTAAACCAGCCTTGCGCACCTATATCTCTCTGGTAGTCCTAACGTTCTTGCTCCTTTTGTAGTAAGACGTTCCCAGTTGCGGGCTCCATGGAGGGTGGGAGCCAGAGAGATGAATCTTCAAAATATATAACATGGACAATTTAAGGCCTGTTAAAAAACCCAAGGAAGGTGCTTGCACTTCCCTTGCCCCTGGTGGCCTCGCAGCTAACGCTGCGGGTACCAGCGCGGGCACCGGTCCGGCTGTGGCGAGAACCACAGCCGGACCGGTGCCGACCCTTCCAAACAGACGGTGACCTCGGCGACGACTCATACCACTGCCGGTCTGACCCTCTCCAAACAGACCCCGGTGCCGGGTAAGACCGGTACCGGGCTCCCTGCCAAACACCCTCCTCCTCCAGCGGCTCCTCTAGCCTCCTCCCATCAGGCGGCCAGCTGCACCGAGGACGCGTTCTCGCGCGCCTGGCAATTACTGCAGAAACGCAAGGGCAAGGGTAAAAAAGAAACTCAACAAGCCCAATGCCCTAGCACCGACCCTTCAGGTCAAACTGCCGCCCCGGTACAGGGCAATAAGAGGGACAGATTGACGAGGAAGGAACGCCGTCAAGCACTCAAACGGAAGCCAGGGAAAGGCTCCCGTAATAAACAGACCACCGCCGCCAGCGGCCAGCTGAACTTCTCCGCCGGAAAGCGGGCACAGGCAGAGGATGGCACTAGCCGACCAGAGCCCAGTCAGCCGCCAACCAGCGCTCCGAAGAGACCAGCCGAAGGTAACTGCACACAGCGAGCCGATTGGAAGGATCAGGCCGCGGCCAGGCGAGCTCTCAACGAGACCTTGACACCTCGGGGGGAGCATAAGCGGCCGCGGCTTGATCAATCTAATAAGGTCGCCCAGCGAAGTTACGCCCAAGCTGCCAGCGCTACCCTAGACGTCGCGATCACCTGCGAGCGCACGGGGATCCTCGGCAAGGACGTATCGGACCAGGTACTCGCTGCTATCCAGAAGCAGATCATCCTCGAGGCCTGCTCCGCCAAACAAGACACACCAGGGCCGGCCTTCAACGCCAAGCCGCTGTTCGCCGGGGGTGTCCTGAAGCTGTGGTGCGGAAACGACCACACCGTAGCCTGGCTAAGGAAACCAGTCTCCGACCTGGCTCTGCCAACTAGCACCTCGCTAGTTGTCTTGAGTCAGTCGGAGGTCCAGAAGCGTGCACGGTGCGGTGTCGTGATCCCGGACGAGCAGGGGGTTTACGGAGAGCCGACCAACATTGGTCGCGCTCTCAGCTACCAGAACCCATGGGTCGACATCAAGCGGTGGGTACTGCTGCACGCCGACAAGCAAGCTGCAGCGTGGTTCGTGGTGGTCGGCGTCCCTGTGGACCAAATCGCGACCCTGATGGAGGCCGGACGCCGTCTTTCAATTGGATTAGGGACGGTGTACGTGAAGTTCCAGTGTCGGAACGGTAGGTTCACCGATGTCCCGCAGGGATGGGACCCCGCCAAGGGAACCGTCTGCGAGGCGCCGAGACCTTTAGAGCAGGCACCAGAAGGGGATTGCACTCCCCCTACACACAACCCGGAAGCAACCACAACCGAACATGCTGCTGCAGAGTCGGCTGCTCCTGCCGCCGCCACCGTGGATGCCGTCCCTTCATCGGGCGAGGAGCTGGACGACATGACCCTGTCCCCAGCTTCGGGCCCGGAGGAGGACGGCTTCGACGAGGGCGACCTGTTTGCCGGGCTCAAACTTGGGGGGGGACGATGAGGGTGCGACCAGCGATGGCATCCCTTTCGTCGGCCTGTAGAGTCCTCCAGGCAAAACTCCACCACAGTCAGACCGCGACGGCTCAGCTTCGCAAGTGGCTGGAGGTACAACACACTATTCTGGGCTATTGCCTTAATCCAGGAGCCGTGGATTAGGGCGGGCCGCATACAAGGACTCTTCAATCTCGGCGGTAAGCTCCTAGTCACCTCAGATCATGATCGCCCCAGATCGTGCATCTATGTCACAGGTAACCTTAAAACACAGCTTTTAACTGACTTCTGTTGCAGAGATGTCTCTGCAGTTAAGCTGCTTGTACAGCGCGTCGACGCCACGGAGATGGCGATTGTTTTTGCCTCGGCCTACATGCCCGAAGCGGAGGCGCCGCCTCCTCATGACCTCGCCCGTCTCGTGAGCCATTGCGAGAGATGTGGGTTCGAAGTCGTTGTCGGGGCCGACGCCAATGCTCACCATCAACTGTGGGGTATGGACACGCAGAACGAGAGGGGTAAGGCCTTGGTTGACTACTTATTCTCGACTAACCTATCTCTATTAAACACTGGCTCCGAACCAACATTCGTAACCAGGCGAAGCCACACTATCATCGATCTTACCCTGGCAACAGAAAGCGCGGCGGAAACCATCACGGGGTGGCAGGTCTCCAAGGAGGCCTCCTGCTCAGATCACAGGTGGATCCGTTTCGACATCCAGGTCTATGTGCCACCAGCACAACCGCGGCGGAACCCGCGTAACACGGATCGAGCCACCTACACACGCAATCTAGAATGCAAACTTGCGACATTAAACAATCCGTCGACTTTTGCGGACGCGACACAGATTGAGGTACAAGTAAATCATCTCACCAAGTCAATCATAGACAGTTACCAAAGTGCCTGCCCAGAGACCACGCCGCGCAGTACACCGGGAAAGCAACCCTGGTGGGGCACTGATCTGGAGCGAAAGCGCGGCAAGGTAAGAACAGCTCTGAATAGAGCCATGAACACTTGTGCGGATGAGGACTGGGACAGGTACTATGCGGCCAAATCCAACTACAAAAAAAGCATCAGATTTAGAAGCACCACAGGATGGCGCAAATTCTGTGGTAGCATTGAATCTTGTCAGCAAGCAAACAGGGTAAGGAAAGTACTGGCGCAACAGAACACACCTGGGCCCGTCAACCTTCGCAAACCTGATAATACACTCACGTCGTCGCCTGAAGAAACAAGACGCGTCCTAATTGAGACTCACTTCCCCGGATGCGTCTTCGCGCAGGTAATCGACTGGCAAGATGTAACTCAAACACCGTCGGACAATGATTGGCGCTATGCAAGCAGGGTGATCACGTTGGAGAAACTTCAATGGGCCATCCAGAGCTTCCATCTCTTTAAGGCAGCAGGTCCTGATGGAGCGTTCCCCGCTCTACTACAGTGGGGGGGGGGGGGACTTCTGTCGCAATCAAACTGATACCTTTAATGAGAGCGTGCCTGGCCCTAAGATACGTTCCTAAAGGATGGAGGGAAGTGAAAGTTATATTCATCCCAAAGCCAGGTAAGGGTGACTAAACAAACGCCAAATCCCACCGACGGATCAGCCTGACCTCCTTTTTATTAAAGACTCTGGAAAGTCTATGTGATAGGGAGCTGAGAGACGGCGCTCTGAAAACCATAGCGCTGCATGGTAATCAGCATGCATACAGCTCAGGTAAGTCGACCGAATCTGCTCTTCATCTAGTGGTAAGCCAGATAGAGGAAGCGGTTCACCAAAAAGGCACCTGCCTGGGCACTTTCATAGACATCGAAGGAGCCTTCGACAAAACTAACTTCTCCAGCATTAGCAGCGCCCTCTCCAGGCATGGAGTAGAACAGGTACTAAGGAACTGGATTACAGACATGTTAAGTAAACGAGTGGTTGGCCTTGAGGGGGAGCAGCAGTTGGCCATGATAGCCAGAAGCTGCCCCCAGGGAGGAGTCCTGTCCCCCCTTCTATGGAATCTGGTGATCAACGACCTCATCACTAGACTCAACGACAGCCGCTACTACACAATAGGATATGCAGACGACCTCGCAATCCTTGTCTCAGGGAAGGTGACGGGAACGATCTGTAACCTCACTGAGCAAGCACTACGCATCGTAGAAAGTTGGTGCGGGGAAGTTGATCTATAAGTGAACCCCACTAAAACTGAACTAGTCATGTTTACCCACAAACGAGCTCTAGGCCCATTCCGCCTACCAAAACTGTTCGATACAGAACTTCAGTTGGCCAACGAAGTCAAGTACCTCGGGGTCATTCTGGACAGTAAGTTAAACTGGAGCAGTCATTTAGACAACAAGCTGAACAGGGCCTGCATCACCTTCTGGCAGTGCAGGAAAATGATAGGTAAGAAGTGGGGCCTATCCCCCAAAATTATACTATGGCTGTACACCACAGTGATCCGCCCCATGATTGCGTACGGGGCCGTGGTCTGGTGGCCCCGCACCCAACTAGTTACAGAACTAGTCCAACAAACTACAACGCATGCAAAGGCTAGCCTGTGTGGCGATCACGGGCTGCATGAGGACTACCCCGACCGCAGTGGTCGAAGCTCGAAGCCATGCTGGAACTACCACTGCTCCACCTGTTCATACAGCAGGAAGCGACGATGGCGGCAGTACGTCTTAATGCAACAAACCTCTGGGGTAAGAGAGCAACACTACACACCGCGCTGCTTGAGGGACTCAATAAGGATTTCCCCATCACGAAAGCCATAACTGACCGGGTACCCAAACAATTTATCTTTGATAAAAAATACAGAATCCAACTTCATGAGGATCGCCGTTGCGCCCCACGGAGCTACGCATCTTCACGGATGGATCCAAAACAGGTAGTGGCACAGGTGCTGGAATCTTCTCGGAGGACTTCAATATACACATAGCCGCACCACTGGGTGTCCACAACACAGTGTTCCAGGCCTAATGCATGGGTATTTCTCTTGCCGCTTCGGCCATCATGGCCAGGGAAGTTACGGACCACTCGATACGAATACTCTCAGACAGCATGGCTGCGCTGCAAGCGCTTAACAGCTACACTGTTAACTCTGGGCTAATATCCGAATGCCACCAGCACCTCAACCAGGTGGGTAGCCTCAATAATATAACCATTCAATGGATAAAAGGACACAGCGGTTCGCTGGGCAACGATGCAGCTGACGAACTTGCCAGAAGAGGGTCGAGCATGGCACCAGTGGGGCCCGAACCCATTGCGCCACTCCCCTTCGGGTATCTACGCACTCTGGTAAGGAAACGAACCAGGGACCAACATCACAAACTATGGTTGGGCCAAGGTGAGTGCAGGCAGGTCAACGAGGCACTCCCTGCGATGCGATCCACAAAGCGGATGCTCCGACTAAGTAAACAACAGCTGCGTACTCTCACAGCTGCCTTAACTGGCCATGGGTCTTTTAATAAACACCTCTTTGTCATAGGAGTCACAGACAGTCCGCTGTGCAGGGCCTGCATGGAGGACGACGAGACCGCAGCTCATGTGCTACTACACTGCCCGGTGGTCGCCACATATAGGGCAAAGTACTTGGGTAACCCAGGTACCCTACGTGAGATTGTCAGTAACACCAAGGCGTTGCTGGCCTTCTTAGAGGAGCTGGGATGGATCGTATGAGCGATTTCCCACCCGTACGCAAAATACGCGCTTTGACGTGGCGATTCGGATACCAGTCCGTATGACCTACCTAAAATACATTTCAGAGATTTATCATGTATAATTTCACCGGTATCCAACGTACCAAATGAATAGAAAAAATCATAGAAAATAATGATTTCGTTCCTCATTTGATAATGTGTGATGAAGCCCATTTTCATTTGGACGGCTTCATTAAGAAACAAAATTGCAGGATTTGGGGTACGGAGAATCCAAGAAAAGTCCACCAGCATGAATGACACCCTATCAGTTTGGTGCGCAGTTACACCACAAAGGATTATTGGGCCCTGTGGATGACTCACGCACGTCTCGATGTTGCAATGTTGCGGAGCGAGTGTGGTCTCGCCATTAGTATGTTTTTGAATGTTGGCAATTTTGTATCTGTCAGTAGTCATCAAGTACCTACATATGAGATTGGGACATGTTTGCTCTCCAGCCCATCTTGCCAAACTTCATATCATCGACGACCCCATTTGCTTGTGTGGCACGGATGTAGGCGACTTAGATCATATTTTTTTTCTCCTGTCCTCTATACGACCGTTCTTCCTTTCTCAGTAACCTGTTGTCTCTCCGTATTCCTTTTCCTACCTCTATTCTTTCATTACTCTGCACAAATAGCTTTCCTGTATATAAATGTATAGTCTCATTCTAATTTTAAATAATATTAAGCTGTAATTTTTCTTCATTATAATTTGTTCATTATTGCCTTTTATTTCATAAATTTACATATAAATTACATTTTTAAATATTAGAATATAAAAATATAAAAACATTTAAAAATATGAAAAATAGTAGCCCACCGTTATCGGGAACAGGGTCCAAGCTACCGGCGGTCAGGGCTCCAGAGAGAGGAACATTCTAACAATACGGGCCGTGTCCAGAAGTACCGCTTTCTGAATCAAGCCCTTAATCCAGCTGCCTAACGAGAGCCTCCGTAGATGTTGGTCGAGGCTCTTGGCAATTAAGCCATTGGCTGATACGACTATCGGCACAATGATCGCAGAGTCCACATCCCACATGTCGACAACCTCGTGAGCCAAGTCAAGATACTTGATTTGTTTATCTTTCTCGGCCTTCACGAGGTTCTCGTCATGCGGGACCGTTATGTCAATGATCATTGCGCGCCGCTCTGTTCGATCCACCACCACTATATCAGGCTTATTGGCAACAATAGTCCTGTCAGTGATGATGGATCGATCCCAGTACAATGTGATATTTCCATTTTCGAGAACTGGGTCGGGCACGTACCTGTAGTACGGCACTTCCGATTCCACAAGGCTATACTTTAGAGCAAGTTGCTGATGGATAATCCTGGCTACAAGGTTGTGTCTATGCAAGTACTCTCCGTTAGCTAGACGAGAACACCCGGAGATGATGTGTCGAATTGATTCTCCCGGTCGGTGGCATGCCCGACAGATGTCAACCGTTCCGTCCTTCACAATAAATCTCCGGTAATTGTTCGTCATGATAACTTCGTCCATAATTGCACAGACAAAACCTTCGGTTTCCCCAAAGAGGTCACCGAAACGCAGCCAGGCTACGGACGCTTGTAGATCTACATCGGGTCCATGTAGGGCCCGGAAAAAGCGTCCGTGAAGCTCCTTACTCTGCCATACCTTCCTGCGATCGTTAGTGTCAAGCACTACAGGCTTGCGCCAGTTCTCTTTCGCCAAGGAGAGCGGGGTGAGGCCCTTGTCCACCGCGACCACATCTCGATGCATCCCCACGTCGGCTTCTAGGAAATATTCCCTGAGACTGCATATCTCGCGATTGTGGAGGGTCTTAGCGTTTAAAAAGCCTCGACCTCCACACTTTCGCGGGATATACAGTCTCATTACCGATGACCGCGGGTGATGCATTCGGTATGCAGTCAGCAGCGTACGGACCCTCCTATCCAGGGCGTCAAGTTCGGTCTGAGTCCATTTGAGTATGCCGAAAGAGTACATCAAAACCGGCATGACCCAACCGTTGAAGGCGCGCACCTTGTTTCCGCCTGATAGAAGACTATTAAACACTTTCTTCAGGCGGCCAAAGAAGCGCTCCTTCAACGATTGCTTCATGTCAGTAACATTGATGCCTAACGCTTCCGACATACCCAAATACTTATAGGTTTCGGATGCGGAGAGGGCTCTAAGATATATGGAATCCGAGAGTTGGATTCCTGCGGATTCCACAATCTCCCCTCGCTTTACATGCATGACCGCACATTTGTCCACACCAAATTCCATCCTGATGGCTCTACTGAAAGTTTCAGTTACTTTCAGTAGCTCCATCAGTTATAAATTGTTGGGGGCAAAGAGTTTTAGGTCATCCATTATTATTATCCTTATCCTTAATAAATATACCTAAATCCCGTTTTTTAATAATATTTTATTATTTTTGTTTCCCTACCTTTGTTTCTACTATATTTTCTACCATAACTAAACTCGACATTGGCTAAATGCACAAACGGTGCGAAGCCAATTAAAAAATTAAAAAAAGTACCTACATGTGTAAAAAAAGGTCGAATAAAAAATATTCACAAGAAACAGTGATTTATTTCGAAGCCCTGAATCTAGAACCCAGACTACCATTGTTTTCGCCTCCGTCTGTAAAAGGCTCAATTTTTTTAAGAGGAGGACGGCATTGCTGTTACTGTGGATTTATCGCCCGATCTTGTCTGTCATCCAGAGAAACGGTTCCTACAAGATGGAGCCACAGCGCATACGGCTCGAGCCACAATGACTGTTTTAATCTCGAGATTTTCAACCTTTCACTGGCCCGTATTTAACCACGCCAGTTTATTTTCTCTGGGGTTATTTAAAAGACAAGGTGTACCTCAATAAACCCAGGACAATCGAGCAGCTGAAGACGAACATCCGAGCTAAATTACGGCTGCTAGCTAGTGTTGAGTAACTCAGCACGCGTGCTACCACAGTTGTAGCTACTCACTTGGATGAAAAGAGTCACTCACTCATTTTAATTTGATGTGCTACCACACACCACAGTTGCACAGATTAGCTACACACAGAACATTTTGTACTTGTGAGTTTTGAACGAAATGAGTCAGTTGATAGACTCACTCACTCTTTTTGTGCATTTTGATCATTGATGTCTTCGTTCACTGTTGCTAGCACAAACATACACCACAGACAGAACTGACCGCGCGTTTGCCTACTCAAATGGGTATGTGTGCCGTGTCGTGTCGCGTTGTCGTCACTACTCACTACACACCACACAGCACACACGCGACGCGCGCGGTGAGTCGGCGAGCACGTGACTCACTCACACACTCACAGCACGTTCGTGCTCACAAGCCACCGCAGCCTCGCCTCATTCGTGGTAGCACTCATTATAAAAAGGTGTGCTACCCATCTCTACTGCTAGCTCCTCATGTTCTGAGGAAAGTAATGAGAAGTGCTCTCGAAAGAGCCTGTCTTTGTGAGGCTGTAAATGGTGGTCATTTACGTGACATAATATTTAAAACCTAACTCAAAAATCTCCATGAGTTTAATTTTATTATCTAAGTAGCTTTTGCCCGCGGCTTCGCCCGCGTGGAGGTCGGAAATTATCCCACGGGAACGTACTACCGGGATAAAAATTATACTATGTCCCATAACCTACGTGGTCTGTCTAAGCGTTACGGCGTAAAGGTAACAGATATGAGACAGCCAGCCAGTAAATTTCGTACCTGGGTGGATTTACAATGTGGTCGAAAAATCACATTGAGGACTTAAAAAAAAAAAATTGCTCGAATAACGGAACTTTTTTACATTTACAGGCTTTATAATAGGTCTTTACCTATGAAATTGCCGTTTTGTATGAAAAAATTTTAACGAATTTTTTTCATGAATTTTTTATTTGTATTAATCGAAGTAATCACCCATGCAATCAATGCATCTTTGCCATCGCAGTGGCAGTTTATTGATGCCCTTCTTAAAGAAATCAGCTGGACGGGAGGCAACAAATTCTTCAAAGGCATTTTGTACTGCCGGCGGATGACGGAGAGCTTCCAACCCCAGTTCTTGCAACTTGGAGACCGTCTGCTGTGCAGTATGAGGTCGCGCGTTGTCGTGCAGGAGCAGCGGAGACGAGCGATTGACCAATGCTGGTTGGAGATGCGCCAGCTTCTCCATCATTGTGTTCAGTTCTTCACAGTACACATCTGCAGTAATGCTCACCCCGTTTGGTAAGAAGCTGTGATGAATCACACCGGCGCTAGACCACCAAACAGTGACCATCACTTTTCTAGGGGTAAGCCAGCAAGTAATTCAGCCGTAGATTGTGTATCATCAGCTTCCACAATCGCCTTTAATTCGTCATTGTCGACCAAAGTCTTCGGACGACCGCGAGGTTCATTTTTCAGGTCGAAATTTCCAGAACGGAAGCGAGCAAACCAATAACAGGTGGTGCGTTGGTTTGTAGTGTTAGCTCCGTAAACGTCGTTGATGTTGCATGCCGCTTGTGCCGCGTTGCTGCCACGACGGTACTCATATTCCATAATTACTCGAATTTTTAACGTATCCATGATGACGAAAAAGATTGAAATGCGATGAAAATGTAACACTAATCAATAAAGAAATGACTACTGTTGGAAAAAAAAAACCATGTTTTTAAAATAAAATTAATTTGAAATTAGAATTCTTAGCCAAACAAAAATTATTTTGATTTGAAATGGCCAGTACTGCAGAACGGCAATTTCATAGGTAAATACCTAATATATACCTGTTCTATACAGTGCTTTAACCCAAACATCTTCAAAGTCTATAACATTAATTATGTCTATAAAAATCATCACCACTGTGAAAAAAAAACTCTTTACGTTTGCCGGTAAAAAAATCGATTTCCCGACGCATGAACTAGATTTCAATTTACGACTTACGTTTTTCCATATTACATTTATTATTTTAGAAAAGTAAATAATAGTTTCTTCGGAAAATAAATAAATGAAATGTTAGTTAATTGATTCAGGCGTGACCTTGCGGAAATCCATTATAAAATACAATAGACGTAGATATATTTAGTAACCTATTCCGCTTGACTATTCCTCAAGAGTCCTAAAAAACCCTGTAAGAAATCGACACGTATTTCACCTCTCAACGAGGCATCCTCAGGGTGACGATTGACCAATTGCAAACCAGAACGCGACGTGTTACCACACCGAGAGCTGGACGCAAAACATCTCATTTTTCATCACATTTTTTTGAGTCCAGCGCTCGGTGATGTGAGTGATGTACTCGCCATTGATGTTGGTGCCAACCCCTTTCTCCAGAACCTTGAAGACATCCTCCAGTGCAGCGGTGAACAGTTTCGGAGAGATAACGTTTCCCTGTGTCAGTCTTCGCTGCAGAAGGATAGGTTTTGAGCTTTGGTCTTGGAGTCGGACTGACATATTAGCGTTTTCATACAAACACTTCAGAACCTCGATGTACCGATAGTCAATCTGGCACCGTTGGAGAGACTGCAGTACAGCCCAAGTCTCGACCTAATCGAAGGATTCCTCGTAGTCCACAAACGCTAAGCAGAGAGGCAGGTTATACTTTTCAGTCTTCAGTATAACCTGCCGCAGGCTATGTATGTGGTCTACGATGCTAAAGCCTTTACGGAATCCGGCTTGTTCGGAAGGCTGGAAGTCGTCAAACCCTGCGTGCGAAACGGTTCGTGATGACTCTTGAAAACAACTTGTAGACATGGCTCAGAAGTGAGATGGACCTATAATTCTTAAGCAGGGCATTGGCGCCCTTTTTAAAGAAGAGTACCACCACACCTCTGTTCCATGCCTGTGGCGTTTTACCCTCGAGTATGACGGAATTGAATAGCTTCTGGAGGGCCCTGTGGACGGGTTTTCTTCAGGAGTTCGGCCGTTTTACTGTCTATACCTTGAAAATTTGTAAATCCGCCACTGCCGGGAGGACCTATTCTCACAATACGGACTAAGACTATATTCCCAATCGTAAACTCTAAAAGAGTCGCACAAAAATGTAAATATTAAGTACATGT
This sequence comes from Lithophane ornitopus, assembly GCA_948473465.1. Classification (NCBI taxonomy): domain Eukaryota; kingdom Metazoa; phylum Arthropoda; class Insecta; order Lepidoptera; family Noctuidae; genus Lithophane; species Lithophane ornitopus. Next base: position 2,104,056 of record OX419642.1, on the reverse strand, counting down.
GAATTTAAAAATCATCCGCTATTAGTAACGAAGGCTGGATTATGTGTTCAATTCAAAATGTTCCAAATTAATAGGAGTGGGCGTTGCGACGACGAACCTTTTTAACCGACTTCTTCAAAAAGGAGGAGGTTCTCAATTCGTCTGTATCTTTTTTTTTTTTTTGTATGTTTGTTACCTGTTTACTCCGCCAATTATGAATCGATTTTGATGATTCTTTTTTTGTTTGGTAGGTCATGCTTCCGAGGTGGTCCCATATAAATTGTATTAACTTTGCTTGCGTAGTTTTTGAGTTAGCTTCAATATTACGTATTTTTCCCACTTAGTTTATCTAGACGATATCCTGTTTGACTCCTTCACTGTTATTTACATAGAAGGTAGTGGTATTCGGATTTGAGTGGGGTAGGTACCAAAACTAAAAAGTGAAAAATAAAAACTTTTTACAAAAAAAAAAAACAACCGACTTCCAAAAAAAACACTAAAAAAGTCGGTGGCAAAAAACGGAAATTGAAAAGCAAAGACACCGACTTCCGAAATTAAAGTTATTTTTCACTTTTTTAGTGTTTTTTTTGGAAGTCGGTTGTTTTTTTTTTTTGTAAAAAGTTTTTATTCAAAGACCGTTTTGTTCTGCGACGATGTAACCGTTTTACGTCCTCGGTTCAAACAGTCTTCGTTGCACAAACCAGTCTTGAATTACTTTGTGCGATTTTTTATTTTACGCCTAAGAAAATATAGTCGAGAACGCAATGATTCAACTATCTACGTTCCGCGTTCGTTTGTTTACAAAATGGTCCTTACAATCAAAAGTAAACTTTTTATCAATGAAATACAGTCGATAATGTATTACCAGTTGTCAATGCTGTCGTTCGGGATGCGACGGTCAAACCCGTTGGCGGATAAGTTCCGGCATTTAAAAAACGGTTGCAGAAAAAACTACCAACTTCCAAAAAAAACAAAAAAAAGTGAAAAATAACTTAATTTCGGAAGTCGGTGTCTTTGCTTTTCAATTTTAGTTTTTTGCCATTTTGTGTTTTTTTTGGAAGTCGGTTGTTTTTTCTGCAACCGTGTTTTAAATCCTACCAAACAAAAAAAGAATCATCGAAATCGATTCATAATTGGCGGAGCAATCGAAAAAACATACAGACGAATTGAGTACCTGCTCCTTTTTGAAGAAGTCGGTTAAAAACGGTCGTCGTTGCAACTGGGTTGAAGACAAGCCGTCTTCTGCAACCGTTTTCGTCGACGGCCTAAGAAGCCAAAATCAAAAGCAATTCTTTGCCCATTTTATATAAAATTTGACTGCATTAAATATTTTTTAAATTCCTTGATCCCTTGACACTTTTGATGTGGTAGCATAGCATGACCAAAAAACACAAATCTCTTGTGTCCTGTGCTGTGTACCGTGCTATTTCTGCTTATATATAAAAGACGTAATACATTCAGTTTGTTACAAAAACCAGCCAAGTGCGCGAAACCAAGCGCACAAAGGGTTCCGTACCATTATCTATAAAAACAGCAAAAAAATCATGTCTGTATGGGGGCCCCCTTAAATATTTATTTTAATCTGTTTTTTTTTTGTATCTGTTGTTATAACAACAACAGAAATACATCATCTGTGAAAATTTCAACAGTCTAACTATCACAGTTCATGAGATAAAGCCTGGTGACAGACGGACGGACAGCGGAGTCTTAGTAATAGGGTTCCGTTTTACCCTTTGGCTACGGAACCCTAAAAAGAAAAATCTTAGATTATTACTGACATAGAAGTAATTTAACATTCAAAATATTAGTACATATTTACCTCGAATGGGTCGGCCTCGAGAGCCATCTCGGCTTCATCCACGAGGTACTCCTCCTCTTCGACGTAATCCACGTCATATAATTCAGGCTCCAGTTCCGTGTCCGTGACATCCTCGTCCGCGTCATCCTTGAGGATGTCGTCGAAGTCTGGACTGCTGTCCCCATCTTCGCTCACGTTACAGGATGCCATCTCTATACATAATATAAAATCAATTGCCAGAGAGAGAGAGAGAGAGAGAGAGAGAGAGAGATATTCACTTTAATTAATTCAGAATATTTTGCCGAACATATTTCTATATTTTGCCATTAATATGCTAACTGAGCATTTTCACTTGTACAACTTGGATGTGAATGTTTCGCCAGTGCAAACGCACAGTAAGAAGAACATCAACAACAACGACAATGAAATGTGAGTGTATTACACACCCCTACCTGCCCTTCGGGGAATACAGGCGTGATATTGTGTTTACAACATGTGCAAAATAATTTAATCAATATTTACATTAATCTATCAAACGTACTCACATAACAGGTCGCAAATGCCAGGACCAGAAATAGAAAGCCCGACACAGATTCATATTTAGCCAGACATTTCGCCCTAAAAGCCTGACATACCCATTATTAAGAGAAAAAAATAATAATTTAATTAGTCTATTTATAGAGATTTAAGTTATTATTGATTGATTATTTGAGACTTACTCTACTCTTAATAATTGCAAGATACTACTTATTAAAATTAACTAAAATAATCAATAATGAGCCTTATCATTTGTAAATCAATTATAGCTTTAACTTTCAACTGCAAGTGGAAAGAAGACTGGCAGTATCAGGATTTTCCCTTTTACAAAAGAGTTTGAGTTTTGTCTCACTCGGGGCGGGGTAGACAAAAACCCTAACAAAAGCCAGTTATGTATACATATATTTGGCTCAACAAATTAGAAAAAGTAGGACATGTCCAGCTACAGCCCGGACACCTGCAACTCTATATGCAAACAAACTCACATACATACATGTCCAATTACATTCGATTGAATTGAAAACTTTTTTTTGATCAGTCAAAAAGTGAGTTTGTTAGTTTGTTACGCTTTCACGCTAAAACGGCTGAACGGATTTAGATAAAATTTGGCACATGAGTTCACCTTGACCTGGAGATGGACGTAGGCTACTTTTCATCCTGGATCGCAGAAGACGTGGGCAACAGCTAATAATATAGGAGACATAAAAGTATGAATTATACCTCGAATAACCAAAACATAATATTGCTATTCTTAATAAGAAAGAGCTTTACAAATTCTACAGATACACTCGATTCATTGCAAAATTCTCGAATTCAAAAGATTCGAGCCAACGGTTTTTTTCAATGACCAAAAAAGTACCTAAATTACCCTTTTAGTGTTGGTCTGAGTTAAGTACCTAATTTATATTATTTCGTGTAAACAATATCTACAGCATTAAGTACTTACTTTTAAATTAATATTCATCCACTTATTGTTGATTACTTACACAATTTTTTTTTCAAAATTCGTATTTGTTTTGATGAAACGAGCAACCATTTAAACTAAACATTTCTTTGACCAAAATAAGTATAATTATGAGATGGAGATGATATTTCGTGTAATTATCATCAAAATTTAAATAAATACTTACCGTTGCCCACACACAGCCGTTGCCGGCGATGATTGTAAAACAAAACACAATTATAAATTACTCTGTGGGTGAGTATCTTGAAGTTTTTTTTTTTTTTTTTTTCCCTTTTTGGCAACTGAGCCGATGTCGACTATTCTGCCAGCGTCAGGTGGTGACGGCAACGTAGCAAGTTGAGTCGTCGAACTTTGCACTTTGTGGTAGGTATCTAGTTATTATGTTAGTAGCTGAAACGACAACACAGTTTTAGTTAGTAAGACTAGCTAACAAAAAATAAAAATAAAAATATATATATATATTTAAATACAAAACACTACAAATCGATATATATATTTACAAAAAGTTATTATAACTACCCACCAGACTACATTTTAATACTATTTACATTTAAAAATTTTGATAGGACTTGGATTAGTTTGGGAGAAAAGTTAGTCAAGAGGGAATGGAAGTTAGTGGGAAGAGGGATTTTAATTTTGGAAATCTTATGATACAAGTTAAAGGATTGGGAATTCAAAGGACATGAGAAGAAGATATGGTCCAGAGTACCATCATCAAGGCCGCATTCACACAAGGAACTGTCCCGAACCCGAATCTTGTTCAAGAATACCGGACTGGAGCAGTGACCAAGTCTCAGTCTGCACAAGGATGAAACAGTTCTTTTAGATAGTTTGGGGCATTTAAAAAACCAAGGTTTCCGCTGGATGTCAGGTTGAACACTGGCGTAATACGCTCCCTTAAGTTTCGAACTTACCTGCCAAACTGCTGACCATGAGTTGAACAGCTTGTGTTTGGTGTCAGCACGTAAGTCGTAACTTTGAACCATGTAGTGCTTCCGATCCACCGGGTTAGATGAGGCAAATTTAGCCAGTGAGTCGGCGCACTCGTTGCCAACTATTCCCGAGTGGCTGGGAACCCAAGCTATTTCAATGCTTAAACCGTTGTTCGAGCAAGTGAATAGTAAATTTAGGATGTCGAAAATGATTCTACTGTGAATTTTGGATTTAAGTTGACATTGACCTAAGGCTTGAACGCTACTGCGGGAATCTGTAAAAATGACCGAATTTTGAATATTGTGTGTTAAAATGAAATTAATAGCTTCTAAGATACCAATGCATTCGCCAGTAAATACTGAAGCCTCTGGTGGGCATTGGAATAGAAGGGCTATTCTAGAGTTCTGGAAGTATGTTGAAACACCTGTGCATCCAGTTGACGATAATTTTGATGCGTCCGTATAAAATAAATTCCAACCCTCCCAGTATCTCTTAATGGCCCGATCAAAGTCGCCTTTTGCGTCTTGGGATTTTTTCGAAATACCCAGTCCCAAAACAACCTTTGGCCTAAAATGGACCACCTCATAGGCGGAAGAAAAGACAGGAAGAGAGGGGTATTGACAAACAGGTGAGGAGAGTTGTTTGAGCTCTCTGTACCTATTCATCAATGGAATAGATTTATTATTCCAGTAGGAAGACGCGTTAAGAGAGAGATAGATTTGTTCCAAAATGGGGAGTAAAGGATGGGACGAAAGGGAGAAAACTTTTGACAAGAAACGATCTGCTAAGTATTGTCTTCGAAGGTTAAGGGGAGGTTCTGCACATTCAACCTGGAGAGCATTTATGGGGGAGGATTTCATGGCACCAATTATGATCCTTAGACATTTGGACTGGATAGAATCCAGTCTACGTAGAGCTTCCTTGTTACATGGCTCAATTAGGTAACTGCAGTAATCCATCACGCTTCTGACCAGCGCGTTGTATATTAGCTTTAAGGTGTATGGGTGTGCTCCCCACCAGACACCTGCCAAAGCCTTGAGGACCGAAACCGAGCGCTCACATTTTTTGACTATATTATCAATGTGATCCACTCCAGACAATTTGTAATCCAGGGTAACCCCAAGAAATCTGGCCTTCTCGTTAATGGGGATGGTTTGACCGTCAATATTAATTTCAATCTGCGGGATAAGGCGTCTACGAGTAAAGACAACTGCGGTACTCTTTGGAGCACTTAAAGATAACCCGTGATCTAGGAGCCATTGGTTTAATGAGGACAGAGAGATATTGATGGATTGAGCAGCAACTTCAATGGAGCTGTGACAGACCAATAGTGCAATATCGTCAGCATACTGAAGTACTTTACAGTTAAAATTTAGACAAGATGGAAGATCAGAGGTATAAATATTATATAAAGGAGGACTAATTACGGATCCCTGAGGTAGACCTCTCCAAGCCGACCTCGGTTCAAAGATTTCCCCGGGGATTCTGAGACGAATACTGCGATCTGAAAAAATGCTGCAAATGATTTGACGAATCCTAGCCGGGATTCTCAGCTCTTGCATTTTCTGCCTGAGAAGAGGTAGGAGTACAGAATCATAGGCAGCAGAAATGTCTAAGAAAACGGCTACCACAGACTCATTCCTACTAAGGGCCAGCCGGATCTCTGATGTGAGGATACCCACACTATCAGCAGTACCTAGACCTTTCCTAAAGCCGAATTGAGTCGTTGGGAGCAGTTTCCTGTTTTCTACAAACCATTCTAGTCTGTTTTTAATCAAATGTTCTAAGAGTTTAATAAGTATGGACGATAGAGCAATTGGTCTGTAAGAACAATGATCACTAGGATCTTTACCAGGTTTTAATATAGGGATTACGACTTGAACCTTCCAATCAGGAGGAATATAACCGGAAGTAAAACAATAATTGACTAAGTCCAGATAATATTGATGGGTCTTATCACCAGCTTTAGTAATGAAGGAGTAAGGGAATCCATCAACACCAGGAGCAGAATCCTTTACATGGGCGAGGACCGATTTAAGTTCACCAATAGTAAACGGCCCATCCAAAGGATCATCTGAAATCAGCTCGGAGTCCATAGCGGCACACTCGTCCATACCGGGAACATACACTGGAGCGAGCTTAGAAATAAACTGGTTACCCAGTTCCGCAGATAGTATGCTCCCGGAGGGAGGCTTCAAACTACTTCTGAAACATTTCAATTTATGCCACACTGCTGACGCTGGAGTGGATGGACTCAGTGAGCCGCAATACTTCCGCCAACCTTCTCTCTTCTTATTTTTGAGTAATTTCTTGGACTTAGCCAAAATATGTTGAAAAGCAATGATGTTATCCAGGTTCATATCAGAGTTGAAATTCAATTCGGCCTCATTTCTGGCCCTGATCACAGCAGAGCAGTCCTTATCCCACCATGGCGGGGATGGAATTTTGCCCGTTGGCGGTTTTTTTGGTGGGAAGCAATCATCAGCAGTAGAGGATATCGTGTTGGAAAATGAGGGAAAGCATTCCTGAGCAGACTCAGGACTAATGGATGGGAGGGATGAGACTCGTAAGTCTAGGATTTTGGAATAGAGGTCCCAATCCACTGAATTTAACTGGTATTTCAACAAAGGAGGGGAAATTTTGTCAGGGATAGTCTTGGAAGGGATTTCAACCATGATAGGATAGTGATCACTCCCATAAGTCATATTCAAGCGACTCCAATTAAGAAGGCTGGCTATATTAGGTGAACAGAATGTTAAATCAACACAGCTGCTGTTCTGTCCTGGCACAGACCTACGTGTGGGACTGCCATCATTAATTACACATAGGTTAAGTTCATCTAATATATCCACTAAGCCTATACCAAAGTTGTCACAGTTTTCAGATCCCCATCTATAATGATGGCCATTAAAATCACCCATAATTAGTAATGGACCTTGTACCTTACTCAGCAAACTTTTTATTGTAATAAGGTCTTCCATTTGTGGGTGTGCAATATAAAAACTAAATATATTTATATCCTCAGCCTTAACAGCAACAGCATTGATGTTATCACCAACAAAGGGTAGAGGAATTGGGGAGAATGGTACTTTGTTACTAATGAGCAAAGCACATCCCCCGTATCCATCTGATCTATCATGGCGTACACTACTGAAACATGGTATCCTAAAATTACTTTCAGAATGAAGCCACGTCTCAGCAATGCCACAGATCAGTGGTTTAAACTTATTAATTAGGAAGAGTAGGTCAGATTTCCTGGGAGAAACACTCCTCACGTTCCATTGAAGGAATGTCAGGGGAAGGTACATTGTGAATGTAATTAACAATGGATGTCAGTTTGTTGGCAACGTGGTCAGGTAGGGATTGTTTTGGATTTGCTAATACAGTCATTAGCATACTAGATATGATATTCAGGATATTTTCTGAGTTGTCAGGACTGGCTGCACCTTCCATAGGGTAAGCACAACCGTTTTGGGAAGGAGAGAAGGAGTAGTTCTGAGTGAGGGCTTGATGAGCCTGTTTGTCATAGCTAGGTGAAAGTGGGGCGTGGGATTTTGGTTTAAGGAAAACCCTTTTTCCGGTATGATTTTTGATTTTGGGGAAGTGGACTAGGAGAATGAGATGGACTGGTTACTGGTTTTATGGAGCCTCTCGACACTTCAGCATATGATCTTGAAACCGGAGGAAAGACTTGACTTGCCTCCGCATATGAGACCGACTTCTCTGCCATAAGCGCTTTTATGCCCTTCTGACGACCCAATTCAGGACAAGCCTTATCGTTAGCATAATGATTACCAGAACAGGAAATACAAAAGGCACAATCAAGAGAAACTTGGCATCCATCTCCTGGGTGGTCTTGACCACATTTAAAACAGCGGGGTTTCGAGCGACATACTGTGCGTGTATGACCATACCGACAACAATTATAGCATTGAATGCTTGGGTACATGTACCTCTCGACGGAAAGAGCTGAATAAAAGCAAAAAACGCGCTTCGGTAAAATTTGGCCGTCAAAGGTTAGAACAACCGTTTAAGTGGGTTTCCATTCGGTAACACCCAGAGAAGTCACCTTACGGCTCATTCTCCTAGCCTTAATTACAGGACCGCATTCAGTGGGAACCTTGATGTTCTTTATAACTTCTTCCTCAGTCCATTCAGTAGGTACATCTCTGACAAGACCTAAGCGAGTGATGTTGAATTGAGGAATTGAGGCAACAAAATTATTTTTGTCTAAGATGGGGCTGATTAAAAAACTATTAGCATCCTGGTGAGACTTGAACTCAATTGAAATTCGGTTTCTTCCTAAGCGTTTTACACTGCCTAGGAGTATGTTGCTGAAATTATTTTGAGTCAAGAACATACCAAATTTGACAGGGTGTAGAACAGTACCTGGAGTCTGACCTTCTTTCAAAGATGCGTGAACTATATACGGGGGGTAATCTCTCATCGTATATATCTGTCTTCCAATTGTGTTTTTAGCTAGCTTAGGAGGGTTGATTAATGTAGGCGGGGGGGAAACGGCCGATCTTTTCCTGTTTGCAGATTCGGAGTCCATATTATCTACTTGCACATTGTCGTCGGGGAGGGTAACAGTTAACACCGGAGTGTATTCAAAGGAATCCGGAGGGTCAGGGGGTTTTTTGTTATCCATAGTGGATGTCGGGTAAAATCTTTAAAAATAAACGAAATTAAAATGTTAAAACAAACCTTTCGCTAAAACACAAACACAAAGAATATTCTCGATTGAAGTTAACAATAATAAAAGTCACTAAAATCGAAAAAATTCGTAACACAGACAAAAGCACTTGTTAAGCCTTCACCACTACCCACCTATTCTAAGATTAATTATTGCAGTTACAAAACTCATCTTGAAGTTTAAGCAGCTTTTTTTCAATGTTGCCAAAAATGCCAAAAGAGATTTTTAAAGACGCCTTATAGTAAAAAAAAGAAGATTGTTTATGGTCTTAGTCTGTGGTCACCCTTGATTTTGCCGTGAGGCCGTCAGAATGTTTTCTGTTTAAACCCTTACAACCTGTATATCTTGGTTTTAGTGCATCAAAGAGTTAGTCCTCCCGTATTATTATTATACTCTTTGAGTTAGTCTTGGTGTTTTAATCAACGATTCAACACAAGCGCGAACGATTCAATCTCAATTTCAGTTTCACTCTATGGCGCGATTCTAAAAAAAAATAACGCAAAACCAAAAATATCGTTAGGCAACATTGAAAAAAAAAAGTTGTTTTCAACTATTTTTTTTGGCTGGTATTACCAGCCAGAGACAAGAGCACAGACGAGACGCTTTCACAGTTGTTTCATGTTGTTTCATGAGAATTCAGTCAGCCTTTCAGTAAATTCAGTTTCGTTTCGTACTTGGTGTGTATTCAAGAAGTGCTCTGTGAAGAAGTGTTTTTACGGTTAGTGGATGCATATTCATTTATCCTTGTAGATATTAATTGCATGAAATAACACCCTAATCATACTTTTTTTTTTGGTTGCTCGTTTCGTCAATAATAAACGATGAATTTTGATTATTTTTGTGTGTAATCGACAATAAATGGATGAATATATTATAAGCATTTATTACACAGTTGTAGATAATATTTGCACGAAATAACAACGAAAAAGTTAAAATACTTTTTTTTTTAATAAAACCGTTGTTTCGCTTTTTTTTAAAATAAAACCGTTGTTTCGAGACCGCCCCTAAGACGACCCGCGGACCCACTGACCACTGATTGGAATAACAATTTTCAAAAAACATTTTGCGAAAAAGAACGGTTCTCAATTCGTTCGAATGCATTTTGACCTGTCTAACTCTAAAGTTATGTGAGTTTGTGTGCACAGGTTGTATGTAGTTGTATAAAACGTGTTCTTTTTTAGTTTTTAGTCTGGCTAACGAAAGCTGTCCAAGAAAAATGGCGGCATTTAACTCCCCCAATTCACGCAATTATGTATAGTGTTTTATTTCCCCGAATTGCACCCTAACACAGTTTCGTGTTAAAAAATCAAGAGCTGTCAACCCATTGCTCACCCATTGCACAGAGTCGATAGTATGTATTATTCAAGACATAGTATGCGATAGGTACTTACCGCCGCCGTCGCCCAGCCGAGCGAGCCGTTGGTCCCCATATTTTTCAGTCGTTCCGGGTCGTCAGAAGCCCGAAAGTCTGACCATAGTCTATGAGCCTGACAACCAGTCTTACCAAGGGGTATCGTATTACCCAGTTACTGGGTTGTGGAGGTCAGATAAGCAGTCACTCTATATAAAATACTGGTAATCAGCTGCATCCGGTAAGACTGGAAGCCGACCCCAAGATAGTTGGGAAAAGGCTAGGCAGATTGATTTTTGATTTGCGATACTTACTATACTTATACTTATTTCATATTTATATTAGGTCTTTACCTATGAAATTGCCGTTCTGCAGTACTGGCCATTTCAAATCAAAATAATTTTTGTTTGGCTAAGAATTCTAATTTCAAATTAATTTTATTTTAAAAACATGGATTTTTTTTTCCAAAAGTAGTCATTTCTTTATTGATTAGTGTTACATTTTCATCGCATTTCAATCTTTTTCGTCATCATGGATACGTTAAAAATTCGAGTAATTATGGAATATGAGTACCGTCGTGGCAGCAACGCGGCACAAGCGGCACGCAACATCAACGACGTTTACGGAGCTAACACTACAAACCAACGCACCACCTGTTATTGGTTTGCTCGCTTCCGTTCTGGAAATTTCGACCTGAAAAATGAACCTCGCGGTCGTCCGAAGACTGGTCGACAATGACGAATTAAAGGCGATTGTGGAAGCTGATGATACGCAATCTACGGCTGAATTAGCAGCAGCTTTCGACGTTAGCGTCAAAACAATATTGGTCCATTTGCGTCAAATTGGCAAGGTAAAAAAGCTTGACAAATGGGTGCCCCACGAACTCAATGATCGCCAGCGCGAAGTACGCGTCGAAACGTGCCTTGCACTGCTCAACAGACACACAAATGAAGGAATTTTGAACCGCATTGTTACCTGCGATGAAAAATGGATTCTGTTTGATAACCGCAAGCGCTCAGCAAGTTGGTTGGATCCTGGTTCAGCACCTAAACAATGCCCTAAACGAAAACTTACCCCTAGAAAAGTGATGGTCACTGTTTGGTGGTCTAGCGCCGGTGTGATTCATCACAGCTTCTTACCAAACGGGGTGAGCATTACTGCAGATGTGTACTGTGAAGAACTGAACACAATGATGGAGAAGCTGGCGCATCTCCAACCAGCATTGGTCAATCGCTCGTCTCCGCTGCTCCTGCACGACAACGCGCGACCTCATACTGCACAGCAGACGGTCTCCAAGTTGCAAGAACTGGGGTTGGAAGCTCTCCGTCATCCGCCCTACTCACCAGACCTTGCGCCTACAGACTACTACTTTTTCCAGAATTTGGATAACTTCTTGGCGGGAAAAAAATTCAATACCCGAGAGGCAGTACAAAATGCCTTTGAAGAATTTGTTGCCTCCCGTCCAGCTGATTTCTTTAAGAAGGGCATCAATAAACTGCCACTGCGATGGCAAAGATGCATTGATTGCATGGGTGATTACTTCGATTAATACAAATAAAAAATTCATGAAAAAAAATCGTTTAAATTTTTTCATACAAAACGGCAATTTCATAGGTAAAGACCTATTATAATAACTAGACATGTTATAATATTGTATTTAAAAGTGAAGTATAATATTCAACAGCTATTAATTCATGTGGAGACCATGTCAAAGAATCAATTGGTGTCTAAATTTTTTTTTAATTTGCTTTTTTTATTATTGTCACATTAAACTCTTTGTGTGTTTAACTATGTTTCATTGATTGGTACGAGTAAATAATTTTTATTCATATTTTAAAGCTAAATATATGCTACATTGTTATTTTAGGGTTCCGTACCCAGAGGGTAAAATTGGTCCCTATTCCTAAGGCTCTGTCTGTCTGTCTGTCACCAGGCTCGTCTCATGAACCGTGATAGTTAGACAGTTGAAATTTTCACAGATGATGTATTTCTGTTGCTGCTATAACAACAAATACTAAAAAACAGAATAAAATAAATATTTAAGAGGGGGCTACCTTAAAACAAACGTGATTTTTTTGCTCAATATTGATAACGGCAACAGTAGACACTTGAAATATTCATAGAATATTTATTTATAATTCACTTTAAAAATAAATAATTAAATTAAAACAAAACAAATATTTAAGGGACATGATTACCCATACAACAGACATGATTATTTTGCCGTTTTTATAGAGAATGCCAAATTTAAAAAAAACATGATTCTTGAGACATGGTCTCATTAATACCATTTGATTCTTTGACATGGTCTCATTAACACCATAGAGTTATGAGATTAAAAAAAAAACACGTTGTGTAGTTTATATCTTACTAGCCGATGCTCGCGACTTCGCCCGCGTGGATGTCGGTTATTATATACTAAAACCTTACTCAAGAACCACTCTATCCATTGGTGAAGACAGCATGAAAATCTGTGCAGTCGTTTTTGAGTTTATCACGTACAGGACGACAGACAGACGCGGCGGAGGACTTTGTTTTTAACCGACTTCTTCAAAAAGGAGGAGGTTCTCAATTCGTGTTTTTTTTTTTTTTTTTTTTTTGTGTGTATGTTACACGATTACTCCGTCAATTATGAATCGATTTTGATGATTCTTTTTTTGTTTGGTAGGCCATGCTTCAGAGGTGGTCCCATATAAATTTTATTAACTTTGCTTGCGTAGTTTTTGAGTTAGCTTCAATTATTACGTATTTTTCCCACTTAGTGTATGTAGACGATATATTGTTTGACTCCGTCACTGTAATTTATATAGCAGGTAGTGGTATTCGAATGTGTGTAGGTACCACAACTAAAAAGTGAAAAATAAAAACTTTTTACAAAAAAAAAAACAACCGACTTCCAAAAAAAACACTAAAAACGTGAAAAATAACTTTAATTTCGGAAGTCGGTGGCAAAAAACAAAAATTGAAAAGCAAAGACACCGACTTCCGAAATTAAAGTTATTTTTCACGTTTTTAGTGTTTTTTTTGGAAGTCGGTTGTTTTTTTTTTGTAAAAAGTTTTTATATAATATGTAAAGAATATTATGTTATTACTATACTCCACTTAAAATAAGATAAGACATAAATAAACCTTTTTTACAGTCCCTTCAACCGATTTTGACTTCTATTGCGTTGGTGGCACGACAAATTGCAGCTGCACTAGTCAGTTGGTATTGTGTAACCTTTTTTGCTTTTAATGCCATCCTTATGCCTACGGTATAGAAGTCAAAATCGTTTGAACGAACTGTATAAAAGTTTGTTTAAATGTCTAATCTTATTTCAAATGGAGTATAGTTAATGCCGCATGCATGAGACTAATGTATGGCAATTGATTTTTATATAATATGAGTATAGATAGAGATGGCATCCTGGAATGTGAGCGAAGATGGGGACAGCAGTCCAGACTTCGACGACATCCTCAAGGATGACGAGGACGAGGATGTCACGGACACGGAACTGGAGCCTGAATTATATGAGGTGGAGTCTGTCGAAGAGGAGGAGTACCTCGTGGATGAAGCCGAGATGGCTCTCGAGGCCGACCCATTCGAGGTAAATGTGTACTAATATTACGAATGTGAAGTTACTACTAACTATGTCAGTAATAATCAAAGATTTTTCTTTTTAACCGACTTACATACTTGACCGACGAAAGAAAAATCGTTTGCAATAAAACATATTCTAAAAAACCGGCCAAGTGCATGTCGAACCACGCACAATGTAGGGTTCCGTAGTTGGGATGAATTTATCCAATAAACTTAACATTGTAGTTGAAAAACTTGTTCTCCCATAGAGAATGTATGGGAGAACATGTTTTTGCAACTGCAAATTTAAGTTGGTCGATTATTACTCGGTAACTTGTGGAGCCTGCGTAGCGGTGATAGTTTTCCTTTTAATTTCGTTATATATACTAATGCCGTGGTTTTTTCACATACCCAAAATCAACCATTTACCTGGCAGTGGGGGGGACACTTGACTCTAACAAAATTTAGCACTTTAAAGCTTAATATTTCGCAAACGGATCCTTGAATCAAAAAATGGTTTAGACAAACTCACATTATTTTTAAACGACCTTAAAGCTTAATATTTCGCAAACGGATCCCTGAATCAAAAAATGGTTCCGACAAACTCACATTATTTTTCAACGATACCCCACAAAATGGGATTGACTAGAAAAAAAATCCATCCCCACTTTACGTGTAGGTACCAGAAAAAAAAAAAAAAAAATTTTCCACGTTGTCGGTGTGATTTATATGTATACCCATATCAAATTACAACTTTTCTAGTACCAACAGTCTCTGAGCTAAGCCGCAGACAGACGGACATGGCGAAACTATAAGGGTTCCTTGTTGACTACGGAACCCGAACAACCTAAATCTATGAACTACTTTAAAAAAATAAACAAGTATTTAATTCACCAGATAATAATTGAATTGATCTTTCATGTTGCTCATTAAAACTTATAGAAACACAGTGTGTTAATTGTAAAATCACGTAAATTAGAAAAATCGGCAAAATTTCGTATACGGCCTCATAATGTGTCTAATCTATCTGTTACTCCCTAAAATATATTTGCTTAGCTTCCTTATATCTTGTTTAATCGTCGGGAGGAAACGCCCGGGTGTCACCACTGTGTGGGCCGTCGGGAGGACACGGTGGAGCATACATAAGGGTCTGCCCTGATTGGGCGGAGCACCGCCGTGTCCTCGTGTAGGCGATTGGCGGCGATGACTACTCGCATCCGGCCCTGGTCCAAGCCATGGTAGGGAGCGAGCGGGCATGGGAAGCAGTCACCTCCTTCTGCGAAGCAGTAATGCTCGCGAAGGAGGAGGCGGAACGCGTGAGGGAGATGCAAAATTCACGCTCTTACGCTCCTAGCCGCCGCAGGAGACGCCCTGGGTGTCGGGAGTCCCAGGCGGATTCCCGGCTACCATAGGCGCGGGCTTGCGAGCGGCGAGCAATGGGTAGCTCGCCGTCCGATAAAGAGATGTCATCACAATTGACGGCGTCCGTTAGGATCGATGGCTGCCAGGGTTGCTGGAAAGTCCGAAAGGGATACCGGGACCCTTGGCAACAGGCAACTGAAGGAACACGGTTGGATTTTACTGACACGCCCAGACAGAAGTCATTGGATGATTTCCCATCCGCAAAAAAAGGTGTTATCTAATGTTCTCAACAGTAGTTAATCTATCGAACCGCTTGTTTTTTCAGTATAACGAGCCGGCACCGGCGGTCACCGCGGCCCCAGTGGTCACCGTCACGGCGATGTGGAACGAGAATTTGGACCCGTTGTCCGTGACGTGAGTAATCAAATAGCAAAGATATAGTGTGTTGTTAATAAATGGTTTTCTGTATAATAAATAAAAACCTATTATTTGATAGGTCAAGATCACCTCCGTCTACGCGGGCTCCTGTCACGGCTGCTGCTGTTGACTTAGGCTCGCCGCCCGTTCTCCTGCCGTGAGTGTTAAAACTTGTATTCATTAGTCTTGTACCTTTTCTTCGCGATTTACACGTAATTATATTTACTATTTGACGTCTCAGGTTCGATGTCGTCGTCGAGAGGGACCGTGACGTTACTATGGAGGAGGACCACGCGTTCCACCTCGCAGATGAACATCAGCTGTTCCAGCAGGTGGAAGAAGTGGCGGCAGAGCAGCCGCAGCAGCAGCGTCGTCCGCGGCGCGGCGGCGCAGCGCAGCGGGGCCGAGCGCGCACACGTGGGCCACGGGGCCAGGGGCCGAGTGGTGGCTCCCAGTGGGTAAGAGGAGACAGATTGGTCGAGGTGAATGTGAATGACGATGATGTGCCTCAGGCATTGAGGGAGATGGTCATGAATGTGGTGCAAGCGAGAGAAGCAGCGAGAGCGCGGACGACTAATAGAGCGAGAAGAGTAAGACAAGAGAACGAGGACGAATGGATGGATGCGGATGACGGCGAGGTCGAGTCCTTCTTTGCTGCCGAAGGAACTTCCGGTCACTTTGAATGGTCACCCATGGGTGATTATCAAGGTGAGAGGGAGCAATTTCTTCCTCAGCAAACGGGGGCGGTTGTCGCATCCGAAGACGCGTATGGGGCGTTTAGGCAATACTGGGATGACGACATCATGTCGCGCATCGTGACTGCGACGAACCGGTATGCCGCAGAGGTTGCTGGTTCGTCCGCTTCCTTCGCCAAAGAATGGTATGACACGAACATTCATGAAGTTTTTGTCCTATTTTCCTTCTGGATGATGCTCGGTATCATCCGGATGCCCTCTATTAAGTCCTGTTTCAGCTCCAACCCACTTTTGCAAACCAACGTCTTCAGAAAGATGTTTTCCCGATCCCGCTACGAACATCTTTGCCGCGCTTTTCACTTGAATGACAATAGTAGCAGACCGACAGACTCGACTGACCTTCTGCATTCTCTTGGTCCGATCTTAGATCATTTAAATACCCGTTTTCAGGAAGCCTACATCCCATCCCAAAATATTTGCATTGACGAATCCTTGACTTTGTGGAAAGGTAACTTATCCTTCCGCCAGTACATTAAGACCAAGGCAGCCCAGTACGGAGTGAAGACCTTTGAACTCTGCGAGTCGTCCACGGGCTACCTTTGGTCATTCTTTGTGTACCTCGGTGCTGGCACTTCCTATGATCCCGGTCTCCCATCCACTGTGCAGAAAAGCACAACCACTGTCCTCAGACTGATCCGTCCTCTCCTTGACAAAGGTTATACTCTTTTTATGGATAACTGGTTCAATAGCCCCCTACTGGCCAGATTTCTGAAAACACGCAAAACCGACTGTGTAGGTACCTTGCGTGCTAACCGCAGCAATGTGCCTCCACTCATGTCGCTGTGTAATCTGAAAGATGGCCAGTTTGTAGCACGTCATTCCGGCGATGTGGTGGTCTTGACCTTTCAGGACAAGAAGCGTAAGATAACCACCATCAGTACCTACCACGGCAATTCACAAGGCCAGACGGTGGCGAAACCATGTCGCCCGCCTCAGTACAAACCTCAAGTAGTTTTAGATTACAATAAGGGTATGGGAGGCGTTGATCGAAAAGATCAAATGCTGGAACCATACCTCCTGGAAAGAAAAAGAGGCCAAAAATGGAACGTCAAGTTCTTCAAACACCTGCTCAACTGCTCCATTTTGAATGCCCGAATCCTTCTGCAGAATTCGTTGACTGATTCCAACCGGCACATAGTGTTTCGATTGGAGTTAGTCGATCAAATTCTGCAGCACCATCACCAACATCTCCCTCGTAAACTTATAACCGCCCGCTATCCCGCGTCAAGCAGTTTGGGCCATCCATTGCCTCAGTTGCAACATTTCCCTAGACAGACAGACGAATTATTACTTTCAGGAACACAACGGAAGCGTCGGCGCTGTACTTGGTGCACTAAGACCAAGTCCCTAAAGCTACGACGCTCTACTATGTTTGTGTGCTCAGTTTGTGAAGTCCCCCTTTGCCTGCAACCTTGTTTTGAGGAATACCATGCCTCTAGGAGGTTCCATTAGAGCCTCTTTCATTTCCAGCGTGACAGACAGACAGTGACGACATTAGCAGCTTATTTAGTTATTATTTATTTGTATAGTTATATGTAGTATAGCTTGGTGGACATACAGACTGACTGACTTTTGTATTATCAGTGTCCATACTAGAGTATAACCTTTACCACAAAGTCCCAACTGACAGACAGACGCACAATTAGTAGAGTCATCCTTTTCTCGGTCATACCATCTGTTCTGTCTAAGCGCCGTGTTTGTGTGTGTGACGTGTGCTAGTCTGGGGGCCATCAAAAACCATAAACAATAACTGCAGCTAACTGCGGTCAGAAGCTCTTTTTTTTTGTTTCAAGTTACACACTGTATCATGCTACCACATTATTATCAAGATTTGAATATTATAAATGAATACCTTTGTACTTAGTATTATATGGTACCCTTTGTACTGAACCTTTCTATTTGTGTAATAAATGAGCATTATCGTATTGTACCCTTTGTGCTTTACCTTTCTATTTTGTATAGCTTTTTTTCATGTATTGCATTTTTCTTTCTAAAAATAAATAAATGTGGGTGTAATATACACATCCGTCTACCCCTTCAGGGGAATACAAGTGTGATGTTATGGTGGCGAGCCTTAAGGTTGATGCGCGAAGGTTGAAGTGCATTGAATGAAAATTTCATGAAATCGTCAGTCAATACACTTACATGAACTGAGAGAGTTGTATTGCTGATTCAAATTCTGTAAATCCATATTTGTTACGGCCGCTAATAATATTTAGATCAACATACAACCTGATACTGACCTGCAAATTGCAAAAAACGTAAGAAAATTTGAATTTCGCGGGCCACCCTAGCGCATCAACCTTAACTCTGTAATATTTGTATTATTTTTGGGGATTTTGGACCAAAAAATTTAAAAATAAAATAAAAAACTTATTTTAAGAATATTGTTTATTATTTTTCTTCCTTAAACAGTAAAATACTTACCTACATTTTTTAATAAAGTAGCTGTGCCCCGCGGTTTCACCCGCGTAGGTCTCGATCCCTTGGGAATACAGGGATAAAACGTATCCTATGTCCTATTACAGGTCATGGTATACCCGTGTGCCCATCCTCTCCAGCCGCCAAGGCCGGCTACGATTAAAATTTCTAACCTGTTGGATCGCCGACGAACTTCTCAGCGGTTTAAAGTCCGCGTACTTAGCATGACACAACGGCGACCGGGCGAGTAAGCTTGCCGAGTCATAAATACATGTAATTACTCGCACGTCTACCACCCACTTAATGTTTTTTGACGGTTTTTGACCTGATTTTTTAGGGCTGATTTTACCAAAGCCAGATAACTTTTATTCGGGGTATAAAATTGACGTCTGACAGTTTTTGTATAGAAAATCTGTCAAAAATTTAATATTTACTCGCTGGATTAGACTTATATTAGGGATAAAAGTTGGTCGAATTCGCCCTCAGTAATTATTGTTCAAGGGCGAACGATTTAATCTCAATAATTTCAGTTTCACTGTAAGGCCCGATTCTAAAATAAACCAAAAATAACATTTGGCAACATTGAAAAAAAAAAAAAGTTGAAAATAGAACTGTCACTGACGCTGACGTTGTTTTGTTTCGACTTTAGTTTGTTTTCGTTCGTTCGATTCTTCATGATAACGACAAGACGACAACGTGATTCGTGTTTGTACTTGGTGCACACTGAGGGTGCACAGAGTATTTTTACTGACTTGGTGTTCATTCAGGAATTGTTCTGGTGTATAAACGGTTAGTGGATGCATAGTCTTATACATAATAAATACTCGTAGATAATATTTGCATGAAATAACATCCAAATCGTACTTTTTTTGGTCAAAGAAATTTATAAAAATGGTTGCTCGTTTCGTCAATATTATGACGATGAATATTGTCAATTTTTTGTGTAATCGACAATAAGTGGATGAAATCATGAATATTCATTTATAGGTACTAATTACCTACATATTTGCATGAAATAACATCAAAATAAGTTTAAAAAATACAGGTACTTTATGACCGTTGAAAAAACCGTTGCCTCGAAAATTTTGCTATGAATCGACTGTATCAGGTATCTGAAGAATTTGTAAAGCTCTAAGATACTAAGAACTAAGAATTTCCAAAAAACATTTTGCGAAAAAAAAGGTTCTCAATTCGTGCAATTCTCAATGCATTTTGACCTCTATGTAGGTATGTGAGTTTGTTTCCAGGATTGCAGATGTCCGGGTTGTTAGGCTTTTGATCAACCTCGACCAGAGTGAGACAAAACTCAAACTCCCTTTTGTAAACTAGAAAGTTACTTCTACTACCTATAAATTATTTACAAATGATAAGGCTTGCTATAGCGAATAATGACCATCACGGACAACTACCAATAGTAAAGAAAACCTTATTATTTAGAGTTTTCTAAACATAAAAAATATCATAAAAATGACTCCTCATTTTGTTAGCAGAAATGACCACAATTTTTTTTTTTAACATATGCAAAACTTATTTTTTTCGCTTAATCAAAGTGGCATACATTATCTTAGTTTTTAAACATAAGTGCATAAAAGTTTTAAAACATTAGTGCATAAAAGTTTTAAAACATTAGTGTTCATGGTTGTTGTATAAATTAAGAAAATGTTAGTATGAAAAATGCAACTTCTTTAAAATTCCCCATACAAAACTCTGATTTCATAGGTAGGGACCTAATATATAAGAACTAAATGTGATTCATAATATCATAATTATTAAGAGTAAAGTAAGTCTCAAATGAGTAACAGTAATAAATATCCAGTTTTTCAGGCTTTCAGTGCAAAATGTTTGGTCAGTGGGTCATCTTAGGAGTTGGCTAATTAATGTGAATCTGTGACCGGCTTGTCTATCTTTGGGCTTGGCAAGGCTATCCTATTTGCGTAAATTAATGTAAATTGATGAAATTATATTATGCACATGGTGTGAACACACAATATCAGCCTGTATTCCCCGAGGGGCAGGCAGAGGTGTGTAATACACTCGCATTTCACCAGGGAGACAAGTCTAGTAATTTACAAATGAGTCACTGGTCTCACAATGATCACTTTTTGACAGATTTTGTATGGCATATCTGTCAAAAACTGATCATTGTGACCACTGACATGTTTGTAAATTAGTAGACTTGGCCCCCAGTTGTGTTGTTGTTGTTCATCTTAGCGCATCAATGCAAAATGTTCAAATCTGAGCTAGGTATTACTTCATCACTAATCCAGTCAGTAACAAGGGGTTATCGTGTTACCAGTCAGGCCGCTTTTTGCAAATATTTTATCAATAATTATTGTTGTTTTGTGCCCAAAATTCAGAATCAATTAAAATGAACATCTCTCTCTCTCATTACTATTAACCACAGTGCTCACCCGAAATACCTTGGCATTACTCTAGCTACCATTCTACTACGACCATTCTCTTACCTACAAAAATAATTACTTTACGAACATTTATGTTGTTGTTGTGTGTGCTGTGCAGGTTGTCGTTGCACCATGTTTTTTTTAAATGCCGTAACTCTTGGGCTTGTCAAAGAATCAACTGGCATATAAATTATTTTAATTATTATTTTAATACTTACTCAGCCCTAATTTATTTGGCCCTGCTCCACTGGATATTTTTTTTTCTTTCTTCTATTTTCACCACTTTCTTAACTTTAAAGTGTAATTTTTATAAAAAATGGGTAAAACAGGCAAGATTTTTTTTTTTTGTATTTTTTTTTTAATTACCCTTTAAAGTTGAGAAACTGGTGAAACTAGAAGAAAGCAAAAACAATTTTTGTAAATATCCGGGGGGCCTGGGCCAAATAAATTAGTGCTGAGTAAGTAGCAGATGACCCCACCTATCCACCATTTTCGTATGTTCAACGTTCTGCCAAACACCCTGTATGAGTTACATTGATAGGTATTAGGTATGAGTAAATAATTTTCAATCAAACCAATCATTGAAAAGCAGCTAAAAAATACAACATTATCATATTTTTTTTAGGATTCCGTACCCGAAGGGTAAAACGGGACCATATTACTAAGACTCCGCTGTCTATCTGTGCATCTGTCACCAGGCTGTATCTCATGAAGACAGTTGAAATTTTCATAGATGATGTATTTCTGTTGCCGCTATAACAACAAATACAAAAAATATGAATAAAATAAATATTTAAGGGGGCTCACATACAACAAACGTGATTTTTAGGGTTCCGTAACGAAAGGGTAAAACGGGACCCTAAAAAAAAATCTGCCTAGCCTTTTCCCAACTATGTTGGGGTCGGCTTCCAGTCTAACCGGATGCAGCTGAATACCAGTATTTTACATGGAGCGACTGCCTATCTGACATCCACAACCCAGTAAATGGGTAATACCCCTTGGTTGGACTGGTTGTCAGACTTTCGTGCTTCTGACGACTCGTAACGACTGTCAAAGATCTACAAATGACAGCCGGGACCAACGGCTTTACGTGCTTTCCGAGGCACGGAGGAGTCTCGATATGTGAAAATGGTCACCTATCCACGGACCAACCCCGGCAAGCGTAGCTTAACCTGATGGATCGACCCGAGCGGCTGTTAATACTTAGCCACGAGCTCCTCGCCTAATGGGACCCTAACAAATAACATAAATTAAGAAAACCGGCCAAGTGCGAGTTGGACTCGCGCACGAAGGGTTCCGTACCATTACCTAGTAAAACGCCCTTAAATATTTATTTTATTCTGTTTTTTAGTATTTGTTGTTATAGCGGCAACAGAAATACATCATCCATGAATATTTCAACTGTCTAGCTATCACGGTTCATGAGATACAGCCTGGTGACAGACGGACAGACAGATAGACAGCGGAGTCTTAGTAATAGGGTCCCGTTTTACCCTTTGGGTACGGAACCCAAAAAAATAACATGCAAATTGATTCTTTTACATGGTCTTATTAAACCCTACAGTTAGGGGATTAAAAAAACACGTTGTGTAGTGTATATCTTCTACATATTACTCCCGGCAACGGCATGCATGAGACTAATGTATGGCTATTGATTGTTATATAATAAGAGTATAGATAGAGATGGCATCCTGGAATGTGGGCGAGGATGGGGCCCGTGCAGACTTCGACGACATCATCAAGGATGAGGTGGATGAAATAGAGGTGGAGGTGGAGGAAGAAATAGAAGTGGGGCCCGAATCATACCAGGTGGAGTACGTTGACGTCGACGAAGAGGAGTACCTCGTAGAGGTATATATACCGTTGTATATATGTACCGTTTTCTATGGTGGATGTGTGTGAGTGAACTTTACACCCTGTTCCTCATACACCTTTTTTTTTTTTGGGTGGGAAATCATATGACTTCTCCCGCCCGTCAAATTAGAGGAATGGTTAATGACAGCTGGGATTCAGGAAATTAACTATGCTTTTAGAGGAATTGCTAATGTGGCCGGTTTAGGCCCCCAGAAATAACAATTAAAAATCAATGTATTTCATGAAAAAAAAAAAAAATGGAAATAGAACTTGGTTTAAAACAACTTGAATCTATGAATGCAACTCCTCTAAAAAAATTAAAAAGTATTTCATTCATTAGATCATAATTTTCGTATTCTGCATTAAAAGTTCTAGAAACACAGTGTTTTAATTGTAAAATCACGTAAATTAGCTAAATTTCGTAAACGGCCTCTCAATGTGAGTTCTAATCTAATGTTCTCAACAGTAGTTTATTTATCCAACCTCTTGTTTTTTTTTTTTCAGTATAAACAGCCGGCTCCGGCGGTCACCACGGCCCAAGTGGTCACCGTCACGGGGATGTGGGACGAGAATTTGGACCCGTTGTCCGTGACGTGAGTAATAAAACAGCAAATAAATTGTGTGTTGTTAATAAATGGTTTTCTGTATAATAAATGAAAACCTATTATCTACGCGGGCTCCTGTCACGGCTGCTGCTGTTAGCTTAGGCTCGCCGCCCGTTCTCCTGCCGTAAGAGTTAAAACTTGTATTCATTACATTAGTCTTGTACCCTTTCTTCGCGATTTACATGTAATTATATTTACAATATATTGTCTTAGTTTCGATGGCGTCGTCAACGGGGGCCGTGAATCCGCTATGGACGAGGACCACGCCTTCCACCTCGCTGATGAACATCAGCTGTTCCAGCAGGTGGAAGAAGTGGCGGCAGAGCAGCCGCAGCAGCAGCGTCGTCCGCGGCGCGGCGGCGCAGCGCAGCGGGGCCGAGCGCGCACACGTGGGCCACGGGGCCAGGGGCCGAGTGGTGGCTCCCAGTGGGTAAGAGGAGACAGATTGGTCGAGGTGAATGTGAATGACGATGATGTGCCTGAGGAATTAAGGGAGATGGTCATGAATGTGGTGCAAGCGAGAGAAGCAGCGAGAGTGCAGGCGACAGATAGAGCGAGAAGAGTAAGACAAGAGATCGAGGACGAATGGATGGATGCGGATGACGGCGAGGTCGAGTCCTTCTTTGCTGCCGAAGGAACTTCCGGTCACTTTGAATGGTCACCCATGGGTGATTATCAAGGTGAGAGGGAGCAATTTCTTCCTCAGCAAACGGGGGCGGTTGTCGCATCCGAAAACGCGTATGGGGCGTTTAGGCAATACTGGGATGACGACATCATGTCGCGCATCGTGACTGCGACGAACCGGTATGCCGCAGAGGTTGCTGGTTCGTCCGCTTCCTTTGCCCAAGATTGGTATGACACGAACATTCATGAAGTTTTTGTCCTCTTTTCCTTCTGGATGATGCTCGGAATCATCCGGATGCCCACTATTAAGTCCTGTTTTACCACAAACCCCCTTTTACAGACCAACGTCTTCAATAAGATGTTTTCCCGATCTCGCTACGAAAATCTGTGCCGCGCTTTTCACTTGAATGACAATAGTAACAGACCGACAGACTCGACTAACCGTCTGTATTCTCTTGGTCCGATCTTAGATCATTTAAATGCCCGTTTTCAGGAAACCTACATCCCATCCCAAAATGTTTGCATTGACGAATCCTTGACTTTGTGGAAAGGTAACCTATCCTTCCGCCAGTACATCAAGACCAAGGCGGCCCAGTACGGAGTGAAGACCTTTGGACTTTGCGAGTCGTCCACGGGCTACCTTTGGTCATTCTTTCTGTACCTCGGTGCTGGCACTTCCCATGATCCTGGTCTACCATCCACTGTGCTGAAAAGCACAACCGCCGTGCTCAGACTCATCCGTCCTCTCCTTGACAAAGGTTATACTCTTTTTATGGATAACTGGTTCAACAGCCCCCTACTGGCCAGATTTCTGAAAACACGCAAAACCGACTGTGTGGGTACCTTGCGTCCTAACCGCAGCGATGTGCCTCCACTCATGTCGCTGTGTAATCTGAAAGATGGCCAGTTTGTAGCACGTCATTCCGGCGATGTGGTGGTCTTGGCCTTTCAGGACAAGAATCGTAAGATAGCCACCATCAGTACCTACCACGGCGATTCACAAGGCCAGATGGAGGCGAAACCATATCGCCCAGCTCTGTACAAGCCTCAAGTAATTTTAGATTACAATAAGAGTATGGGAGGCGTTGATCGTAATGATCAAATGCTGGAACCATACCTCCTGGAAAGAAAAACAGGCAAAAAATGGACCATCAAGTTCTTCAAACAAATGCTCAACTGCTCTATTTTGAATGCCCGAATCCTTCTGCAGAATTCGACGGCTACTCCAACAGAGCACATAGTGTTTCGATTGGAGTTAGTCGATCAAATTCTGCGGCACCATCACCAACATCTCCCTCGTAAGCCCATACCCTCCCGCCGTCCCGCGTCAAGCAGTTTGGGCGTTCTACGGCCGCCCGTGCAACATTTCCCTAGACAGACAGATGAAGTCACAAGTAGTGGGGTACAGCGTAAGCGTCGGCGCTGTACTTGGTGCGCTCAGACAAAGTCCCAGGTAAAGCTACGACGTAGTACTGCGTTTGTGTGCTCAATTTGTGATGTCCCCCTTTGCCTGACACCCTGTTTCGAGGAATACCATGCCGGTAAGAATTAGTCCTGTTCCATTCAAGCCTCTTTCCAGCGTGACAGACATACAGTGACGACATTAGCAGCTTATTTAGTTTTTATTTATTTATATAGTTATATGTAGTATAGCTTGGTGGACATACAGACTGACTGACTTATGTATTATCAGTGTCCATAGTAGAGTATAACCTTTACCACAAAGTCCCAACTGACAGACAGACGCACAATTAGTACAGTCATCCTTTTCTCGGTCATACAATCTGTTCTGTCTAAGCGCCGTGTTTGTGTGTGACGTGTGCTAGACTGGGGGCCATCAAAACGTAAACAATAACTCCAGCTAACGGCTTGAGGCTTGTTTTCGTTTATATAACGTTATTTTTTCTTTATGCTAAACCCCAAAAGGGGTCATTGTACTCATCATTTTGAACAACTTTTTCTATGGGACCAACGTTGAAATCTCGATAAAAAATTCAGCTGTTCCATACATTTTGTCGATTTAAGTGAACGCAAATGTAGGGAACAGCTGATTCTTTTTTCGCGATTTCAAGGTTGGTCCTATAGAAAAAGTTGTTCAAAATGATGAGTACAATGACCCCTTTTCGGGTTTAGCATAAAGAAAAAATAAGGTTGTATAAATGTGATTGTGAAATACATGAGAATACCTTTGTAAGTACTATGAGAATACCTTTGTAAGTACTTTAATATTTTTTTACATCCTTTTTCAATGTATTTCTCTGTGTAACATCCTCTTGCAGTTCTGCTGGCAGTTATTATTTTAGAAATATGTGAATGTGTAATAAATCAATATTATCTTGTACCCTTTGTAGTTTACCTTTCTATTTTGTATAGCTTTTTTCATGGTATTTCTCTGTACATTGAGACCATAAATGTAGGTGTAATATATATACACCTCCGTCTACCCCGTCAGGGAATACAGGCGTGATGTTATGTGTGACGTGACGGTCGCAGGCCTTCACTGTGAGATGGAGTATTATTCGGTGTATAGGTATAGGATCTGATGTAAAAATCAAACCTATTTCAAGAATAATGTTTGTTTTCTTTTTCTTTCTGTTATAAATTACATAAAATAATAAAGATGAAATAATGTAACTGAAATGTTTTATTGTTTTGCTTACTGAACTCCCTTTTTCTAAAGTAAACGGAATCTCTCGGACTATATTTTTTTAGGTACCTACTTAATATCTTTGTGTTTCCGATAAATGAGCAATATTTGTAAATATATATTATTTGTATTGTACCTAATCTCGTTCTCGAAAAGTACTATATAAGTACTTAAGTTTTTAAATATTTAAAAAAACTAACAATCGGGGGCGTATCTAATATTCAAAGGGGCGAGTATATACACTTAGGCCATTAGGGGCAAGATCCAAGGGGCGAGCTGAGTCTGTTATACTTGTTTTTTATTTTTTACATACAATTATGTAGGTACCACTTTGATTAAGTGGGTGGTACGGACTCGTGGTCACACCAGGTTGTAACACCAGTGTGACTGAGCTCTGATCAATTTATAGGTAGGTACTGCACACAGACTGCTTTGAGAGGGGGTATATCTTGAAAGTTATCTAAGGCTGTGGCAATTTTTCCGAAGAAAAATGTAAAAATAATGCGCCCGCGCTATTTTACCTCAGATCCATTGGAAAACTCTTTTGGCCAAGTGCGGGCGTAAGTTCATGTAATCGAAAATGAAAATTTCATGATATTTACACTTACATATACTCAATTTTCAATACAATTGTAAGTGCCAAATTAAAGTTATATTTAAAACCTAAGTAGGTACATCAAAAGTTATTTAACATTCATCGTTATCTTTGGACAAAAACCGGCCAAGTGCGAGTCGGACTCGCGCACGAAGGGTTCCGTACCATCCTAACTAATATTTAATTTTATAAATGCGAAAGTGAGTTTGTTTGTTTGTTATGCTTCCACGCTAAAACGGCTCAACGGATTTGGATGAAATTTGGCACAGGGGTAGACCATGACATGGAATAGGACATTGGATACTTTTTATCCCGATCCCGCGGGGAACCTCACGCGGGTGAAACCGCGGGGCGCAGCTAGTTATCTATAAAAACGGCTCGTTTGTTGCCTTCTGGCCTACAATGTTGAATTTGCAAAATGTTGAATTCGCAAAAATGTTGAATTTTCTGGACTCGCAATGTTGAATTTGCAAAATGTTGAATCCCAAAATGTTGAGTCCTGTGGATGCGAGAGGCGCAGGACTGGTTGCGGTTGAGATATTTGGGGGAGGCTATGTCCAGCAGTGGAACGTCTTTTGGCAAATATTATAATGAGCATACTTCTACTTCACCGGAAAATATCTGGCGCTGCGATGGTACCCACATAGACGGCCCAATACAGGAACCTACCACCTGGTACAATTAGCATACATACTTATATTTATTTACGTACCTAACTAAAACTCGTTTTAAGCTTAAAACACACACAAGGCGGGTGCGTGTTTGGTGCGTGGCGGGTGTGGCAGTACGGTAGGCATAAATACATTGTAATTCAAGGAATTATATGGATGTCAACACATAGAACGCGTGCGCGGAGCGGGACAGGAGCGGTAGCCGCGCCCGCGGCCCGCCACCACAGACAGCGCGCGGGGCAGCGGGTGTAGCGTCGTTACATTTGTCGTAATACTTCGATAGGCATTCACATTGATGGCGGACGCGAGTCGTGCGCGGAGCGTGTCGTTTTTGTATTGTAAACATTAACAACAAAAAAAATCTGTTTGGCGATGGATCTCTGGAGTATTTTAATGAATTAATTAAGGAAATTAAATAACAATATATATTATAATTTTAAATATTGTTATTTAATTTCCTTAATTAATTAATTAAAATAATCTAAATTAATTTTCTACACAGCATACTCTCCATTATTCAAATTCTTTTTTAATTATTCCATGAACCCACATCCTTTCCCTTTTTTGTTCGTAGTAGAAATAATAACTTCCGTGTCCGAATTACCCGATATTTTCAATTACACTGCAACCGCTGCCGCCTGGTTTGGTACGTCCGCGCACTACTCGCTACCGTCCCGCACCCAAACCGCTGCCGTTCCGCGCCCGACCCGCGCCAGCGCTATGTGTGAACACGAGGAACAGCGCGGGTCACGCGAAGAATACGACCCTTTTATGTCCTCTAGAGGGCGCCATTTTCAATTTAATGTGTTACATAGCCTATATCCAGCGGTCGATCAAGCCGCTTCCAATGATATCTCATTTGTCAAATTAAGATGCGTAGTTTTGTTAGGGAGGGAAGTTATGTTATGTTATGAGGGAACAGATGAACATACATACATACAAACCGGTCAACAACATACCGGCAAAATCATAACCCTCCTTTTTGCTTCGCCGTAGTCAGGTAAAAATGGCTTAAGTTAGTGCTCCAGAGAGAAAAACCCTGACTTCTAAACTAGGTTTATGTAGATTGTATCTTAGAAGCCAGTGTACTATAGAATAGAGTATTCTCGATAAAATAACGTTTTTACAAATTCAACATTTTGCAAATTCAACATTGTGATTCGGATAGGAAATTCAACTTTTTACAAATTCAACATTTTGGGATTCAACATTTTGCGAATTCAAAATTTTTGCGAATTCAACATTTTGCAAATTCAACATTGTAGGCCAGAAGGGTTTGTTGTATGGGAGCCCCCTTAAATATTTATTTTATTCTGTTTTTTAGTATTTGTTGTTATAGCGGCAACAGAAATACATCATCTGTGAAAATTTCAACTGTCTAACTATCATGGTTCATGAGATACAGCCTGGTGACAGAGAGACAGATGGACGGACAGCGGAGTCTTAGTAATAGGGTCCCGTTTTACCCTTTGGGTATGGGTACGTAACCCTAAAAATGGACACATTTATGCAGAAATGAAAAATCCCGACCTACAATAACCTACCAGTTCAATAATATTTTCTCACAACTTATAAAACACGAATAAGAGATAATTACATCGTCAAATACAAACTACGTAAAGTAATTACGGTTTCCACTGATCAAAATATTTATCAGAATCATTAGATTGTTTGTTTCATTTCTGCATACATTTTTCCAATTCTATAGAAATATTTTTTTTATCTTTGATAATAAAATATGATACTTAAAATTACACACGTTCATGTACTTATAATTGGAGTTAGATTCATATTATAATAATATATAAGTATTAAAACCATTTTGGGTTGTTTCATTTCTGCATAAATGTGTACATTTTTAGGGTTCCGTACCCACGGGGGACCCTATTACTAAGACTCCGCTGTCCGTCCATCTGTCTGTCTGTCACCAGGCTGTATTTCATGAACCGTGTTATTTGGACAGTTGAAATTTTCACAGATGGTGTATTACTGTTGCCGCTATAACAAATACTAAAAAACCGCTAAGTGCGAATCGGACTCGCGCACGAAGGGTTCCGTACCATTATCTATAAAAACGGCAAAAAAATCACTTTTGTTGTTTATTCTGTTTTTTACCACCTATGAATTCAATTTTTGTTAATGTGAGTACCATGGAGCCGTTTTATGTTATAACTAGCTTTTGCCCGCGGCTTCGCCCGCGTGGATGTCGGAAATTATCCCACGGGAATGTGCTACCGGGATAAAAGTATCCTATGTCCCATAACCCACGTGGTCTGTCTAGGCGACCTAGGCGTTACGGCGTAAAAGTAACAGACATGAGACAGCCAGTAACTTTATATATTAGTGGTAGTCCATATCTATATTGTGGTGATAGTGTGGATAGTATGGACAGCAGTATGAAACTGTCGGAAAGATTAATGAAAAAATATTGTATAAAGATTAATGAAAAAACTATGGCATATTGTATGGACGATAGAAACTAAAGCGAAAGCTTTGGGGGAGCCTGCGATATTCAAATTTTCTTATGTTTTTTGCTTTTTACAGGTCAGTATCATGTTTTATGTTGATCTAAATAATGAGTCGCAGTTGTTTCAAATATTTATTTATCTAATCTAACTAATATTGCAGGAGTTGTATTCCTGTATCTAATGGTTATTATTCTGTAAAGCTACTATTTGCTACGATCGCGAATCATATTTTAATCATATTGACATTCGAAACTTACCCATTAAACGATTTAAAAGCTGTATTAAAACCAAACTTTGTAAAAAAGGGTACTATACAATTTCAGATTATTTAGAAGACAAAAAGCATGGGATTGAGCTGCTCGCTCTGCTAACATTTTGTCATTTTGGCATTGTGACATTTTGAATAAGTGAAAATCATCAAAATATACCTACCAGTTTTATATACAAATTCACATTATTGAATATTATATGTAGGATATTGACAAAATGACATGATTGCTTTGTAAAGTATTGTATTATTGTGAATGTGAGGACTATGTGGATGTTTATTTTGTTTTTATTCTTATATTTTTTCGTTCTCAGTTAGTTTTAACAATGGTCTGGCAATTTGAGAACTTGATGCGGCCTACACAAATGTCCTTTCTTTGGTATTGTTCGTCGAGTCGTTGAGCTCCTTAAGTTCTGAGCTGAGCTCCACTATTACTGACAAATGCTTGCAGTGACAGGACAGGTTCACTCAAATCTGTGTGGTTCACCATTTCAGACTCTAATCTACATGGCCCTCATAGGGCCTGACCAATATGCCAATATCTGACCTAGGTATGTCCGGACTTTAAAAGAGACTGAGTTTGTTTCGGCCTTTCTTCTCAGAGTAGTCAGATAGGAAACGCCGACCTCATCTAGCTTAATTTTACAATTTTTAGATATTATTACGACGTGTAAAAGTGATTCCAATAACCTATTTACAGAATAAACAATTTCATTTTAACATACAACCTGCCTGACACTGACTTGCAAATTGCAAAATACTTAAGATTTGAATATCGCGGGCTACCGGCGCATCCCCCTTAAGAAAATCGCATCATTTGCACAACGCCATCTATCGAGTAAGTACTCACTGGTAAAATCAAACTCTTCGTTCCAAGCCAAGAGCCAAGTAGTAATAACTTTTGATTGAGTGGACAGATTCTCAAGATACGGACTATGACTATATTCTCAATCCCTTAACGCTCTTGAAGAGAGTCCCGCAAAAATGTCAATAATAAGTACTTACATGTGAATTTTAAAATCAAGAGGGTAAAGAAGGGTTTTTACCCTCATGAGGGATGATTTTAGAAAAACGTAACTGTTTGTTAGTTACAAAAAGCATAAATTTTCACAGCCCTAAGTTAAAAAAAAAACCGGCCAAGTGCGTGTCGAACCATGCACAATGAAGGGTTCCGTAGTTGGGATGAATTATTTTATCAAACAAACTTTCGCAAAGTTTTATTGTTATTACGTCTATGGGCGTTTACTGTCCCTCAAAGTGTTAAAAAACTTGTTCTCGCATACAGAATGTTTGGGTTTTTGCAACTGCACATGTAAGTTGGTCGATTAAAAGTTTTTGAGCTAAGTCGCGGACAGACAGACAGACAGACGGACATGGCGAAACTATAAAGCTTCCTTGTTGACTACGGAACTCTAAAAATGATAGGTTTCCCATAAAAACTTTCATTCCCTATATCCCCCCCCCCCCTTAAATTTGTTTTTGAGAAAATAATTGCCTATGTTCTTCGCCGGGATGCCATCTATCTCTTTGCCAAATTTTATCGAGATCCGTTCAGTGGATCAGGCGTGAAAAGGTAACATACAGAATTACAGACGGACAGACAGACAGAGTTACTATCGAATTTATACTTTTAAGCATCGATTAGTATGTGTTCAATTCAAAATGAGCCAAATGTTCGATAATTATGAATTCGGCGAAAGTCATTCTTCTACGGAGACTCTTAACACCGCGATTCAGAAAATGACGTTAAATGAATAACGCCATCTATCGAGCACTAATACTACATTGCCTTAAATCTAAATTCAAACCAAAGGCTAGAAGAAATACCAAAAAATATGGTTTTAAGCTAATCCTATCTAACCTAACCTATTTAACCTAATAAGTAGGTACTTACTTATTATACCGCCGCACCGTTATGTCCCTGCATTTTAAATCTGTAATATCTTCGGAAATACTCATTTAAATTACATGCTGTAAAGGGCCATCTTGATCTATATTAAATGTACAATGTATTTAAGGTACTTAATTGGATAAGGATTAATGCTGTATTGCTTAAAATCACTTCGTAAATAAGCCATTTTTTCCCGTAAAATGTAAAGGATAAAAAATGGTTATTGTGGGTTATCCTTAAGAGATAGACATATACCATCGCGGACTTTTTTGTTGACCTTTTTAAGGTGTACAATACTATAGTACATTTTTTTTATTTATCTCGTGGGGTTCAGCCAGCGTTTGCAATGTAAGCGCAAAAAAATGAGCTTATTTACGACATCACATTAGAAACCTCTAAATTTATCAGTGTTTCTTTACAATATTATGCATGTATTATGCATATAAACCTTCCTCTTGAATCACTCTATCTATTAAAAAAAACCGCTTCAAAATCCGTTGTGTAGTTTTAAAGATTTAAGCATACATAGGGACGGACAGCGACAGCGACTTTGTTTTATACTATGTAGTGATAGTGATGTATGTTGACTTGAAATAGCATGGCAGATGAGAGTATGTCATGCTCACTTAAACGGTGGCGCGTGTGTTGGATCATTCGGTTCCCTACAAAATGGGTGAGCTGGATGGTGCTGATCCACATGTCATGTTCGTGAACGGGCGTCGTCAGTTGAGACTGGTCACCTCTTATTTGCCAGAGCTTATTTTTAATCTTAAATTTAGTAAGGTGAGTGGGGGTAAGTTGGAATGGATTTTTGATTAGATAAACAGTGTTGATTTGAAACTGTTGTGAAACAAAGGGATTCAAGTGAAATGCATAAAATGATGTTTTGGGTAAAAAAAATACAGTCAACTTGTTTCTATAATGTTGACAGACATCTTTTTGAAACAATATTTTATGTAAAAAAAGGTTGATAAAATTGGTCTTCAGAAAAACAATATGTAGGGGAAAGACGAAATGCCGAAGGGGTAAGATTGAAATAGTGACTAGAATCGTATTCATGGTCATTACCTATGCATGTGTGGTGATCAATAAACCCTCTGCTCCAATAACCTAAATAGCTTGAAAATCAGTTACATTTAAAAATCGCTTTCTAAATGCAAGAAAAAATAATTTATCAAATAAAATATATCAATCTTACCCCGTTACAACGGCAGGCAGTCTGAGGTTCTCAAACGGGGTAAGATGGAAAGTTTTATATTACCATCTTAACCCGTTAAATTTTGCAGGGGAAAGTTTGAAAGGCACCATAAATCTTAAAATACGTGAAATATACTAATCACCACTTTATAGAGCATATTAAATTTCAAATATATTTATAAATATCGAAACAAAATGTTTGTTACTCACCTGTGTAAGAAGATACAGCAAGCGGGGTAAGATGGAAAAACTCAATTTTACGCGGGAAATGTGTCCGTACGGAAAATTGACAAAAAACACACGTGCACTCTCACTTGGCGACTGACGCAGACTGCGGGGCGGGGCAAGACAAAATGGTGTCTACAACGATATTGCCAGTAGTAAAAGAATTCCTTGATATTCGGCGTTATTGTATTTTTTTTATCTTTCCCCGTTTTTTATCTTACCCCCAGTCACCTTATTGCTTTTGATTTTTTTTTACATTTTTCTCACATATATACTGTACCCAGGATTTTGTAATATCTATATCCATTTTTAAAAGAGTGTCCTTGAAGTTTCTTGTCCGTTCTTCTCCATAGAGATCTACGTTTTGGAATGGGCAATTAGCTTCAACTCTCTGACTAACTGACCGACTCTTTGACAATTCAAAGGTGCCCGTAAATGGTTTAATTGAAATAAATGCTTTTGAGTTTGAGTTTGAAATTGGCGTTTTTTTTCTCACACATAGAGAACCTCGTCACTTCTATGATTTAAAATATCAATTGCTTGGCCATAAAATTCTAAAGGAAAATAATAAAGCTTCCGAAAAACAAATTGACTTGATCTGAGGTTGACTGTAATACTGTAGCTGTGTTAAAATGAATTACCGAAAAAAATACCTTGATGTAGGCTGATTTGGAATCCTGCCCTGCCCTGTATGTGCTGTGCTGCTTCATCTGCGTGTCAGCATACGCTTAGCCTGACTCTTTTTTGTGATAGCTAATTTCACGTGGTAGGTATTTTAGGTTTTAGAATTTGACTAGTAGTCAAAACAAACAAACATTATTTATATACCTATAGAGTACCGTCTACCGAGCTTAGCTCGTTTGAAAATAGAGCAAACGACTTCACAGAAATTAGACCTAGCTAGATTGTTAACCCCTGTTTGCAAGTTTCATCGAAATCGTTACAGCAGTTTTCTAGAACGAGATTAGGTACAATAGTACATTGTGATACGAGTGTGCTCTATTGGATATTACTATTTGAAAAAAATTATTTGACTTTCACTGTCGGCTACCTTATGGCGCCCGCCTGCTGCTCGCGCGAATAATACCGCTTCGACTGTAATAATCAATGCACACGTGTTTCAAACGACGTTTTTCAACACACTTGCGGGGAAAAAAAAACAGACTAGTTGTAAGAACTTATGCTACAACTAGCTTTTGCCCGCGGCTTCGCCCGCGTGGATGTCGGAAATTATCCCACGGGAACGTGCTACCGGGATAAAAGTATCCTATGTCCCATAACCCACGTGGTCTGTGTAGGCGACCTAGGCGTTACGGCGTAAAAGTAACAGACATGAGACAGCCAGTAACTTTATATATTAGTGGTAGTCCATATCTATATTGTGGTGATAGTGTGGATAGTATGGACAGCAGTATGAAACTGTCGGAAAGATTAATGAAAAAATATTGTATAAAGATTAATGAAAAAACTATGGCATATTGTATGGACGATGGAAACTAAGGCGAAAGCTTTGGGGGAGCCTGCGATATTCAAATTTTCTTATGTTTTTTGCTTTTTACAGGTCAGTATCAATTTTTATGTTGATCTAAATAATGAGTCGCAGTTGTTTCAAATATTTATTTATCTAATCTAACTAATATTGCAGGAGTTGTATTCCTGTATCTAATGGTTATTATTCTGCAAAGCTACTATTTGCTACGATCGCGAATCATTTTTATACATATTGACATTCGAAACTTACCCATTAAACGATTTAAAAGCTGTATTGAAACCAAACTTTGTAAAAAAGGGTACTATACAATTTCAGATTATTTAGAAGACAAAAAGCATGGGATTGAGCTGCTCGCTCTGCTAACATTTTGTCATTTTGGCATTGTGACATTTTGAATAAGTGAAAATCATCAAAATATACCTACCAGTTTTATATACAAATTCACATTATTGAATATTATATGTAGGATATTGACAAAATGACATGATTGCTTTGTAAAGTATTGTTTTTATTATTATATTTTTTCGTTCTCAGTTAGTTTTAACAATGGTCTGGCAATTTGAGAACTTTATGCGGCCTACACAAATGTCCTTTCTTTGGTATTGTTCGTCGAGTCGTTGAGCTCCTTAAGTTCTGAGCTGAGCTCCACTAATACTGACAAATGCTTGCAGTGACAGGACAGGTTCACTCAAATGTGTGTGGTTCATTCCTCAAAAGACCATTTCAGACTCTAATCTACATGGCCCTCATAGGGCCTGACCAATATGCCAATATCTGACCTAGGTATGTCCGGACTTTAAAAGAGACTGAGTTTTTTTCGGCCTTTCTTCTCAGAGTAGTCAGATAGGAAACGCCGACCTCATCCAGCTTAATTTTACAATGTTTTGATATTATTACGACGTGTAAAAGTGATTCCAATAACCTATTTACAGAATAAACAATTTCATTTTAACATACAACCTGCCTGACACTGACTTGAAAATTGCAAAAAAATTAAGATTTGAATTTCGCGGGCTACCGGCGCATCCCGCTTAAGAAAATCGCATCATTTACACAACGCCATCTATCGAGTAAGTACTCACTGGTAAACTCAAACTCTTCGTTCCAAGCCAAGAGCCAAGTAGTAATAACTTTTGATTGAGTGGACAGATTCTCAAGATACGGACTATGACTATATTCTCAATCCCTTAACGCTCTTGAAGAGAGTCCCGCAAAAATGTAAATAATAAGTACTTACATGTGAATTTTAAAATCAAGAGGGTAAAGAAGGGTTTTTACCCTCATGAGGGATGATTTTAGAAAAACGTAACTCTTTGTTAGTTACAAAAAGCATACATTTTCACAGCCCTAAGTTAAAAAAAAAAACCGGCCAAGTGCGTGTCGAACCATGCACAATGAAGGGTTCCGTAGTTGGGATGAATTATTTTATCAAACAAACTTTCGCAAAGTTTTATTGTTATTACGTCTATGGGCGTTTACTGTCCCTCAGTGTTAAAAAACTTTTTTCGCATACAGAATGTTTGGGTTTTTGCAACTGCACATGTCAGTTGGTCGATTAAAAGTTTTTGAGCTAACTCGCGGACAGACAGACAGACAGACGGACATGGCGAAACTATAAAGCTTCCTTGTTGACTACGGAACTCTAAAAATGATAGGTTTCCCATAAAAACTTTCATCCCTTATATCCCCCCCCCCCCCCCCTTAAATTTGTTTTTGAGAAAATAATTGCCTATGTTCTTCGCCGGGATGCCATCTATCTCTTTACCAAATTTTATCGAGATCCGTTGATCCGTTCAGGGGATCAGGCGTGAAAAGGTAACATACAGAATTACAGACGGACAGACAGACAGAGTTACTATCGAATTTATTCTTTTAAGCATCGATTAGTATGGATTATGAGTTCAATTCAAAATTTCAAATTTCAAAATGAGCCATATGCTTTATAATTATGAATTCGGCGAAAGTCATTCTTCTACGGAGACTCTTAACACCGCGATTCAGAAAATGACTTTAAATGAACAACGCCATCTGTCGAGCACGAAGTGATACTGTCAAAATATATGGGAAAACGTTCGAACACTCTGTAAGCTATGTAGAAAAGACGTAGGGTTCCATGACTGACTTGACCTGACTTGACTTGACTTGACTTGACTTGACTTGACCTGACTTGACCTGACTTGACCTAACTTGATTTGGATTGAGTTGAGTTAACCTTGAGCAGGTATATTTTATCGCAGCAGGTACATTGGTAGTTGAAAGAAAAGTAGATTACGTACCTTGCTAAAGTGAGTAATTAATGCACTCGTGTTTATTTAGTAAGCGCATTCGTGCCTTAATTACGCACTTTTTGCTCGATGTAACAATCTATAATTTTTAAGAAATTAAAATTTATCACCATTTTTTCATGATTAATATTTGTATCATGATTTAAAAGATAGATAGCGCCACCTATGGCACTACTACCAAACAATGGATTTGGAAAACTTGAATTAACCAAACTTTAGATTGGGTAAATTCACAATGTATCGCGTTATGTTTCCGCGCGAAGTATGTGAACATATGATGATTATGATCGTGTGTTACACACGTTCTCACAAACCTACCTGATTTTACGCTAGTGTCATTTTACGACAATAGATGTCGTTACGTGTATCTACATTACGTACCTAATGAAAATTTCTTCTTGAATACTTTAAACTCTTATATCTTTTGATATTTTGAAGCGATTGCGATGAAACAAAGACTAAATGAAACATCGAGTTACACACAATATTTGAGTGTATAAGTTAACCATATTGATTTCGTACTTTTTACGTGATACTGGAACAATCAAACAAACGAACAGACAAACAGACACACAGACAAACAGACAAAAATTCCAAAAATGGTAGAAATGGCATCTGTTGGTTATTCTTGGACACTCCACCTACGTTTTTTTTTTTTTTTTTCATTGTACAGAAACGCCTCGTCTACAGATTTATTATATGTACTAGCTTTTGCCCGCGGCTTCGCCCGCGTGGATGTCGGAAATTATCCCACGGGAATGTGCTACCGGGATAAAAGTATCCTATGTCCCATAACCCACGTGGTCTGTGTAGGCGACCTAGGCGTTACGGTGTAAAAGTAACAGGCATGAGATAGCCAGTAACTTTATATATTAGTGGTAGTCCATATCTATATTGTGGTGATAGTGTGGATAGTATGGACAGCAGTATGAAACTGTCGGAAAGATTAATGAAAAAACTATGGCATATTGCATGGACGATGGAAACTAAGGCGAAAGCTTTGGGGGAGCCTGCGATATTCAAAATTTCTTATGTTTTTTGCATTTTACAGGTCAGTATCAAGTTTTATGTTGATCTAAATAATGAGTCGCAGTTCTTTCAAATATTTATTTATCTAATCTAACTAATATTGCAGGAGTTGCATTCCTGTATCTAATGGTTATTATTCTGTAAAGCTACTATTTGCTACGATCGCGAATCATATTTTTACTCATATTGACATTCGAAACTTACCCATTAAACGATTTAAAAGCTGTATTAAAACCAAACTTTGTAAAAAAGGGTACTATACAATTTCAGATTATTCAGAAGACAAAAGCATGGGATTGAGCTGCTCGCTCTGCTAACATTTTGTCATTTTGGCATTGTGAAATTTTGAATAAGTACTATGGAAAATCATCAAAATATACCTACCAGTTTTATATACAAATTCACATTATTGAATATTATATGTAGGATATTGACAAAATGACATGATTGCTTTGTAAAGTATTGTATTATCGTGAATGTGAGGACTATGTGGATGTTTATTTTGTTTTTATTCTTATATTTTTTCGTTCTCAGTTAGTTTTAACAATGGTCTGGCAATTTGAGAACTTTATGCGGCCTACACAAATGTCCTTTGTTTGGTATTGTTCGTCGAGTCGTTGAGCTCCTTAAGTTCTGAGCTGAGCTCCACTATTACTGGCAAATGCTTGCAGGGACAGGACAGGTTCACTCAAATCTGTGTGGTTCATTCCTCAAAAGACCATTTCAGACTCTAATCTACATGGCCCTCATAGGGCCTGACCAATATGCCAATATCTGACCTAGGTATGTCCGGACTTTAAAAGAGACTGAGTTTGTTTACAGAGTCAGATAGGAAACGCCGACCTCATCTAGCTTAATTTTACAATTTTTTGATATTATTACGACGTGTAAAAGTGATTCCAATAACCTATTTACAGAATAAACAATTTCATTTTAACATACAACCTGCCTGACACTGACTTGCAAATTGCAAAAAACTTAAGATTTGAATTTCGCGGGCTACCGGCGCATCCCCCTTAAGAAAATCGCATCATTTGCACAACGCCATCTATCGAGTAAGTACTCACTGGTAAACTCAAACTCTTCGTTCCAAGCCAAGAGCCAAGTAGTAATAACTTTTGATTGAGTGGACAGATTCTCAATATAAGGGATTGAGAATATAGTCATAGTCCGATACGGACTATGACTATATTCTCAATCCATTAACGCTCTTGAAGAGAGTCCCGCAAAAATGTCAATAATAAGTACTTACATGTGAATTTTAAAATCAAGAGAGTAAAGAAGGGTTTTTACCCTCATGAGGGATGATTTTAGAAAAACAAAACTCTTTGTTAGTTACAAAAAGCATAAATTTTCACAGTCCTAAGTTAAAAAAAACCGGCCAAGTGCGTGTCGAACCATGCACAATGAAGGGTTCCGTAGTTGGGATGAATTATTTTATCAAACAAACTTTCGCAAAGTTTTATTGTTATTACGTCTATGGGCGTTTACTGTCCCTCAAAGTGTTAAAAAACTTGTTCTCGCATACAGAATGTTTGGGTTTTTGCAACTGCACATGTAAGTTGGTCGATTAAAAGTTTTTGAGCTAAGTCGCGGACAGACAGACAGACAGACGGACATGGCGAAACTCTAAAGCTTCCTTGTTGACTGCGGAACTCTAAAAATGATAGGTTTCCCATAAAAACTTTCATCCCCTATATCCCCCCCCCCCCCTAAATTTGTTTTTGAGAAAATAATTGCCTATGTTCTTCGCCGGGATGCCATCTATCTCTTTACCAAATTTTATCGAGATCCGTTCAGTGGATCAGGCGTGAAAAGGTAACATACAGAATTACAGACGGACAGACAGACAGAGTTACTATCGAATTTATGCTTGTAAGCATCGATTAGTATGGATTATGTGTTCAATTCAAAATGAGCCAAATACTCGTTAATTATGAATTCGGCGAAAGTGATTCTTCTACGGAGACTCTTAACACCGCGATTCAGAAAATGACGTTAAATGAACAACGCCATCTATCGAGCACGAAGTGATACTGTCAAAATATATCGGAAAACGTTCGAACACTCTGTAAGCTATGTAGTAAAGACGTAGGGTTCCATGACTGACTTGACCTGACTTGACTTGACTTGACTTGACCTGACTTGACCTAACTTGACCTAACTTGATTTGGATTGAGTTGAGTTAACCTTGAGCAGGTATATTTTATCGCAGCAGGTACATTGGTAGTTGAAAGAAAAGTAGATTACGTACCTTGCTAAAGTGAGTAATTAATGCACTCGTGTTTATTTAGTAAGCGCATTCGTGCCTTAATTACTCACTTTTTGCTCGATGCAACAATCTACAATTTTTAAGAAATTAAAATTTATCACCATTTTTTCATGATTAATATTTGTATCATGATTTAAAAGATAGATAGCGCCACCTATGGCACTACTACCAAACAATGGATTTGGAAAACTTGAATTAACTATACTTTAGATTTGGTAAATTCACAATGTATCGCGTTATGTTTCCGCGCGAAGTATGTGAACATAATTATGATGATTATGATCGTGGGTTACACACGTTCTCACAAACCTACCTGACTTTACGCTGGTGTCATTTTACGACAATAGATGTCGTTACGTGTATCTACATTACGTACCTAATGAAAATTTCTTCTGGAATATTTTAAACTCTTATATCTTTTGATATTTTGAAGCGATTGCGATGAAACAAAGACTAAATGAAACATCGAGTTACACACAATATTTGAGTGTATAAGTTAACCATATTGATTTCGTACTTTTTACGTGATACTGGAACAATCAAACAAACGAACAGACAAACAGACATACAGACAAACAGACAAACAGACAAACAGACAAAAATTCCAAAAATGGTAGAAATGGCATCTGTTGTTTATTCTTGGACACTCCACCTACGTTTTTTTTTTTTTTTTTCATTTTACAGAAACGCCTCGTCTACAGATTTATTATATGTATAGATAACGTTACTATAGAATAGAGATGATAGATATATAAAGTTTAACTCACCTTTTTTGCCAAGTCTGACTATCCGGAGTTTATTTTAAAAACTTCTATGTCGGTTGGTGACAATACTTTATATTTTTGATAATATTTATCCACTCAACAAAAACGATAAAAAGTATTTATGGAAAATGGCGCGCTAGTTTTGAATTTCCATAGGTGTATAAAGGCACTGGCAAAACCGTTAGACAGCATACAATTTTTTTTTATAAATTACAAATAAAATTGTTACTATAACTAAACGTACCATGGCGGAGTCAAATCTATATAATATCGTTTACGCTCTTCTCCCCTAAGTGAAATCGACATCTTTAATAATGATTTTATCCACACAACAAAAATATTTATGGAAAATGGCGGATGGTTTTGTTATATCCACGCGAGCGATGCACGCGCGGGTGTATATAAAGGCACTGGTAATACCGCTGAACAGCCTATATAAAAATATAATAATGTTAAACACAATACGCAAATGGGGTTAGGGTAGTGAACAATATAAAATGGAATTGCCACAGACGATATAAACCCTTATTTAATAGTACCTACAGTTAGTTTTATTTCGCACGAACGCGGTGGCCCAATCTATTACTTTACTCTATGGCGGTGGCACACGGGCAGGCCAGCGCGGTTCGTCAAGTGACCTGCGCACGTGCCACCCGCGGACTTACCGAAAAAAAAAAGCGCAAGTTT
Source organism: Lithophane ornitopus (assembly GCA_948473465.1). Lineage (NCBI taxonomy): Eukaryota > Metazoa > Arthropoda > Insecta > Lepidoptera > Noctuidae > Lithophane > Lithophane ornitopus. Next base: position 2,061,308 of record OX419642.1, on the reverse strand, counting down.
GCTCGGGTGTAAATAGAGAATGCTCATTTATTAGTAGGATAGTTCATACTAATTCAATGTTCTACATCCCACAGACGTTTAGTTATGGTAAAAAAAAATACAATAGGCATGCTTGTTTCTTTTTTTTGCTTATGGTTCTTTTTTTTTTTAATTTCCATTGATGGCTTGCATGAATTCAAGATAGTATTATAATTGTTAGTACCAATTGAAATATGGCAGCATTATAGGGTTGGTCGCAACCTTCACGAAGGGAGCACGGGGAAAAAAAAACCCCGTGGAGGGACCACGGGGGACCACCAGGGACTACGGGAGGGACCACGGGGGACCACCAGGGACTACGGGAGGGACCACGGGGAATAAACGAAACATTTCAGTTACATTATTTCATCTTTATTATTTTATGTAATTTATTACAAAAATGTATTTTATTAACAAGGAAGAAAAATAATGCTAAAACATTATTCTTGAATTAGGTTTTTTATTATTTGATTTTTACATCAGATCCTCAATACACCGAATAATACTCCTTCTCACCGTGAAGGCCTGCGACCGTCACGTCACACATGACATCACGCCTGTATTCCCTGACGGGGTAGACGGAGGTGTATATATATTACACCTACATTTATGGTCTCAATGTACAGAGAAATACATGAAAAAAGCTATACAAAATAGAAAGGTAAAGTACAAAGGGTACAACATAATATTCATTTATTACACATTCACATATTTCTAAAATAATAACTGCCAGCAGAACTGCAAGAGGATGTTACACAAAGGCGTTGATGTGGTAACATAATACAGTGTGTAACTTGCAATAAAAAAAGAGCCTCCAAACGCAGTTAGCTGCAGTTATTATTTATGTTTTTTGATGGCCCCCAGTCTAGCAAACGTCACACACACAAACACGGCGTTTAGACAGAACAGATTGTATGACCGAGAAAAGGATGACTCTACTAATTGTGCGTCTGTCTATCAGTTAGGACTTTGTGGTAAAGGTTCTGTAGAGTACTCTTCTATGGACACTGATAATACAAAAGTCAGTCAGTCTGTATGTCCACCAAGCTATACTACATATAAAAATAAATATGTGTGTGAGTATATAAGTAAATAAATAATAACTAAATAACTGCTAATGTCGTCTGTATGTTTGTCACGCTGGAAATAAAGAAGGCTCAAAACAGAAATCTTACCTTTTATGGTATAACTCGAAACAGGGCTTTATACAAAGGGGGACCTCACAAACAGAGCACGTATACATAGTACGTCGATGTCTCTGGTGCTGAGTGCACCAAGTACATCGCCGACGCAAATGCCGCCTACTGTTTGAGAGTTGGTCTGTCTGTCTAGGGAAATGTTGCAACTGAGGCAATGGATGGCCCAAACTGCTTGACGCGGGACAGCGGGAGGGAACGGGTTTACGAGGGACATGTTGGTGATGGTGCTGCAGAATTTGATCGACTAACTCCAACCGAAACACTATGTGCTGTTTGGAATCAGCCGACGAATTCTGCAGAAGGATTCGGGCATTCAAAATAGAGCAGTTGAGCAGGTGTTTGAAGAACTTGACGTTCCATTTAGATCCTCTTTTTCTTTCCAGGAGGTATGGTTCCAGCATTTGATCTTTACGATCAACGCCTCCCATACCCTTATTGTAATCTAAAACGACTTGAGGTTTGTACAGAGCTGGGCGATATGGTTTCGCCTCCATCTGGCCTTGTGAATCGCCGTGGTAGGTACTGATGGTGGCTATCTTACGCTTCTTGTCCTGAAAGGTCAAGACCACCACATCGCCGGAATGACGTGCTACAAACTGGCCATCTTTCAGATTACACAGCGACATGAGTGGAGGCACATCGCTGCGGTTAGGACGCAAGGTACCCACACAGTCGGTTTTGCGTGTTTTCAGAAATCTGGCCAGTAGGGGGCTGTTGAACCAGTTATTCATAAAAAGAGTATAACCTTTGTCAAGGAGAGGACGGATGAGTCTGAGGACAGTGGTTGTGCTTTTCTGCACAGTGGATGGGAGACCGGGATCATAGGATGTGCCAGCACCGAGGTACACAAAGAATGACCAAAGGTAGCCCGTGGACGACTCGCAGAGTTCAAAGGTCTTCACTCCGTACTGGGCTGCCTTGGTCTTGATGTACTGGCGGAAGGATAGGTTACCTTTCCACAAAGTCAAGGATTCGTCAACGCAAACATTTTGGGATGGGATGTACGCTTCCTGAAAACGGGCATTTAGGTGATCTATGATCGGACCAAGAGAATACAGAGGGTCAGTCGAGTCTGTCGGTCTGCTACTATTGTCATTCAAGTGAAAAGCGCGGCAAAGATGTTCGTAGCGGGATCGGGAAAACATCTTTCTAAAAATATTGGTTTGTAAAAGGGGGTTTGTGGTAAAACAGGCCTTAATAGAGGGCATACGGATGATTCCGAGCATCATCCAGAAGGAAAATAGGACAAAAACTTCGTGAATGTTCGTGTCATACCAATCTCGGGCGAACCTAGCAGACGAACCAGCAACCTCTGCGGCATACTTGTTCGTCGCAGTCACGATGCGCGACATGATGTCGTCATCCCAGTATTGCCTAAACGCCCCATACGCGTCTTCGGATGCGACAACCGCCCCCGTTTGCTGAGGAAGAAATTGCTCCCTCTCACCTTGATAATCACCCATGGGTGACCATTCAAAGTGACCGGAAGTTCCTTCGGCAGCAAAGAAGGACTCGACCTCGCCGTCATCCGCATCCATCCATTCGTCCTCGTTCTCTTGTCTTACTCTTCTCGCTCTATTAGTCGCCCGCACTCTCGCTTCTTCTCTCGCTTTCACTACACGCATGACCATCTCCCTCAATTCCTCAGGCACATCATCGTCATTCACATTCACCTCGACCAATCTGTCTCCTCTTACCCACTGGGAGCCACCACTCGGCCCCTGGCCCCGTGGCCCACGTGTGCGCGCTCGGCCCCGCTGCGCTGCGCCGCCGCGCCGCGGACGACGCTGCTGCTGCGGCTGCTCTGCCGCCACTTTTTCCACCTGCTCGAACAGCTGATGTTCATCAGCGAGGTGGAAGACGCGGTCCTCCTCCATAGCGATGTCACGGCCCCCCTCGATGACGATATCGAACCTGAGACAACAAATAGTAAATATAAATAAGTGTAAATCGCGAAGAAAAGGTACAAGACTAATTAATACAATTTTTCATTCTTACGGCAGGAGAACGGTCGGCGAGCCTGAGCCTAAGCCAACAGCATCAGCCGTGACAGGAGCCCGCGTAGACGGAGGTGATCTTGACCTATCAAATAATAGGTTTTCATTTATTATACAGAAAACCATTGATTAACAACACACAATTTCTTTGCTATTTTATTACTCACGTCACGGACAACGGGTCCAAATTCTCGTCCCACATCGCCGTGACGGTGACCACTGGGGCCGCGGTGACCGCCGGTGCCGGCTCGTTATACTGAAAAAATGAAGAGAGGTTGGATAAATTAACGAATGTTGAGAACATTATATTAAACCTCACATTAAGAGGAGTATACAAAGTTTTGAAGATTTTGCTAATTTACGTGATTATACATTTAAAATACTGTGTTTCGGGGTGGTGCAAAATTCACTACGGGATTTTAAATATGCCTATGAAATTGGCGTTTTTTTCTCACACATAGACGAACCTCGTATTATATCGAATAATGACCATCATGAAAAACTACCAATAGTAAAAAGTTTTCTTAACATAAAAAACACCTTAAAAATTACTCCTCATTTTGTTAGCAGTGTGGCGGTATCTACATCGCCACATGCGAACTACGCATCAAAGACCTGACGTCAGACAGACGTCACATAAATCCTGCATCGCGCAATTAAAGTTTACCGTGCAGTGGACATATATACGAGAACCCAACATCAATCGTTGGGCAGTTGCCCGCCAGACACAACACCCGTCTGGTCGGAGGATCCTCCCTTTTCTATGGTGGATGAGTGAACTTTACACCCTGTTCTCATACCCCTAAAGCAGAAATGACCAATTTTCTTTTTAACTTAGCCATAACTTATTTTTGTCGCTTAATCTAAGTGGCATACGTTATCTTAGTTTTTAAACATTAGTCCATAAAAGTTTTAAAACATTAGTGTTCATGGTTGTTATATAAATTAAGAAAATGTTAGTATGAAAAATGCAACTTTTTTTAAATTCCCCATACAAAGCACCAATTTCATAGGTTGCACTGACATTCACGTTTCTTTTTTTTTACAAATTATAAAATACATTTCATTGGGGGGGGGGGGGGGGGTCTGGATTTATGCTTTCGCGGTTGCACAACGACATGCTTTGCTTTGCTTGGTAGTATAGATGCAGGCCTACTCTGCCACCTCCTGAGGTGGTAGGGTGGCGGGGTCTTGAGGGAGAGCGCTACAGTCGTGTAGATCCTCAAGGCAAGTCTGGCGGATGTACCTTCCCGAGGTTGCCACCCCGTTTCTTGGTCTAATTCCTTAAGAAATAGACGTAACTAAAACCACCAGGCGCCTTTGCATCCCTTCCTCAATTCCCATTACCTTATTCTTTCCTGTCTTATGCCCTCCTGCCCTAACTCTCACAAACCCTCCCCACTCCATCCTATCCATTTCCCTACTCCTCCCAACTCCGCTTTTTCCAATTCCCACTCCTAACCGTGACCCCTCGTGACTGGGTGGTGACGGGCTTGTCTGTCACTAAAATCAGCTGATGGCGAGTACGAGTAAGCAGTCACCTGCGCTAGGACCTGCGCAGTTGAGCGCCGTGAGCGGGGATGAAGGAGTCCTGGGGAATTGAGCCGAGCGGCTCTGGTTGTAATGTGTCCGCAAGGCAACACGCCCCCTTTGGTCCGGATTTCAAGTGAAACGGTGGCTCTACCCAAGGGTAGGGAAATGGCCACAGTGTCCCGTCAGAGGGCCACAGGCGAGGTGCGTGAGGTCCGCTGAGGTCGTCCCCGGACGGCCGAAGCGGTAGGTAAAGGTCATGCTGACGGTGTAAGTGAGGGTTGATCAGTTCGTTTGGGGGTGGCCCTTTCGACCCCCTACGCCAACCCGATCGAGCACCCGATGTCGCAGTGTAAACCAGCCTTGCGCACCTATATCTCTCTGGTAGTTAGGGCGTGCAAACCCGATTTTCCGGTTTTGCTAAAAACCGGAAACCGGGCCAAATTAACCGATTTTTTAAAACCGGGGTTGAAAGACAAAACCGTAGTTACCTCCGGTTTTCCCGTTATTGAATTACATTTTGATTAAATAAACTTTTTTCGAACACACTCAATAAATATTCAATTTAAATGGATGATAGACGTGCGAGCAAGTCCGCGTACTTATGCCTCGGCGAGCTTACTCGCCCGTGTGTTATGCTAAGTACGCGGAATTTAAAACCGCCGAGTAAGTTAGTCGGAGATTCATCAGGTTTGAAATTTTGTTCATAGCCCGCCTTGGCTCGGCGTCTGTCACCGCCGCGAGCCGCGTTGACAGTGAAATTTTGAGAAAGCTTCACGTGTGTCACCAACGGCGAGCCAAGTTAGGTCGCGAACTTAAAAACCGCGTACTTTAAGTACGCACGTCTGTCACCGACGGCGTGCCGAGTAAGGCCGCGAACTTAAAGACCGCGTACTTTAAGTGCGCGCGTCTATCACCCACTTTAGGTACCTACTAAAGGTTCTACAAACTTACTTGTTGTTGATTTGATCTCAGTTACCGTGCGTTTGCACTGGTGAAACATTACAACAAAATATGTTTAAACCTGTAGTTCCTGTCAAAAATTGTATGGAACATTGACAGTTAAAAGAGATTTCAACATGTTTTGTCCTAAATTTTTCGCCAGTGCAAACGCACGGTTAGTTAATCTTTATATTATTTAAAGCTCATATTATCGAAACTATTAATGTTGTCTACTTTGTATTGTTAGGCATAAATGGTTGATTAAAAAAGGGATATGCAATTTTTTATTTATTTTGTGGGTATCTGAATATTGTTTTCTTGTTAAAATTCGACTATCAAAAAGTAGCCAAAATCGGGGCTAACACCGGTTTCCGGTTTTGGGCCTTCAAAACCGAAATATAAAACCGGTTTTGAAGACTTTCTGATTTTGCACGCCCTACTGGTAGTCCTAACGTTCTTGCTCCTTTTGTAGTAAGACGTTCTCAGTTGCGGGCTCCATGGAGGGTGGGAGCCAGAGAGATGAATCTTCAAAATATATAACATGGACAATTTAAGGCCTGTTAAAAAACCCAAGGAAGGTGCTTGCACTTCCCTTACCCCTGGTGGCCTCGCAGCTAACGCTGCGGGTACCAGCGCGGGCACCGGTCCGGCTGTGGCGAGAACCACAGCTAAGACCAAACCCAAGTCCCAGTATAAACAAAGGACGTCGGCGCTGATTACGACTGATTGCGACGACTCATACCACTGCCGGTCTGACCCTCTCCAAACAGACCCCGGTGCCGGGTAAGACCGGTACCGGGCTCCCTGCCAAACACCCTCCTCCTCCAGCGGCTCCTCTAGCCTCCTCCCATCAGGCGGCCGTCACCGGTCTAGCGGTGACGGCCAGCTGCACCGAGAACGCGTTCTCGCGCGCCTGGCAATTTGTGCAGAAACGCAAGGGCAAGGGTAAAAACCAAACTCAACAAGACCAATGCCCTAGCACCGACCCTTCAGGTCAAACTGCCGCCCCGGTACAGGGCAATAAGAGGGACAGATTGACGAGGAAGGAACGCCGTCAAGCACTCAAACGGAAGCCAGGGAAAGGCTCCCGTAATAAACAGACCACCGCCGCCAGCAAGCCAAACAAGACACACCAGGGCCGACCTTCAACGCCAAGCCGCTATTCGCCGGGGGTGTCCTGAAGCTGTGGTGCGGAAATGACCACACCTTAGCCTGGCTAAGGAAAGCAGTCTCCGACCTGGCTCTGCCAACTAGCACCTCGCTAGTCGTCTTGAGCCAGTCGGAGGTCCAGAAGCGTGCACGGTGCGGTGTCGTGATCCCGGGACGAGCAGGGGGTTTACGGAGAGCCGACCAACATTGGTCGCGCTCTCAGCTACCAGAACCCATGGGTCGACATCAAGCGGTGGGTACTGCTGCACGCCGACAAGCAAGCCGCAGCGTGGTTCGTGGTGGTCGTCGTCCCTGTGGACCAAATCCCGACCCTGATGGAGGCCGGACGCCGTCTCTCAATTGGATTAGGGACGGTGTACGCGAAGTTCCAGGGTCGGAACGGTAGGTTCACCGATGCCCCGCAGGGATGGGACCCCGCCACGGGAACCGTCTGCGAGGCGCCGAGACCTTTAGAGCAGGCACCAGAAGGGGATTCCACTCCCCCTACACACAACCCGGAAGCAACCACGACCGAACATGCTGCTGCAGAGTCGGCCGCTCCTGCCGCCGCCACCGTGGATGCCGTCCCTTCATCGGGCGAGGAGCTGGACGACATGACCCTGTCCCCAGCTTCGGGCCCGGAGGAGGACGGCTTCGACGAGGGCGACCTGTTTGCCGGGCTCAAACTTGGGGGGGATGATGAGGGTGCGACCAGCGATGGCTTCCCTTTCGTCGGCCTGTAGAGTCCTCCAGGCAAAACTGCACCACAGTCAGACCGCGACGGCTCAGCTTCGCAAGTGGCTGGAGGTACAACACACGGCCATTGCCTTAATCCAGGAGCCGAGGATTAGGGCGGGCCGCATACAAGGAGTCTCCAATCTCGGCGGTAAGCTCCTAGTCACCTCAGATCATGATCGCCCCAGATCGTGCATCTATGTCACAGGTAACCTTAAAACACAGCTTTTAACTGACTTCTGTTGCAGAGATGTCTCTACAGTTAAGCTGCTTATACAGCGCGTCGACGCCACGGAGATGGCGATTGTTTTTGCCTCGGCCTACATGCCCGAAGCGGAGGCGCCGCCTCCTCATGACCTCGCCCGTCTCGTGAGCCATTGCGAGAGATGTGGGTTCGAGGTCGTTGTCGGGGCCGACGCCAATGCTCATCATCAACTGTGGGGTATGGACACGCAGAACGAGAGGGGTAAGGCCTTGGTTGACTACTTATTCTCGACTAACCTATCTCTATTAAACACTGGCTCCGAACCAACATTCGAAACCAGGCGAAGCCACACTATCATCGATCTTACCCTGGCAACAGAGAGCGCGGCGGAAACCATCACGGGGTGGCAGGTCTCCAAGGAGGCCTCCAGATCACAGGTGGATCCGTTTCGACATCCAGGTCTGTGTGCCACCAGCACAACCGCGGCGGAACCCGCGTAACACGGATCGAGCCACCTACACACGCAATCTAGAATGCAAACTTGCGACATTAAACAATCCGTCGACTTTTGCGGACGCGACACAGATTGAGGTACAAGTAAAACTAACCAAATTAATAGGAGTGGGCGTTGCGACGACGAACCTTTTTCAAAGACCGTTTTGTTCTGCGACGATGTAACCGTTTTACGTCCTCGGTTCAAACAGTCTTCGTTACACAAACCAGTCTTGAATTACTTTGTGCGATTTTTTATTTTACGCCTAAGAAAATATAGTCGAGAACGCAATGATTCAACTATCTACGTTCCGCGTTCGTTTGTTTACAAAACGGTCCTTACAATCAAAACTAAACTTTTTATCAATGAAATACAGTCGATAACGTATTACCAGTTGTCAATGCTGTCGTTCGGGATGCGACGGTCAAACCCGTTGGCGGATAAGTTCCGTCATTTAAAAAACGGTTGCAGAAAAAACAACAGACTTGCAGAAAAAACAACAGCCTTCCAAAAAAAAACACAAAAAAGTGAAAAATAACTTAATTTCGGAAGTCGGTGTCTTGGCTTTTCAATTTTCGTTTTTTGCCACCGACTTCCGAAATTAAGTTATTTTTCACTTTTTTGTGTTTTTTTTGGGAAGTCAGTTGTTTTTTCTGCAACCGTGTTTTAAATCCTACCAAACAAAAAAAGAATCATCAAAATCGATTCATAATATGCGGAGCAATCGAAAAAACACAGACGAATTGAGTACCTCCTCCTTTTTGAAGAAGTCGATTAAAAACGGTCGTCGTTGCAACTGGGTTGAAGACAAGCCGTCTTCTGCAACCGTTTTCGTCGTCGGCCTAAGAAGCCAAAATCAAAAGCAATTCTTTGCCCATTTTATATAAAATTTGCCTGAATTAAATATTTTTTAAATTCCTTGATCACTTGACACTTTTGATGTGGTAGCATAGCATGACCAAAAAACACTAATCTCTTGTGTCCCGTGTTATTTCTGCTTATATATAAAATACGTAATACATTCAATTTGTTACAAAAACCAGCCAAGTGCGCGAAACCAAGCGCACAAAGGGTTCCGTACCATTATCTATAAAAACAGCAAAAAAATCATGTCTGTATGGGGGCCCCCTTAAATATGTATTTTAATCTGTTTTTTTTTTTGTATCTGTTGTTATAGCAACAACAGAAATACATCATCTGTGAAAATTTCAACAGTCTAACTATCACAGTTCATGAGATAAAGCCTGGTGACAGACGGACGGACAGCGGAGTCTTAGTAATAGGGTTCCGTTTTACCCTTTGGCTACGGAAGCCTAAAAAGAAAAATCTTTGATTATTACTGACATAGAAGTAATTTAACATTCAAAATATTAGTACATATTTACCTCGAATGGGTCGGCCTCGAGAGCCATCTCGGCTTCATCCACGAGGTACTCCTCCTCTTCGACGTAATCCACGTCATATAATTCAGGCTCCAGTTCCGTGTCCGTGACATCCTCGTCCGCGTCATCCTTGAGGATGTCGTCGAAGTTTGGACTGCTGTCCCCATCTTCGCTCACGTTACAGGATGCCATCTCTAGACATAATATAAAATCAATTGCCATATATTGCCACACAGTAGGCATTGCAATGCTTGCCGGGCATAAACTAGTAACATATAAGATATTTAAATACACTATAATTATATTATACAAGAGGGGGGAGAGAGAGAGAGAGAGAGAGAGAGAGAGAGAGAGAGAGAGAGAGAGAGAGAGAGAGAGAGAGATAGAGAGAGAGAGAGAGAGAGAGAGAGAGAGAGAGAGAGAGAGAGAGAGATAGAGAGAGAGAGAGAGAGAGAGAGAGAGAGAGAGAGAGAGAGAGATTTTGCCATTAATATGCTAACTGAGCATTTTCACTTGTACAACATTCACAACACAAAATTTTGAAATCTCTGGTTCCTGTCAAAAATTGTATGGAACAGAAAATAGAGATTTAAACATGTTTGGATGTGAATGTTTCGCCAGTGCAAACGCACAGTAAGAAGAACATCAACAACAACGACAATGAAATGTGAGTGTATTACACACCCCTACCTGCCCTTCGGGGAATACAGGCGTGATATTGTGTTTACAACATGTGCAAAATAATTTAATCAATATTTACATTAATCTATGCAAACGTACTCACATAACAGGTCGCAAATGCCAGGACCAGAAATAGAAAGCTGGACACAGATACATATTTAGCCAGACATTTGCCCTAAAAGCCTGACATACCCATTATTAAGAGAAAAAAAGATAATTTAATTAGTCTATTTATAGAGATTTAAGTTATTATTGATTGATTATTTGAGACTTACTCTACTCTTAATAATTGCAAGATACTACTTATTAGTTATTACTATAGTAATAACTACTATAGTATTGAAATTGACTAAAATAATATATATATAGGTACTTTCAACTGCAAGTGGAAAGAAGACTGCCAGTATCAGGTGTTTCCCTTTTACAAAAGAGTTTGAGTTTTGTCTCACTCGGGGCGGGGTAGACAAAAATTCTAACAAAAGCCAGTTATGTATACATATATTTGGCTCAACAAATTAGAAAAAGTAGGACATGTCCAGCTACAGCCCGGACACCTGCAACTCTATATGCAAAAAACTCACATACATACATGTCCAATTACATTCGATTGAATTGAAAACTTTTTTTTGATCAGTCAAAAAGTGAGTTTGTTAGTTTGTTACGCTTTCACGCTAAAACGGCTGAACGGATTTAGATAAAATTTGGCACATGAGTTCACCTTGACCTGGAGATGGACGTAGGCTACTTTTCATCCTGGATCGCAGAAGACGTGGGCAACAGCTAATAATATAGGAGACATAAAAGTATGAATTATACCTCGAATAACCAAAACATAATATTGCTATTCTTAATAAGAAAGAGCTTTACAAATTCTACAGATACACTCGATTCATTGCAAAATTCTCGAATTCAAAAGATTTGAGCCAACGGTTTTTTTCAATGACCAAAAAAGTACCTAAATTACCCTTTTAGTGTTGGTCTGAGTTAAGTACCTAATTTATATTATTTCGTGTAAACAATATCTACAGCTATGAATTAAGTACCTACTTTTAAATTAATATTCATCCACTTATTGTTGATTACTTACACAATTTTTTTTTTCAAAATTCGTATTTGTTTTGATGAAACGAGCAACCATTTAAACTAAACATTTCTTTGACCAAAATAAGTATAATTATGAGATGGAGATGATATTTCGTGTAATTATCATCAAAATTTAAATAAATACTTACCGTTGCCCACACACAGCCGTTGCCGGCGATGATTGTAAAACAAAACACAATAATAAATTACTCTGTGGGTGAGTATCTTGAAGTTTAAGCAGCTTTTTTTCAATGTTGCCAAAAATGCCAAAAGAGATTTTTAAAGACGCCTTATAGTAAAAAAAAGAAGATTGTTTATGGTCTTAGTCTGAGGTCACCCTTGATTTTGCCGTGAGGCCATCAGAATGTTTTCTGTTTAAACCCTTACAACCTGTATATCTTGGTTTTAGTGCATCAAAGAGTTAGTCCTCCCGTATTATTATTATACTCTTTGAGTTAGTCTTGGTGTTTTAATCAACGATTCAACACAAGCGCGAACGATTCAATCTCAATTTCAGTTTCACTCTATGGCGCGATTCTAAAATGTTTCTAAAACCAAAAATATCGTTAGGCAACATTGAAAAAAAAAAGTTGCTTTCAACTATTTTTTTTGTCTGGTATTACCAGCCAGAGACAAGAGCACAGACGAGACGCTTTCACAGTTGTTTCATGTTGTTTCATGAGAATTCAGTCAGCCTTTCAGTAAATTCAGTTTCGTTTCGTACTTGGTGTTTATTCAAGAAGTGCTCTGTGAAGAAGTGTTTTTACGGTTAGTGGATGCATATTCATTTATCCTTGTAGATATTAATTGCATGAAATAACACCCTAATCATACTTTTTTTTTGGTTGCTCGTTTCGTCAATAATAAACGATGAATTTTGATTATTTTTGTGTGTAATCGACAATAAATGGATGAATATATTATAAGCATTTATTACACAGTTGTAGATAATATTTGCACGAAATAACAACGAAAAACTTAAAAATTATATTTTTTTTTTAAATAAACCCTTTGTTTCGAGACCGCCCCTAAGATGACCCGCGGACCCACTGACCACTGATTGGAATAACAATTTTCAAAAAACATTTTGCGAAAAAGAACGGTTCACAATTCGTTCGAATGCATTTTGACCTGTCTAACTCTAAAGTTATGTGAGTTTGTGTGCACAGGTTGTATGTAGTTGTATAAAACGTGTTCTTTTTAGTTTTTAGTAGAGATGGGTTGTAACAGGTTAAACACGATATCTGTTATCACTGTGACTGTGACAAAAAAATCACAGCTCCAAATATCTGTTATTAAATCACAGCCTGTTATTTTTGCACGGACGATAAATACGCAGCCCGTTATTTTTGTACGGACGATAAATACGTATTTAAATCTCAATGGAATATCTTCTTTATTTCTTTTGGTTTAAAGTCGAAAATCGTATCTATTTGTTATAAAATAACAGCCTGTTATTTTTGTACGGATGATAAATACGTATTTAAATCTCAATTGAATATCTTCTTTATATCTTTTCGTTAAAGTTGAAAATCGTATCTGAAGTTTTAATAGTAACGGCCGCGGTAATAGTCTTGAGGAGCTGTGATTTTAAGTCACAGATATTTTTTATCATTAGGAGCAACTGTTATCTGCTACTTATTAATATCTGTGATTTCTATCTGTGACGATAAATATGCCTCACTCCTAGTTTTTAGTCTGGCTAACGAAAGCTGTCCAAGAAAAATGGCGGCATTTAACTCCCCCAATTCACGCAATTATGTATAGTGTTTTATTTCCCCGAATTGCACCCTAACACAGTTTCGTGTTAAAAAATCAAGAGCTGTCAACCAATTGCTCACCCATTGCACAGAGTCGATAGTATGTATTATTCAAGACATAGTATGCGATAGGTACTTACCGCCGCCGTCGCCCAGCCGAGCGAGCCGTTGGTCCCCATATTTGTCAGTCGTTCCGGGTCGTCAGAAGCCCGAAAGTCTGACCATAGTCTATGAGCCTGACAACCAGTCTTACCAAGGGGTATCGTATTACCCAGTTACTGGGTTGTGGAGGTCAGATAAGCAGTCACTCTATATAAAATACTGGTAATCAGCTGCATCTGGTAAGACTGGAAGCCGACCCCAAGATAGTTGGGAAAAGGCTAGGCAGATCGATTTTTGATTTGCGATACTTACTATACTTATACTTATTTCATATTTATATAATAACTAGACATGTTATAATATTGTATTTAAAAGTGAAGTAAAATATTCAACAGCTATTAATTCATGTGGAGACCATGTCAAAGAATCAATTGGTGTCTAAATTTTTTTTTAATTTGCTTTTTTTATTATCGTCACATTAAACTCTTGGTGTGTTTAACTATGTTTCATTGATTGGTACGAGTAAATAATTTTTATTCATATTTTAAAGCTAAATATATGCTACATTGTTATTTTAGGGTTCCGTACCCAGAGGGTAAAATTGGTCCCTATTCCTAAGGCTCTGTCTGTCTGTCTGTCACCAGGCTCGTCTCATGAACCGTGATAGTTAGACAGTTTAAATTTTCACAGATGATGTATTTATGTTGCTGCTATAACAACAAATACTAAAAAACAGAATAAAATAAATATTTAAGAGGGGGCTACCTTAAAACAAACGTGATTTTTTTGCTCAATATTGATAACGGCAACAGTAGACACTTGAAATATTCATAGAATATTTATTTATAATTCACTTTAAAAATAAATAATTAAATTAAAACAAAACAAATATTAAAGGGACATGATTACCCATACAACAGACATGATTATTTTGCCGTTTTTATAGAGAATGCCAAATTAAAAAAAAACATGATTCTTGAGACATGGTCTCATTAATACCATTTGATTCTTTGACATGGTCTCATTAACACCATAGAGTTATGGGATTAAAAAATAAAACACGTTGTGTAGTTTATATCTTACTAGCCGATGCCCGCGACTTCGCCCGCGTGGATGTCGGTTATTATATACTAAAACCTTACTCAAGAACCACTCTATCCATTGGTGAAGACAGCATGAAAATCTGTGCAGTCGTTTTTGAGTTTATCACGTACAGGACGACAGACAGACGCGGCGGAGGACTTTGTTTTTAACCGACTTCTTCAAAAAGGAGGAGGTTCTCAATTCGTGTTTTTTTTTTTTTTTTTTTGTGTGTATGTTACACGATTACTCCGTCAATTATGAATCGATTTTGATGATTCTTTTTTTGTTTGGTAGGCCATGCTTCAGAGGTGGTCCCATATAAATTTTATTAACTTTGCTTGCGTAGTTTTTGAGTTAGCTTCAATTATTACGTATTTTTCCCACTTAGTGTATGTAGACGATATATTGTTTGACTCCGTCACTGTAATTTATATAGCAGGTAGTGGTATTCGAATGTGTGTAGGTACCACAACTAAAAAGTGAAAAATAAAAACTTTTTACAAAAAAAAAAACAACCGACTTCCAAAAAAAACACTAAAAACGTGAAAAATAACTTTAATTTCGGAAGTCGGTGGCAAAAAACAAAAATTGAAAAGCAAAGACACCGACTTCCGAAATTAAAGTTATTTTTCACGTTTTTAGTGTTTTTTTTGGAAGTCGGTTGTTTTTTTTTTGTAAAAAGTTTTTATATAATATGTAAAGAATATTATGTTATTACTATACTCCACTTAAAATAAGATAAGACATAAATAAACCTTTTTTACAGTCCCTTCAACCGATTTTGACTTCTATTGCGTTGGTGGCACGACAAATTGCAGCTGCACTAGTCAGTTGGTATTGTGTAACCTTTTTTGCTTTTAATGCCATCCTTATGCCTACGGTATAGAAGTCAAAATCGTTTGAACGAACTGTATAAAAGTTTGTTTAAATGTCTAATCTTATTTCAAATGGAGTATAGTTAATGCCGCATGCATGAGACTAATGTATGGCAATTGATTTTTATATAATATGAGTATAGATAGAGATGGCATCCTGGAATGTGAGCGAAGATGGGGACAGCAGTCCAGACTTCGACGACATCCTCAAGGATGACGAGGACGAGGATGTCACGGACACGGAACTGGAGCCTGAATTATATGAGGTGGAGTCTGTCGAAGAGGAGGAGTACCTCGTGGATGAAGCCGAGATGGCTCTCGAGGCCGACCCATTCGAGGTAAATGTGTACTAATATTACGAATGTGAAGTTACTACTAACTATGTCAGTAATAATCAAAGATTTTTCTTTTTAACCGACTTACATACTTGACCGACGAAAGAAAAATCGTTTGCAATAAAACATATTCTAAAAAACCGGCCAAGTGCATGTCGAACCACGCACAATGTAGGGTTCCGTAGTTGGGATGAATTTATCCAATAAACTTAACATTGTAGTTGAAAAACTTGTTCTCCCATAGAGAATGTATGGGAGAACATGTTTTTGCAACTGCAAATTTAAGTTGGTCGATTATTACTCGGTAACTTGTGGAGCCTGCGTAGCGGTGATAGTTTTCCTTTTAATTTCGTTATATATACTAATGCCGTGGTTTTTTCACATACCCAAAATCAACCATTTACCTGGCAGTGGGGGGGACACTTGACTCTAACAAAATTTAGCACTTTAAAGCTTAATATTTCGCAAACGGATCCTTGAATCAAAAAATGGTTTAGACAAACTCACATTATTTTTAAACGACCTTAAAGCTTAATATTTCGCAAACGGATCCTTGAATCAAAAAATGGTTCCGACAAACTCACATTATTTTTCAACGATACCCCACAAAATGGGATTGACTAGAAAAAAAATCCATCCCCACTTTACGTGTAGGTATCTGAAAAAAAAAAAAAAATTTTTTTTCCACGTTGTCGGTGTGATTTATATGTATACCCATATCAAATTACAACTTTTCTAGTACCAACAGTCTCTGAGCTAAGCCGCAGACAGACGGACATGGCGAAACTATAAGGGTTCCTTGTTGACTACGGAACCCGAAGAACCTAAATCTATGAATGAACTACTTTAAAAAAATAAACAAGTATTTAATTCACCAGATAATAATTGAATTGATCTTTCATGTTGCTCATTAAAACTTATAGAAACACAGTGTGTTAATTGTAAAATCACGTAAATTAGAAAAATCGGCAAAATTTCGTATACGGCCTCATAATGTGTCTAATCTATCTGTTACTCCCTAAAATATATTTGCTTAGCTTCCTTATATCTTGTTTAATCGTCGGGAGGAAACGCCCGGGTGTCACCACTGTGTGGGCCGTCGGGAGGACACGGTGGAGCATACATAAGGGTCTGCCCTGATTGGGCGGAGCACCGCCGTGTCCTCGTGTAGGCGATTGGCGGCGATGACTACTCGCATCCGGCCCTGGTCCAAGCCATGGTAGGGAGCGAGCGGGCATGGGAAGCAGTCACCTCCTTCTGCGAAGCAGTAATGCTCGCGAAGGAGGAGGCGGAACGCGTGAGGGAGATGCAAAATTCACGCTCTTACGCTCCTAGCCGCCGCAGGAGACGCCCTGGGTGTCGGGAGTCCCAGGCGGATTCCCGGCTACCATAGGCGCGGGCTTGCGAGCGGCGAGCAATGGGTAGCTCGCCGTCCGATGAAGAGATGTCATCACAATTGACGGCGTCCGTTAGGATCGATGGCTGCCAGGGTTGCTGGAAAGTCCGAAAGGGATACCGGGACCCTTGGCAACAGGCAACTGAAGGAACACGGTTGGATTTTACTGACACGCCCAGACAGAAGTCATTGGATGATTTCCCAT
Source organism: Lithophane ornitopus (assembly GCA_948473465.1). Taxonomy (NCBI): domain Eukaryota; kingdom Metazoa; phylum Arthropoda; class Insecta; order Lepidoptera; family Noctuidae; genus Lithophane; species Lithophane ornitopus. The sequence goes on along the minus strand of OX419642.1, from coordinate 2,044,138 downwards.
CCGCAAAAAAAGGTGTTATCTAATGTTCTCAACAGTAGTTAATCTATCGAACCGCTTGTTTTTTCAGTATAACGAGCCGGCACCGGCGGTCACCGCGGCCCCAGTGGTCACCGTCACGGCGATGTGGAACGAGAATTTGGACCCGTTGTCCGTGACGTGAGTAATCAAATAGCAAAGATATAGTGTGTTGTTAATAAATGGTTTTCTGTATAATAAATAAAAACCTATTATTTGATAGGTCAAGATCACCTCCGTCTACGCGGGCTCCTGTCACGGCTGCTGCTGTTGACTTAGGCTCGCCGCCCGTTCTCCTGCCGTGAGTGTTAAAACTTGTATTCATTAGTCTTGTACCTTTTCTTCGCGATTTACACGTAATTATATTTACTATTTGACGTCTCAGGTTCGATGTCGTCGTCGAGAGGGACCGTGACGTCACTATGGAGGAGGACCACGCGTTCCACCTCGCAGATGAACATCAGCTGTTCCAGCAGGTGGAAGAAGTGGCGGCAGAGCAGCCGCAGCAGCAGCGTCGTCCGCGGCGCGGCGGCGCAGCGCAGCGGGGCCGAGCGCGCACACGTGGGCCACGGGGCCAGGGGCCGAGTGGTGGCTCCCAGTGGGTAAGAGGAGACAGATTGGTCGAGGTGAATGTGAATGACGATGATGTGCCTCAGGCATTGAGGGAGATGGTCATGAATGTGGTGCAAGCGAGAGAAGCAGCGAGAGCGCGGACGACTAATAGAGCGAGAAGAGTAAGACAAGAGAACGAGGACGAATGGATGGATGCGGATGACGGCGAGGTCGAGTCCTTCTTTGCTGCCGAAGGAACTTCCGGTCACTTTGAATGGTCACCCATGGGTGATTATCAAGGTGAGAGGGAGCAATTTCTTCCTCAGCAAACGGGGGCGGTTGTCGCATCCGAAGACGCGTATGGGGCGTTTAGGCAATACTGGGATGACGACATCATGTCGCACATCGTGACTGCGACGAACAAGTATGCCGCAGAGGTTGCTGGTTCGTCCGCTTCCTTCGCCAAAGAATGGTATGACACGAACATTCATGAAGTTTTTGTCCTATTTTCCTTCTGGATGATGCTCGGTATCATCCGGATGCCCTCTATTAAGTCCTGTTTCAGCTCCAACCCACTTTTGCAAACCAACGTCTTCAGAAAGATGTTTTCCCGAAATCGCTACTTAATACTTTGCCGCGCTTTTCACTTGAATGACAATAGTAGCAGACCGACAGACTCGACTGACCTTCTGCATTCTCTTGGTCCGATCTTAGATCATTTAAATACCCGTTTTCAGGAAGCCTACATCCCATCCCAAAATATTTGCATTGACGAATCCTTGACTTTGTGGAAAGGTAACTTATCCTTCCGCCAGTACATTAAGACCAAGGCAGCCCAGTACGGAGTGAAGACCTTTGAACTCTGCGAGTCGTCCACGGGCTACCTTTGGTCATTCTTTGTGTACCTCGGTGCTGGCACTTCCTATGATCCCGGTCTCCCATCCACTGTGCAGAAAAGCACAACCACTGTCCTCAGACTCATCCGTCCTCTCCTTGACAAAGGTTATACTCTTTTTATGGATAACTGGTTCAATAGCCCCCTACTGGCCAGATTTCTGAAAACACGCAAAACCGACTGTGTAGGTACCTTGCGTGCTAACCGCAGCAATGTGCCTCCACTCATGTCGCTGTGTAATCTGAAAGATGGCCAGTTTGTAGCACGTCATTCCGGCGATGTGGTGGTCTTGACCTTTCAGGACAAGAAGCGTAAGATAACCACCATCAGTACCTACCACGGCAATTCACAAGGCCAGACGGTGGCGAAACCATGTCGCCCGCCTCAGTACAAACCCGATATTGTCTTAGATTATAATAAAGGTATGGGAGGCGTTGATCGTAAAGATCAAATGCTGGAACCATACCTCCTGGAAAGAAAAAGAGGCCAAAAATGGAACGTAAAGTTCTTCAAACACCTGCTCAACTGCTCCATTTTGAATGCCCGAATCCTTCTGCAGAATTCGTTGACTGATTCCAACCGGCACATAGTGTTTCGATTGGAGTTAGTCGATCAAATTCTGCGGCACCATCTCCAACATGTCCCTCGTAAAGCCGTTCCCTCCCGCCGTCCCGCGTCAAGCAGTTTGAGCCAACCATTGCCTCAGTTGCAACATTTCCCACGACAGACTGACGAAATGAAAGCTGCAGGAACACAGCGGAAGCGTCGTCGCTGTACTTGGTGCACTAAGACGAAGTCCCTAAAGCTACGACGCTCTACTATGTTTGTGTGCTCGGTTTGTGAAGTCCCCCTTTGCCTGCAACCTTGTTTTGAGGAATACCATGCCTCTAGGAGGTTCCATTAGAGCCTCTTTCATTTCCAGCGTGACAGACAGACAGTGACGACATTAGCAGCTTATTTAGTTTTTATTTATTTATATAGTTATATGTAGTATAGCTTGGTGGACATACAGACTGACTGACTTTTATGTTATCAGTGTCCATAGCAGAGATATAACCTTTACCACAAAGTCCCAACTGACAGACAGACGCACAATTAGTAGAGTCATCCTTTTCTCGGTCATACAATCTGTTCTGTCTAAACGCCGTGTTTGTGTGTGTGACGTTTGCTAGACTGGGGGCCACAAAAACCACAAATAATAACTGCAGCTAACTGCGTTTGGAGGCTCTTTTTTATTTCAAATTACACACTGGTGCCGATTCTCTTGTACACCGAACTAAACTAACTAAACTATCTCTAAAATTCCTTACTTTTGACTATGGGAATCTTGGAGCTATTCTGCCAAATAAATTCTCTAAATTTAAAACTTATTTTGACACAACTAAAATCGAATTTGACAACCGCGCGCCTCCACTTGGTACTTGTTTTCCCTACACCGTGTTTTTTTTTTTGAGCCAGAGGCGCGCATGCACGGCAGCCTCGACGGGTTTTTAATGGAATTTTTCAGTTTCTGTATGGAAAATAACGAAAAAAAATAAAAAATAATTACCAACATGTTGAGAATTAGGGGTTTAAGGGGTTCCTAAAGGGTGTCGAAATTTTCATTATTTTTGCGATAGGACACACCGTTTTCGAGATATAAGCAAAAGAAAATAAAAAAATACAGTACTGTTTTTTGTAACTGAAGTCGAGGTGTTGGTTTGAATTTTAGTTCATGACATTTAATTTTATTCCACACTATTTTAATCGCGATTAAATATAATCAGATTTAGTTAGAGGATTTTAGATATAGAACAAAATTTTAGGTTAAATCGTCAAATTCAGAATAGCATTTTCACTAAACTAATCTCAGTGCCATCTTAGTGCTGTCAAACTAAATTATAGTTAAGTTGTGTCATTTAAAGTCTATTTCAGAATGACTTTGATCGTTTGACAGGACTAAACTAAATTTTAGTGATTTTTAGTTTAGTTTAGAGAATTTTGTGACAAGAGAATCGGCACCATTATATTATCATGTTACCACATTATTATCAAGATTTGAATGTGTAATACATACACATACAACACCTTTGTGTGTGTAACATCCTCTTGCATTATTTTAGAAATATGTGAATGTGTAATAAATAAATATTATGTTGTACCCTTTGTAATTACGGAGGGAACAAATATTTGTATGATCTGCAAGTAGTTGTTCCGGGTCTGAGTGTTTAGTGTATGTGAGTTTCTATGTTTGTAAACGCAACCACGATACAGGAAGAAATTCCTAGTGTGGGGCAACGTTTCTTAAAAAAAAAAAAAAAAATACCTTTCTATTTTGTATAGCTATTTTCATGTATTTCTCTGTACATTGAGACCATAAATGTAGGTGTAATATTAGGTCTTTACCTATGAAATTGCCGTTCTGCAGTACTGGCCATTTCAAATCAAAATAATTTTTGTTTGGCTAAGAATTCTAATTTCAAATGAATTTTATTTTAAAAACATGGATTTTTTTTTCCAAAAGTAGTCATTTCTTTGTGATTCATCACAGTGTGATTCATCACAGCTTCTTACCAAACGGGGTGAGCATTACTGCAGATGTGTACTGTGAAGAACTGAACACAATGATGGAGAAGCTGGCGCATCTCCAACCAGCATTGGTCAATCGCTCGTCTCCGCTGCTCCTGCACGACAACGCGCGACCTCATACTGCACAGCAGACGGTCTCCAAGTTGCAAGAACTGGGGTTGGAAGCTCTCCGTCATCCGCCCTACTCACCAGACCTTGCGCCTACAGACTACTACTTTTTCCAGAATTTGGATAACTTCTTGGCGGGAAAAAAATTCAATACCCGAGAGGCAGTACAAAATGCCTTTGAAGAATTTGTTGCCTCCCGTCCAGCTGATTTCTTTAAGAAGGGCATCAATAAACTGCCACTGCGATGGCAAAGATGCATCGATTGCATGGGTGATTACTTCGATTAATACAAATAAAAAATACATAAAAAAAATTAGTTTAAATTTTTTCATACAAAACGGCAATTTCATAGGTAAAGACCTATTATATATACACCTCCGTCTACCCCGTCAGGGAATACAGGCGTGATGTCATGTGTGACGTGACGGTCGCTGGCCTTCACTGAGAGGAGTATTATTCGGTGTATTTAGGATCTGATGTAGAAACCAAATAATAAAAACCTGTTTCAAGAATAATGTTTAAATATTATTTTTCTTCCCTATTTCATCTGCCTTGCCTGTCGACTTCCAGTTAGAAGAAGTTATGAGGGAACAGATGAACATACATACATACCGGTCAAAATCATAACCCTCGTTTTTGCTTCCGCCGTAGTCAGGTATAAAAAGAGTTTGACCGGTGTATGTATGTATGTTCATGTGTTCCCTCATATCTTATAAACTACTAATCGCAATTTGACAAATGAGGTATCGTTGGAAGCGTTGGCGCCTTCTAGAGGACATATTCATGAACTACTTTTTTTTATGGGGGTTATAGTTGCCAACTTTTTTTGAAGAAATGAAGTATTTCTGATTTCAGAGAGGGTAAAAAAATACTACAGATTTTGAAAAAAGAGTACCTAGGTATTATTTTTGGAACCGCAATTATCCTCTTTTTCAGAAATCTTAAAAACATTGTTGCGAGCGAAGCAAGCTCGAAAATTTGTTAGGTTTTTTTTCTCTTTGACCGATTATATAGAAATAGAAGTAACTTAGTCGACTTGTGCAGAAAAGGAAGCAAGAGCGAGCGAAGCGAGCTCGAAAATTGTATCACCCCGGCTGGGGGAGGTTAGAAAATCTCAGAGAATGCTGAAGTTGCAGGAAATCAATCCAGACTCAAAGTCGATAAAAATACAGTATTTAAGCATACTTTTACTTGTATTGTAGATTATAAAGTACGCCTATGGGAAATGGATACGGTGGTACCCTAGGGGGTTGATCTCTGGATTGGGATTCTAGTTTGTCGCATTCCGGGGGGGGTTTAACCCCCAAAACCACCCCCTGCCTACGGCCCTGCATGAAGAATAAGCTTAATTATCACATTTCAAAATGTTAGTATTATTTTAACCCCAAAAAAATGAATAAGAAGTAAAAGTTATAAAACTAAAACCCAACTTCGACAAAAAAGGTATAAACCAGCCAGACTTCACAGACAGACAAATTCAAAATCCGGCGTCACGTAATCTGTTTGATTTATGCCCTAACTAACACGTGTGACTCCGGATTTTGAAATTTTCTGTCTGTGATGTCGGTGATGTATTTTAAATACTTACCTTTAACTTTTTGTTCTAAGGGTTTTAGTTTTATACAAAACTAGCTGCGCCCCGCGGTGTCACCCGCGTAAGTCTCGATCCCGTGGGAATATCGGGATAAAATGTATCCTATGTGTTAATCCAGGTTATAAACTATCTGTTGGCCAAATTTCATCCAAATCCATTCAGTAGTTTCTACGTGAAAGAGTAACAAACATCCATCCATACTTACAAAGTTTCGCGTTTATAATATTAGTTAAATGGGAGAACATTGTTTTGCAACTGCAAATTTAAAGTGTGGCGTGTGTAAAGTGTGGTGGCGCGTGTGTTGGATCACTCGGTTCCCTACAAAATGGTTGAGCTGGATGGTGCTGATCCACGTGTCATGTTCGTGAACGGGCACCGTCAGTTGAGACACAGAGAGGTCACCTCTTATTTGCCAGAGCTTATTTTTAATCTTAAATTTTGAATTGCTTTTGATTATTTTTTGCTTTACATTGTTCTCACATATAGAAGCAACAAGAATACTATACCCAGGATTTAGTTATATCTATATCCATATTAATGTCCTTGTAGTTTCGGGCCCGTTCTTCTCCATAGAGATCTACGTTTTGGAATGGGCAACTAGCTTCAACTCTCTGACTAACTGACCGACTCTTTGACAATTCAAAAGTGCCTGTAAATGGTTTAATTTAAATAAATGCTTTGAGTTTGAGTTTGAAACTTTTGTCACCAACAGACGTATTTTTTATTTTAAAGAAGCTCCTGGTATTCATTGCTTGGCAACAAAGGCAGTGTTGGACTTTGTATAAGTAGCTAGCTAAATGACTGTTTATTTACCTACGTTATTGTTTACGTTCTTAAAACAAGTCTGTTTTTTTTTTTCCTCGCAATACGGTTCAGATCATTAGCGTTACACACTCGACTACCATAACGCGCTGGTCTACCGCGCGAATAATACCGCCTTGAGTATAATGAATGACCAACACAGCAAACTTGTATCATATTGTACTATTTTAGGTTACCTCCCTCCTCCCCTACATGTAGAGTGGGGATGTTTTTTTTTCCTCGTCTATCCCATGGTAGTGTAGTAGGAAAGGTCGCACAGAGCACAATACTTATAATACTGGTATCGTTCAAAAATATTGAGAGTTTTTGGATTCAGGGATCGGTTTGCGAAATAACCTCACAACGAAAACGATTACAATAAAATTATAGGTACCAATTGGAAAATGGCGCCAAAGAGCACATTTTTATAAATGGCGCGCGCAGAGGTGTAAATAAAGGCACTGGTAAAACCGCTGAATAGCCTTTATAAAAAATATAAGAAACAAAATAATATTTTAAGATGCAAAATATGTAGTGAAAACGTATAATTTGTATATTTGACGGAGAGGGTAGGTGTCTCTTTCGATATTATCAGTCTTATTATATCTACTGTACTGACTTGAATGTGCCCAGGTGACTGAGAATATGTAATGCTCACTCAGATGTGTCGCTGATGGTAGCGCGTGTGTTAAATGGGTACTTAAAGTACGCGGTCTTTACTCGGCTCGCCGTCGGTGACACACGTGAAGCTAATGAAGCTTGCTCAAAAGGACATTGACCATCCATATATGGGAGTTGGACATAGTGCTGCCCAGAATGGACACATAGTGCATTATGTTCCTTGGGCTTATACTAGTCTGTAAACCAAAGCTCAATAAAATCTATCCGAGGACTTTTGAGAAAAACTATTTTTTGCTGAGTATTTTTTAATGGTGAATACCAACCAACCGATGGAGCCATTTTATTAAATAAAGGCAGTAATTATGATAAACAACACATTATTATTTCATTTGTATGCATATCATTTACATGTTAGATATTTTTTACTGATCATTCATAAATGGAAGTTGGGCCAAGTGCTGCCCAGAATGGACACATAATGCATTATGTTCCTCGGACTTATACTAGTCTGTAAACCAAAGCTCAACAAAATCTATCCGAGGAGTTTTGAGAAAAACTATTTTTTATTGATGAATAACAACCAACGAATGGCGGAGGCGGAGGAGGAGGAGTTGAGGAGTTCCTATGGATACGTTCCGGCTCCATCATCAGACCCTGGCTACAACCTTGGGGTATACAAGGTACTTGTCAAGACAAAGCCAGCGATTCCAAACACGATTGTGCTATCTTGTTTGGTTGAGGAGTTTCTATGGCTACCTTCCGGCTCTATCATCAGACCATGGATACTACCCTGGGCTATACTAGGTACTTGTCATGACAAAGCCAACGAGTCCAAACACGATGGCGCTATCTTGTTTGGTTGAGGAGTTCCTATGACCACCTTCCGGCTCCATCATCGGACCCTGGACACTGCCTAGTGTAAAGCACTTTTCAATATATATTCAACGAGTCCAAAGACGATGGTGCTGTCTTCTTTGGTTGAGGAGTTCCTATGGATACCTTCCGGCTGCGTCATCAGACCCTGGACACCACCTAGTGTAATAGGACTTTTATACGTATACAATGAAACCACATACGACGGGGCTATCTGGTTTACTTGAGGAGTGCCCGTGATCACCCTCCAGCTCCATCATCAGACCCTGGACCCTGGACACGTGAGGCTATAGCACTTGTCAAGATAAACTCAAAGAGTTCAAACTCAACGACGCTATCTTATAGATTCCCAATAATTAAGTAAATAAAGCTAGGAAGGTACCTGAAAAACATTAACCTCTCTCAGGCAATAACTTTTTTACCTTGGGACCGATATAAAAAAAAAAATTTTATCACTCCCATGTCTGGGCAGCAATTGGTCCAAATCGGTCAATATCCTTTTATTGTCAAATTGGCTCACGGCTCGCGGCGATGACAGACGGGCGAGTAAGCTCGCCGAGACTTAAGTACGCGTACTTGCTCGCACATATATCACCCCTTTCAGATTTAGATCATTTAGCTCTCTTCAAAATGGTTGCGCTGAATGGTGTTGCCATGCGTCATGCATGTTCCCTAGAGTAAGTAGGTATGTTCTGTGGTCACGTTCGTTCGTGAACCGGATTATCTAATCTTATTTCAAATGGAGTATAGTCGGAATGAGATGGCAGTATGGAATTAGTATAGTAGGTAAGTACTATCATGGAATTTATACGTAATAGAAATTGAATTTGGTGAAGCTTGACAGAGTCTAAAACATAATGCTCGACCGGGGATAAGCCGCACCAGCACAGACTACTTTATGGTTCATCACTGAGAAATGAGCTCGTTTAGAATCTGTCGCGCGTTCCGATAGTAGTTGTGTCGTGTACCTACAGTGTGTGAATTTGCTAATTAGTGTCAAAGATCTGACCTGCCAACGGTTTTTCTTTTGCGCAATAACAGAAACTACCCACAGTAGTTAAAATATGGCTGATAATAACGAAAGAGACAGCCTGGTGTCTCTTTTTAACCGACTTCTTCAAAAAGGAGGAGGTTCTCAAACTCAAACTCAAAGCATTTATTTCAATTAAACCATTTACAGGCACTTTTGAATTGTCAAAGAGTCAGTCAGTCAGAAATATGAAGCTAGTTGCCCATTCCAAAGCGTAGTAGGTACCTATGGAGAAGAACGGGCAAGAAACTCCATGGACACTCTTTTAAAGCAAAATATTGTTACAATATAATGGTTACATTATTCATGTTGAAATTATACATGTGAGAACAATGTAGAAAGCACGTTAAAAGCGTCCGCAATTATAAAATAAGCACAATTCAAAAATTAAAATAAGCCATGGCAGCTAAGAAATGACCAGTCACAACTGACGGCGCCCGTTCACGAACATGACGCATGGATCAGCACCATTCAGCTCAACCATTTTGAAGGGAGCTAAATGATCCAACACATACGCCACCATCAGCGAGACATTTGAGTGAGCATGACATTCCCAGCCGCCAGGGCACATTCAAGTCAATGAAAGACAAAATACCCGGTAAATGGTAGCTCTATAGTACATAGTACTCACACCCGTGCAATTATATAATACAAAGGAGATGAGTTTATACAATGCAAAGATAGTCTTACAATCTTCAGCAGCTCCAACAGCATTTTCGAATGTTAATTAGTTAGTTGTGGTTGTGGAGCAGGACCAGCATTAAGCCAAGCATTTTTATCAGAGATGTAATCCTCCAGCTTATAATATGCCTGCCTACATAGTGTGCGTTTTATACAAGTTTTGAATTTCGTCTCATTCAGTTGAAGGATGTGGGGAGGGATTTTATTATAACATTTTAAACAGTACCTACCCCATGAAAGATGAGTCTACTTTAGCCAATCTGAAACCTGGTTGAACTAATAAGTCCCTATTTCTAGTACTATAATTATGTCTATCGCCTCTTTTACTAAAAAGATGTAAATTTTTTCTTACGTGCAAGATGTTTTCATATAATAGGTCTTTACCTATGAAATTGCCGTTTTGTATGAAAAAATTTAAACGAATTTTTTTCATGAATTTTTTATTTGTATTAATCGAAGTAATCACCCATGCAATCAATGCATCTTTGCCATCGCAGTGGCAGTTTATTGATGCCCTTCTTAAAGAAATCAGCTGGACGGGAGGCAACAAATTCTTCAAAGGCATTTTGTACTGCCTCTCGGGTATTGAATTTTTTTCCCGCCAAGAAGTTATCCAAATTCTGGAAAAAGTAGTAGTCTGTAGGCGCAAGGTCTGGTGAATAGGGCGGATGACGGAGAGCTTCCAACCCCAGTTCTTGCAACTTGGAGACCGTCTGCTGTGCAGTATGAGGTCGCGCGTTGTCGTGCAGGAGCAGCGGAGACGAGCGATTGACCAATGCTGGTTGGAGATGCGCCAGCTTCTCCACCATTGTGTTCAGTTCTTCACAGTACACATCTGCAGTAATGCTCACCCCGTTTGGTAAGAAGCTGTGATGAATCACACCGGCGCTAGACCACCAAACAGTGACCATCACTTTTCTAGGGGTAAGTTTTCGTTTAGGGCATTGTTTAGGTGCTGAACCAGGATCCAACCAACTTGCTGAGCGCTTGCGGTTATCAAACAGAATCCATTTTTCATCGCAGGTAACAATGCGGTTCAAAATTCCTTCATTTGTGTGTCTGTTGAGCAGTGCAAGGCACGTCTCGACGCGTACTTCGCGCTGGCGATCATTGAGTTCGTGGGGCACCCATTAGTCAAGCTTTTTTACCTTGCCAATTTGACGCAAATGGACCAATATTGTTTTGACGCTAACGTCGAAAGCTGCTGCTAATTCAGCCGTAGATTGTGTATCATCAGCTTCCACAATCGCCTTTAATTCGTCATTGTCGACCAAAGTCTTCGGACGACCGCGAGGTTCATTTTTCAGGTCGAAATTTCCAGAACGGAAGCGAGCAAACCAATAACAGATGGTGCGTTGGTTTGTAGTATTAGCTCCGTAAACGTCGTTGATGTTGCGTGCCGCTTGTGCCGCGTTGCTGCCACGACGGTACTCATATTCCATAATTACTTGAATTTTTAACGTATCCATGATGACGAAAAAGATTGAAATGCGATGAAAATGTAACACTAATCAATAAAGAAATGACTACTTTTGGAAAAAAAAATCCATGTTTTTAAAATAAAATTAATTTGAAATTAGAATTCTTAGCCAAACAAAAATTATTTTGATTTGAAATGGCCAGTACTGCAGAACGGCAATTTCATAGGTAAAGACCTAATATATATTGACAAGGTACCGTCATGATGTTAATATCCTTAAACAGTTCCCTTAAAGAATCGCGCCTGCGTAGATTATGAAATGGCTCTGATCGCTCTTTTCTGCAGAATAAAGATAGACTCGATGTCTGCAGCCCGTCCCCATAGTAAAATACCGTAAGACATTATGCTATGAAAGTAACTAAAATAGACTAGCCTCGCGGTATCTACATCAGTAAATTGACGGATTTTTCTGACAGCATATGCTGCTGAACTCAGCCGTCCTGCAAGAGATGTTAAATGAGGACCCCATTGTAGCATTGAGTCGAGCGTGATCCCCAGGAAAACAGTTTTATCGACGAATTCTAGTTTCTCTTGATTCAATATAATCTCGCAATCCCTACTTTTAACATTTGGTAAAGAAAATTGTATGCACTTAGTCTTTTTTCCATTTAATACTAAATTATTAGCAGTGAACCAATTTTGGACCTGCAGTAGGGCGTTATTTACTTCGTCAAAATTTGTAGCACGTCTATTTACCTTAAAAATTAAGGAAGTATCGTCAGCAAATAACACCATGTGTGGCTGATTTTTTAATAAATGGAGTAGATCATTAATGTACACTAAAAAGAGGAAAGGACCCAAAATCGAGCCTTGTGGAACACCCATTTTTACTTTTAAACCTAGTGAGTTGATACCGTTTATTTGAACTTGCTGTTGTCTATCATTTAAATAAGATTTTACTAAACTGAGCGCAAGTTTACCTAGTCCGTAATGCTCAAGTTTCAAGAGTAAGGTTTCGTGATCGACGCAATCAAATGCCTTGGAGAGGTCACAAAAGATTCCTATGGCGTCTTGGGCTTCTTCCCACGCGTTAAAAATGTGTCTTAATAAGGTTACACCGGCGTCAGTCGTACAACGTCCTTTGGTGAAACCGTACTGTTGGTCGTGAAGGATTTTATTTGTGTTAAAATGATTGAGCATTTGATTCAACATTACCTTTTCAAACACCTTGCTGAAAACCGGCAGCACGGATACGGGCCTATAATTATTGGAGTCTTTACTGTCCCCGGATTTGAAAAGTGGTATTACCTTACTGTATTTCATTAAATCCGGGAAGACTCCTTGATCCACACATAAATTAAATATTAAGGCTAAGTAAGGCGCTATGGTCTCAATTATGGAGGTACAGACTTTAATGGACATTCCCCAAAGATCCTCGGTCAATTTGATCTTGATTTGCTTAAAAGCTTTTATTACTGTAACGGGGTTAATATGCTTAAAGTTAAAATCAATCAGGCAGGCTGGAACGTTCGCCCTTACTAAATCAAAAGAGAGCGATGGCGAGGAGTTTAAGGTTTCAGTAGTTTTAAGTGGGATACTGGTAAAGAAATGTACAAATTCTTGAGCCACTTCTTTGCTATCGCAAATGAGACCACCACTTGACGTCTCCAGTGTGTAATCGGAATTATGCTTTTTGCTCCTATTCGTTTCATTATTGATAATTTTCCAAACCGTCTGTATTTTATTGTCCGCTGATTTAACTTTGTTGCTAATGTATAAGGCTTTAGCTGCCTTACAAGTGCTCTTAAAAGTTCTAGAATAAGTAGCAACATACTTATTAAAACTTTCCGTGTTAATATAAGGCTTAAGACCATACAGTTCGAAAAGTCTTTCCCTACTTTTCCTGAGTCCTTTAGTTGCCCAATCACTAAATAAAAACTTAGGGCTGATAGTTTTAGTGTTTTTCTTAAAAGTATTATTGAACTCTGTTTGGACTACCGAAAAGAATTCTTTATACAGAATATTGACATTGTTTATTGAAAGGTCCTGATTACTTAATTTACAAACTAAAGTGCTATTAAATTTATTTAAATTAACAGCGGTAACTGGTCTGAATTGTATCTGCACTTTTTTTATGGGTAAGTTGGATTCAAAAGTTACTGTTTGCCCACTGTGATCAGAAGGGAGATAATTAACGATGGCTTTATCTAAATAGTCGCAGGAACAAAACACATTATCAATACATGTAGCAGTAGTCGTAGTTATTCGGGTTGGCTCTACAAACACATTTGACAAATTGAAGGATTTAAACAAATTTAATAATCTACTGGTATTAGAATTATTTTCTAAAATGTTAATATTAAAGTCCCCGCAGATAATTACCGATTTATTCCCAGTTGCAAGTTTTGACAAAACATCTTCCATTACTGACTCAAATAAAGAGTAGTTTTGATAATTTGGGGGTCTGTAAACGCACACTATAACATGCTTATCTAGCTCAACACAAGACAGCTCAATGCTATGTTCAACCGATAGTTCAACTATGTCGTTACGGGTTTTTGATTTAATACAACTTTTAATTAAGATCAGCGAACCACCACGCAGCATTGATTTTCGGTTAAAACAACTGGCCACACTATAATTTTCATAATTAATTAACATTTCATAGTCTTTTAACCAATGCTCAGTTAAACAAATAATGTCAAACATTGTTTTTTCTAAAAACAATTCAATTTCCAATTGTTTGGAAGAAAAACCTTGAATATTTTGATGAAATAATTTCAAGGATTTCTGCTTAGCCCCTTTTGTGCAGTTAACTTTGTTAGTGCTAGAAAATACCTTTTTGTTATTAAGTGCAACTATACTGCTATTGGTACCTTCTGTTGTCTTACAAACTAGTTTAAATTACTAGTTTGAAGCACCTTATCATTAGTACTATTACTAATTGTGGTGCTAATTAAACATGACTTCGACATACTAATTATGTCTGGGTTAATATTAAAAGCTAATAGCCTAGCTATTTGACGTCTAAAACTAATGGGCAGATACACAGTATCCCTAGTCGACCTAAGCTTATCAACAAAAATGTTGGTGTCAAAAAATATAAACTTGTCACTATGGTGACTAACTAAAAAATGCATGTAATTATTTAATATATGAATGAAGTTATTTTGCCTATTTGACAAGTGCTCAAAGGATGGAAAAGCACACAAAATTATTTTCTTACAATTTAACTTCAGTAGCTCGGTGACACTATCAGTGATATCATCTTTTTTAACATTTAAACTATTACCTATAAGAACAGTTATAATGGCATTAGGGTCATATTCATTCCTAGTTATTGTAGACATTATTTGATTATAGGAAGTCTGAGGCATGCAATAGTTTTGAGAAGAATGACTCAGGTTGTTACTAAGTAATTTTCCTAACCCTTTTCCATAACTATCAGAAAACATAATGGAGCAGCAACAACTTTACTACTACAAGTGAGAGAACTAGCTTCTGTCTGAACTACTTGCAATGGACCTTGTTCAGCACCTGGTGTAACCCCACCGGGAATCGAAACCTGAGCACCTCCTGACTGGTATGGGTCCTCTGTTGCCTCCGGTTGGTGAGTGCCAAGATTCGACTCACTATGCAGTGAAGTTTCAGGGGTGCTGATAGTCAGCGGGTCCACTTTGTCTGCATTAGAGTTGCACATGTCCACTAACTCATTAGCTGCAAGGATGTGCTCCTGAATTTGCTTTTCAGACCTCACATACTTAGTATAGAGTGAATGAAGTGAAGCTTCTAGTACCTGAATTTCAGACTGTAAGTGTTGAGTGTCAAACTCATAAATGTTCTTACTGTCTTCCAATTTTATTTGGTAGTTATTTAATTTATTTATAAGAAAACCACGTTCTTTCCTTAACTTAATATTATTGGAACTGTGTTTTTGTTGTTTCCTATATTTATTGCATTCTCAATTCGTCTGTACGTATTTTCTTTTGTGTGTATGTTACACGATTACTTTAGTTTTAGTTTGTGCAGAATAAACAATTTTTCTTTCTTTCTTTCTTACTCCGCCAATTATGAATCGATTTTTTGTTTTGTTTTTTGGTATGCTTCAGAGGTGGTCCCATATAAAATTTATTAACTTTGCTTGCGTAGTTTTTGAGTTAGCTTCAATATTACGTATTTTTTCCCACTTAGTGTATGGAGACGATAGGTATATTGTTTGACTCCGTCACTGTTATGTACATAGCAGGTAGTGGTATTCGAATTTGTATGGGGTAGGTCACGGATATCGGGGTAGGTACTAGTAGTAGGTACCACAACTAAAAAGTGATGAATAAAAACTATTTAACTTTGTTTTTGGAGTTTTAAATTTTTAATAACGTGTAATTTATACGAACATTTATACGTTTTTCAATACATATTAACCATATTTTGCGTATTCAAAACATTATTTTGTGTTCATTATATTTTTTATAAAGGCTGTTCAGCGGCTTTGCCAGTGCCTTTATTTACACCTCTCTGCGCGCGCATCGCTAGCGGAAAAACAAAAGCAGCATGCCATAAAAAAATATACTCATTGGCGCCATTTTCCAATAAGTAATTTGCAATGGTTTTCGTTGTGTTGTGTAACGAAATCTTAAGTTCACCAACAGACGTTTTTTTTTTAAAGAAACTCCGGATATTCTGTACCTGGCAACAAAGGTCAGTGTTGAACTTTGTATAGCTAGCTCTGTTTTCTGCAAAGAGTAACTGTCAATGTATCAACTCGCGTTCCCATTGTCACGCAACTTGTTGACGCGAAACATATTTGATGTTTCTTAACAATCGACATGTTTCGCCACGTCTTTACAAACCAATTTCGTACCTATCAAAATGTGTGAGGGGAGGGAAACACATGAACATACATACATAACAGTCAAACTCTTTTGAAAAATAACGGATATGATTTTCACCGGTATGTATGTATGTTCATCTGTTCCCTCATAACTTCTTCTAACTGGAAGTCAACCCCAACATAGTTGGGCAAGGCAAGGCAGATGACATAGGGAAGAAAAATAATATTTAAACATGATTCTTGAAACAGGTTTTTATTATTTGGTTTTCTACATCAGATCCTAAATACACCGAATAATACTCCTTCTCACAGTGAAGGCCTGCGACCGTCACGTCACACATGACATCACGCCTGTATTCCCTGACGGGGTAGACGGAGGTGTATATATATTACACCTACATTTATGGTCTCAATGTACAGAGAAATACATGAAAAAAGCTATACAAAATAGAAAGGTAAACTACAAAGGGTACAACATAATATTCATTTATTACACATTCACATATTTCTAAAATAATAATTGCCAGCAGAACTGCAAGAGGATGTTACACACAGAGAAATACGTGGAAAAAGGCTATTTGAAATATAAAGTACAAAGGTATTCATTTATTACACATTCAAATCTTGATAAAAATGCCAGCAAAATTGCGATGCTATAATGTGGTAAAACATGATACAGTGTGTATTTATGTAACTTGAAACAAAACAAGAGCCTCTGACAACCCCGCAGTTAGCTGCAGTCATTATTTATGTTTTGGTGACCCGGTGACCCCCAGCCTAGCACACGTCACACACAAACATGGCGCTTAGACAGAACAGATTGTATTGTATGACCGAGAAAAGGATGACTCTACTAATTGTGTGTCATTGTCTGTCGGTTAGACTTTGTGGTAAAGGTATACTCTTCTATGGAAACTGGCTCCTAAGTCAGTCAGTCTGTATGTCCATCAAGCTATACTACACATAACTATATAAATAAATAATTACAAAAAAAAAAAACAACCGACTTCCAAAAAAAACACTAAACAAGTGAAAAATAACTTTAATTTCGGAAGTCGGTGTCTTTGCTTTTCAATTTCCGTTTTTTGCCACCGACTTCCGAAATTAAAGTTATTTTTCACTTGTTTAGTGTTTTTTACTACATACTGGGCTGCCTTGGTCTTAATGTACTGGCGGAAGGATAAGTTACCTTTCCACAAAGTCAAGGATTCGTCAATGCAAATATTTTGGGATGGGATGTAGGCTTCCTGAAAACGGGTATTTAAATGATCTAAGATCGGACCAAGAGAATGCAGAAGGTCAGTCGAGTCTGTCGGTCTGCTACTATTGTCATTCAAGTGAAAAGCGCGGCAAAGATTTAAGTAGCGATTTCGGGAAAACATCTTTCTGAAGACGTTGGTTTGCAAAAGTGGGGTGGAGCTGAAACAGGACTTAATAGAGGGCATCCGGATGATTCCGAGCATCATCCAGAAGGAAAATAGGACAAAAACTTCATGAATGTTCGTGTCATACCATTCTTTGGCGAAGGAAGCGGACGAACCAGCAAGCCCAGCGGCATACCGGATCGTCGCAGTCACGATGCGCGACATGATGTCGACATCCCAGTATTGCCTAAACGCCCCATACACGTTTTCGGATGCGACAACCGCCCCCGTTTGCTGAGGAAGAAATTGCTCCCTCTCACCTTGATAATCACCCATGGGTGACCATTCAAAGTGACCGGAAGTTCCTACGGCAGCAAAGAAGGACTCGACCTCGCCGTCATCCGCATTCATCCATTCGTCCTCGTTCTCTTGTCTTACTCTTATCGCTCTATTAGTCGTCCGCGCTCTCGCTGCTTCTCTCGCTTGCACCACATTCATGACCATCTCCCTCAATGCCTGAGGCACATCATCGTCATTCACATTCACCTCGACCAATCTGTCTCCTCTTACCCACTGGGAGCCACCACTCGGCCCCTGGCCCCATGGCCCACGTGTGCGCGCTCGGCCCCGCTGCGCTGCGCCGCCGCGCCGCGGACGACGCTGCTGCTGCGGCTGCTCTGCCGCCACTTCTTCCACCTGCTGGAACAGCTGACGTTCATCAGCGAGGTGGAAGACGTGCTCCTCCTCCATAGTGAGGTCACGGTCCCCCTCGACGACGACATCGAACCTGAGACGTCAAATAGTAAATATAATTACGTGTAAATCGCGAAGAAAAGGTACAAGACTAATGAATACAAGTTTTAACAGTCACGGCAGGAGAACGGGCGGCGAGTCTAAGCCAACAGCAGCAGCCGTGACAGGAGCCCGCGAAGACGGAGGTGATCTTGACCTATCAAATAATAGGTTTTCATTTATTATACAGAAAACCATTTATTAACAACACACTATATCTTTGCTATTTGATTACTCACGTCACAGACAACGGGTCCAAATTCTCGTCCCACATCGCCGTGACGGTGACCACTGGGGCCGCGGTGACCGCCGGTGCCGGCTCGTTATACTGAAAAAACGAGAGGTTGGATAAATTAACTACTGTTGAGAACATTTGATTAGAACTCAAATTTATATAATAACACCAACATAAAACAAAATATGGAATTCTCGGCCTCCAACACCAACACCTTTCATGATTTATGCTTGCGGCGAAATATTCTTTCTTATTATCTAACCTAAATCACAAACCTGAACAGCAAATAAATAACTCATTTATTCCCAAACAATATACATTACATGACAAAATAAACTTAAGTCCTGTAATATTATTTACGAATAAATATAAAAGACATTATGAATTCAGTTTGTTACAATAAAAATAAATAATTAAAAAAAAGGACTGCCCTGGTTAAAAATGAACTAGTAAAAAACAAGCTGATAAAATTGGCATTGCAGTTGGGGGACCTCTTAGATTAGAAAGTGTTCCACAGAATCGTCCCCGACTGCAATGACAATTTTATCAAATTGTTTTTTACGTTTTAGTTCGTTTTTTAACTTGGCAGTCATGTTTTTTAATTTTTAAATTATTTATTTTAATTTTATACATTTTAGTGACAAGTTTAATTTTTTTGGAAGAACCAAATTTTTTTTGTAAACAATTTTTTTTTTGCTTGCCCGTTTGATGATGAAAGGAATCTAATAATAACTGAATTATCTACCAAACCATTCACTCATTTAGACATTTGCAGTGTTCCTAAAGTCTGATTAAATTGTTCGCAGCCAAAGTTGAAATGTTTTTTTTTTTAAATTTATTGGCATACATTTTTGCACAGGTAGGGTACCAGTGCAAAAATGTATGCCAATAAATTATATAGTTTTAGAATGTGCTCATCAAGGCCTTCAATTGGATACCCATATTGTAAACAATTGAAGATTGTTTTTATTTTTCACCTCTGAAAATATAAACATACTGCCGCCACATTGGTTTTTCAAAAATACATGGCTTATATCACTCACGATGATGTAAGGATTCTAACGATACCCCATAAATCCAAATCCGTTCAGGCATTTAAAAGTTATGGTGGAATAAAGAAACTCACATACATACATACATGACCGCTTTTTTTTTTTTTTTTGCTGTTGGGACATCATCAAATGCCTTCTCCCGCACTGGTGGGAGCGGAAGGGCGTGTCAGACTTTTACTGACTAAAACCCAACCCAAAGGCGTGTAATGTTTATTTTTATTTTTTTATTCATGACCCTGAATACATGAATGTATTCAGACATTAAACGGCATCGGAAGCGTCCTCCACCTCCGCGAGGTACTCATCCTCTTCGAAATACTCCACCTCATATAATTCGGGCTCCACTTCTATTTCCTCCTCGTCCAGCTCATCTTTGATGATGTCGTCGAAGTCATGACGGGTGTCCCCATCTCCGCCCACATTCCAGGATGACATCTCTATCTATGTATATACATATTATATAAAAATCAATTGTCATAAGTTAGTCTAGGAAAAGGTAAGTAAGATAAAAACAAACTTTCAACTAAACCATTTACAGGCACTTTTGAATTGACAAAGAGTCGATCAGAGCTAAAGTTAAGTTAGAAATTGATAACTGAGCAATTTCAAAAAAGTTTGTTCCCCCCAGTTTTTGTCTTGTCCCTCGACTTCGTTCATTTATATTTTTTTGATGTTATGGGTTTGGTTACGCACTTAGTCCCTAAAGTGGACCATTGTGCGTGGGTCATGGCGGCCGTTGGGGGCTATTCCAACCAGCCCACCTACCTCCAGAAGATGACTAAGTCTCCTGGTTTGTACAGAACCTCCGCGTAAGATCTAGGTGACCCGATGGTGTCAGTTCTAATCT
Source organism: Lithophane ornitopus (assembly GCA_948473465.1). Taxonomy (NCBI): domain Eukaryota; kingdom Metazoa; phylum Arthropoda; class Insecta; order Lepidoptera; family Noctuidae; genus Lithophane; species Lithophane ornitopus. The sequence continues at coordinate 2,023,859 of OX419642.1, read as the reverse complement.
GGGTGACGCCCGTGCATTCGAAGAGCACGTGCGCGATGGTTTCCTCAGCCTCCATGCACAGAGGACTGTCCGTGGAGGCTGAGGAAACCATAGAGGACTGTCCGTTATGCCTATTGTGTGGAAGTGTTTGTTCAGCGAGCAGTGTCCTGTGATGGTCCCCGCCACCAGACGCAGGCCATTCCTGTCCAGACGTAACAAACGCCTGGTTAGCCTGCCGTCCAGGGATAGCATAGCTTCCTTGGACTGCCTGCAGCCCGGTGCCGAGGACCACCAGTTCTCCGCTTGGGTGTGGGTGAACTCCTGGAGCCACCTGCGTATTTGGTTGAAGATATTTTTGTGATAAATGACTTCTAGCAGAATATATTTAATGTATGTAAAAAAAAAAAAAAAATATATACATATATATAAATTGCCGTTTTGTTGTTACTTTACTAAAGACAAAGACAAAGACAATTATTCGTAGGATATGGTATGTACAAAGATGGATAATAAAATTATAGTCCGAACACATCCGCCACTAAAAGCGGCATACGAATATTTACAATAGATATGTATGTAATCTCACTTAATATTACATAGGTATTACTTATATTCTAATAAACAAGTTAGTTCTTTAAGTTTTAGTGTTTTATGTAAATAGTTAGTTGTGTTACATACTAACTTAATTTATTATTATTAACTTAATTTATATAACACAGTATAGACATAAATATACTCTATTTGAATTATAAAACTAAACAAATTAAATATGTATTACCTATTTATCCTTAAAATCAAAAAAATCTTTTATTGTATAAAAATTATGTTGGAGAAGCCATGTTTTCAGATTTTTTTTGTAATTATGAAACGGGAGTTCTCTTATTACTTTAGGAATGTGGTTATAAATTTTTATAGACATAAGGTAGCTATTTCTATAGTGGGGAGTACTGTTACAAAATTTGTTTTTTAACTTGGTGGGGTCTCTTTTTGTAAATCTATTGTTTTCGGTTACTGTGGAGAACATTTTTGCATTTTTCCTAACAAATATGGCTATTTCCAAAATATAAATAGAAGCTAACGTTAAAACGTTTAACTTTTTAAAAATTGGTCTACAGCTCTCATATGGAGGCGCCCCAGTTATTGCCCTCAAGCATTTTTTTTGTGCTATGAAGGCTCTTTCTATTTGGGACGAGTTACCCCATAGAAGTAAGCCGTACCTCAATACGGACGCTACATAGCCGTGATAGGCGTTGAGTGCAGCTTTTTCGTTCGTTGTTTTGCGTAGTTGTCTAAGTGCGTATATAAATCTGTTTAATTTTTTACATACATTTTCAATGTGTATTCCCCAATTACAGTTTTCATCTAGAGTAAGGCCTAAAAATTTTATACTATTTTCTCTGTTAATTATTTCACTGTTATGGTTTAAATCAATTTTTGGGGGGTTTTGTTTATAGTTTGCGAATTGAATGAATTTTGTTTTAGATAAATTTACTTTTAAGTTGTTTTCATTTAGCCAATTTATTATATTGTTGATTGTTTGATTTACTTCTTGTTGATGTAATGTTTTGTTATATTCCGGTATTATTACTGATACGTCATCTGCAAATAGCACGCACTTATGGCTTGTTATATTTGGTAAGTCGTTAATATATAGAAGGAAGAGAAGAGGCCCAAGGATGCTTCCTTGGGGTACCCCAGACCCATTGTGTCTAAATAAAGATTTGTATAACTTTACAACTAGGTTTATCATTAATACGGGACACTTCACACAACTTCAACACACTGTTGTCTATTGCTGAGATAACTTTTAGCCATTCTAACGCTGGACCTCTTATGCCGTAGCGCTCACATTTATCTATAAGTCTATTGTGGTTAACGAGATCAAAAGCCTTGCTCATATCAAGGAAGATTACTGAAACAGAGCGTTTTTTATCAATATTATCTGTTATGGACCTGACTAGAGAGAATGCTGCGAGAGTGGTCGACTTACCTTTTTGAAACCCATTTTGTTCTTCGTTGATAATTTTATGTTTGTTTATAAATTGAACTAAACGACTATGCATTATTTTTTCATAAATTTTTGAGAATATTGGAACCAGAGTGATAGGTCTATAATTAGTTTTATCTAGTGTACTCTTGCTTTTATGGAGTGGCTTAACTATAGAAACTTTTAATTTTTCTGGGAAGATTCCCTCAAATAGAGATAAATTGATTGTATGGCACAGTATTGGTGTTATGATCTCTGCACATAATTTCAGTATCTAATACCTTATCTAAATATGGAGACACCAATTTGCTTTCATTGCCAAACTAATTTGTGGCCAGCGAATGCTTTGTGTATGTTTCAATTTTTAAGCACATGTCGCACGCTGAGAACGAAAGTGACTCAAGTCAAAATTTACGATTTTTGGGAATTGAATAAAATGTGTTCGACTGATGGAACATTTTCTATTCTTTCTAGAATAACTTTTTAATATGAAAACGAAAGTTATGAATTTCTTTTGTAAATATTATTTGGCTTTATCACTTTAAATATACGTATATATATATTTTTTTTTTTCTATATAAAATAACTTTTGGAAAGAATAGGTCATTTTATTATTAGAAATGAGTTCATGAGTTTAATGAATGAAATATTCTTTATTCAGATAACTAAGATCCAATGTGTTATTAATTACAAAAACATGACTTACAACTATTGTTAGTAAAACGACACGATATTGGTGATTCAGTAAAATACATTTATTTTATCACCGTCCTCACCATCTTTATTAAAATTGGAGAGGTAACATCCTCCCCTATTATTTTGAGGATACTGTTGCTAGTTTCTCGCACTCTGCTTAGTAAAGATGCAGTCTTTTTCGATTCTGCACGAACATTTCTGTAGCACTACAGAAACGAGGCCTTCGCAATCAGCATCCTAAAAATATTATTATACTGGACTCGCAGAGTGTCCATCGCTCTATTGGCATAAGCGACCCACAGGTTTCCCGTGTAGAGACTTTGGCAATATGCCTTAAAAAGGGTGATTTTGACATCTACACTACACCGGGAAAATCTACGTGCCAGCATATTTCCTCGGACCGATAACGCCCTGCGTTCCCTTTCAATGTCTACATTGTCTTTAAGGTCAGCGGTGAGGAAGAGCCCGAGGTACTTAAAAGAATCTACTTTATCTAGTTTCGAGCCATTTAACATAATGGCAGGTATACTTTCAGGGCATTTACCACCGGCCTTAAAGACCATGTATTTACATTTCATAACATTATATAATAAACCGTGTCTAGCCGCATAAACCCCACAACACTTTAGTAACTCTCCCACAGACCGAGCAGTAGGGCACAGCAACACCATATCGTCTGCATAGCTTATGTTGTTTACACTAACACCACCTACCCTGCACCCGACATGCATGTTGCTAAGCTCCACTAGCAAGTCGTTTACGTACAGGTTGAAGAGCCGCGGGGACGTTAACCCCCTTGCCTCACACCACACTCCAACCTGTACGAGTCCGAGAGTGTACTGGACCATTTGACATGGTTTATTTGGTTAGCATACCAGAACTTCAGGATGCCTACCACTACCATCGGTACGTTCCTGTCCCTCAACTTTCTCCAAAGCATATCGTACGGCACAAGGTCAAATGCTTTGGAGAGGTCAAGGAAGCAGGCATAAACCGGCGTTTTCCTATCTGTGTAGTATCGAACAGTGTACTTAAGACTGAGAATGGCACTCTCTGTTGACAACCCGCGTTGGAAACCGAATTGTGAATCGTGCAGGGTAATACAGCTCTCCAAGTAAGAATCCAGTACACTGTCCAACACCTTCGCAGCCGTGGTCGCCAGGGATATAGGTCGGTGAAATGAAATGAAATTGAAATGAAATGAAATGAAATTGTTTATTCTGTAAATAGGATATCAGAATCACTTTTACACGTCATATTTAAAAAAAAAAAATAAGCTCGATGAGGTCGGCGTTTCCTATCTGACTACTCTGAGAAGAAAGGCCGAAACAAACTCAGAGGTCACAGTCTCTTTTAAAGTCCAGACATAATCTTGGTCAAGCCATATGAGGACCATGTAAATTCGAGTCTGAAATGGTCTTTTGAGGAAAGAACCACACAGATTTGAGTGGACCTGTCCAGTCAGTGCAAGCATTTGTCAGTAATGGCGGAGCTCAACTCAGAACTTAAGGAGCTCAGCGACTCGACGAACAATACCAAAGAAAGGACATTTGGGTAGGCCGCATAAAATTCTCAAATTGCCAGACCATTGATAAAATTAACTGAGAAAAGAAAAAAGAAAAATTTAAAAGATTCACATAGTCCTCACATTCAAAATAATAAAATACTTTACAAAGTAATCATGTCATTTTGTATAGAATATTCAATAATGTCAATTTGTAAATAAAACTGGTTGATATACTTTGATGATTTTCCATATTATTCAAAATGTTACAATGCTTAGCAGAGCAAGCAGCTCAATCCCATGCTTTTTTGTCTTCTAAATAATCCGCAATTTTATAGTACCCTTTTTTACAAAGTTTGGTTTTAATACAGCCTTTAAATCGTTTAATGGGTAAATTTCTAATATCAATGGGAAGTTTGTTGTAGAAGCGTATACATTGACCCATGAACGAGTTGCCTACTCTGTGGAGACGAGTGCGATGTACAGCAAGATTGTGTTTGTGCCTGGTATTTATACTATGAATATCGGACATTTTCTTAAAATTTGATATATCTTTGTGTACATACAACAGGTTTTCAAATATATATTGTGAGGCTACAGTCAGAATATCTACTTCTTTGAATTTTTCTCTAAGGGAATCTCTTGGACCTAGGTTGTAATTTCCCCAGTCTGAGATGTCATCAGTCTTGTTTTTAATTATAAGTACTACAATTGTTTTCATCATATCAGATGGCAAATATGAATGCCTAATGCACAGTGTATAAAACATGGCCAGTACCCTCGGCAGGTGAAGCCCCGCGAACTTGAAGTGTTCAATACTGAGTCCATCGTGTCCGGGAGATTTGCCTCTGCTCATGTGCATAATAGTCTCTTTAACTTTTTTGGCTGACAAATATATTTGTGACTCCTCTCCCCGACACGTTGACTCTTTCTCGGTCAAAGACATGGAGATGCCAAGGGGCGACTTTACTCTAAAACGTTCCATAAACATATTCGCGATATCCCCTGGGTTACTTTTGCCATCCACACTCACAGGGAGGCCAGGCTTCGCTTCCAACTTTCCTGTAGACTTCCAGAATTTTGCAAAGTTTTTTGAAGCTGTTTGTTGAGTTATTATGTCCATTTTAATTTGCGTTTGATTATCCTGGCACCATTTTAGACGGCTCTTAAAAATCTTACGTGATTCACGCATACTTTCATAGACATTAACAGAACTCGGTTTCTTATGGAATATCCAATTTAGAAATTGAAGCCTTGCCTCACTATGAGCGTCTTTAACGTGCCTGTTCCACCCGCACAATCTTTTACCTTTTACAACGCTGTCACTCACTGACTCACACGACTGCGTAGCAGCGTCAGACAAACTATCAATAATTCTAGAATACAACTTGTCCAAGACATGCCTATGTTCAACCAGGTAACTCACGCCTAAATAAATAAGCCAAGGTAAGTAAGGTTTAACTCATGCCTTAATAAATAAGTGACCGAATTTGATTTATGTCACCTAGGTTGTTAATATAAGAAATAAGAAAGTGACCGAATTTGATTTATGTCACCGAGGTTGTTAATATTAGAAATAAGAAAGAGACCTATACCATAAATTGGTCACTTTATGATTATAAATTGTAGCAAAACTTACGCCCACAAATCGGCGCTAAACTGACGAAAAGTGTAATCGGTCGCTACGGTACTAAACTTGACACGTTCAGCTACATCCACTCGCGGTGCAGTACTGATTGCGTCCCTTTCACTCTGGTGCGGGAAGTGTGAAGCGCTCAAAAACAAAGAGACCGAAAAGCCCTCTATCCCTCTCTGACCATTAATGATCTGTTTTTTAATTTAAGTGTAATAAAGTGTACTTTTTTGAGTCATTTTGTATATTTAACTCATTTTACAAAAATTTTGAGATATGTCACTTTCGTTCTCAGCGTGCGATGTATGTGACCTAGTTTACTATTATTAATCACTTTTCTTTAATTACCTATTGTTATTGTTGACACCGTCGACACATTCCAAAATATAATAATGGTTCAAAAAAAGTTAATAGCGCTAAGCACAGCGCTAAGTATGATGGGTAATTTTTAAACGATTTAAAACTATAAGAGGGTATTGTAGTGACTTTATATGAACAAAAAATAAATCGAATTTTACAACAGGGAATTTTACACTTTATTTTGTAATTGCTTAGCTGTACACGCTTAACTGTAAACGCCCGTTTTGGCACTCAGCATGCAAATCTAAATAAATAACACAAAGTCGGGTTCGTTTTTTTTATAAATATCTAGGTAGGGTAAGTAGGTATGTAGGAAGAGTAGATAGGTAGGTATGTAGGATAGGTAGTTGCGCCGTACATAAGTACTAAGGCCTCATTTACGGAGACGCGGCCCACACTGGATTCAAAAATGGCGTTGCATGAGTGCGTATAAGGAGAAAAGAAGCGATTTTAGACGCATTTTCTTGAAATGGAGCGTTTTTGAGCAGTGGTGGCCCAGTGGTAACGGCCATGACTTACGAGATGTAGGTCGTAGGTTCGAACCCTGACAGGCGCTTTACTTTGTGTAAATTATTTCATCGCCACTGGTCTCAAAACGGTGAAGGAAAACATCGTGAGGAAACCGGCATGTCCTAGAACCAAAAATTCGAAGACATGTGACATCTACCAACCCGCACTGGGCCCGCGTGGTGGATTACGGCCCACTCCCTCTCACAGAGAGGAGGCCTGTGTCCCAGCAGTGGGAACATTATAGGCTGATTATGTATGGAGCGTTTTTTGCAGCCGAGCCCGCGGATGGCATCGATGCGTCTCACTCGGCGGCCCATGAAGCGTTGCCCGCGGCGGAACCTTCTGCCAGTAATATTTGGAAATCGAACAACGCCGCCGCGTGCTTCGATACACGTTTGAGGATTCGCCGCAGGCGCAGCGGCGGGCACCGCCACTCTTCCTGTCTCGCAGCTCTGTATGAACAACATTGTATATTGCCATAGGTTTGTTTGCGTTTACGCGTGCTATGATAAATACCGCCTCACCGTAAACAAAAAACGCCGCGATCCGCGACGCCCTTCGTCTCCGTAAATGAGGCCCATGTGCTACCCGTGCTAAGCCGAGCCGAGAAAAGCTACCTAGTAATTGAAACAAAAATACTATTGCATCTCAGACCAACAAAAAAAGATCTCCGCCCCTAAGACGACCCACTGACCGGCATTTTTGTTGGTCTGAGTATAGCATGAAATACACCTCGAATGACCAAAACATATTGTTATCATTAGTTTTAGAGCTTTACATATATTCATTGTAAAACCGTCAAATATATCTAATTACGGACCAACGATTTAACGGTTTTTGTACTTACATACCTATTCAACATTTGTTTTACGTCATCTTTTCTTTGGAAAAAGCTCTGCATATGTAAAACAGAAACGTAAGAAAGTGCGTATCCACTTTAACTAAATGGAAAATGGTCAACAAATCTACAGTCGATTAAACTAAACGTAGTCGACAAATTAACAAGACGGCTGTTGATAAATCATTCAACCAGTCACAGCAAGCGGGCGTGCGCTTGACAATTTGTCACATTTATTTTTCTTTCGTTTTATTTCGAGAAACTGGCTGATAGTGTTCAGGGTGTGTAAAAAGATAAAAAAAACTAAAATTCCGCAATACTTTTTATTCGTCATAACCTACATCTACAAGCCGACAATAAAGAAATATTTATATTACAAGATTGTAAATACAAGGGAGCGCTCAGTGGCGCCCTCTGCGTCCATAGCCATCATAAGTGGAAACGCTTTAAAGCTCACTGTTTTATGCCTATTTATTGATTCACTACTTAGTTTGGTATTTTAATATCCGGATATTGTTGTATCCGTCAGAGAAATTAACAGAATTAAAGGAATCTGGAAGTAAGACGGAAAATAGTAAGCTAACTAATTAATAACTGATTTACGAATATAAAAGAGATCACAGTTTGCAGATTAATAAAATAATTTTCACATTATTCTATTAACAGTAACATCAATGAAAACTTTTAAAAAATCCGTAACAAAACGCCCTAAAAATGCATCATTTTACTAAGACTATTTCAAAACTTCCCCAAATACCAAACTAAGTACCAAATGAATAAAATACACGTTTTTTTTTTGTTACAATTTAACATGGTTTTAAATTATATGCTTAATTTAAACATTGTGGCAGAGATTAAAATACGTTACATAACACGTACTTTGGCTTTATGTTCCCGTCTCTACCTTACATTTGACGTTTGACAGTGGTGCGACAGGGATAGGAATCATGCTTAGCCAAAATGTGCTAAGTAATTTATATTTATCTTGCCCTGAGATTTAACTCGCGTCGCTTATTATTAGATACTTTATTACAATATTATTTGAAAGAGAAATATGATTTGGCAATGTCACAGTCGGTTGGATATACGAATATGTGTGATGTACTGTATGTATTTTTATTAACTGTCAATAGTGTAGAACTAATGACAGTTCGAAACTGTATTTGTATGAAACTATTTGCCTGATAACTAGCACTCCAATTGCGAAACACACAATCGCAATCACCCTAATAGCGTAATACACGATCTATCACAATCTGAATCGTTTTTGAAACAGAATTTATCCACCATTGCTTCTTAAGTTCGAAAAAAAATCTGCTTAACAACGTAAATAACGCAATGATAAAAAAAAAACAATCTGCCTAGCCTTTTCCCAACTATGTTGGGGTCGGCTTCCAGTCTAACCGGATGCAGCTGAATACCAGTATTTTACATGGAGCGACTGCCTCCACAACCCAGTAACTGGGTAATACGATACCACTTGGTTAGACTGGTTGTCAGACTTTCGTGCTTCTGACGACTCGTAACGACTGTTAAAGATCCGCAAATGACAGCCGGGACCAACGGCTTAACGTGCTTTCCGAGGCACGGAGGAGTCTCGATATGTGAAAATGGTCACCCATCCACGGACCAACCCCGGCAAGCGTAGCTTAACCTGATGGATTGACCCGAGCGGCTATTATTACTTAGCCACGAGCTCCTCTCAAATTGTCAAAATGAAACAGATTCGTCTTAATCGGTTACGAAAATAGGTTACGCAATTAGATAGCTCGATGTATGAACGGTAATGAGGCAAAAGGAGTATGTAAGGAACGTAGCAGGTGGCGTACTGTAGTTATCTGCCTACCCCCATGGGAAGAAGGGGTGAGTTTTATGTATTTATGTAAATTTGAAATTTGGTGAAGCCAAATCGAACGATTTGAATATTTGCGTACAGTACCTACACATAATCTTACATGAAATTAGCATACGACTTGGAAGAAATATTTTGGAGACTATAGACAATTGGTTAGCTGCTAAAACTATAAAATTTCCGAAAAGATAGGCTGCGCATGCGCATGCGCGCTACTGTTTTTTAAGTAAGATTAACTACTGCGCAGTCATTTGTAGGCTGCGCATGCGCTTGCGCGGTACTGTTTTTTAAGTAAGATTGACTACTGCGCAATCATTTATAGCCTGCTTCAGATTGACAAAGTAATTTGACGTGAACTGTATATACTACATTTCCTTTTGTTTTTTAATTTTTAGCTGGTAACCATTATTTATTTAAAAAAAAACTCCTAATGTTGATGAGAAATAGTTAAATATACCGGTTTTATATAACTATATAATTTACCAAGATAACATCGTCATACCCTTTCATCATCTGGCTAGCCTTTGCTTCGTCTAACCGGATGCAGCTGAATAGCAGTATTTTACATGGAACGACTGCCTATCTGACCTTCACAACCCAGTGACTGAGTAATACGATACCCCTTGGTATGACTGGTTGTCAGACTTTCGGGCTTCTGACGACCCGTAACGATCAAAGTCTAAGATCCACGAATGACAGCCGGTAAGTAATATAAAACCGATATTTTAGGCCACAAAACTCTTAAAATCTTTTGAATGATGATATTCTCAAAGCGTTGATTTAAATACACGATTATTGTCTGTAGAGATTTCAATCGAGCCAAAGACATACTAAGTTTCAATTCCGTTTAGGAACCAATCTGTTTACACGTTTTTAGTATTAGTAAGAGAATTTAGTTGCAAATATTTGTTGATTCGTATCGATATCGTGCCTAGCCTTTTGCCAACAATGTCAGGGTTAGCTTCCCGTCTAACCGAATGCAGCTGAATACCCGTACTGGAGCAACTGCTTATCTGACCAGAGTATCCACAACCCAGTTACTGTATACTCTGGTTAATACTTGGTAAGACTGGTTGTCAGACTTTTGGGCTTCTGATTATCCGTAACGACTGAATATCTACAAACGACAGCCAGGACCAACGGCTTAACGTGCTTTCCGAGCCACGAAGGAGTAATGGATGGTCACCCAATTTAATTTTAAATACGTGCCCTCTGGTTGTAACTCGCATGATAACGAAAATGTAAGTTTACAATAATCAAATCACTAATTTGGTATGTTTATACGATGCGAGTCAGACTTACTAAATACTAAAGACGTGTGAACAAGTCATGACTAAGTTTAATGTATATTTAACTAATTTTAGTACAATAGAGAGTTAAAAATATAATCAATTCATTCAGAGAAAGTAGTTTATTTCTATAAAATATTTAAATGTACACAAACTAAATATGTTTTCGACTCCATTAACCGACTTTTTACAAAAAGAGGTGCGTATTTATTTACAAAGAAAGCTATTTTTTTTTCAACCATATCTAAATATAATATGACTATGCAACATCGATTTTATTAGAAAAAAATCTTCCGTTTTCCTGTGATTTTAGTCATTTTCCGACATCGTCAGAAAAGTCAGAATTGTTCCCGAGATTCATTCTTACGTATTTTTATTTTATTTTATATTTTTTCATTACATAGTCTTTTTTATTATATTTCTATAAGATTCAAATATTTTACAGCTTCTATTCTATTGAATAAATACTGCTTACAAAAATATAGTAATAAATGCATTTTTATTATTTATATTTTTTTTTCAATATGGCAACACAATATTCCTTTTAGGTGGCAATGCTAAAATGGATTTCACTTTGAAAAACACCTTTTTAGGTCAATTCAAATAAATTATAACCTAAAAATCGTAGAAATCGTTGACTTTCTCTTGTATGATGTCTTGCTCAAGATTTCAGACCTTATTCGAACTAAGTACAGTAGCGTTTCATACGAAAGTAAGCCATATTCGTATAAAGTTAATGTGCATATTCCAGTAAGCGACTATGATAAAGTTCATCTATACATGTCATAAATTAAAGTCGCTTTTCGTGTTTGTTTGTATACAACTCTACTGCAGTTAGTTTGAGTAAAAGAGTCTATCCAATTTGAGAAGTAGTGGTGGCCCAGTGGATACTACCGCGACTCACGAGTTGTAGGTCGTAAGTACTAACTCAGGCAGGCACTTTGTGTATATTATTTCATCACCACTGCTCTCAAAACGGTGAAGGAAAATATCGTGAGAAAACCGATATGTCCTAGAACAAAAAAATCGAAGACATGTGGCATCTACCAACCCGCACTGGGCCCGCGTGGATTAAGGCCCACTCCATCTCACAGAGAGGAGGCCTGTGTCCCAGCAGTGGGAACGTTATAGGCTGATTATGCTATCCAATTTAAAGTCAACGATAAGTAGTTCTTATTTTGGTCAAGAAACACATGAGGCTTGAAAAGTATTTCTAGTTTTAAAGCTCTGACCAAACTGAAGCGAACACGCGCGGGATTCGGGACGAAATGCGCTCGCGCTGATTATGTTAACTTTTATGGAGGTGTACATACTCGCGCGAATACTCGCGTGACTTGCTAATCATTTAGACGATTGATGATTAGCAAAATCATTTAGACAATCGACCCCGAAGTCGCGCCCCGTTTCCTGCACGGAATTCACCTCAGTGTGGCCAGAGTTTCACGTAGACTCGCGACAATCTAAGAAGTCCGTTTTGACAGCTATAAATATCCTTTGTGTAGCGATGAAAAAAAAAAATGGTTTCTACTGATTCTCGAGACATTCAACATACTTAGAGAGTTTGTAATCGACGACTTATCTACATTGCTTAAAACTGATTCTCAAGGCATAAGGTACTATTACAAGTACGAGAACGAAACGTCAAAACGGACTTCTTAGATTGTCGCGAGTTTAATAACATATCGATTAATATGATTTGAGCTATAAAGTCATCATAGTGAAAACTATTTTAACATTCAAATGCCAGACAATTAAATATTTTCGGCGCCTTTCATTTTAACTTACGAGCTCAAAAGACTTGACGAGAATATGCTACGTCACTAAAAGGTTTCCAATACGTATTTCTATTACTTTTTTTATGTACAGGGTGTTACAGAAAGATTGGATAATGCTTTAGGGAGTGATGAACACAAAAATTAGGTAACAGACGGACAAACTTATTTCAAGTAATTTCGTTGTTACTTCAGCCAGTTAACACGAGTTTACACAAATTAGGAAACATACTGCATGTTGCCTTATTTGTGTTTTAATTAGCCAAAAACCAAGTGAAATATCCGAAAGCCAATTCAATGAAAGTTGTCAAAAATGTTGATGAATTGATTGTATTTTTGACAGATTGCGAATGTGAACGTTCTTATGTATACGGGAATTGCACCTCTGATATCTGAATTGAGAATTTGAAGTTGGGAACTTGTTAAACCCTAGTTTAGCCTTACACAGGCGATTCCGTCAATATTGTCCGTGAAATTCAAAATTTCTTACCATTTTTGCAAATAAATTTTGAATTTCGTGGGCTCACACTTAAAATAATGCTGATGTAGAATTTGACAAGATCTCAGCTTCAAAAACCGGCACCTAGTTGTGGTTATTCAGTTTATCTACCCTAAGGTGGATACTCGGAAACGTATGTGCGAGAATCCACCCTAGACCTAGCTGGATAAACGAAAGGACATCATTCATTCCATTCCAAACAAAAAAAAAAAAATATTCCGTTACAACGTTTTGTTACGAATTATCTCTAATCCATTGTGTTATAAATGTCACCTACAACAGGGGAGAGCGCTGATGTCTGAAATACAGATATTTTATATCTATACTCCATTTGGAATAAGATAAGACGTATAGACAAGGTTTTTTTACATTCCGTTCAACCAATTTTGAATTCTATTGCGTTGGTGGCATGACAAATGGCAGCCGCAGTAGATAGTTGGAATTGAGTAACTTTTTTGCTTTTAATGCTATCCTTATGCCTACGGTATAGAAGTCAAAATCGGTTGAACGGACTGTAAAAGGGTTTGTTTTAATGTCTAATCTTATTTCAAATGGGGTATAGTTCAGACACGTTCCAATATCTGATCATAGATTTAAGGACTTTGAAATGTGTCATCTTATTATCTTAATGTATGTATGTTTTTGAACAAATAAATTAAAATTATTATTATAGACCATGTTATTCTCTTCACTTTTCACTATTGGACCAAATCTGTAGGGCCATACCCTGCGCTGTTATACGATTTAAAAAAATACTGTTTCCAGTATGTTTTAGTTAAAATAATTAATAGTTATCTAATTAAAGTAATAGCTTGTGGTAATAAAAAATTAAGAGAAAAACGTACTCTTTTGGAATATCGCTTTTTTTTTTTGTTTGGGCCCGGCACTTTCACAAATATAGCCCAAAAATGTACGGACGGTGAATGATCTCCTTTATAGGTTTAGGGTGGATTCTCGGACATATCGTTTCCGAGTAAACGGAATGACCCTTTAGTTGCTATTTCAGTCAGCTAATGATAGCAGGTAAGATAGTTCATTGATTGATTCGCTCGGCGTGGCAACACGTCGTGTTCGGGTTCGCGACTGGTCAATCGTCATCCTGAGGATGCATCGTTGAGAGGTGAAACACGTGTCGATTTCTTACAGGGTTTTTTTATGACTCTTGAAGAATAGTTAAACGGAATAGGTTACTAAATATATCTACGTCTATTGTATTTTGATAGTAGTTAAGACGAGTTTGACAGTTTGTTGCCTAATTTTAGTGTTTATTAACCTTCCATTAGTTTCTAAGAGATGCTCAGCTCCTAAAGTATCATTACACAGTTTACAACCACAACATTTCGAAGACAGTCAATTTTTTTTTTCCTTTTATTGAAAAAAGGCGCCTATTACCAAGCTCTTAAGAGTCAATATTTCAATAACATCATATCCCTGAGAAATATACTGAGATTCCTCGTAAAACAACTATCGCATGAGAATTATTCGTTTACAATATCATATAATAATACTTGTTTGATTTGGTTTTGAAGCGGTAACGATTTATTTTCATTGACATAACAAACAAGGGTCGAAGAGTCAAAGGGTCGACAGAGGTGTCCCTATAGTACACCCACATTTCGCCAGTTATGTTTAAGTCCCATGTAATAGGGGGCGCGCCTATTGCCATCACAGACCACGGAGACTGTTAGAGGAACAATTTCCATACAAACCAAACGTGTCATCGTTTACTCGACTACGACACTGATGACGTATAGAAAGAAACTTACGGCTTAGAATGGCTTCCGTGACAGAAGGTGTGCGCTTAACGCACTTTGGGCGTCACGAATTTTATAAGTACTGCTGTCATTAGATGCTGCGGGTGCAGCATTTCCGTCCTCTGTTCTTCCCACTAAACAGGCCAGGTATTTTATTTAGGTACCTGTAACTTTTTGGTAATCATACTTGAATCTTCAATACCGCTTCAAACCCAATCAAATTGTGATGATTAACCGACGAAATAATAATATTAGTAAAAAAAAACTGTCAATAAATAATATAACGAAACAAGTGACTTATTCATAATAACTATAATATCGTACTTGTATAATATACATAGTGTTAGGTAAATATAACGCCAGTATTACATAACGGGTGTAAAAATACTCTTAACAAAGCCGAGTCACATTATTTATTCTCGTTTTATGATTATTTTTTGTACTGGACCATACCTGGGAACCTTCTGTATACTCAGATATTAAAGGTAAAAGTTCCAACTTTTTTAAATTATGTTACTTCTTAGTACTCTCCCATGATTCCATAAGCACTATGTTTTGCGTGCGTTACGTTGCGCACTACCGTAAACAGCGAAAATTCACACCAAAAATAAAACTCGTTTCACAGCAATTATTTTTGCGGATAACTTATTTTGATGTACAGAATGCGTAGATGACGGCTTCGTGAAAGGTTTTTTTACACCCTGTATAAGGCTTAAAATAAACTAGCTGACAATACTTCACAGATGTGATGTATATCGATGGTATTGATACCCAATACGTCTCTGAAGTAACGCTAGCTAATTTAAATTGACCGTGTTTAAACAAAGTAGCAATGGGGTACTTACAATTATTTACTTAAAATTATATATATTAATACAAGTAAATATATTCTTATACAACTTAATATTAATATTTTCACAATAAAATGAGTTTCATTTTGTTAATATACAAGATAACAATTTAAATGGCTACTGTGGTGAGACTTTGGCGATGATACCGCAAATACCATAATACCGCAAAATATTGTAGGGACTTTTTTTGTGAACAGTAGTTGAATACCAGTATTTTACATGGATCGACTGCCTATCTGAACAAAAACACCTTACAATATTTTTTATACATTTTACATTTAATCACGCCTGTATTCCCTGAAGGGATAGGCAGAGGTGTACCTACCTAAAGTACACCCATAATTCGCCAATTATGTTTAAGTCACATGTAATAGGGGGCGAGCCTATTGCCCTCAACCGGGCACAAATACATTTTACTCCTTAGTAAATAGCGGTTTTAGATTACCAATTATATTTTCTTAATTTTGTGACGATGTCACTTTAAAATACATAAAATAACTCAAATATCTTTTCAGCAAACTTCACAACTTAGATCATAATTAGTAACAAATCTCACCAAAAAAGCAAGCAATTAATATACAATATAATTTTGTGGTAATTATAACCAATTATTTATTTAATTGTGACAATTTCACCAATACTTCAAATTCATAATTTACCAATTTATGGTTACTTTGGCAACCTTACCTGAAATACAGGTATCGCCTTTTGATCGCATAACATACATTACATAAATTTGTGGTAATCATACCTCTTACAAATCATTGTGACAAATTCACCAATACTTTTGTCATACATAATTTACCTTTTATTTCGTAATGTTACCTGAATTACAGGTATGGTAATCATACCTCTTACACGTCATTGTGACAATTTCACCAATACTTTTTACACATAATTTACCCAATTTTGGTAATTTTGGCAAACTTACCCGAATTTACAGGTATCGCCGTAAGTCTCACCACAGATTATGGTAAACTTATTAATAATTGGTTATATCAACCGGTGTGTGGATGCGACTTTTGCTCGAAAATTGCTGTCATATCGCGAATATTGTATGAAGGTGAGACCTTCTCCTTCCTGTAGAAAAATAAGAAGAAAATTATTAATATTTTGAACGAATATGACTGATGATGGCTGAAATAAAACTAAAATTTTGTCAAATTCATGATTCTTTAGTAAATTATTAAAGAAGATATACGTTATTTCAATCCAACACAAATTAGAAAAAAACCGATTGATATTTTTAGAATTATTCAAAAAAAAAGGTAAGTAAGTAACACATAACGGTATACTTGAATATTTAATTTTCAGGTATGAATACCAATATCAGGTATACCGATAAGTGCATACTTACCTCCAAATTACAAAAACTAAGCACTTTACCAAAATACAATAAAATGTTGTGCAAAACTTAAGTTATAATGTTATTTTTCACAATTTAAAGCCAATTTGACACAAAACAAAACAAAACATAAAACAGAAAAAAAAAATGGTATATAGAAGTGGCTTGGGAGATATTATATTCTCTACTGTATTTTTTTGTCTATTTTCATGTTAACCCCAATATATGCTTAGTAAATCAGCTTTGTCATCATCAGTGCAGTTTCGCGAGTTAATTTATTGTTGAATATTTCTGCAACTTTTTAGTTATATAGCGATCTTTCATTTCAAATAATTTTTCAATACTGAGTCCACTTTTAAAATGAGTCAAAAAATATCTCCCAAGCCTTTCATTTGACTTACCTATCAAAACTCCTGTCTTCTCGAAACTCTCTCTCAGGACTAGTAGGTGACGGGATCGACTCCAGGTTGTTGCTACTCTTAGCCAGGCTGAACCTCAGCCTCTGTCCTAAATCCACCGTATTCCTCCTCTCAAACTTCGGCATCTCATCTTTTAGTCTCTCACACGTCTCAATTTTATCTTCCCTATCTTTCCGTATCTTTATCCGAGTCAGCTGTTCGGGATTCGAACGGAAAGATTGTGAGCTATATTTTTCTCGGAGGAAATTTCTGCGTTCCTCTTTGTATTTCTCTATGCGTTCTCGACTGAGTTTTTTGTCACAGTCTAATGAAATTAGGGTCTTGACGTCTGGGCGATCAAAACGTTGTATTAATGAAATTTTGTTTTCCGAGGTAGGAGTTATAATTACTTTGTGTTCGTGGTCTGTGTTTAGGTTTAGATCTGGCAGCTTTTTACTTGGAGTTTTAACTTCAAGACTTTTTCTCCTGTCGACGTTCGATTGGTCGTTTCCGAATTCTTTTATGAACGCGTTTTCGTCTAACGATCTCGCGTTGTGTGAATTCTTCGAAAGTCTATATGACTTTGGTGAAACTGTTGGCGTTTTGAAGTCAATTTTCTTGATTTCTATAACTCTTTTCTCGTCTTTTCGATCTAAGCTGGGATATTTGATCTCAGCCTTGAATTTGTCGAATGTGAAAGCACTTTTTTGTTCAGTAGGACTTTCAAAACGAATAGCTAGCTCCCTAACATTCATACTCTTAAAATTTCCATTCTCAGCAGCATCTTTAGAGTTATCATCTTCATTAATTAAGTCTTTATCACATATTTTTAGGGTATCAACATTAATATTTTCATAGTCGTTTTGTTTTTCAAACGCTATGTTTTCGTAATGTCTGTCTTCTGGTAGTAGCATCGCGTTAACTTCATTAACACTTTTTTTGAAGAATTTGACTTGGCTGTAGACATCAATATCGTCATCAAGATTGGTTTCAGTCGGTGTTTCGAGGATTATCAGGTCTTGGATATCATCAGGTTGGCAAGCCTGTTGGGTGGGCAGACAGGCATCAGTCTGTGGTATGCTTGCATCTTCGACTATCGACAGATTCTTCTCCAAATCAATATCTTCGTACACCGAGTCCCTATCATTAGTTGGAGTATCTTCATAATGCTTACATTTAGTGGGTGATCGGAATGTGATACTAATAGTAGATTTCAGAGGACTTTTTAAAGGACTTCCTGGAGAACTTTTACTGGTACTAGAAGACTGTAAGTTTATGTAATTCGGGCGTGTGTAATTGTAACATTCGTAGAGTTCGTCGCCTTTCGTCAAACTGACATTTGAGTAGCTCGACGAGCTCTCGTGTGATGATGTCATAACTTTC
The DNA here is from genome assembly GCA_948473465.1 of Lithophane ornitopus. Lineage (NCBI taxonomy): Eukaryota > Metazoa > Arthropoda > Insecta > Lepidoptera > Noctuidae > Lithophane > Lithophane ornitopus. The sequence goes on along the minus strand of OX419642.1, from coordinate 2,005,209 downwards.
ATAATGTCATTGTCATCTTTTTTCTTGTCTGTTTCGGAATTCGAGGAGTTAGACACAGCTGAGAGTCTGTTCAAGTTGTGATAGCTAATATCAGTGGAGTGTAAAGGGCTGTGTTCTAAACTATCATGAAGATTTTCGGCGAAATCTTTTAAATTTTCGTAGTCTGTCGCTTTTAGTTCGCATTTTAGGCATTTTTCTTGGTCACAATTGCTGCAAATTTCACTTTTTATTTGGATAGTGTGTTTATTTGTCTCGCTGACTTCGGAGTCGCTTTCCAGCGGGTCATATATTGGTGTTATGGGTGTTAAGGGACTGGAGTTCATTGTGCTTGTTGTTAGAGTGGACACAGAGTTCTCATTAGGCCAGTCTATTCGTATAAGGGTGGAGTGTCCATCTTTCCCGTGCCAACTAAGTCGGTTGGTAGTTTTGTCCGTGTCTAAGTGCATACCGCTGTATCGGGCTTTAGATTTTCTCGGGGAGTTCCTTTCTCTGAAAGTGTTAGATGTCAGCGTAAGCGGAAATTTAGGTTGTTATCACATTTATGTGTTGTTATTTTGGTGTAGTGGATTTATTACTATTTGTATACAAGCAAGTGTATTGTCTATTTTTATAGAGATGGACGTGTTTCGTGTGTATTTAGATTTGATGTCCACATTAAGACTTTTAGTAGGAGCTAAATACATGAAACTGACGTGTTATAGTTACTGGATATTGATTTTGCAAAGGAATTTTGATAACTTATTTTATACACACCCATACCTCCTCAACTTTTGCCCAGTTTCTAAGGTATACTTTATCGAATTCTTTATTTATCTATTTGGTAAGATTATTGGTTTGATATCTTGACCCAATTTTATGTCTCTGAACACTCGTTTAAGAAGGAATTCAATTACATAGATAACTTTGCCAACAGAATAAAATAGAATACTCTTTATTATGTACACCAGTGTTTTTAAATCTTTTAAATACGCAACCCCTTTAGAATTTAAAAAATTCTAGCGACCCCCTTTGCCCTAGGGTCGTCTTTCTGACTGAAATTGTATTTTTTGTGTGTAGTGTAGGACCTAGAAACACTTCTTTTGCCCACGACCCCCGCGTAAGCGTCAGCGCACCACAAGAGCAGAGCAGAGCATTTTCTGAGACTACTGAAAAATGAATCTTATGACAATTCCATACATTGCAAAATTAAATACACGTTGAGCGTCCAACTTGATGCTCGTCCATGCTCAAGCTTGCGTGTTCGTGTATTTAATTTTACAATGTAAATATGGAATTGTCATAAGATTCATTTTTCAGTAGTCTCAGAAAATGCTCTGCTCTGGTCTTGGTGTGGCACAGATGTACACCATAAACAGCAACAGCTATTTTTTTTTTTTTGTCCGAAAGCCTTAAATAGGCTTTACGATACTGAGTGTATGTGCTTTGCGTTTAAGTAATTATAACAAAACTGCACGCCTGCATTCCCTGAAAGGTAAGGCAGAGGTGTACCTATAGTACACCCACATTTCGCCAGAATGATAAGTAAAAAAAAAATTGTAATAAATCCACAACATCATTCTCATTATCTAATTAATAAAATACAAAGTAACAGGGGCTGCTCACACAATTTTTTAAATGTACGTGTTATTGATAATATGGTATTTATAATTATGCGAGTTTGTGATTATGTTGTTTTTAAAGGAACGACAGTAGTACATCGGGAAAAAAAATCAGCTGTTCCATACATTTGTGTTCACTTAAATCGACAAAATGTATGGAACAGCAGATTTTTTTTTTGCGATTTCAAATTTGGTCCCATAGAAAAAGTATATTATAGATGACACCAAACCACTAGTTTCAAGGATAACGGTGTCTACCCTAACACCCTGTATAGTTTTAGTATACGGTAATTATTATGTGCGGTGGTATAATTGCCGGAACGTAACTTGGCAAGAGTCGCAGATGCGCAGAATTCGTTTTCGCTTGTTTATATTAACAACAAATCAATCTGCTTAGACTTTTCCCAACAATGTTGGGGTCGGCTTCCAGTCTAACCGGATGCTAAGAATACTAAGAATACTACGAATTACCGAATACTAAGAATTTTACATGGAGCGACTGCCTATCTGACCTCCACAACCCAGTAACTGGGTAATAAGATACCTCTTGGTAAGACTGGTTGTCAGACTTTCGGGCTTCTGACGACCCGTAATGACTGTCAAAGATCCACGAATGACAGCCGGGACCAACGGCTTAACGTGCTTTCTGAGGCACGGAGGTATCACACCAAACTCCGGGGTGTTCCTGTTACTAAGAAATTCCAAATGGAAAAACCCAATAACAATTTGCCCGACCCCGGAATTGGACCCAGGACCCCACACTCGCACACGCAGTCGCGCTTGCGACCACGAGACCAAAGGGGCAGTCAAGATTTTTTTCGTATTTTTTCATATTATTATATAAATCCTTATGTCACATAAATCCTGCATCGCGCAATTAAAGTTTACCGTGCAATGGACATATATACAAGAACCCAATATCAATCGTTGGGCAGTTGCCCGCCAGACACAACACCCGTCTGGTCGGAGGATCCTCCCTTTTCTATGGTGGATGAGTGAACTTTACACCCTGTTCCTCATACTCGTAAAGATGCAAATGAGTACAAAATCAGCCTAGATAATCTATTATTTAACTATTCCCCTATTTGTAATACCATCGTTCCGATTTCAGAAATAACGTATCCGTATGTTTGTCTACAAGTCTTCGTGTTCAAAAATAACACATCTAAATGTAAAATCAAACTATTATAATATTAAATAAGTTGCAGAGCGTATTTTCTGTACTTAACACTATAAAACAGACATACAGACACGTCTGTGGATATTTGAAAGAGAACAGAGATGCCTATATCTTTGAAAAATCTGCTTATTGTTTTAAAGCTGTGTTATCTCCCAATACAGCGTGCCGCTACAATGGCGACATTAATTTAACACACAGGTAGGGCTAATGGCCAGTAAACATAAAAATAAAATAATTGGCCAAATAAAACAAACTAAATAATAAAAAGGTAACCAAAATTGAGATCACTCTGTGTAAAAGATTCATTCATGAAGCTACCTACCAGCTGGCTTACGTTCTATCGGTCCGATTCTTTGTCGGCATAATTTCTAAGAAATTGCGCGGCTTTCCTTCTATTCGCCTACATATGATCCGTGACCCCGGAAAATGACTTCTTCGCTACAGTTCATTAAGTACAGGTTGCTCCAAGATGGTAATTTAGAAAATTGTAAATAAATCAATAAATAATAACGTTTAATGAAATTCAAATGTTTTCATAAAATGAATACGCGAAATCGTATACGTGTGTTAAATATATGTCACCATTAAAGCGGCACGCTGTATACTATACATAAGACACGTTAGCAATACAGAGCATTTTAATGAAAATTGTACAATGAATAACTATATCCCAAGAGAAATTCATATTTTGGAATACATACAGCTTAACTGACAATTTGTATACAGGGTGTTAGGGTAAACATCGTTATCTTTGAAACCAGTGGTTTGGTGTCATTTATAGAACGTAAAATCAATGGAAAACTACTTTTTTTTTTTTTAAATACATTTTACCTCAAGAGTATTTGACCTTTTCACCCTATGCGCTAGGGCAACGAACTTGCGTCTCAACACGGGTGGGGAGCGCGGGACGTGACCTGACCGGCCGCGAGCGCGACCCCACCCTCAGTCAGTCAGCTGTTTCACTAGCGAGCACGGTGTATGATAGAAACCTTTAAAAATCTTTTAATGAAAATAACGTGTTTTGTTGTTGTTCGGGCATTTATTTTTATATTCAACTACCCATGGTTTGAGTGACAACGGTGTTTACCCTTACACCCTGTATAATTTTCTTTTAATTTAATCGGGATGTTAATCATGAAAAATCAGGATAACAGTGCGAGCTCGGAAATATTTATGCTATCCCCATAAAAGATAGGTGACTAAGCCCCGACGAACATTGGCGGCATGGCACGGCAGGGAACTTTTATGCTACTAATAGATATGTACCTTAATAATATGCCAATAAAATTGAAATTTCAACGGCAACGATGCAGCGGTATCCTTGGGCACGCCGCGACGTCCTTAGGCATCACCATTGAATTTTCAATTTTATTGTCATACAATTAAGGTATATTTCTATTCGTTCGCATAAAAATCCCTTGCCGTGGCGTGCCGCCAATGTGCGCCGGGGTTAAAGCTATGAATTCTCCTGAAGATATTTTTTATTCTCATGTAAATCCTCTATGTCTTGCGGTTTTTACACACAAAGATCTCTTTTAATCATAACACAATAAGTAATCTAAAAAGAACATTTTATAGGCATCCCTTTCGGTTTTCAAACACTCTTTGGCCATGTATTTCTCATATATCGCACCTCCCCTCAAATATTGTCGTAAGTCAAAAAAACAAACATTCGAGAAAAAGGTGTTTGAAATTTAAATTTACAAAGAAACTTTAATTTATCATTATAATGACGCTAGTGCCATCTAGGGATAAATATTTAAACCATAAGTATGACACTATCTGAGATAAGATTTTGAACTTTTTTGAAGCGAGTGGTACAATAAAAGAGGTTTTTTTTTTTTTTGTTGTGACCCTATTTGAGCGGAGGTGCGATTATGACACAACTACAACACCAGTATATTATATGACGAACAGTACCTGGCCGCAAATATACCATAACGAGTTTAAAAATAAGATAGTATTGATTGTATATCGTCATCTCTGTCACTCATACGTGTGCGACAGAGATGACATTTTTTTCTAAAGCTTTGGTTTCTTAGAAGAGCGGTCGCCGCCACGCAGTGACCGTAATTTACGGGTGAATGACGTCACTGAAATGTTGTTTATGAAGGCAAGTTTGTATGTTTTCCGAGAGAGAATTTTTACACTGTAAAGTTAAACCTCGCTGCACAAAGATTTTAATCGCTAGATTTGCCCTTAACGTACTTAGTCACGCGAAAAGTGTCCATACTAAGGCTGAGTCCTGAGTGACAGCGCACCGCGCAAGCGGAATGAACAGCGGATAAAACAAATGTTCGAGATCTTCGAACTTCCGGAGGGCGAGCGGGCGCGCGCATTTCACGGCGCATTTGATGTTTCTCATTATACATGCCGCGATAACTTTGTATAAACGTAACAGATCGAAAAATCAAATTCATAATCCTCATTAATTACTATGTTATCTATACACTATAACAATGAGTATCATGCGAAAGTACCAAGTTTCACTTTATATTGGAAAAATGCACTCAAAAACACGAATTAATCTATGATTAATATTCTGAAAGGATGTAATACAATGTCATGTCTTTCGGTTCGTTGCTATGGCTGCGGTAATGCCATAGCAACAAACAACGGCGGTGCGCCGTCACTCAGGACGCCCAGTAGACACCAGTCCACCAATCCACCAGTGATAAATCCGCTCCGCAATTCGCCTGCGCGGTGCGCCGTCACTCAGGACTCAGCCAAGGACTCAGACAATCAAGGCAAATCACAGAGTCATTGTCCGTTGTCAAATGAGCTTTACGGCTGTCCAAATACTGAGAGTTTTTTAGAATAGAATAGAATAAAATTTATTTGCATAAAAACATGGTATAGACACCTTAATGTCAAATATTGGTGAAAATTACATATTCATGAGTCATGACGGCCGTTATATGACGGAACCGCCCTTCTAGGAAACCATAGTTAAGTCACCATCATCTGCCTAGCCTTTTCCCAACTATGTTGGGGTCGACTTCTAGCCTAACCGGATGCAGCTGAATACCAGTATTTTACATGTAGCGACTGCCTATCTGACCTCCACACCAATTACTAGGTAACACGATACCCCTTTGTAAGTATTATAATCTCTTTTTGAAGCTCGTTGTGTTATAGTAACGACCGGGTCCAACATTCAGGGAAATTAATTGTGTGACCAACTTAAATGACCCATCCATCCAAATCAAAAGAAAAACAAAATGTCAAAGAACAGACAGTTGTGAGGAATGAAAAAAACACGGCGGGAGTATGCATGTGATTCAAATAAGGATCAAGTATTTTTTTTATAAACTATATTACTTCAGATTTATGCCTCCATCAATATATTTGAATAATATTTGTTTTTGAGCGAGAATTCAAATACTTGAAAAGCGACGCTGTTGGTCAGAGCGGATGTGACGTAAGAATCTGTGACAACAATCAAAATGTCAATGTGTTTTGTGAGTGTTTGACATTGACTTGACACTTGTTTGTTTGTTGTCATAGACTGTTACGTCACCACACCAAGCGCGCCAAATGGAGGGCGTTTAAATAGCCCGGGTCGGTTGGATATTATTAACATTTTTTTAACTATTATTTGGCGATGTAAACTATCGAATAAAAATATTTTAAAATACATGCATATTCCCTATTGTCGAAGTGTGGCTTAACAGTTAATTCCTCTGATTGTATAATTTATAACATGTATGAAAGGTATAGTTTGGTCTTTACCTGAGTTTTACGTTTCCAAGGGAAGTTGGGAAGTCGGTGAGAGAGGTCATTGGACTGTCTCGATCTTTGCATAGTCTGTGGACAATGGCGTATTAGGTAAATATTTTTTTACTTCAGTAGTATAAAACACTATAGACGGCGCCGCCGTGGCCGGCCCAGTAACAGGTGGCGAGACGATCTAGACGCGTACCGCAAGGGTTGGATCGAGGTGGACCTGGAAATGGATGTTTGGAAAGATTTGTGGGAGCCTTTGCTCAGCAGTGGGACAGCATAGGCTAACATAAAAAAAAAAACAGTGTAAAACAACTGGGGCCAACATGACCAGAAATGGCACAAAACAGAGCGATTCTGGAAAAAGGGGAGGTCTTTACTCAGCAGTGGGACACATTATAGGCTATTAAAAATACCATCTCAGACAAATCTACATGGTCCTCAAATGATCTGACCAAGATTATTTCTGGATTTTATATTCACATTGACATTTTATGTATACCTACAATGACATGAATTATGTACTTTGTAAAGTATTACATTATTTTACTTATTGTGAATGTGAAGACTATGTGGATCATTCATTTCTATTTATTATTTATTTTTCCTTAGTTTTAATTAATCATGGTCTGACAGTATGAGTAATTTATGCGGCCTACCCAAATGTCCTGTTTTTGGTATTGTTCGTCAAATCGTTGAGCTCCTTAAATTCTGCACGATCACTGACAAATGCGTGCACTGACTGGACAGGTCCACTCAATCTGTGTGGTTCTTTCCTCAAAAGACCATTTCAGACACCAATCTACATGGTCTTCACATGATCTCACCAAGATTATGTCTAGACTTTAAAAGAGACTGTGACCTCTGAGTTTGTTTCGGCCTTTCTTCTCAGAGTAGTCAGATACGAAACGCCGACCTCATCTAGTTTTAAAAATGTGTTTGACGTGTAAAAGTGTTTGTACAAAGCTACTTACAGAAATAAATCATTTATCATTTAAAAAACAAATTTAAAAAAGTATTATAAAAAGAAATTTGCGATACTAAGCTTTTTTAATCTTTATGCAAGTTTTATGCGTAACAATAACAAAAAACGAGTGAGCCTTAAAGTAGTCGCATAATTATGATGTGTAATATCTGACATCTTGGCTGACAGTAACAACCTCTTGGAAAATGGGCTGGTACCATCTGACGGCCAACACAACCAACACACGCGCTCATTGGTTAAATCAAATAGCGCGAGCTTCCCCGGCTTCCTGTTACACACTTCCGTCCCTTTTCGCGAAATCACTCTTACAGATTCCAGGAAAACGAGAGGAAAGCGTCAAAAACATTTTTTTTTCAATAGCTAGCTGTGTCTACCGTAACTGTAGGCAAGTTTCAAAGTCAAAAGTAAAAGTAAAAAAAAATAATTCAATTAGGCCCATAAAAGGCACTATGGACCGTCAAAAACCAATAAATAGAACTGATTCTAGTTGCCCCACTAAGTTATGTCATTTACTAGATGGCTCGCCGACTGACACGAAATCAAAATTATGGCCCACCTTCAAAATAGAGGTGGGAAAAGTGTATCATTTTTGAGATTGGATCATTCGCATCTGGAACACTGAAATGATCCGAAACACTAATATGTTTTATTTGGCTCATTTGGATCGTCGGCTCAAAGAATATAAAATACACAATTTTACGTATACATTACAAAAAACGACCGTATAGTATTTGATACGTAAGCGTTTTAGTGGTCATTTTTACGTGCATGGATGGACAACGAATGCACAGAGTACATTTGAACGAAAATCTGTGATTGTATGAGTGATGCACATCTCATTTGGTATCTCTTTCTGACTTGTATAGATTGTAATTATGTCGCCCGCTCACTCGCGACTCACGAGTCAAAAAACTCAGTGTGTCTCAGTGTCCCTCTCTCGCTCACTCACTGCTCAGTCGCCTCGCGAGCGACGCGTCGCGCGGAATGAGCCAGAGCAAAGTAATGTTTCAGATCCAAATGATGCGTTTGAAACTTTGTTACTGAACCAATCTTTTGAATCACTTCAATGATCCGGATCAGTGAGTCGGTTCCGTTAAGAGTTACACACGCCTACCACAAAATTGGTTGGGCAGCCTTGCCCTGCAGTGTTCATCTTACCTCTTAGCTATATCCGTGTGCCTGGGCGAGGCGGGCCTGGCCGAGTGTCGCTTCTCGGGCGGCGGGCGCGCGCGAGGGGACTCGCCGTCGATGTAGCCGATTTGAGAGAGTTGTTCTTCTAGGGCGAGGCGACGACTGAAAAACAAATAAAGAGTGTGAGTATCGACTCGTTCAGTATTTTAAAGTATGATACACATCGCGAGCATTCGCTCCAGGACTTTGTTTTGCAAAGTTGCGCGCCGCGAACGTTTGTTACGCAACGAATATTCGTTCGTGAAACACAACCAACGCTTAATTTATCTTTTTTTATGAAAGAAAGAAGAAAGAAAATATTTTATTTGGGCATGCATGTGTGTCTGTGACAAATAAACGTTTTTTTTTCTTTTTAAACAGTTTACTTACCGAGTGTTACTTTGCGTACAGCGCTCGGTGTGGTAACACGTCGCGTTCTGGTTTGCAATTGGTCAATCGTCATCCTGAGGATGCCTCGTTGAGAGGTGAAACACGTGTCGATTTCTTACAGGGTTTTTTTTTTTTTTTTAGGACTCTTGAAGAATAGTCAAGCGGAATAGGTTACTAAATATATCTACGTCTATTGTATTTTAACAATATTGGTATCAACTAAAAGCTAGTAATGAGTTAATTCCAAATATATATATTAATAATAGTAAAAAGCTTGAAATAAAACTTGTTTTTTGTTAGGTATTACAGGCGGGGACAAACCAATAACCTGAAATATGGTGTAACTTTTGTTTGTCCCCGCCTGCAATATTTTACAAAAAACAAAGTTCAATGCTTGTTTTTCTCTTTTCGGTTATAGGTTATTGCCGGCGGGTTTTTTGTTTTTTAATATTTTTGTACTCACCGCTCAGCCAATTCGTTAGCTTGATGTATGTCAACGCGCAAATTTCTGCGCGGACTCGGCTCGGCACTGCATAGTACGGATTCAGGAGGCGTCGAGCATAGAGAGTCACCCTGTAACAATGGTGATAATAAGTTTACGGTTGTGATCTTAACCAGGGATGTTGGGAATCGAACTCAACACTTTGTGCGCGGTCTGCATGAGCAGGCTGCGTCATCGACAAGCTGAGGAGCGGCGCGGCTGCCACACGGTTCGGCCCGGTGACCACTCGCTTCCACGGACTCCACCGCGATTAACGATACTCTTCTCTTATTTAATTGTTTATCCGGGAAAGTTATAACTTTTGACGACACGGTTGGCGCAGTGGCTGAGTGATGGACGGCTGCGCAACGTGTCGCGGGTTCGATCCCCGCACGGAACAAATATTTGTATGATCTGCAACTAGTTGTTCCGGGTCTGGGTGTTAGTGTATGTGAGTTTCTATGTTTGTAAACGCACCCACGATACAGGAAGAAATTCCTAGTGTGGGGCAACGTTTAAAAAAAAAAAAAAACTTGTAAGATTAGACGGCAATAAACCATTGCCTAAAAAATACAGTCCACTCTTTCATTTGCTCCTCGCGCTAACAAGGGATGTTGCAGATATTCGCATCCGCAATAGGGAATATGCATATGATTCACATAAGGGCCAAGTATTTTTATTATAAACTATATTACTTTAGAATTATGCCTCCATCCATATTTTTGAATAAAATTTCTTTATGAGCGAGACTTGTTTTTTAGGTTTCAAAAAACTGTGGTAAATTCAAATACTTACTTGAAAAGCGACGCTACTGGTCAGAGCAGATATGACGTAACAATCCATGACAACAATTAAAATGTCAATGTGTTTTGTTTCGTTGTCATAGATTGTTACGTCACATTCGCTCTGACCAAAAGCGTCGCTTATAAAGTACATATTTGAATTTCCCATAGTTTTTGGCATTTAAAAAAAAAAAATCTCGCTCAGAAAGAAAAAAATAAATAATAATTCTAATAACCCCACCGCCGTATCTCTACGTTGACGTCGTGGTGGGACTTGCGCGCTCCGAACTCTGGGTCTGTGCCGGTAGAGTTTACTTTGCCGGAACGGATCTAGAGTGAGGAGCCAGACCAAGAGAGATACAAAAACCCGCAGGGCAGCATATGGCGAGCTGTTGGGCAGTTGCGACCCCACGGACCCTATCTCCCGGGAGAAGTCTTGTTCCTCACCTCTGGCTTGCCTTTATTAGCCGGCTGGAGTGAACAATGACGAGGAACAGAGCTCCCACCTCATTTTTGCCTTCATTAGCCGGCTTGAGTGGAGACTCGCAAGAGCAAACGTGCTCGGAGGAAGGAAGTGTTCCAGTAAGTGCTCGTAGGGATCTTGACCATCTTCCGGGCTCTGGGATTGTTCTGAAAGCCGTGGAATACCTCTCCACTCCTCAAACGCCTCAGGAAGTGTTGTCCCATTGTCGCTACGTCACTATGTGATAGCGACTGTTTTCGGGGGCCCATTATTGAGTGTGCAAGTCACCCTCTGCCATTTTATCCGTGTATACCATAACATTGATCAGGCAGGGGCCATAGTCCTTCCATAGTTCCAGGTTACCATCCATAATCTTTGTTTCCCAATCCTGCAATAGTCCTACTCCAACCGGGGATTGTCCTTGGCTGCACTTGTATAGTGCGAACAGGGATAAGCGTCTGTTGGTGAATTCATTTCATTAATAAAAACTTTTTACAAAAAAAAAACAACCGACTTGAAAAAAATACACTAAAAAAGTGAAAAATAACTTTAATTTCGGAAGTCGGTGTCTTTGCTTTTCAATTTCCGTATTTTGCCACCGACTTCCGAAATTAAAGTTATTTTTCACTTTTTTTTGGAAGTCGGTTGTTTTTTTTTTTGTAAAAAGTTTTTATTTTTCACTTTTTAGTTGTGTTACCTACCCCACACAAATCCGAATACCACTACCTGCTATGTAAATAACAGTGAAGGAGTCAAACAGGATATCGTCTAGATAAACTAAGTGGGAAAAATACGTAATATTGAAGCTAACTCAAAAATTACGCACGCAAAGTTAATAAAATTTATATGGGACCACCTCGGAAGCATGACGAAATAGATTCATAATTGGCGGAGTAATCGCGTAACAAACATACAAAAAAAAAAAAAAAAACAGCCGAATTGAGAACCTCCTCCTTTTTGAAGAAGTCGGTTAAAAACGTCTAACGGGCCTCTGCGAGTTGGCTTCGGCCCCTCGTACGCCTTCCAAAAGACCGGGACCCTATGGTCCCGAGATATGTCAACATATATAAAAATATTGATGGAGGCATAATACTGAAGTAATATAGTTTATAAACAAAAAACAATACTTGACCATTTTATTCATATGCTTATTCCGTATTAGGGTGTCAGTTAGACTGTGCGCCTTGCCTAAAGTTTCACTGGTGAAGGTTCGTAACAGACCTGCTTGTGGTTGATCTGCAGCTGCGTGTCGTCCTCCTCGCTGAACATGTGATGGTCCCGCTCCTGCGGCGACAGGCGCAGGCGCATGTCGGCCAGCTCGGCCTGCCACGGCTCGAAGTACGAGTCGCACGATGACGATCTGCGGACAATGAGGGGACGGTTAGATGGTTCATTCAACTGTAGTCGTAGTGTTGAGAACTGAATCGTCGGGCCATTAATCATAGTTACTAGTGTGTCTCACTCGCACTTATATACAGTATGTTACTAACAAAGGGCGTTCCCGTAACCTGCAAAAGTATAGCGTCTATACATGCTAAAAAAATATTAATAATTTATACTAATATTAAATATTTTTAGTTTTTTTTTTTTGTAGTAAAATATTCACAAAAAATGTTAATTTGATACGTAAAAGAAACACTCTGTAGAAAGACAAGTGACAAGTGTGACAAGTATGCGTGTACAGAGTGTTTTTTTCCAGAACAAAAAAATGATCACAATGACGGGGATAACAAGTGTTTTTCAGCTTCGTTAAACGTCTTTTTACACCCGTTATGTATTTACCGAATTAAAATCATCAATGCAAACTTAGTACATCCTTAATGATGTGTGATCCTGTATGATGTTTCCATCAGTGAAAGAATTTTAATTATAAGCTCTTGGCATACAGATTGGTGATTACTGTATAGATAGCGCCGTCCACGGTGGTCCTCATATGGTCTGACCAAGATTATGTCTGGACTTTAAAAGAGACTGTGACCTCTGAGTTTGTTTCGGCCTTTCTTCTCAGAGTAGTCAGATAGGAAACGCCGACCTCATCTAGCTTATTTTTTTTTTTTTTTATATGACGTGTAAAAGTGATTCCAATATCCTATTTACAGAATAAACAATTTCATTTCATTTCAAGCCACGCGGCGCCCCACTCCGCTCCGCTCCGTACTAAAGTACAGCTTACAGTATAGTTATCGCGGAGAGGGGCGCGTCTTCGGAATATGGCAGTATCTGCATATTGTTATTATTTGTGCAGACCATCCAACCATCCATACTTACTAATATTATAAATTCGGAAGTAACTCTGTCTGTCTGTTACCTTTTCGCGCCTAAACCACTGAACGGACTTCGACAAAATTTGGCAAGGAGATAGATGGCATCCCAAGGAAGGACATAGGGTACTTTTTATCGACGTACCACGCGGGCGAAGCCGCGGGCGAAGCCGCGGGCGGAAGCTAGTGTAGTATATTGTTGCTTTTTGGCATCCGTTCTAAAGAAGTCTTATTTCATTCGACGATTCAGACGATACTCGCTTAGAATAAAGAAAATAAAAATTGATTTAGTAGTCGGAATTTAAGAATATTTATGTAATGCCAAAATAATGAGTTCTGAATGTAAAATTACGATACAATCCTTCAGCCAAAACTTCTAATCACATTCCAATAAATGTGGTGTCGTTCGATCCATCTTGATCCAGAATCTGTCCAAATAAGTTCAGAGAAAAATCCAAACTGGCCGTCTATATACAGGGTGTTAGGGTAGACACCGTTATCCTTGAAACTAGTGGTTTGGTGTCATCTATAATATACTTTTTATATGGGACCAACTTTGAAATCGCAAAAAAAAAATCAGCTGTTCCATACATTTTGTCGATTTAAGTGAACAAAAATGTAAGGAACAGCTGATTTTTTTTTCGCGATTTTAAGGTTGGTCCCATAGATAAAGTATATTATAGATGACACCAAACCACTAGTTTCAAGGATTACGGTGTCTACCCTAACACCCTGTATACATATTATACATGATTATTATACATTAAGGCGCTTTTCGTGTTTGTCTGTACGTCCGCGTTGTTCTTTTTTTTTTTATTGTTTGTCTTTTATATAGATTATTTTCTATTTTGTGATTGTGAGAACTTTGTAGGCTTATTGGACTGTAGATTTACTGAACATCTATTTTGTTAAGTACCTGGTACTTACTTGTTGAAAGGCCTACATTGTCCTCCCATGCCTACTAACACTGTAATTTGAAAATATTGTAAAAGCCAATTATTTATAAAAGAGTAACCGTGGAGTTTCTTGCCGGCTCTTCTCCATAGGAAACGACCAATTGGAACCGTGCACCTAGCTTCTGACGTTTCATAAGTGCCCATGTAGGCTTATGTGAAATAAAATATTTTGATTTGATTTGATTTGTTCTTCTAAACCACCCAACAGATTTTTATGAGGTTTTCACGATTGTTTAGAGAATTTATTCCGGAAGGCTTATGTGTATAATACGTTAGTATTAAGGTTACATTTAACTAAGAAATGTCGATGTTTTGTCAAGTCGTAAAAACAATGCGAAGCAGGTGCGGGTCGCTAGTCATAATATAAATAAATCGGCAAAGTGCGAGTTGGACTCGCGCACAAAGGGTTCCGTACCATTATCTATATGATTTGAACTATATGTCGAGAATCAAACAGCAGATTTCTTCTTATTCCATTTAATTAATTTTCGTCTTTACTCCCTACGTCTTTATCGTCTTCCTTACGTCATCTGCAATCTTCTTTTTTTCTCAACTTATTCTATGTTTAAACATTCATTCACTATCTCTTTCGCTCTTTGACTAATTCTTACATTCGTCTCTGTCACTCGTTCATGGGTCACATCTGTCATCCATCTTCACGTCCCGTTTCACTATCCTGTCATAACATTCCATTCCTACAGCTCGGCCATTCTGCTATATGACTGTCCCCAGTCAATCCTTATTTGATCTTACTAAAAAAAAACTATTACAAAACTTAAAAGTATCCGTACTAGTAACTTAAAGATAACAACATAACACGACCTAAAATATACCATCATAGTGAAACATTAGGTCAAGAATAAACCCCAAAGGTGTACCCTAACCTAACTGACCAACAAAACCTACTCACCTAACTCGACATTATTTCCAGACACTGGCCATGGCTTCATATTATCTGCCGAGGAAGAAGTCACTCGAGAACCTTCTGCCATATGATCCATCTTTTCAACATCATATCGATCATTTCTCTTAACTTTAGTGACTCTGTATGGCCCTAGATACTTCGGCTTTAGCTTCAATCCAACACCGAACTGTGTACGTTTGATGGCTACAACATCTCCTACTGTATATTTCCGACTTTCCTTTCTTCTTCTATTAAACGTCTTACAATTTTCATCTTGAACTTTTCTTATTTGTTCTTTCGCCTTCATCTTCAAATCTTCTCTATTCTGCACGAAATTAGTTCTATGCTCTTGCTGAAGCAAATCATAAATCTCAATATCTTCTTTGGTTTTCATCTTTGTACCCAACATGAGTTCAAAGGGAGTGGTGTCAATGCTTCTTTGGTATGTGCTATTCAGTGTTCTTTGCACCCGGCTGACATGCTTGTACCATTGAGATGGTTCTTCAATACACAGCTTTGTTAGCACTGCTATTATTATTCTGTGAATGCGCTCCACTTGACCGTTCCCTCTGGGTACACCTGTTGTTATGGTTACATGTTGAATATTCTCCTTTTCACAAAACTCCTTAAAGTCATTGCTGGTAAAAGCACTACCACGATCTGAAATCAAACGTATAGGGTTTCCAAACGTTTGCTGATGAATCTTTAACTTGTCTATGGTCTCCTTACTTGTAGTTCCCTTCACTGGAAACAACCACACAAACTTTGTGAATCCGTCTACAACCGTCAAAATATAATTATACATCTTTCTCGTCTCTGAAAGTGGTCCAATATGATCACAGTGAATAGTATGTAAAGGAATACCTTCTTTGTGAATACAACTTAAGAATCCCTCCTGTTTACCTTCTTTTTTGGTCGCTAGCAGACATGGTATGCACGTCAGTAAAAACTCTTCAATCTTCTTGTTAATATTTTTGATGTAATATTCTTGTTCTAACAGTTCTATCATTTTTCTTTTTCCAAAATGACCCTTCTGGTGTATTCTTCTTAGAATCTCAAATTCTAAACTTCTTGGTATTACCAACTTTCTTTCTAGTCCTTTGTAAAGTAAACCATCGCTATAAATATAGTCTTCATATGGCTGAAGTTTTGCAATCTCTATAATCGCTTTTATACCTTCATCCAACATCTGTGCTTGCTTGACTTGATCATGCAGGCTTAACTCAACAGCTCCCACAAATGGATTTCTGCTCAAAGCGTCTGCATGCTGCATTTTTCCTCCTGGTCGATGTTCAATCACATAATCATACTCTTCAAGCAATAATACCCATCTGGCTACTCTAGTTGCTAGGTCCTTCTTATTCAATGTCTTCTGAAAGGCTTGACAATCTGTAATAATTTTAAAGTGTTTACCGTACAAGTAATGCCTAAACTTCTTGACTCCTTCAACAATAGCCAAAGCTTCCAGCTCATAGCTACTATACTTCTTCTCAGCATCACTGGTCTTCCTACTGTAGTAATATACAGGATGTAACTCACCTAAATGGTCTCTCTGTAATAAGATAGCACTGTATGCTATTGCAGAGGCATCGGTATGCAATTCAGTTAATAACTGAGGATCATAAATCCTTAACACTGGGCTACTAGCCAAAGCATTCTTCAGCACTTTAAACGCACTTTTCTGAACATCCTCAAACACAAAATCAACACCCTTCTTCAACAAATCAGTTAACGGCTTAGCTATCAATGCAAAATCTTTAATATACTTTCTAAAATATGAGGTTAATCCAACAAAACTATGAAGTTGCTTTAAAGTCTTGGGTTCAGGGTACCTGGTTACAGCATCTGTTTTGTCCTGAGACGGTTGAACTTTTCCATCTTCTATAATGTGTCCTAAGTACTCTATTCTTCGACATAGTAATTGCGCCTTTTTCCAATTAATCTGTAAGCCGTACTGTGATGCAACAGCTAATACTTCTTTTAACCGCTGCAATGCTTGACATTCATCAATAGCGGGTATTAATAAGTCATCGATGAATATTACCAATATTCCTTTTGCTATAAGTTCCTGAAACACCATAGTCACAAATCTCATAAAATACTTTGGGCAAACCGACAAACCGAACGGCGCCCTCAAAAATTCATATTGTCCATTGTGTGTAACAAAGGCAGTGTACTTTATGCTTTCTTTATTGACTCTCAAATGAAAGAATCCATTTTTTAAATCTAGCACACTAAAAACTCGAGCACCTTTAAGTTTATCAATCAAATCGTCAATAATAGGCAGAGGAAATTCATCTTTAATCATCTTTTTGTTTATAGGTCTATAGTCTACACATACTCTAGTACTGCCATCTTTCTTCTTTACTAACACCAGGGGTGAGGAATATTCTGAAAAACTTACACGAATGATTCCATCCTTGAGCCACTCTGATACTTGTTTTTCAACAATGTGTTGTTCAGCTAAAGAAATACGTCTTGGTCGCTGAGCCACCGGTACGTCATCCTTCAGCACTATCCTCAATTCTATCGGCGCCTCCTTTGTCTGTACAGGTTTATACTTCTTCACGCATTCAATAACCTCTTGTTTCACCTGCTTATCTTCAATTCTACCTAAAACAAACTCATCCTGACTTACTACAGACACAAGCCTTGATAACCAACTGTTTACGTTTGGAGCAATCAGTATTGACCCCTTCGACATAATTGTGAAAACATCTTTGAGGAATTCTTGACCCAATATAACACTACACGGCAAAGCATGCCTAGGAACAACATGAAACGCAATATCGTTATATTCGTGTCCGTCTAACAGTACGCAAGTGGTAAACTTTTTCGTAGACACAATACTGCCGCCTAATCCCACCAGATTCGTGACAGTATTTACAGACTCGGGAGCTCCAAGATGAACATAAAATTCGGTACACACCAAATTTATCTCGCTACCAGAGTCAATTAACGCATTTACTTCGCACTTATTCACAAAAATCGTTTTGCAGGCATTTTCAAATCTAATCTGTGCCGGCGTTTTCTCTTCGACGTAAACATCAGTGAAGTTGGCGTCAGTTCCCACTGGCATCGCCATCTTGTCGCTGTCACTGAAGTTGGTACTCCTGTCAATAGTGACAATGTCGTCAGTTTTGCCAACCGCAGCCTCGCGAATGTTCGGAGTGAAGTCGGTCACACACATCGTTCGCTTTTCTTCGTGAAAATTCGGTTTTCCGCCCCGTCGTTCTTGTTCTCGGTTTTGGGTCTTTTCATTCGTAGACCGAATGCATTGCGTAGAAATATGTCCAAATTCGTTACACTTAAAACATTTAAGACCTTTTTCTTTATTTGGACACCTGGACGACTGATGATCTCTTTCACCACAGCTGTAACACCTCTTGATCGCCGTGCCATTTTCATGAATTTCAGGCTTCTTGTATCGACTGTGACCACTGTTATCCGTCCTCATCTTCTCTTTGATCATCTCATATATTTTTATTTTCTCTTTCAGATCAGAATAAGTCGTAACTCCGTACAACAACATTTTGTTAACTTCTGAGTCAATTATACCGTCGATAATGTATTTTATGGCTACATAATCGGGAATCTTGCCGCGTTTTCCCATTTCCTTCATGACTAGCACGTAGTCTAAACAACTTTCGTCCTTCTTTTTCTTTCTGGCGGCCATCATCTCGTGAATGGTTTTGCTATCCACCAAATCTGGAAACTCCTTCAGTAATCCAGCCTTTAAATCCTCCCAGCTTTTATAAGGTTTTTCAGATCTGAGCCACAGCGCAGCAGTTCCGATTAAAGCCCTTCTGGCTACGATCAGAGTTTGTAGGGGCGACCACTGAAAAATCTCGGCATTATCATCAACGTCCTGCGCCCACTTGGCTACTGAAAACGTTTTGTCTTGCCCACTGAAATTTGGGACAAGGCTCTCATGGAAAATAGCCTGATCACGGTTAAAACCTTGCCCAGCCGATGTCGATGCGTCATGTTCGTCTTCGTCGTAGTTGGCTTGGCGGCGAGTTTTCCCATGTTTCGGCGAATTCCCTCCCATGCTACTTGTTTTCCTCGTCTTCGTCTTCTGTAAATATTATTACCGTCTTACCGTCTTTTAGCAATCTGCTCGTCTTTTTTTTGTTATGGCGTCTTTGGTTCGGAAATTTTGTTTTTTGAATTTTCTGTTGGGGTCCGAAACTTGAAATATTGCTCTATCCCGGACGAGCCCCCAAAAAGTTGTGGGATTTGAACTATATGTCGAGAATCAAACAGCAGATTTCTTCTTATTCCATTTAATTAATTTTCGTCTTTACTCCCTACGTCTTTATCGTCTTCCTTACGTCATCTGCAATCTTCTTTTTTTCTCAACTTATTCTATGTTTAAACATTCATTCACTATCTCTTTCGCTCTTTGACTAATTCTTACATTCGTCTCTGTCACTCGTTCATGGGTCACATCTGTCATCCATCTTCACGTCCCGTTTCACTATCCTGTCATAACATTCCATTCCTACATAAATACGGCAAAAAATCACGTTTGTTGTATGGGAGCCCACTTAAATATTTATTTTATTCTGTTTTTTAGTATTTGTTGTTATAGCGGCAACAGAAATACATCATCTGTGAAAATTTCAAATGTCTAACTATCACGGTTCATGAGCTACAGCCTGGTGACACACAGACAGAGGGACGACCGGAAACGGGACCCTATTACTAAGACTCCGCTGTCTTAGTAATAGGGTCCCGTTTTACCCTTTGGGTACGGAACCCTAAAAACACCGAATGCATGCTTTTTGAAGTCGGTTGAAAACGTCATTCTCTACTGTTAATTTTTTTTCTGTTTTTCTTGTTATAATTAGTATCCTAGCAGTTGTCACACTGTTACCTTAAATCCACTTTCTCACAAGGCGACAAGAGTTGCGCAACTGTTGCCGGCAACATCGCGCTCTGTTGCCAGACATCGATAGATGAGCGGCTTCTTAAAACAGAAAACTAACATAAAATGTTGCGGTTCCAGTTCTATTGTGGACCGTATTGAAGAACTGCCCTTTTTTAGCCGACTGCGGAGGCCACAAAGAGGGTAAGTTGGCACTGCGGCATATAGACATCTTCTATACCAGAGGCATCGTAGTTGGTTACCGTACCAGCATAATTAACCTATAATGTTAATGTTCCCAGTACTGGGACACAGGCCTCCTCTCTGTGAGAGGGAGCGGGCCGTAATCCACCACGCGGGCCCAGTGCGGGGTGGTAGATGTCACATGCTCAGCCCAAATAAAAAATCAAGATAGAGCGCTGTCAACAGTGACGTGAGGCCGGTTTCGTAAACATGTGTGCACATATTTTGGTGTAGTTTGATTGTAAATGTTTGCGTTTGAGCGTGTATGCAAAGAGCGGTGGTGTAGTTTTGGCATGCTTCACTGTATTGTTCGAGGCGCTCTGTCTTGGTTTTTTATTTGGTCTGAGGTCACATGTCCTTGAATTTTTGGTTTTAGAACGGTTTCCTCACGATATTTTCTTTCGCAGTTTCGAGAGTTTTGATGGAATAATTTACACAAAGTGCCTGTACGGGTCAGTTCACACCAAGACGCGTCGCGACGCACACGTTTTTATGATCTGATACAATATCGAATTTATTTACTACACAATAAGGTACACGCGCTGCGCATTTCAGCGTACTTTGACACGTGTCAACTCTCGCACTGAAATTATACGTTTTCGTGAAGAAAATAAGTTCGATAATTGTTGGAAAGTGCACGCAGCGTCGCGGTCTGAACTGACCCTACGACCTAAACCTCGTAAGTCGCGGTTTCCATTATGCCTCTACAGCTCGCCATCACAGAGAGAAAACTGAAATGTCCCATGCGCCTGAATTTTCCCTCGTCAAAGCACATTTTAAATGCTTGGCGGGTAGAAATTTGTATGGAGTACTTCCCCGGACGAAATATTTTACAAAGACTTCATACTACAGTACAACTATTATCTTGTCTTTCGGCAAACTTCGTGTTTCGTTTGTCGTCGGATTTCTATCAGTTGCCCTTTGCACGGACGCTCTCAATGTACTTCCAAGTCGATTGAGAGCGTCCGGTCTGCATCAAGTGCAACTGATAGACGACGAAACACGAAGTTTGCCGAGGGACATTGAGAAAATAGGTATACTGTACTTGTGGCGGTATCTACATCGCCACATGTGAACTACGCATCAAAGACCTGACGTCACACAAAAATCCTGCATCGTGCAATTAAAGTTTGCCGTGCAGTGGACATATATACAAAAACCCAACATCAATCGTTGGGCAGTTACCCGCCAGACACAACACCCGTCTGGTCGGAGGATCCTCCCTTTTCCATGGAGTATGAGTGAACTTTACACCCTGTTCCTCATACCCCTAAATACTAATACTTGTTTTTAAGATTAAATAGGGTTACTGCATATCATTTAGGTTCCTAATCATCATCTACAATCACCAATCTTTATGCCAAGCGTGATTTAATGACAAAATGCTGATATTCAATCACAAGAAACGATTGATTGAACAAACTCATGACAACATATTAATTAACGTTGAATTTGCTTGAATTCTAGTCTTTTTAGCGTAGCGACTCCTGGCAGAAATAATGTGACGTAATTTCGGCCTAATGTGAATATTATACGGGATACATAAAAAAAAAAACAGCTGTTTCCTACATTTTGACGAGTTCAATCTGCCTCGCCTTTTCCCAACTATGTTGGGGTCGGCTTCCATTCTAATCGGATGCAGATACCAATACTTTACATGGAGCGACTGCCTATCTGACCTCAGCAACCCAGCAACTGGGTAATACGATACCCCTTGGTAAGACTTGTCAGAGTTGCGGGCTTCTGACGACCCGTAACGACAGTCAAAGATCTATAAATAACAGCCGGGACCAACGGCTTAACGTGCTTTCCGAGGCACGGAGGAGTCTCGGTATGTAAAGGTGGTCACGGACCAACCCCGGCAAGCGTAGCTTAACCAGATGGATAGACCTATTGCTATTACTTAGCCACGAGCTCCTCCATTTTGACGAGTTATGTGAACATAAATGTAGGGAACATTTATCTTCACAAAATGTAGGAAACTGGAGTTATTTTTTTCGTGATTTCAAGGCTGGACCCATAGTGAAATTTGCTCATAGTGATGAGGACAATGACCCCTTAAGAGAATGCTAGTGAATTCAATTACACCCTGTATAATAGGTAATGTAAAAAACATTGCAAGCGTAAACCAATCGTTCTTATCGTCGCGTAACTTCCGCAGAGGTGCTGTCTTGTTAGCGTTATTTATTTATTTGAATGCATAGTACTCGTATGGACCCACAATACAGGGTGTTAGTGTAAACACCGTTATCCTTGAAACCAGTGGTTTGGTTTAATTTATAGAACATAAAATCAATGGAAAATTACACTTTTTTTTTATTTATAAAATTTACAATTACACCCTATGCGCATATGGCAACGAATTTCCGTCTCAAAACGGGCGGGGGGCGCGGGACGTGACCTGACCGGCGCGACCCCTCCCTCAGTCAGTCAGCTGTTTCGCGAGGACGATGTCGAATAGAAACTTTTTTAAATTTTTAAATGAAAATAACGTTTTTTGTTGTTGTTACTCGGTCATTATATTATATTTAAGTGAACTAACCATGGTTTGAGTGACAACGGTGTTTACACTTACACCCTGTATTTGCTGAAAAATTTGTTGCACCACTTCTTGCAATACAAAGATTTTGAGGGATGATTAGTCCATTAAAATGTGCTGATTTTCATCCCAATATTACATTAAACTAAAACGCTTACCTGGTGTGATGTTTGAGCGGTATGGCGGCTCGCTCAGCAAGCGGAGCGAGCGTGTCGCTGTCAGACGCGAGCGATTCACACGATTTCACTGGACGTAGGCCGAGGCTAGTCGTGCACATTGGTATGTCCTGTTGACAATAATCATGATTTAGTATCATACACGGCGTTGAGTATGACGGGTCGTTGGTCGTTGGCAATAGGCTCGCACCCTAGGACTTGAACATATCTGGGGAAATGTGGGTGTACAATATGGGTGCACCTTTGCCTTTTGCTAAACACAAAGCGTATTGCGTGGGCGTCCTCGCCACACGCGGCGCGGGCTCCCGGCGGCTGTGCTGGACACATACCTGTGGCGGCGTGGGAGTCCTCGCCACACGCGGCGCGGGCTCCCGGCGGCTGTGCTGGACACATACCTGTGGCGGCGTGGGAGTCCTCGCCACACGCGGCGCGGGCTCCCGGCGGCTGTGCTGGACACATACCTGTGGCGGCGTGGGAGTCCTCGCCACACGCGGCGCGGGCTCCCGGCGGCTGTGCTGGACACATACCTGTGGCGGCGTGGGAGTCCTCGCCACACGCGGCGCGGGCTCCCGGCGGCTGTGCTGGACACATACCTGTGGCGGCGTGGGAGTCCTCGCCACACGCGGCGCGGGCTCCCGGCGGCTGTGCTGGACACATACCTGTGGCGGCGTGGGAGTCCTCGCCACACGCGGCGCGGGCTCCCGGCGGCTGTGCTGGACACATACCTGTGGCGGCGTGGGAGTCCTCGCCACACGCGGCGCGGGCTCCCGGCGGCTGTGCTGGACACATACCTGTGGCGGCGTGGGAGTCCTCGCCACACGCGGCGCGGGCTCCCGGCGGCTGTGCTGGACACATACCTGTGGCGGCGTGGGAGTCCTCGCCACACGCGGCGCGGGTTCCCGGCGGCTGTGCTGGACACATACCTGTGGCGGCGTGGGAGTCCTCGCCACACGCGGCGCGGGCTCCCGGCGGCTGTGCTGGACACATACCTGTGGCGGCGTGGGAGTCCTCGCCACACGCGGCGCGGGCTCCCGGCGGCTGTGCTGGACACATACCTGTGGCGGCGTGGGAGTCCTCGCCACACGCGGCGCGGGCTCCCGGCGGCTGTGCTGGACACATACCTGTGGCGGCGTGGGAGTCCTCGCCACACGCGGCGCGGGCTCCCGGCGGCTGTGCTGGACACATACCTGTGGCGGCGTGGGAGTCCTCGCCACACGCGGCGCGGGCTCCCGGCGGCTGTGCTGGACACATACCTGTGGCGGCGTGGGAGTCCTCGCCACACGCGGCGCGGGCTCCCGGCGGCTGTGCTGGACACATACCTGTGGCGGCGTGGGAGTCCTCGCCACACGCGGCGCGGGCTCCCGGCGGCTGTGCTGGACACATACCTGTGGCGGCGTGGGAGTCCTCGCCACACGCGGCGCGGGCTCCCGGCGGCTGTGCTGGACACATACCTGTGGCGGCGTGGGAGTCCTCGCCACACGCGGCGCGGGCTCCCGGCGGCTGCGCGCGCGCTGCTGCTTGCTGCGCGTGAACAGGCCGCGCCAGCCGGACGGGGAGCGCTTCAGGCCACGTTTTCCTGTAAAGAAAGAAATAATATATTGAGAACTAGTTTTTTTCCTGTGGTTTCACTCGCATTTTAACTTTAAGCAATCATAGGATACTTTTTAGCACCTCCATATAAGTTAGATATCACAATCGGCGAGCGAATAAAAAGTATCCTATTATTGCAAATGGGAGAATTAAAAGTATCTATGATTGCAAATCAGATCATAAAAAGAATCCCATGATTGCAAATGAGATAATAAAAAGTATCCTATGATTGCAAATGAAAGAATAAAAGTATCTATGATTGCAAATGAAAGAATAAAAGTATCTATGATTGCAAATGAGAGAATAAAAGTATCTATGATTGCAAATGAGAGAATAAAAGTATCTATGATTGCAAATGAGAGAATAAAAGTATTTTTGATTGCAAATGAGAGAATAAAAGTATCTATGATTGCAAATGAGAGAATAAAAGTATTTTTGATTGCAAATGAGAGAATAAAAGTATTTTTGATTGCAAATGAGAGAATAAAAGTATTTATGATTGCAAATGAGATCATAAAAAGAATCCCATGGTTGCAAATGACAGAATAAAAAAGTATATGAGGGAATAGAAGACTATGAAAGTTTTCATTCGCTTTCAAAGTGCAATGCGTTAAATATTTACTGACCTGGTGCAGGTAGATCTAATACGGTGTGATACTGAGGCAGATTGTTGGGACCCGATCCGACCTGTAACAAACAATAATACATTTAATTTATGTGTAAAAGTTCTACAATTTGTTTTATAAATCATCTTGATTTGTGTCACTGATTTAAATGGTGATGTATCACAGGATATCTTCAAAATATTAGCATTTATATTTTTTTTTCCTGAATGTCTTCATATATAAACTGTTTTTTTTTTACTTATCTCAGAAATAGTTATTTATGCCACTAGTGCGGAAAGTAGGTGATTTCCGGCGAGTGGCATTTTCAATATTAGTCGACACGAGTCGGAAATCATCGTACGTACGTGCATGCAACTTACTATGCATAGAGTTTGGAAAAAAAAAAAAAAAATTGATTTAAATCTAGAGTAATCAATAACGCGTTTAATGAAGTATTAGTTTAATGTACCGTTTATATGAATTTAATCTGTATTTGTAAAACTTTTCTCAATAAATAAAAATTCTTTCGATGGAGTTAAAAATAAAACTGAAAAGTAAAAAGCACTAGTGTCAAAAGTGCCACTTTCCGCACAAATTGGCTGTTTGGAAAACGGTTTCCGAGCGCATGTACTTTAAAAATATTTTTGGTTTTAAATACAGGGTCAAATTAAATTAACGAAACTTGGTAATTTTACTTGACTTTGTATTTTAAGATATTTTCTTATTTTAGAGTGCTGTCTCCCAGTTGCGTAATAGCGTATTGTACACTCACCTCGATGTACTTGGGCCTGAGATGCGAGGAGGGCCTGAGCTGCGTGTTGGCGGCCGCGGCGGCGGCGATGGCGCCCGACGCGGGCGGCAGGCGCGGCGACGGCGCCTGCGGGGCCCCGCCCGCCTGGCCGCGCCGGCGGGCCTCCTCCAAGCTACGGCCAAAGGTGG
Organism: Lithophane ornitopus; assembly: GCA_948473465.1. Taxonomy (NCBI): domain Eukaryota; kingdom Metazoa; phylum Arthropoda; class Insecta; order Lepidoptera; family Noctuidae; genus Lithophane; species Lithophane ornitopus. The sequence goes on along the minus strand of OX419642.1, from coordinate 1,979,354 downwards.
GAACATTTACCTACATGCGATGTTTTTACACCTTGTATTTAACATAGCGTGTGCTAAACACTCTAGAACACCTGTATAACAATATAAAATATCTTGCTTGGATCATCACGACCAACAGGATTCACTTGTGCACTTTAATATCTCCCTCGCCAAAGGATAGTCTCATTTGAGATTGGTCGCCTTGGCCGAAATACGATATGGAGGACTATAATATTGTTGAAATTACTGCAATTTCGAGTTATTTTGTATGTAAATGGTAAAAAAGTTAAAGTAATAAAAACTAAAACCCAACTACGACTAAAGAGGTATAAACAAGACACCACAGACAGACAAATTTAAATTTATAATTTTTTTTTAATTATTTTGGGGTTATAATATATATATTTTTGTAAATGTGCTCATTAAGCCCTTTCATTTGATACCCAACATGGTACGATTAAACAATATTTTTTTTTAGTTCCTTACTTTATGTCCTCTAGAGGGCGCCATTTTTAATTTAGTGTGACGTCACATGGCCTATAACTAGCGGACGATCAAGACGCTTCCAACGATACCTCATTTGTGAAATTGTGATGAGTCGTTTAGAAGATATGAGGGAACAGATGAACATACATACATACATACCGGTCAAAATCATAACCCTCCTTTTTTCTTCGCCGTAGTCGGGTAAATAGATTACATTGCTTTGTATTTATCGTGAAATAACGGATTTTATTATACGTTTATACAACGTGCCGCTACAATGGCGACATTAATTTAACACACGGGTAGGGCTAGTGGCCAGTAAACATAAAAATTATAATAAAATAAAATAATTCGTTAATTGAAAAATTTTAATTTTCAAACAAACTAAATAATAAAAACATAACCAAAATTGAGATCAGTCTGCGTAAAAGATTAATTCATGAAGCTACCTACCAGCTGGCTTACGTTCTATCGGTAACCTCTTTTGTCGGCATAATTTCTAAGAAATTGCGCGGCTTTCCTTTTATTCGCCTACATAAGATCCGTGACCCCGGCAAATGACCTCTTCGCTACAGTTCTTTAAGTACAGGTTGCTCCAAGATGGTAATTTAGAAAATTGTAAATAAATCAATAAATAATAACGTTTAATGTAACGATTAATAATAAAATTTAAATATTTTCATAAAACGAATACGCGAAGTCGTATACGTGTGTCAATTCGCCATTGTGGTCGCCATTGTAGCGGCACGCTGTATAGAAATAACGATAACTGATAACCGTTATTTTAAAATCCTTATCCTACTTAATATTATAAATGCGAAAGTGAGTTAATTTGTTGGTTTGTTACGCGCTAAAACGACTGTACGGATTTAGATGCAAATTTAGCACATGAGTAGACCATGACCTGGAATACGACATTGGAAACTTTTTATCCCGATATTCCCACGTGATCGAGATTTACGCGGGTTTAACTACGGGGCGCAATTACTGATATATTCGCGTTAAATATTTACTGACCTGGTGCAGGTAGATCTAATACGGTGTGATACTGAGGCAGATTGTTGGGACCCGTGGGCGCAATTACTGATATATTAAATGGAGTATAGGTAATTCGAATATCCCTGATTCGGCTTGAGTTATTTGTATTAAAAAATAAGAATGTTTAGTATAATGTTACCTCAATAACTTAGTAGGTGGGTTGATAGGCAAACTCTTGGGACGTCGACACGACTCGCTGCCGCGAAGTTCCACTTGAGATTCACAACGCTCCTGAAACAAGTAAAATTAAAAAAAAAAATGTTAAAATTTGACCATGTAAGACTTATGTACACAAGGCTACACATCAAGCTATACATTTCCAGTTTATGCTGATCGCGCATTGTATAGGATTTCCATACAATGCGAGGTCAGCTTATACTGAAAATGTATACTAAATATATCTACGTCTATTGTATTTTTTTAATTCAATAGTTGTTTTTCTTTATTAATTTCGGTTGTACTTAGGTAACGTTCCGAAGCCGACATTAGAACCGATTTTTTTTTGTCGTAAGGCCACTTTGTCTCTGTTATTTTTCGAACTTTAGGTATTTTAGCTCACATATTTCCGATCACTGGTTATGTGTTATATTTACCTGCTCCAACGACTCAGGCCCCGAATCTTCCCCCTGCTCCTGAGCGAACAACTCTTCAGCGTAGCAGATCAAGAACTCGGTCACCACCGCCTGTAGAATAAAATAAATCAAATATTTGCAAGATTGAAGATTGCATGAAAGTGACAAAAATTGGTACGACACTAGAAAAAGAAACAATATTTCCTGTAACGGGAGAAGCTTGTGGCTAAGTAACGGTCACGCGGATCGATCAATCATGGTTAAGCTACGCTTACCGGGGTTGGTCAGTGGATGGGTAACCATATTTATATACCGAGACTCCTCCGTGGCTTGGAAAACCGTTACATTAACCCGTTGGTCCCGGCTATCATTCGTGAATCTTTGACAGTCGTTACGGGTCGTCAGAAGCCCGAAAGTCTGACAACCAGTCTTACCAAGGGATATAGTATTGCCTAGTTACTGGGTTGTCGAGGTCAGATAAGCAGTCCAGACCTCAACAAAGTTGGAAAAAGGCTAAGCAGATTGATTTTGAAGTCTGTATCGTAAACCCGTTTTGAGCAAGCATGATCAATGCTCGTGTCTTCTTTGTATGAGAAGAGGCCTTTGCCCTGCAGTGGGACAATAATAGGCTGGTATTATAATGTTTTACAATGCATGTGCTCGAAAAGAGCGTTATCAAAGTAGCCAAATCGTGCGGAAAGTGCTACTTTTTCGCACTAGTGCTTTTTACTTTTCAGTTTTTTTTTTTACTCCCTCGTCAGCACGACGTAGTTTTTGTTTTAAATCATACGTGAGAAGGGAGGAGGAGCTCGTGGCTAAGTAATAACAGCCGCTCGGGTCGATCCATCAGGTTAAGCTACGCTTGCCGGGGTTGGTCCGTGGATGGGTGACCATTTTCACATATCGAGACTCCTCCGTGCCTCGGAAAGCATGTTAAGCCGTTGGTCCCGGCTGTCATTTGTGGATCTTAGACAGTCGTTACGAGTCGTCAGAAGCACGAAAGTCTGACAACCAGTCTAACCAAGGGGTATCATATTACCCGGTTACTGGGTTGTGGAGATCAGACAGGCAGTCGCTCCATGTAAAATACTGGTATTCAGCAGCATCCGGTTAGAGTGGAAGCCGACCCCAACATAGTTGAGAAAAGGCTAGGCAGAGAGAGGAGACGTGAGAAGGGACGGGGGGGGGGCACCGTGTGCGGGCTAGCTCAGTCGTCCTTAGCAATGAAACTAATACTTCATTAAACGCGTCATTAATTACCTACTCTAGATTTAGATTTTAATCAATATAAGTCTTAATTTTATTTCCTCGCACAATGCATACTAAAACGTTGTATGGTACACGTGCGTAAGATGATTTCCGACTCTTGTCGACTGATACACTCGTAGGAAATCACCTACTATCCGCACTTATATCATAAATAAGTATACCTGCACAGCGACGCCTTGTAAGGCGTGTTGCGGTCGGGGCGCGCGCAGCAAGTTGGGCGCCCACACTATGGCCATATTCCTGGCCGTCATGCCTGTCTGGTCGCCCAGGAGTGACACGCGACGCAAGTGGCGCATTAGGTAGGCCAGGGTTCTGTGGAAGATATAAGAAAGAGTTAATTTACTGTATGGTGGTAGTACGAGCTCCTCCAAAGAGCTCTTATCATCATCTGCCTTTGGCCCATATGACGTGGGGTCGGCACAACACATTCACTGCTTATTCTTTAGTTATCATCCCTCACACAATCAATCCATCCTTTCTTTGGCCTTCCTCTCCCTCCCCATCCATCAACCTATATTCATCACTCTTTTAGTCACATGCGTTTCATCCCTCTTCATCGTCGAGCTCTTTTATTAGTATACTAGCTTGTGCCCGCGTGAAATTTCAGCCCCGACCCACCGCGTCGTATCGCATCGCCCGCCCGCGCTATTACTTCGTTTTCGCTAAGCCTTTTTTTTCTTATTGCTCGGCTCCTAAGGGTCATAGTCTGATGTTACCTTCCTCAAGAATTGGGCTAACCAATTATGAAATTTTTCAAATCAGACTGGTTCCGGAGATTATCCCCTACATACAAACTTATAAGCCCCCCTTATTACCACGGCCGCATGTAAAATGCGGTGTGTACGTAAAAAGTGGGGCGCGTCATTTCGCGTAGGTGTGACCGTGGGCATCACAGCGGACCTTAATAGAATATGCGCTGCGGTATTTATTTTTTAAATATCGCAGCATAATAATATGCTGAGATAGGAGCCTTTTTGGCCTTGCTCTTGTCGTTTTTTTTTTTGTTTTCCTTTATTCGAATAATTATGTTAGTTTTAGATGCTCCTTTTTAGTTTTTATTACTGTTTGTATTTCCTGTGCCTTTCCCAAATATAATATTTTACAATGCATGTGCTCGAAAAGAGCGTTTTCGAAGCAGCCCAGTGCGGAAAGTGCCACTTTTTCGTACTAGTGCTTTTTACTTTTCTGTTGTTTTTTTTTTTAATTTACTCGCTCCGCTATTAGCATAAATAACTATTTCATTCTTTCATTGTTCAGGGTGGACAAGCTATACCTGTAATGTGGCGGAGGTAGTTTCACGACAGTATCCCGAACAGCTCTTAGTCGCGCTGCCTCGTCGCCCTGTTGAACTGCGCTCACGAAGCTCTCATACAGCTGGTATGTGCAGAGGGGGTTTGGTAATTCACTGTAGACAAATACGTCAATATATTATAATATAATTTGTGATATTGTATACTTTTACAAAGTTTTTTAAATATGTGAGCACCATGTATCTATCACATAATTAATTAATTAATTTGTCATTGCTCCATTTTTAATTCTTATTACCAATTGTGGTACAGTCATCGTATTCACATGTCCAACCCGTGCGCATAAGATGGCACCTGGCTCAATGACGTTAGTACCTCCCCCCGCGCCGCGCGGGGAGCGGGGGGAGTGTTGAGTGCCGAGCCAGGTCCCATGTTAATTCGCCCGGGTTGTAATTATAATTGATTATATACAAAATATTGTAAAACATTTTTTTAAAGAGTTACGGTGGAGTTTCTTGCCCATTCTTCTCCATTCGAAAACTACCTTTTGGAAGGGGCAACTAGAATCAGTTCTATTTTTTGTTTTTGATGTTCAAAAGTGCCTTTTATGTACCTATTTGAAATAAATGATTTGACTTTGACTTTGAGTAAATAAGTAAAATGAAAAAACAAAAAAATTCCGAGACTTAAAGTATATGATGTGTAGCATCTGACATCTTGGCTGACAGTACCAACCTCTCGGAAAATGGGTTGGTACCATCTGACGGCCAGCTCTAGCAACGCTCGCGCTATGGTCAAATCAAATAGCGCGCACTTCCCAGGCTTCCTGTTACACACTTCCGTCCCTTTTCAAGAAATCACTCCCACAGATTGCAGGAAAGCGAGAGGAAAGATGTTACACATTAAAGAAACCAAATTAATTTTCTCTGTATGAGAAGAGATCGGAAGAGTCCTGCAGTGGAACAGGTAGCAGCATAATCACCATATAACGTACCCAAGGTTTTGTATATACATATAATCAGCCTATAATGTTCCCACTGCTGGGACTGCGGCCTCCTCTCTGTGAGAGGGAGCGGGCCGTAATCCACCACGCGGGCCCAGTGCGGGGTGGTAGATGTCACGTGTCTTCGAATTTTGGTTCCACACGATGTTTTGCTGTTTGTACTTTTCTAAAAAAACCAAGGGTCGCTCACCGGAAATACATCTTCAGAAGCGAGGGCACGGCGTGCGGGTCCCGCATGCTGGCGGGCGCGGCCAGGTCGGGCGCGGCGCCCGCGTCGAAGTGCGCGCGCAGGCGCTGCGTGAGGCCGGCGCCGCCCGACAGGCGGTACACGCCGTCCACCGGCCCGCGGGCCTCGATGGCCGCGGCACACTCCACCAACACTTGTGGTACTGCGCCCAACGAAATAAACTCTACTTTATAACGATGATATTCGTGATAAATACTAATACATAGATACATATATACTGGGTGTTAGGGTAGACGCCTTTATCCATGTAACTAGTGGTTTGGTGTCACCTATGATATACTTTTTCTATGGGACAACCAACCAACCTTGAAACCAACTTTGAAACCGAAAAAATAAATCAGCTGTTCCATACATTTTGTCGATTTAAGTGAGCACAAATGTATGGAACAGCTGATTGGTCCCATAAAAAAAGTAGATTATAGATGACACTAAACCACTAGTTTCAAGGATAACGGTGTCAACCCTAACACCCAGTATTATAAACAAAATAAACTTAGTCAGGAGAAATACCGATAGGTAGGGGAGGAAAAGAAACTCAGCAACTCTGTTACTTTTCACACGACCCACGACACAAACAAAATGGCCGATTTATTAATGAAGTTAAATTAAAAGAGTAGTATCTGACAAACAATTATTAGGTTTATTATTTCGTCATGTCTTTACCTGAATGATGGATAATTATGGCCCATTTACAAAATTGCCCCGTAAAAAAATAATTTTCAAAGCGAAAAGAATACGCACAGTGTGTACAGTCACCGGTACGTAACTTGTCAAGAATCGTAGATGCGCAGAATTCGTTTTCGCTTGATTTACATAATAGACATGTTCAAAAATAAATTATGCTAATAACCATAGAATAATGACATGCAATAAAAGTGTCAATTTTTTTGTTTTTGTTGCACTAAGTGTACATGCGCTAACATACTCCAAATACCGCAAAACCTTGCCAAGTTACGTGCCGGCATTATTACGATTATATTGTCTGTCAGATGGTACAGTCGAACAAGCTATTTGGTATACAGACAGATAACTTACAACTACTTTAGGGCTTGTACACAAAACTGCGAATTCGCAACGCAGAAGCTAAGCGCAGAAGAAAAATCTTAGGGTACCGTCGCAGATTTTTGCGATGCAACGTCGCAACGCAGTTTTGTGTACAAGCCCTTAAACAATTTTGTGAGTATTTTTAGTAGTCAACAATCCTTTTACGCCACTCTCCTAGGCCATAAGCTCAAAAACTTAAATTACACACACAATCAAAACGAATTTCGGCTGAGTAGCGGAAAATGAATATATTTTACCTGTATACTAAATATCTTGTTCGACTGTACACACCCTCTACAGACCCTGAGCTTCTAAAGCGGCCGCGTATTGCACTATGACTTATCGAAGAAGGAAAAAAAAAAACAACCGACTTCCAAAAAAAAACATTAAAAAAGTGAAAAATAACTTTAATTTCGGAAGTCGGTGGCAAAAAACGGAAATTAAAGTTATTTTTCACTTTTTTAGTGTTTTTTTTGGGAGTCGGTTGTTTTTTTTTTTGTAAAAAGTTTTTATTGTCACTTTTTAGTTGTGGTACCTACCCCACACAAATCCGAATACCACTACCTGCTATGTAAATAACAGTGAAGGAGTCAAACAGGATATCGTCTAGATAAACTAAGTGGGAAAAATACTTAATATTGAAGCTAACTCAAAAATTACGCAAGCAAAGTTAATAAAATTTATATGGGACCACCTCGGAAGCATGACCTACCAAACAAAAAAAGAATCATCAAAATCGATTCATAATTGGCGGAGTAATCGCGTAACAAACATACAAAAAAAAAAAAAAAACATACAGACGAATTGAGAACCTCCTCCTTTTTGAAGAAGTCGGTTAAAAATGGGTACTACTATATAAAATGGATGTATGATAGTATTGTATTGTAGTGAGACGGATGGGGTTGTAACATTTGACTGAGTTTGAATAAGTCTTAACGTATTATTTCTTCCGCCGGGTTAATGATCTTAAAAGTAGAGGCACTTACTTTTTCTGTTATAAAAAATAAAAATAAAAAACTTTATTTCGGACCTATACTCCATTTGAAATAAGATTAGACATTTAAACAAACCTTTTTACAGTCCGTTCAACCGATTTTGACTTCTATACCGTAGGCATAAGGATGGCTTAAAAACAAAAAAGATTACACAATACCAACTGTCTACTGCGGCTGCCATTTGTCATGCCAACAACGCAATAGAACGGACTGTAAAAAAGGCTTGTTTAAATTTCTAATCTTATTTCAAGTAGAGTATAGTTAGGTAAATATGTTTGTGCGCGGCAGATTGACAGAAGCGTTTGCGCGTGGCAGCCGCGCACATTTGCTTTATGTTTGGACACACCTGTCAGTACTGACTGCACGAATGCGCGCTTTGCAATGCAACATGTTACATTACACCCCGTAAGACAGGTCAGTACCCACCCTTAACAGTTCAGATTCGAACGGACTGTAAAAAAGGCTTATTTTAAATGTCTAATCTTATTTCAAAATGGGTATAAGCAGCCTGTGGGCTAGGTGTACGCAAAGATCGTACAGTGCTCTCCGAGTTCAGTTTAGGATGCTGGTGGGGCTGCCCCGCTGTAGTGCGTCGGGGATGTTCGCGGTTGCGCATGTAGATTGTTTTTACGCAACAATGCGTAAAAGGTGCGCTTCCCTGGTGCGCAGGTGTGGGGCAGCACCAACAGTATCCTAAGCATGATTGCCAGTCGCCTGGACTGTGTTTATGTGGGTCGCTGCTGTGCAATTACTCATGGGTTGTTGCAGCAATGATCCACCATTATTTGTTGTGTTGTTTGTATATTCAGTGTTTACTAACATAGTCATAAGTTTTACTAACAGCTTTGGAGTCTTGGATACTCGAATAAAGAGAATTCCATTCTATTCTATTCTAAGCAGTCCATACGTAGTCAGTGGTTAGTAACAAACTGTGCTTACATCCTATCTTAGTGTTGCTAGTACTTAATTCTATTTAACATAAACCTATACCTAATTCTACCCAGTGCCTTGGATGGGGCAGTCCACTCTGCTAACAATCATTTTCAGGATGCTGTTCTGAGTGCCACGCAAACGTTGCAGTAGGGAAGCCGCTTTCTTACGCATGATGGCATGAAAGCCGTCCGTACGTGCTTCAGCAAACATTCCCGACGCACTGCAACGTCGCGGCTACCGCAACAGCATCCTGAGGCCCTAGTGTGAGTTTCTTTTAACTATCTCGATTTTACGCATCGACCGCGTTCTGCGCTCCGATTGGCCCTACACTGGCCTTCACTGGCGAAAGGCCAATCGGAGTGCCGAACGCGGTCGATGCGTAATGTCGAGATGGTTAAATGAAACTCACACTAAGGCCTCTGAAGGCATTGTTGTACTGCAGGGCGTTGTAGGCTCGGCTCGTATATTTATTTATTTATTAAAACTTTATGCACAAGTAAAAAAAAAAAATTGGTTGCCTGTAAAGTCGGTATACGGGCGAAAGTTTTACGTGACAACGACTTTGAGTGGTAAAATAATTTTAATGTGAATATTCATTCGTATAGTAGGAAGAAGGATGAAATAATAGTAACAATTTAAAACATTTATTTATACAAAGAATTATATTTAAAACATTAATTTATACAAAGACATGAACCGGTGTGTATGCCTATCTCTCTCACTCTCTCTCTCGCTCTGTCTCTCTCGCTCTTAGGCGGGCTAACTGTGCTCGAGTGGAAGGGACGCGTGCCTTTCACTTTTTATGTCTGTCTCTCTCGCTCTTAGGCGGGCTAACCATGCCCGAGTGGAAGGGACGCGTGCCTCTCACTCGCTCTCATTGTGAGCGCATAACGTGAGCGGAGCGTAACGCAGTTTCTTGAAGTGTCACCCGGCAAACCAATTTATAAGACGTTGTCACGTCAAAAAATACTGTACAAAGGCGGACTTAATGCCTGAGGCATTTTCTACCAGTCAACCTTAGGGTGATGCAGAGACAGACATGGCAGGTGCAACATAAGGGATAGATAACTCGAAAAAGGATAAATAGTAATACATATATACTTAAATACATACATATAAACAGAATAAACTTTGTCAGGAAAAATAACGATAGGTGGAGGAGAAAACAAGCCCAGCAAATCAGCGCCGCATTGATTCTGCCAACTTCTCACGAATATGTTCACGAGCCGCTACTTTGAAAGATAACCGACTGACTGCCATCCTGATATTCAGAGACACCCATATATGACACCCATAGGCCACTCGTGTAGAAGGACTGGCGTTAACGAACGACGTGAACGTTATACTGGTAATTTTGATATTACAAGACCCGTAAAATGGATGATAAATTCATGATTTAGTTTTAAAAAAAAATTTTTTTTTTTTTTTCCTTGTCGTAAGTAATGATTCCTGAAATTCCAACCAGTCTTACCAAGGGGTATCGTATTACCCAGTTACTGGGTTGTGGAGGTCAGATAGGCAGTCGCTCCATGTAAAATACTGGTATTCAGTTGCATCCGGTTAGACTGGAAGCCGACCCCAATATAGTTGGGAAAAGGCTAGGCAGATGATGATGAGTAAGTAGTGATTCCTACTTGGACAATGGCCCATAATGGCCGGCCATTATGTCAACGACCCATATAAACAATGGCGGATTTTATACCAAGATGGCAGAAAAAAAAAAAAACAAACCATACTAACAGCACCCACCTTCGTGGCCACAGTTCAGCAGATGCTCCCCGAGGTCGCAGCCGAACACACGCTCCCTCAGTATGCCCTGCTGCTTCAGACTCCTTCGGGAAGGTCGCGACAGTATGAAGCTTCGGAACAGAGAGATCAGCTTGCCGTGTTTGCGGAGAACTGGCTTGATTGGTGCCACGGCTACGGAGCTGTTGGGAGGAAAGGGCGATTATTAGTTTTATTTATTATTTATTTATTAAAACTTTATGCACAAGTAAAAAAATACTGTACAAAGGCGGACTTAATGCCCGAGTCATTTTCTACCAGTCAACCTTAGGGTGATGCAGAGACAAAACATGCTATGTTGGGGTCGGCTTCCAGTCTAACCGGATGCAGCTGAATACCAGTATTTTACATGGAGCGACTGCCTATCTGCCCTCTACAACCCAGTAACTGGGTAATACGATACCCCTTGCTAAGACTGGTTGTAAGACTTTCAGGCTTCTGACGACCCGTAACAACTATCAAAGATCCACAAATGACAGCCGGGACCAACGGCTTAACGTGCTTTCCGAGGCACGGAGGAGTCTCGGTATGTAAAGATGGTCACCCATCCACGGACCAACCCCGGCAAGCGTAGCTTAACCTGATGGATTGACCCGTGCGGCTCTTATTACGTAGATCAAAATCTATTATTTTTTTGTTTGTTTTTCTTCATCTTGAATTTACAATACTAATTATGTTTTCTTTTTTATTTTTTTCCTACTTTAAAAAATACGACATTCTCACAATAATAAATTGACAAACTCTTTCAGTCCTATGAAATGTCGGCAAAAAAAAGTTAAATTAAAAATTTAAAAAACCCCCGACAAAAACAAAGCATTTAAAAAGTAAACAAATAATATGTATTGGCCCTTTTAAGTTTAATATAAAAGTTAAAGTAGAAAAAAAAAAAAAAGGACATAGAACTAGAAAAGAGCTGATAATCTTCAAATGGCTGAACCGATTTTCTTGAATAATAGCTAAGAACACTCTCGATCAAGTCACCTTTCAAACAAAACAAAAAAAAACAAAATCGGTTCAGCGGTTTGGCAGCTACGATGGAACAGACCGACACACAGATACACACATTAAACTTATAACACCCCTCTTTTTCAGTCGGGGGTCAAAAATACATTTCCCTGAATGTAAATAGTACAACTTACCCCACGATGGGCGGAGGCTGCGTCATATGCCGGGGCACCTTGTCTCCGATGACAGCGACACAGTGGTGCGGGAAGAATCCGACGCGGAATCCGCGCTTGCCTCGCCACCACAGCGACTCCGCCGGACCTGACAGAGCTTGGCGCCATTAATATACAAAGTATGGTAGATTAGTATATTAAAAAAAAAACTTACGTAAAGGCACGTACAGTTCAACTATTTTCTTAACGTCCCTCGGGAATCATCGCATTTCCGAATACAAACGAATGCTAATTTCCATGTCATCATGTGTATAATATTTTTTGAATTCACAACTAAGTTCTTTATTGTTATTTTGTTTTGATTTCCATGTGAACTAGGTATACAACGTGTAACGTTAAATGCGCAAAACCTGGAAATAGTTTGATCAGAATCAATTGAACCACTTTTTAACAAAGGTCACATTTTTCAAAAATAAATCCTTAAAAACGTTGCTGTGTCTATACACATATTAATATAGAACAAGCCAGCACGGCGCAGCGTCCCGATGATGACCCCTCCCTCGACAGAGCGTCTTCAGAATTGCCAGTAAAACTAAAAAAGCAAATAAAACCTTTACAATTTTTTTAATGTTTTTTTTTCTCTCTGAAACAGGTCAATTGAATTAAAAATCTGTTGGGGTGTCTGAGGTTTTGGGCAATTAACGTTACACGTTGCATAGAGCTGTAAAACTATTTTCTCTCATAAAATACATTAAGTTAAAAGAGTATACTTCCAAGTCGATTGAGAGCGTCCGGTCTGCACCAATTGCAAAGGGCAACTGATAGAAATCCGACGACTGACGAAACACGAAGTTTGCCGAGGGACATTAAGAAAAAAGTTGCACTGTATGTAGGTGTATACAATAAATTAATCCTATGCTTCGGTTGGTGAAAGTCAAAGCTTACTTAGGGCTGATTTAACCAAAGCCAGATATATTTTATTCGGGGAATAAAATGGATGTCTGACAGTTTTTCTATAGAAAATCTGTCAAAAAATTTATATTTATTCGCTGGATTGGACTTATACTAGGAATACAAGTTTGGTCGAATTCGCCCCTAAGGGTCGTAGCCTTTTTGTTCTGCGATTGTCAAAGTCAAATCATTTATTTCAAATAGGCACATTAAAGGCACTTTTGAACGTTAAAAAAACTAAGAAATAGAACTGATTCTAGTTGCCCCTTCCAAAAGGTAGTTTTCGTATGGAGAAGAATGGGCAAGAAACTCCAACATTACTCTTTTAAAAAATAGTTTATAATATTTTGTATACATCAATTATAATTACATGTGAATACGATGCACCTAGAATATGATTACTTTACCACAAATTGTAAACAGAATTATTGTTCATTCAGTATACTCAAAAGACCATTTCAGACACCAGTCTACATGGTCTTCACATGATCTGACCAAGATTATGTCTGGACTTTAAAAGAGACTGTGACCTCTGAGTTTGTTTCGGCCTTTCTTCTCAGAGTAGTCAGATAGGAAACGCCGACCTCATCTAGCTTATTTTTAATATTTTTTTAATATGACCTGTAAAAGTGATTCCTATATCCTATTTACAGAATAAACAATTTCATTTCATTTCATTTCACTAGAACAAGAAAAAATAAAAACGAAGGAAGGATATTACATTTTTTTGAATGCTTTAAAGAGCTTTAAAATAATATTTTAGACGAATTTCACTAAGAAATTAGTAAAAAAAGAAAATGTGTTTTTTTTTTTATTGTAAAGTTTAATAATTATTCTAGGGAATTCATTTAAAGATAATCTATGAACTAGCAAATAATGAAATGTAAATCCATTTCATTATTTGCTAGCTCATAAGTTATCTTTAAACGAATTATTTCAATTAAAAATAATTAAATGACTACTAATTAATTCTATATAACTACTACATTGATAAAGTAAAACTTACCAGGCATATCGATGATCGATATCATGTCGCCTACTTCGAAGCTGATTTCGTCTCGTGCCTGAAAAGAAGAAAAAGACATATATTTAAAAAACGAGTAACAGAAAAATGAGGTTGGCTTCCAGTCTAACCGGATACAGCTAACTACCAGTATTTTACATGGAGCGACTGACTATCTGACCTTCACAACCGAGCAACAAGTAAAAATAAATAAAAGATCTTCTTCTTTTCATGTGGTAAGCCGTAGACGAAGTGACATTGTATCAGCGATAACGATGATGGAAAAGGCAAAAATGTATAGGACTGACATAAGCTATCGAAAAACTTATGTCAATCCTGTGGAAAGTCGTTGTAGAAATACGAAACGCTTTCGAAGCGATTGTCACTTGTCTAGGCCCTCTTGTGTCACCGGATATGGCAGCTTCGGGAGGTACCTGTGTAGGATTCGGCGGGAGGAAACGCCCGGGTGTCACCACTGTGTGGGCCGTCGCGAGGACACGGTGGAGGTGTGCCCTGCTTGGGCGGAGCACCGCCGTGTCCTCGTGGAGGCGATTGGTGGCACTGACCTCTCGCGTCCGGCCCTGGTCCAGGCCATGGTACGGAGCGAGAGGGCATGGGAGGCGGTCACCTCCTTCTGCCAAGCAGTGATACTCGCGAAGGAGGAGGCGGAACGCTTGAGGGAGAGGCAAAGCCTGCGCCCTCACGCCCCTAACCGCCACCGCTGGAGACACCCTGGGCGTCGGGAATCCCAGGCGGATTCCCGGCCACCATAGGCGCGGGCTTGCGGACGGCGAGCGATGGGTAGCTCGCCGTCCGATAAGGACCGCCCAGAGCGGGAGAAGTCATTTACTGATTTCCCACCCAAAAAAAAAAAAAGGCCCTCTTGTGTCAGAGTTTAAAAGTTGCCCAAGGGAATAAAAAAAATAAAATAAAATAAGATTATAAACAAACTTAGTTGTTACCTGTGACACGTATTTTCTGACGGAATACGCGGCGGCTACAGCCGGCGTGTTGATAGATGAAGAGTCTTCATTCGCTACCAGCAGCTTATGACCTGAGGGAGAAAAAAGAAAGGTTTTAGAATGTCTATTCAGAACTTTTTAGGATAGTTTAATTGACGTGTAACATCTTTCCTGTAACCTGTGGGATTGATTTCGTGAAAAGGGACGGAAGTGTGTAAGAGGAAGTCGGGGAAGCGCGATTTGACCAATGAGCGGGCGCGGTGCTCTTGTGTATACTTAGGCGTATTTTAAACGCGCAGACGGCGTTCGTTTCAAGAACTTGACTTTGGACGGCGAAGAAAAACTTCGAAACGCGCGTCGTCTGCGCGTTTAAAATACGCCGTGTGCTACCGCTTTTAGATGATGACGCTTGAGGGAAGCCCATGTCCAACAGTGTACATCTTTCGGCTGAAATGTTGATGATGCACAATAGGCAATAGTAACTAGCCAACCATACCATTTCATTAAGAAATAAAAAAACATGGCCCAACGTGGCCTACTGTATGCATGGCCACATGGGCCAGGCCAGCATAGGCCACTGTGTATAGGGTAATATGACCCAACATGGGTCACTGTGTATAGGGTCACATGGGCCAACATTGCCTCCTATATGCATGGTCACAAGGGCCAGCATGGACCACTGTGTATAGGGTAACATGACCCAACATGGATAACTGTGTATAGGGTAACATGGACCAACATTGCCTCCTATATGCATGGTCACATGGGCCAGCATGGACCACTGTGTATGGGGTAACATGGGCCCCTGTGTATTGGGTCACATGGGCCAACATGACCCATAGCATCCATTGTCACATGGGCCAGAATGGGCCACTTTATACAAGGTCAAATAGGCCAGCATGGGCCACTGTGTATAGGGTCACATAGGCCAACACAGACCACTCTTTTTTTTTTAAAGTACAAATATCTTTTTTTTTTCATACCTTTGTTGTCCATTTGAAGCCAGTTGAGCACGGGCCCGCAGTTGATAGAGTCGTCAGCTATGATGGACAAATGGTGCACATAGTCAGATATTAGACGCTGGTATTCAGATTCGGAGCGATTGAGGGCCGGTGAGATCTTCTCGCGGAGATTCGGCAAGCCTGAGACTTTCCGGTCGTATATGCATCTGGAAAGTTAATGAAATTGATATTAGTGAATTTATAATGTTGTATTAAAAGACTTAGAAGACGTTACCACCTTACTAATTAGCAAATATTGACTGGCCAGCAAATGCCTCTGTGTAGAGGGGGTCCTGGGCCAGCGTGAGCCACAAAAAAGCGACTGTTGTTGGTTTCCTAGGAAAGTGGTAATCATAACGGCCAAAATCTGTCATTTTCACCAGTTTTTGACATTAAGTCAAACCGGGCGGGGTTTGACTTAATGTCAAAAACTGGTGAAAATGATTTACATCGCTAGATTTACTCTCACCGTACTTAGCTTCGAGTAAGGTACTCAGTCACAAGAAAAAGTGTCCATACTGAGAAGAGTGAGCTCATAATCTCAAACTCAAAGCATTTATTTCAATTAAACCATTTACAGGCACTTTTGAATTGTCTAAGAGTCGGTCAGTTAGTCAGAGAGTTGAAGCTAGTTGCCCATTCCAAAACGTAGATCTCTATGGAGAAGAACGGACAAGAAACCCCAAGGACACTCTTTTAAAAATATTACAAAATCCTGGGTACAGTATTCTTGTTGCTTCTATATGTGAGAATAACGTAAAACAAAAAATAATCAAAAGCAATTCAAAATTTAAGATTAAAAATAAGCTCTGGCAAATAAGAGGTGACCAGTCTCAACTGACGGCGCCCGTTCACGAACATGACATGTGGATCAGCACCATCCAGCTCAACCATTTTGTAGGGAACCGAATGATCCAACACACGCGCCACCATCAGCGAGACATTTAAGTGAGAATGACATACTCTCATCTGCCATGCTATTTCAAGTCAACATACATCATACCATACTAAACGGCTTCATGGTACTCACATTTACAAAAATGGAAAAAATTATTAAATAGCGTTTCCATGACAAACAAGTGTGTGACAGTACGTCATTGTGTGTCAGAGGTGCCGAAACGAAACAGAAAAGCGACAATCTTTTGACCACGTAGGGCGAATCTAACAATTTAAATATAGGCAATAGATTTGGACTTTGTGATGGAAATGAAATCAAATTGTTTATTCTATAAATAGTATATCGGAATCACTTTTAGACGTCATATTAAAAAATATTACAAACTAGCTGTGTCAAATTTCATCCAAATCCGTTCAGCCGTTTTAGCGTGAAAGCGTAACAAACAAACAAACTCACTTTCGCATTTATAATATTAGTTAGGATAAGCTAGATGAGGTCGGCGTTTCCTATCTGACTGCTCTGAGAAGAAAGACTGAAACAAACTCAGAGGTCGCAGTCTCTTTTAAAGTCCAGACATAATCTTGGTCAGGCCATATGAAGACCATGTAGATTAGCGTCTGAAATGGTCTTTTGAGGAAAGAACCACACAGATTTGAGTGGACCTGTCCAGTCAGTGCAAGCATTTGTCAGTAATAGTGGAGCTCAACCCGGAACTTAAGGAGCTCGACGACTCGACGAACAATATCAAAGAAAGGACATAAAGTTCTCAAATTGCTAGACCATCGTCATATGAGGACCGTGTAGATTAGCGTCTGAAATGGTCTTAATGGGCCTTTTACACCCTTTACAAGAAAATGACTCCTCACCTATGCAGCATATCGTCAAGTTGAAGCAGATTATCCCTGTTCCTTGTGAGCGTCCACTCGCGCACGTCACTGGCTTCCGTCCAACTGCTACTAAGCGCTCGACTCTCGGCACTCTCCTCGCACGACGAGTTCACGTGTGAACGGACCTTGAGGCATATCCAACCTGGAAATATTAAAGAAATTATTTAAAACAATGGGCCTCTGTGTGTAAAGGGTTTCTAAGCCAACGTAAACCACTGCGCTGTTATTTTGTTACAGGTACCTGTTACTACTTCTAAAAAGTAATAAAAACTAAAACCCAACTACGACTAAAAAGGTATAAACAAGACACCACATAGGGACAAATTAAAAATCCGGAGTCACACGTGTTAGGGCATAAATCGAACAGATTACGTGTGACTCCGGATTTTTAATTTTTATTACTTTAATTTTTTTTTAAATTATTTTGGGGTTATAATATATATATTTTTGAAATGTGCTCATTAAGCCCTTTCATTTGATACCAATATGGTAGGATTAAACAATCTTTTTTTTTAAGTTCCTGACTTTATGTCCTCTAGAGGGCGCCATTTTTAATTTAATGTGACGTCACATAGCCTATAACCAGCGGACGATCAAGACGCTTCCAACGATACCTCACTTGTCAAATTGTGATGAGTGGTTTAGAAGATATGAGGGAACAGGTTAACATACATACATACAGGTCAAAGTCGGGTAAAAAGTGAAAAATAAAAATCTTTTTTTTGTACAAAAATGGGAAACCTGGCTTGAATTTGTCTTTAGTTATAGTTTATTGAAGTCGATAGATTTTTTTTTTTGTAGAAAGTATTTTTCGTGCTTTATTTTTCACGTGACTTCGTCGTATATTTAAGCACTAATACTTAAATTATTGTTGTTTATAGGTTTTAGTTTAAATAGCATAGTGTGTAAAGATTATTTTTTATTTGTATTCCGTGGAAAATGTTGTTGGTTACACCTTTGGCCGTAGTTTTTTTGTTTGTATTTCTTCCTATACAATGTAATGGGTCACTGTTTTTTTTCCCCTAATTACACCGCACAGCTTACAGTATAGTCATCGCGGAATGGGCCCAACTTGAGCCACTGTGTATGGGAAAAACAAGGGCCTACATGGGCCACTGTGTAAAGACTCTTGTACCATCATAGACCACTGTGTAGACTCTTGAGCCAGGATGGACCATTGTGTAAAGGGGCACGTGGGCCAGCATTGGCCACTGCAGATGCACTTAAACCAGGATCCTTTGTTTATAGATATTTTGAACCAACATATGCTACTGTGCAAACAATTTCAATTACCTTCTCTCTCACCTTCGTCCATAGAGTCCTGGCACTTGTCCTCGCATCTCACAGTCTCTATGCTCAACCCGCCGAGCGATACGCGTTCGTAGTGGAAATGTGCGCATTCTTCGAGTTTAGGAAAACGACAGGTTGGCACTGGCGGCACGGGCTGGAAGCATATGAACTGTATATTTACATTAGGTAGCCGTTCTTTGCACAATCAAATGGGACTTGAGTTAATTATGGCAGCGAGTTAGTCAAGACTTCAGCATGGCCGCAGTAAGAGTCCAGGGTTGACCAAAGCCCGACGGAGTCCGTTAGGACCGATGCCTGCCAGGGTTTCGGAATAGTCCGAAAGGGATACCGGGACCCTGGCAACAGGCACCTGAAGGAACACGGGTGGGTTTTAGTCAGTGAAAGTCTGACACGCCCTTCCGCTCAGCCCAGAGCGGGAGAAGTCATTTGATGATTTCCCACCCAAAAAAAATTTTTTTTTTGACCAAAGCAATTTGAAGCTGACCACTCACCAAGTGGTTATTTTGGGCAACCATGGTGAACACCTTGTAATAGACGGTTTGATTCAAACTTAGTGGCGGCGCGGAAGTTAGCTACTCGCTGCGCAGTACCCCACCCCTCACCCCCGCTGACACATGAAATTGTTACTGCGCAGCGACTCGCCTCATGTTCCGAGCCGCCATTAAGTTTGAATCGAACTGTACCAGAACCCATTTTTTTTTTCTTAGCCTAGTCTGTCCCAAACTGGGCCAAAGGCCTCCCCAAGTCTTTCCAGGAGCTCTTTTCCCGCATCACTTCGAACCAGCCTTCTTATTTTATCTTTGTTTTATACCAGAATACCCGCAAAATTTCGCGAATTCTTGCATAACTTTTGAATTCGTCGACATTTTTAATTCATATTCTTTATGGCACTACCTCCCCCACCACCCACCTTCAGGGCATGAGTAAATATTTCCATCACAACTGCTCTCAAAACGGCGAAGGAAAACATCGTGAGGAAACCGGCATGTCCTAGAACCAAAAATTCGAAGACATGTGACATCTACCAATCCGCACTGGGCCCGCGTGGTGGGTTACGGCCCACTCCCTCTCACAGAGAGGAGGCCTGTGTCCCAGCAGTGGGAACATTATAGGCTGATTATGCTATGGTGACTGTCAGGCTTTCAAAAGCCTCAGCAGACCTACTATAGTGTGATTATCTTACCGTATCGTCGACATCGTATGTGGCACCGGAGGGCGCGGATTGGCTCATAGCCGAGCCCTGTGACGTCACAGGTGTTACCGTCAGCGCCGTCAGGGATATGGAGCCTGGAATCGAAATATAAATAAGATTAATTTTGAAAGGCATGTTAAATATTTTCGAAGAAACTTGGACAAGATTGACAAAAAGGGGATCTACTTTCTTTTGTATGTGGCTAATAGCTAACCTGGTGTCAGAGTTTTTATGCCGCCCATTTGGCTTCACATGCCGTCGAGAAATATTTCTCAGGCATGCCGGTTTCCTTACGATGTTTTCCTTCACCGTTTTTGAAGCAAGTGATAATTATAATGAAGGATGTGTTTCGTTATTGATTGCTATCCAGGACCCAATCTTTTAAGTTATTAAGTACTAACATAGAGTATGGTATTTTGTTACTACCACTGTAGACCTCATCTGA
The DNA here is from genome assembly GCA_948473465.1 of Lithophane ornitopus. Lineage (NCBI taxonomy): Eukaryota > Metazoa > Arthropoda > Insecta > Lepidoptera > Noctuidae > Lithophane > Lithophane ornitopus. The sequence goes on along the minus strand of OX419642.1, from coordinate 1,958,985 downwards.
TCAAGTAAAGTTTATCTTCCCAAAATAAAATTCCTGATTAGTAGTTTTCTTAAATAAGTGAATGAAGATGTGGCGGCATCTACATCGCCACATGCGAACTACGCATCAAAGACTTGACGTAATTAGAGTTTACCGCGCGATCGACATATATGTATACAAGATCCTGACATCAATCGATGGGCAGTTGCCCGCCAGACACAACACCCGTCTGATCGGAGGATCCTCTCTTTTCTATAGAGGATAAGTGTGAACTTTACACCCTGCTTCCTCATATCTCTAAAAAGGCGTATGAAAATACAGTTATATCGATGGTTGCGCGCACGCACAACACAGGTCTAACCCCAAAAATCTTTGTTCTCCACATTCCCCAGAAGTAGAAAAAAAAGGTGCGACGGAAATCCCGGATCCCTCTTTAGGTTCCGTATGAGTGAAAATATAGAAAGAGGTAAACTCACCAGGTGTCTCCCTCTTATTCTCCGGGTCATTGGAGGCTCTGGTGGAGCTCCGAGAGTCCGAACTGAACCGCACTGATCTGGGAACACATAACATTCATATGAACTCCTATATCACAATATCATCGGCCTACAGTAGTCCACTGCTGGTTACAGGCCTCTCCAATCACAGGCCATTTTACTTAGTAGCCATCTAGCCACCCTATACGTCACCTATTATTCAGCTTCGTAAGAGCCGCATTCAAAAAAAAAATTGTTACTTATTATTATATTGACATTGCTGAAATGCGGAAAGTGCGGTGCGTTCAGTGCGGATAGGTATTCGAGTCACCTCTCAACGAGGCAACCTCAGGATGACGATTGACCAGTCGCAAACCAGAACACGACGTGTGCGTGTAAATTCGCTGCGTGAAGTCTGTTCCTGTACCAGCTCAAGCGAGGAGCGTTATGTATGACTATCTATTTTAATTGAGTTCATATTCATGGAAGTATCGATGAACTATCGAGGAACTCTTGGCTAAGTAATAACGGTCGCATGAGTTGATCCATTAGGTTAAGCTACGCTTACCAGGGTTGGTCCGTGGATGGGTGACCATCCATTACATATCGAGACTCCTCCGTGCCTTAGAAAGCACGTTAAGCTGATGGTCCCGGCTGTCATTCGAGGATCTTTGACAGTCGTCAGAAGCCCGAAAGTATGTCTACCAATCTTGCCAATCTGCCTAGCCTTTTCCCAACCATGTTGGAGTCGGCTTCCAGTCTAACCGGATGCAGCTGAATACCAGTATTTTACATGGAGCGACTGCCTATCTGACCTCCACATCCCAGTAACTGGGTGATACGATACCCCTTGGTAAGACTGGTTGTCAGACTTTCGGGCTTCTGACGACCAGTAACGACTGTCAAAGATACACGAATGACAGCCGGGACCAACGGCTTAACGTGCTTTCCGAGGCACGGAGGAGTCTCGGTATGTAAAGATGGTCACCCATCCACCGACCAACCCCGGCAAGCGTAGCTTAACCTGATGGATCGACCCGGTGCAGCTGTTATTACTTAGCCACGAGCTCCTATGACCAAGAATGAATTGTAAGACCTCAATCTCCACAAATGATGGCCAAGTCAGAGGGCAGTCAGTCTCGCTACTAGACTTACCGATTGGCAAATTTTTCTATACCCACATATTGAAGTATTTCCGACAAGTCTAAAGAAGAAAAATCATGGTCTTACCTGTGGAAGCCACTGCAGTGCGTCATGTCTTTATCAGGCTCGGCGAACGCGCGAGCGGCGAGCGACTGGCACGACATCACCGAACCGTGTGGGGAGCCCTGTAACCGAATAAAGAATACTGTTAGAACTATATTACACATATAAATTGCAGTTAAACGTACATCTTCTGATATAACAAACAAATTATTGAAAAAAAAAAAAACCCGACTGCAATAGCCTATAACCGAAAAGAGAAAAACAAGCATTGAACTTTGTTTTTCGTAAAAAATTGCAGGCGGGGACAAACAAAAGTTACACCATATTTCAGGTTATTGGTTTGTCCCCCCCGCTTTATTAGTTTTATTTCAAGCTTTTTAGTTTTATTCATATTATATTTGGAATTAACTCTTTACTAGTTTTTATTTGATACCAATATTGTTGTTTATTTAAAAAAAAAACCTTTAAAAAAATATAGCCTATGTTACTCCCACAATTAAGACGAACCTAACATCTCGTATGTCAAAATCAATCAAGTCGTTTAGGCTACAGAGCGTGCCAAAGAAATAGACATACATACATACTCTCGAAAAACAGTACCCTCCTTCTGAGGCAGTCGGATAAAAACGGTTTCGTAACTTTGTTACCACTTCCACTACTTTCCGGAGCTTGAAACCTGGCGATGTGATACCCCGTGTCTCGGAAAGCACGTTAAGCCGTGGTCCTGCACCCGATCTCTCTCCGGTCGTGTCGGATTGCCGTCCCCTCGGACTATGAGAGTAAATGAAAAGAGAGAGTGAACTGTGACTGTAATATCTCCCGCGCCAAAGGCAAGTCTCCGTTGAAGCAATATTGTGTGCCAAAAAGGTTAATTTCAGCATTAATCCCAGACAGATTCACCCCAGTTCCTCCCGACACGTCAAATTGAAACCGTAATTTATTTAACACTACCTAACAACCGGTTGAATCCTTACTTCCAACATCACCAAGAAACCGACCATATTATTCCATATCTGCTATCTTTCAAAAACCTCTACAAATCTAAACAAACTACTTAAAGGTACTTAGTACAAACAATTGCCTATAATCTACCTCAGCCACTCGAGTGTTATCATCTCGCTAACTACGCTGGGCACTTGGCAGTATCTTTGAGATAATACCCGAGAGGGTTAACGACGCTTATCTCGGTACTGTTAACCGAATAAGAAATGTGTATTGTTTTTAAGTGGTGTTTGATGTAGAGGTGGTTAGTGCCGCAAAATGTAGTTTATATCATACATTTTTATATCTGCATCGGTTTGAAACAAATTTCTATTCATTAAAAATCCATTGCTTCATAAGTTCGAAATAAAAATCTGCTCAATAACGTAACTAACGCAATGAATGTTGTTGAACTGTCAAAATGAAACAGATTAGTCTTAATCGGGAAGCAGTTTTACCCAGCAGTGGGTAGGTTTTCTAACTGCAAATTCTAGGATCTACTTTTCATAAACATTCAATACCCACTGAAAGATCAACTGTAGGTCTGTGACTCTGTGCGACAATCGATCCTTTGCGATCCCTATGGAAGGTGGCAATTGTTCAATGCCCAGCCACTAGGCTTGCCAACCGTCCCGCGAGAGCCGGGAGGTCCAGTATAAGACGTGTGCGGGACGCCAATTGTCCCGTTTTTATCGTAGTGAGCGCACGTATTGTTTAAGGCGAAAGCGAAATTGTAGCCCGCGAAATTTAACTTTCTTACGTTTTTTTGCCATTTGAAGGACAGTGGTTATACCTTGATCTTTGTACTTTTATGCTTTAGGGGTATGGAAGGAAGAAAGGAACAGGGTGTAAAGTTCACTCATCCGCTATTGAAAAGGGAGGATCCTCCGACCAGACGGGTGTTGTGTCTGGCGGGCAACAGCCCAACAATTGATGTCGGGTTCTTGTATATATGTCTATTGCACGGTAAACTTTAATTGCGCGATGCAGGATTTATGTGACGTCAGGTCTTTGATGCGTAGTTCGCATGTGGCGATGTAGATACCGCCACAATGCCACAGTAGAAAGCTCAATAAAACAATTAAAAATAATTTTTTTATTGTATTTCCCTATACTTTATACTTTTCCCTGTACTTTGACAGTTGGGCCCCCCTTTTTTTTTGCGTCCCGTATTTTGATTGCCTAAGTCCCGGTAATCATTCATGCATCAAGGTTGGCAAGCCTACCAGCCACCCACAGCACTCATCGATTTCCCCCACATCATTTAGTAGCATTTAATTTACATGTACACTACACACTCCATCTCGTCTAGACGACCAAGTCCTACTAGGTCATTATTACAACAAAAACCCGTTTCAAAACGCGACCATGTTTACATTTCCGCAGATACTTTCTTTCGGGTCATCATAATATATGTAGAGGCCACAATAAAATGTATATAATATCCATACTAATATAATAAATGTGGCGGAGCTCGTGTCTAAGTAATAACAGAAGCACGGGTCGATCAGGTTAAGCTACGCTGGCCGGGTTTAGTCCGTGAACGGGTGACCATCTTTAGTAAAGAGGAGGAGACTCGGCATGTAAAGATTCTTTACACACAGAGTCTCCTCCGTGCCTCGGAAAGCACGTTAAGCCCGGTCCCGGCTGTCATTCGTGGATCTTTGACAGTCGTTACGGGTCGTCAGAAGCCCGAAAGTCTGACAAACAGTCTTACCAAGGGGTATCGTATTACCCGGTTACTAGTTTGTGGAGGTCAGATAGGCAGTCGCTCCATGAAAAATACTGATATTCAGCTGCACCCACTGGCAGACGACCCCAACATAGTTGAGAAAAGGCTAGACAGATTGATTGTTTAATATTATAAATGCGAAAGTAACTCAGTCTGTTTGTCTGTTACATTTTCAAGACTTAAAGCGTTGGTTTCCTAAGGAAGCGGTGAACAGTCACACAATAACAGCTGTCCAATTATTGAGCGTTTTTTGACATCTTTATGTCAAATATCTTTATGTGAAAACGACAGATGACATAAGCTATAGAAAAGCTTATGTCAATCCTGTTGAAAGTCGTTGTAGAAATACGAAACGCTTTGGAAGCGATTGTCACTTGTCTAGGCCCTACGTGTTTTTACGGCTAAATGCAAACACAAAGGTAAACCATGACTTGGCTTAGGACATAGGATACTTTTTATCCCGGTAATACGTTCCCGTGGGATAATTTCCGACCTCCACGCGAGCCAAGCCGCGGACAAAAGCTAGTGATTAAAATGAGAACACAGACCGACATAACATTTTATAATGTCATAAAATGTGTGTTAAGTAGGTTAATTATGGCTCTATGATTTTTGTGTGAGTTAGGATGTGGTTCGTGTGATAGCGGATATTTATATTAATTATAATAAAGTTGAAAGTTTTATTTTTTTGTTTGATTGCACTAATCTCTGGAACTACTATACTCCATTTGAAATAAGATTAGACATTCAAACAAACCTTTATACAGTCCGTTTAACCGATTCTGACTTCTATACCGTAGGCATAAGGATGGCAATAAAAGCAAAAAACCTTACACAATAGCAACTGTCTACTGCAGCTGCCATTTGTCATGCCACCAACGCAATACAAGTCAAAATCAGTTGAACGGACTGTAAAAAAGGCTTATTTAAATGTCTAATCTTATTTCAAATGGGGTATAGTTAGATTTGTTTTTTTCGGGCGGAAGCTGGTAATTAAGTATTACTAGCTGCGCCCCGCGGTTTCTCCCGCTTAAGTCTCGATCCCGTGGGAATATTGGGAAGAAAAGTATCCTATGTCCTATTACAGGTCTACCAATGTGCCAGATTTCATCCAAATCCGTTCAGCCGTTTTAGCGTGAAAGCGTAACAAGCAAACTCTCTTTCGCATTTATAATATTAGTTAGGATAATAGTCATGATGATTCATACGTTTGTCTCCTAGAAGTAAGGATAAAACGTAGATGTGTCATCTAAGTTTGTTTTATGAATGGGCTGAAACGGAAATGAACTATTATTGTAGGTAACTTTAATTCAATTTTGATTTAAATATTCTCTCACACATTTAAGCGTCACAAACACTTGATACAGTACACAATGACACACGCGAGTCTATACTCCATTCGAAATAAGATTAGACATTTAAACAAACCTTTTTACAGTCCGTTCAACCGACTTTGACTTCTAAACCGCAGGCATAAGGATGGTATTAAAAGCAAAAAAGGTTACACAATACCAACTGTCTACTGCAGCTGCCATTTGTCATGCCACCAACGCAATAGAAGTCCAAATCGTTTGAACGGACTGTAAAAAATGTTTATTTAAATGCCTAATCTTATTTCAAATGGAGTATAGATAGAAGTAACCAAACCGCTCTCATTCTTAGGTTATAAGGAACCTTTTATCTCGGCCAAGAAAACATTTAAGTTCGCACAGTTCGTCAAAATGTTTTTTAAACAGCAATTTTTTTTTGCTGTTTCTGTTTGGTCCCGGAGTGAGGGTTGTTCATAATGATGAGTACAATGAATGACCCCTGAACCCATTAATTCAATTTCACCCTGTATAAGATAAATCATCATCATCATCATCAGCCTATAGCAGTCTTCTGCTGGACATAGGCCTCTCCAATTGCACGCCAGTCAGCTCGATTCTCGGCAGCTCTCATCCAGCTGCTACCAGCCACCCTGCGAAGATCGTCGCTCCACCTAGCCTGAGGGCGTCCTACCTTACGTTTGCCGATAAGATAAATATAGTTTACTAAATCTAACTTTTGGACACACGCAGCGTGCGACAGGTTCAGGAGAAAATTATAGTAAGAGTTGTAAAATTAGCAAACCCCTAGTGACCCGCTTCCGGCTACTCTTCCGCTACCCGCTCACAAAGGGACCCATCTCAACGTCAACATTTATAGGGCATAAACGTATATGCAATAAAATATTGCCGAAGGCGACGTGTAATGTGATATTTTTACTCAGAAAGGAAGGAAGCTTTATTATTTTGTCATCATCATCTGTCTAGCCTTTTCCCATGTTGGGGTCGGCTTCCAGTCTAACCGGATGCAGCTGAATACCAGTATTTTGCATGGAGCGACTGCCTATCTGACCTCCACAACCCAGTAACTGGGTAATACGATACCCCTAGGTAAGACTGGTAGTCTGACTTTAGGACATCTGCCTTAATAGCGCTCATTTGACTATTTTGAGGCAGTTACATATCCCTATATTATTATTTTTTCATTTTATAGTATGTAGAAGGAGATACGAGCACATACTAAACACGGTATTTCAGTCACATTTATGGTTTGTTATGGCATAACACTTAGATTGAAGTTACAGTGTTTTTTGTGATTGAAGTTACTCATAAAAGGTTTGCGTCAAAATCAAAATATTTTCTTTCACATGGGCACTTATGAAACGTCAGAAGCTAGGTGCACGGTTCCAATTAGTCGTTGCCTATGGAGAAGAGCCGGCAAGAAACTCCACGGTTACTCTTTTAAAAATAATTGGCTTTTACAATATTTTCAAATTACAGTTGTTAGTAGGCATGGGAGTCGACACGGCAGAAGGGCTCGTCCTGGGATAACACAGTCGTTTCTGCCAACCGTTCTGTCCAGGGACTATATCAGTTTCCAGAGAGATTATTCAATATTCAGCTCACACCTCATCTCCTCCCTTCAAAGAAGAGAAGTCTGGCAGACTCTTATCAACTAAAACTATTCAGTAGCCGTCAAAACATTATAAGACTTGGTGGACTTGGTAAGGTTGTCTGTAAAAGATCGCTTTTAGCGATAAGACCGTCCATTGTGTCACCCTATGTAAAATTTACTAATTTATGTCTGTAATTTTTATGGTGTACATAATAAAGAGTATTTCATCTATCAATCTATCTATCTAAGACTTCATATTAAGACTTCGACGATGTAATCTCCGAAGGTATAGAATCTCTTGGTGTACAATCAACTTAGCCTATCAGAGTCTACTAGGTCCATGGCCTCTACCAAGCTGCGCCTGCGCCACAACACCCTGTCTCCTACCTTGCGCATTCAGTCTTTCCCAGCCACTTTCTTAAGGTCGTCGGTCCATCTAACTGGGGGGCGACTAACACTAAGCTTGCCGATACGCAATCTTCACTCTAGAACTCAGTAAGCTTTTGGCTAAACAGCTTTCAAGCAGTCGAAGCCCCAACACCCTTGCCATGCAATATCGACAATCTTCTCCAGGGTCATTACTACGCCACCAGAAAGTCAATTCAGCGTACCAGTACCACAAGAATCACGATGTTATTATCTTCAAACCATCGTCATTGTGCACATAAACAAACAACAACATATTTACGGAACAATTGGTTGAGTCAGTCGGCTCGTGCGCAGCTATAGTAGTTGTAAGATGTAGAGACGATTCACACCACGCTCAGTCAGCCACCGAGTATTACCTAGATAGATTTTATTGTATGGTCAACTTGTAATTTACACAGTTTGTCCACCGCACCCTGAACAGGACGTCAACGAGAAACGAGATAACACACATCTGCCTAGCCTTTTCCCAACCAAGTTGGGGTCGGCTTCCAGTCTAACCGGATGCAGCTGAATACCAGTATTTAACATGGAGCGACTGCCTATCTGCCCTCCACAACCCAGTAACTGGGTAATACGATACCCCTTGGCAAGACTGGTTGTCAGAATTTCGGGCTTCTGACGACCCGTAACGACAAAGATCCACAAATGACAGCCGGGACCAACGGCTTAACGTGCTTTCCGAGGCACGGTGGAGTCTCGATGTGTAAAGATGGTCACCCATCCACGGACCAAGCGTAGCTTAACCCGATGAATCGACCTGTGCGGCTGTTATTACTTAGCCACGAGCTCCTCGCTCGAGAGAAACGAGATTACACGGCCATAGTAAATGTTCTGTCGCTACTTCGGCGTCGTCATCTCGTTCTCGTTGAAGTCCGGTCACGGTCTACTATAGATCATAACAAATGGCACAATGCTGGCTTCTTCTTTTCATTTCGACGATAAACTGTCAAATAACTTGGCTCCCATATCTTGCCACGTTAATTGCGGCACCAGTGGTGTTCTATAAGATCCCCAAGTAGAAGGTCTCGTTAGGACAGTCGGTCAGGAGCGCCGCATTTGGACGGAATCACGAAAGGATCAACAATCCTTAAAAATCAAGGATCAATGAGTATGCTAGGTTTACGTGGCGGCTTGATTATTCATACATTTTCATTTTTACACGACTGCCCAAAAAGGAGTGTGTAATGTTTTCAGGGTTCATGTATGTATGTATGTGAGTTTCTTTATTCCACCATAACTTTTACATACCTGAACGGATTTGAAAATCAATATGTTAAAATGTTTATTTGTATGTGTGTGTGTTATAATGGTGAAAAAAAAATCTTCGGTTATTTGCAATATGGGTTAACCACACCGAACTCCCAGCAACATTATTGAACCAATAGGCACAGCTATGGGTCTCCTCCAGGCCAAGTGGACACATCTGTATTGTAATGAAGTATTATAAGTTTGGTGTGAACTGTTCCTAAGATTTGACCGCCATATTGATGGAGGCACCTGCGAAGCGTTTGTATAGCTATTGTTTGGTTGTTTTATTATCATATCTTTTTGGTTTAGACTTCTCAGTGTGTGGTCTTCATAGATTCTGGCTCAGGAAAATGCCGTACTCCCTTTTCCGAATAGTTTTGACCAGGGATCTACGTCGAGATTTAAGTGTTACCACTAAAAGAAAGAAGAAATGCTTCTTTCGCCTATCGTCATCAACTGCCTCGGCTGCTGGGGAGTTTGTTGCGCCACTTCTTCTCCCCTGCTTATAGCACTAGGAAGTGGTGAAGAGCGGGCGTTTTGGGGGATTATCTTATGTAATTTTGACGTTCAAAAAGTGCTAATTGCCAGCCTAATTTGAATAAATGACTTTTTAAATAAGTCTGATTGGTCATTGTCGACATACGCGAGACCTTGCCTAGAGTTTGGGAAAACTGGATGATTCCTGCTCATCTCTCACTTCTCTGCGGATGTCTCTCAAGTTAAAAGGGTTTTTTTTTTTATAATTGAAGAACTACCCAACGTTCTTTTGGGTAGAACACATCACATCATGTAAAACTATTCACTAAAACCTACGGAATGAACTCCAACACTTGCGTCACCTCCAGAATCTTTTTGACCCCTCTTCCCATGAACTTTTCGACCTGTGCGTACCCCACTGACTAATCATCTTCGACACAATACTGCTTCACAAGTGTGCGTACGATCACTTGATGACCGTTCACGGGACAATGACTGTGTGAGTCAATTAGGTACTGACTGTAATCTTAGATCATTAGTTCTGTGTAATGAGGATACTGCGCGGTTAGGCATACTAAGTTACATTGCCCAGACTGGGTGTTAGTCGCGGCTTCGATTGTAAATAACCTTCAACGCTTTGATTGACACGCAATTGAATATTTTGGAAAGTCTTTCTTCGTTCCTCCGCTTAACATTCGGTGAGATAGTCGAACGCTATCGTATCTAAAATTTGTTATTCGATTGGGACAAAAAATAATTGTTAAACGTATAAATTAATAGTAGTAGTATGAGCTGTAGGCAAAAATAACCACTATGAAAAGCCCTGACACATCCAGTGTCGCGGCAGACCCCGTAGATGGCGAGACGACCTGTGGTCCAGAGCCCAGAGTAGCCTTGGATCGAAAGAGCTGGAAGTCATGGGAGACGGGCTTTCCTCTCCCTCTCCATCCATCAAGATTTACATTCATCCCTCTTTTAGTCACTGGCTTCCAGTCTAACCGGATGCAGCTAGATACCAGTACTATACATGGAGCGACAGCCTATCTGACCTCCACAACCCAGTTACTGGGTAACACGATACACCTTAGTAAAACTGGCTGCAAGATTTTTGGGCTTCTGACGACCCATAACGACTGTCAAAGATCTTCAAATGACAGGCGAGAACAATGGCTTAACGTGCTTTCCGAGTCACGGAGGAGTCTTGGTATGTAACAATGGTCACTCTTCCGCGGACCAACCGCATCAAGCGTAGCCATGCGGCTGTTATTAGTTAGCCACAAGCCCCCCAAAATAACCCACAAAATATACTGCTACACAGTACATATACTAAAGTACACACAAAAACTATATGGATGCACTAAACAAATCATTAACATGAAATCTAAGTTTTGTCATGGCATATCAAGAAAATTATACAAATTTAACTCAACTTGTTCTAAAAATATGAATAAGTGAACACAGGTTATGTAGTATCAACAATTAATAACAACAACAATAGTGCTTCAGTGTTAAACATTCTTTAAAGCTAAATTCAGTGCAATTTTCTTAGATTTATTGAACAGAGACATTAGTCGGTGGGTTATGCTCGGTTCCTATCAACGAAAACGAATCGTTTTGCTTACCAATGGTAGCCTTTTTTTATTACCAAACTGGGCATATAAATGGATTTGGAAGCTAATTTTACCTGTGACAGCTACTTCCATATGGGAGGGTCTACTATGCAAAGCTATGAGGTCTTTGCTTCATTATTGGTAAAGATACAAGAGTCTTAATTTTAAACAATAACGGTCCGTAAATTATAGGAATTGGCCATTAGGAGCTCATAAAGAAGAAGCTGCTGGCGGAAGGTAGTGTTAAATAGAGCTTTTGACAGTTGAATGAAATTGATATCTGACAGTTTTTTTTTTGGAAAAACTGTCAACAATTCAAAATTTATTCACAGTATAAACTTCTTTACATAGAATTTTTTTGTTGAATTCGCCCTAAAAATGACTTACATGTATGTTCCGTTTGACAATTGAGCAGTAAAATTGTGGTCTAATGCATAAATTGTAATCTAAATTCATATGCACCGGATTTAGCATGACATACTGGATGCTTCAGGTGATTTACTAAATGACACATACATGCAATCAAACTGCCTAGCCTTTACCCAACGTTAGTACTGCCTTCCAGTCTAAACGGATCCAGCTAAATACCAGTATTTTACATGGAGTGACTGCATATCTGACCTCCACAACTCAGGTACTGAGTAACTACATTTGTATGCACTGAATTTAGCTTCAAGACATACTGTTTGCTTGTAAGTAAGGTAATTAACAAAATGACACATCCATGCAGTAGTATAAAATTAAATAACAATTTAAAACCGTGAAACAGGTAAAATAGCACCCATATTTAGAAAAGTTAATTACTAAGTAATATTCATAGTCTATTGTCTATTTTATTTTCCTTAATACTGATTTGTTTTTATAAAAATCCTTGTATTACTAATGTGAATAAGCAGCTTATGGCAAATAGATTAAAATATTCATATTTTTTTAGTGATTTTCTATTTAGATCAGCACCTTAGTAACCAATCTTGAAGTTTATTGCTAATCCATCGCAATTAATGTTGTTGAACTATCAAAATGAAACAGATTGTGATTGATTGTGTTATGTTATTAGTGTGCTGGTTACGAGGATGATTATCTAAAGCGTCCCCAAAACAATCAATGGCAATTTTTATGTGATTAACACATATTGATCATCTATCAAATCTATTTGAAGCGATCGACAATATTACTACAATACAAATTGATGGCAATTGAATGAAAATAGAGATACATTTTTGAAAGGTTCAACTTGAAGGCAGCTTTAAAATAAAACTAAGCTTTGTAGAATCTAACAAACTGCTCATGTATAGAAGGGAAAGAATAACCCTCTGTAGCTTCTCATTAAGACATATTTCTTACCTGGCAGGGAGTTTATTGATTAATGCTATTAAAATCTAAGCTGAAGAGAGTCCATAGCATCATTAGTAGCAACAACTTTCAAAGATCTATTGTGACATCTCTGGCAGTATTGCAGTTTAAAAAGCAAAACCAATCATCAAATTAATTGGTGGCCATGATTGGTGGTACATTTTCAACTAATTGTTACAGAAAGATTAGCATCTGAATTTATGGATAGAATTTAATGTTAATAACTTTCATAAATCTATACTAATACATATAATAAATGTGAAGAGTTTTTTTGTTTGAATGTGCTTTTCTCTGGAACCTAGCAGTCTGATTTGAAAAATTCATTTGGCATTTGATAGACCAATTTTTGAACCACGGATCAAGCACAGAAAACAAAAGACAATAGATTACATTTTTATTTTCAAAACAGATTCCATAGTGGTATTGAAACTCTTTTCTAAATATGGATGTCAAGTAAAAGAAAAAAAGAAACAGACATACAGACAACATCTAGGACAGCCTGGAATGATTATCGCCTCACATTCTGACCGCAGAGCATCCAGCTGTCAGTACAAACACCGAAAACCCGCCTCATCCTCGTTTATCACTAATATAGAGCAATTTATTATAATAAAATGCCATTTAGTATGATTCAGTTACTCAAATCAACTCTAAACCACAGTCAAAAACACATTGCTTCATTCGCGTGAATAAAAAAAGAGATTATTCGAAATTCAAATTATGCTTTGGGTTACCATAATTATATTTTTGTTTTGTTTAATTTTGGCGACTTTTTATTACACTTGATTCACTATAAAATTATAACTTTCAACACTTTGGCACTGCATTTAAAGAACACAAATCTGTTTTTGTATTATTATTGGCACCGATACGTTTCTCAAAGACTGAATTTCGAAAGTATTTTTGCAACTAAAACGTCTAAACGCAACTCGTTCACGGTCCGTCGATGATCACAGTGAATGAAGTAAATAAAAAAACGTGAAAAAACACCACTGCACCACTATTTCGACACTTAAAAACAATATTTACAATAAAACTGGGCTACAAAACAAAAATAGCAATCCCTATGGCCATGATCGCGCAGCAACGGACAGACGATATTCTGCCAGCGTCGGAACTTTCGTGTTTGTAAACCGTTAGCGAATAGACCAATACACTAATGTAGCGTAAATTAATTCATGAAAAAGCTTTTTTTCTAATGAAAATGATCGCGAAATTATAACTCAAGAGCGTAATTCGATTTGACAGACGACACGCCCCCCACCCCGCTCGCGGCGTACTGCGGTCGATGACGGAGTTGCCAGCGCACAGAATCACCTTCGCGATGTGGGAGAATTTTTCGTAAATAGATCGCAAGGAAAAGTGTGGCGGTAAAAATATCTGGTTTTAGTATCGATGTTGAAATATGTTATTATAGACATATAGAATAGTTGGGTTCTGAAAGCATAACTGTTTAATCGAATTGATTATTATCAAAGATCTTAGGAGTTATTTCTATTTAATGTTATCTGGGATCTTAATTTAGATGAAGTCTTATCGATGATTGCTCGAGAATCGTTCTCTATCAAAGATGTCGATTTGAAATGCATTAAGGAGATAAAAAAAATTGCAACATCATGCATTATGCTTCACGTAATAGTTACCATAAAAGCGATATTGCACTCGTCATACTATAATTTATTACGAACTAGTGACGCGCCCCTGCTGCGCACGGTTTTTACGACTTGAAAAAATATCGAGATTTCTTTATTCTTAAGTTTAATAATAATGTATTATACATATAAACCTTCCGGAATAAATTCTCTAAACGATGGTGAAAATCTCATCAAAATCGGTTGCGTGGTTTAGAAGATTAACGCATACATACATACAAACACGAATAGCGACTTCATTTTATAAAATGTATAGCTATACTTAGATGATATAGTTTTCCTGAATGAAAGTTAGTAAATAAAGAAAAGAAAGTTAATTTTATTACTCTTTTAAGTTTCAGTTGATATAATATTATAGAAACGCAATGATAATGGTGACTTCAAGACAAAACATTAATAGAAATTCATTTAATTATAAGTTTAATAGCAAAAACGATCAGCATTTTCACTGCATTCGACTTTCTCTGGACAGTTATTTATATACACTAATATAATAAAGATGAAGAGTTTGTTTGTTTGAACGCGCTGTTCTCTGGAACTAACAGTCGGATTTGATCAATTATTTTTGCATGTATAGCCCAATTCTTGAGGAAGGTTATAATAGGCTAACATCGCACGACGACTTTTAAGAGCCAAGCAAAAATGAAGTAATAGAACTGGCGGAGGATGCGATGCGATGCGACGCGGTGGGCCGGGCGGAATAGACAAAGACCTAGGTTAGGACATAAGATACTTTTTTATCACAGTAGCACGTTCCCGTGAGATAATTTCCGACATCCACGCGGGCGAAGCCGCGGGCTAAAGCGATTATATAAATTTTACTGCGGCTCGCCATTCCTACGAGTTAGTGCTACGATATTTTATGATGTCATTATATCCAGTGACGTCTGAGAAAGATATAAAAGCCGAGACCATGGTGTGACATATTTATTGATGTTATTATGTTTTATGGAGGCCTGATACTTTGGTTTTAATCATAATAATGAATTTTCTGACTAACCAGAAACAAATACTTTATCAAGTCATCATCATCTGTCTGCCTATCTGACCTCCACGACCCAGTTACTGGGTAACACGATCGATACCCCTTGCTAAAACTGGTTGTCAGATTTTCTGGGTTCTGGCTACCCGTAACGACTGTCAAAGATCTACAAATGACAACCAGGACCAACAGCTGAACGAGCTGTCCGAGGCGCATAATGTAATGGATGATCACCCATCTACACACCGACCGTGGCAAGGGTAGCTTAACCTTCGATCGACCCGTGCCGCTGTTATTATTTAGCCACGAGCCCTATTATATCTGGTGACGTCAGAGAGAGATATAAAAGCCGAGAGCATTGTGTGACATGGCCTATTTATTGGTGTTGATGTTTTCGTTCTAATCATAATAATGAATGGAATATTCTGACCAGTTCTTTATCAAGTGGCTCGTGGCTAAATAATAACAACCGCACGGCTTGATCGAAGGTTAAGTTTCGCTTGCCGAGGTCGATCCATGAATGGGTGACCACTCATAACATATCGAGACCCCTCCGTGTCTTGGAAAGCACGTTAAGCCGTTGGTCCCGACTGTCATTCGTAGATTTTTGACAGATGTTACGGGTAGCCCGAAAGTCTGACAACCAGTCTTACCAAGGTATCGTGTTACCCAGTAACTGGGTTGTGGAGGTCAGATGGCAGTCGCTTCATGTAAAGTACTGGTATTCAGCTGCATATAGTTAGACTGGAAGCCGTCCCCAACAAAGTTGGATAAAGGCAGATTGATTGGCTACTTTATCAAATCTAGACATTATTGAAATAATTGATTTACATAGATATTTACAAAATAGGGCCTTAAACTATAGAGGTTGAGGTATATAATAATTGGATTCTACCTGAACTACCACTACTACTAGGTGTATTATTTATATACTATGTTTATTATAGATAGGTAAATTATTAGCAGTAGTAATAAATAATAATAGAATTTATTTACCTTAACCACAGATTACTTGAGTCTTTTGCAGGCTGCGGCAGTCATGTACTATACCAGAATACCCGCGGAATTTCGCGTTGTTGCATAACTTTTTAATTCATATTCTTTATGGCACTTCTTTAGGTCATGAGCTATCCGAATATCAATCGTGAAAATTGATTTGCTGTTACAATGTATAGTAGATTCGTTGCTATAAGCCACAAAATAAGATTCCTTTGTCCAAATAATTACGCGCGTAGTCCAATATTTCCTGTTACATCCTCAAAACACCTCGTCTGACGTAAATCAACATCAAAATGTTTTATATAGTAGGAAAATAATAAGGAAACTTAATTAATTCTACACGACGCCGGAGTCGCCATGATGTGCATAATACGATGTAAGGATGTAACATAGATTCTTTTGATATTCAACGCGTTAACAGACCCAGATATCATTCAGACAATGGAATGCCAGTAATGGAATTGAAATGGATTTTTCTCTCATAGCTCCCCCCCTCCCCCATCCTCTTTTTACTTCGCATCTAGAATAGGAGGATAGAGGTCATTCAATAGTTAAACTGAATATAGATCCTGTCGTTTTGCCGTCAATGGAGAATAATTATGTGACGAATTGCTGCTTAAATGAAATTGGGCTGGAGACATCTGCCGCATATCAGACGGCCAATGGGCGAAACTTACGAAATTGCGCTTAAAGCTCATTTCAGACTACTCTATAATATAATAACATATAGTTCATAGCATAACAATATCTTTCGCAATACATTTATTTAGAACGCGTTCACACTGCTATACTATATATTATGGGAAATATATGGCGAGCGATATTTTTGTGCTATGAACTATATGCTATATATTATAGCGTAGTCTGAAATGAGCTTTATGGCAAACGACATATCGGCAGGGCCAGACGGAGATGGCGGGATGAGCCGGACTCCTTCAATAAAGTTTGCTCCTTGGCGGCTCTGGACAGAGAGAGGTGGAAAGAGAGTAGGGAGGTCTTTGCCCAGCAGTGTGACAGCAATGGTTAATAAAAAAATAAAAAAAATATTAGAGGTCAGCACAACAAATCTTTTTCTTCGATACTTTTCTATTAGTCATCATTTCGGTAGTCACCCTCTCTTTAGCCATATCATCTTTCACACAATCCATCCATCATTCTGCATCCCTGTTTAAATGGTGCAACTTGAACTTACTTTCGATTCGCTATTTAAGTTGGCTTGATTGATGGAAGGACATTTTGATTGACGGTATCTTTTAATTCAAATCCATACAGAACATGACGCCAATTCCCGACAAGGAAGCCTGCCAGTTCTGCATATAAATTGAAGATTTCACTTTTCGCTATAATTTAGATGGACAGTTTTGTAGAGAGCTTGCAACAGTCATAGACTAAGAACGTATAGAAGTGATACTCCCCTCCAAACAGGGTTACCATTTCGAAATTTGAAATGTCCTGACAAAAAGACAGACTGTGAAAAACTGTCCGGGCTTCTTCGCAAACGTCCGGTTCATCTTTTTAATCGTTATTCATCAGTATTAGTTACTTCTTTTATTTTGTAAAAGTTAATCCTCTGAAGTCGAAAAGTCCGGACAAATGACAAGATTGGACAGGGGAGGGAAAGCCGGACGTTTCCGGACAAATCCGGACGCATAGTAACCCTAGCTCCGAAAAATTTTGGGGCGTAAAATACGTTCAACACAAGGATTGTATCGTCGCCGTGTCGCCGTCGATTGCGTCACTTGTACAATAGTCTCTCTCTCTCTTTTCTTCTATCGAGTCCATGGCACGTGTCTTGTTTTATTAGTCTTATTACACCACCACTTCAGCTGAACGACGTCCATAGGCGTCCTCTCTCTCTTTTTTTTTTGTACACCTCACTCTTAAATAAATACCTATAGGTTAAGGCATCTTATTTTTTTTTTTTAGTCTAAAGACCAATCTTCGCGTAATTTAAGTATAAAATATTTGCATTCGTGGGTTGCAGCTGAAAATCAGCGTCACGTAAAGTCATGACCTAGTGTTGCCATCTCACTTTGTGCTGAGCTGAGGCCCTTTTGGCATTTTTAATACCTTTAGGATAATTTAGCCATATTTATGTAAACGCATTCAATTTCTATGTATTTACAGTTCTCTTATTCTGCAGTCCAGCAGCGTTGTTACCGAACATCTATTACGGCTCGCAATCATTGTAAATTACGAACGTGTTACTATGATATGGATACGTTTTGAAAGTGATGGATTGTATGCACGTCTGTAGCTTCAATTTATTGGTTCGATAAATCATAGTAATGATAGATAATGGCTCTGCTTGTAGTTAGATAGAGCGGATTAAAATCTCATAGTTTGGTATGACCGTATTTTTTTTGTGCGACGTAATGGACATTATCACATCGTATTTCGTATATGTTACGAAGGAGGAGCTCGTAGCTAAGTAATAACAGCCGCGCGGGTCGATCCATCAGGTTAAACTACGCTTGCCGGGGTTGGTCCGTGGATGGGTGACCATCTTTACATATCGAGACTCCTCCGTGTCTCGGTAAGCAGGTTAAGCCGTAGGTCCCGTCTATCATTTGTGGATCTTTGACAGTCGATACGGGTCGTCAGAAGCCCGAAATACTGTCTTCTTTTCTTTCGTCGTCCAAATTGCAACAAAGATGATGTTTGGACAATTTAAAGCTAAACAAGTGAACACTAGTCTTACCAAGGGGTATTGTATTACCCATTAACTGGGTTGTGGAGGTCAGGTAGGCATCGCGCCATGTAAAATACTGTTATTCAGCTGCAACGGGTTAGACTGGAAGGCGACGGCGACGCCAACAGATGCACCGATTTTTAAAAGTGCTATGGAGGCACAAAGTAGATGCCTCTCGTTACTAATCTAACCTATTTACTTTAAACACTAGTAATGCAATGTTAACGTGAACTAAAGTGAAATGTATAACAAGACCTATGCCAGTAAACACCGCTTTGAATTCAGCGCACATCGAAAGGGAAAGGATCGTAACAAATACATAAATGTATAATTTTGTGTTCAACAACGGCAAGTGAAGAGGGACTCGTGGGTTAATAATAACAGTCGCACGGGGCGATTGAAGTTCCCATCCACGGACTGACCTCGGCAAGTAGCTTATACTTGCCGAAGTCAGTCCGTGGATGGGTGAAATTTCATCCAAATCCGCGTGAAAAGGTAACAGACAGTTACTTTCGCATTTATAATATTAGTCTCTACACTAATATTATAAAGAGAAAAGATTTGTATGTTTGTATTTTTGTTTGTAATGAATTAACTCAAAAACTACTGGACCGATTTAAAAAAATCGTTCATTTGTGGAATGCTATATTATTACTGCTTCTATTTAATACTTCAAGCACAGTTAAACAGAGGCGTACCTAATGCCATAGCCCAGGGTGATGCGGAGACACACAACAGTGGTAGGTTCAATAACGAGACTTGAGGAATATATATTTATATTTGTATACACCTAATTATACAGGGTGTTAGGGTAGACATCGTTATCCATGAAACTAGTGGTTTGGTGTCATTTATAATATACTTTTTCTATTGGAACAACTTTGAAATCGCAAAAAAAAAACACCTAACACCCAGTATTAAGATATCACACGGGCGAAGCCAATGACTGAAGCTAGTATAGAATATAGATAATTATAACATTACTGTTTTGTCCAAGGATATATCTATAATACGGCTTTTTCGATAACTGTCGGATTATATTCTTCGCTTGGGAGAACTCGGTCTTTTCTTTGGCTTCCTCAAAAAGACTTACTAATGAAACAAACCTTGTATTTCCTGAATATGAGTAGGTAACGATTCTTCTATTGAAGCATTTTGGCATTATCCTCAACGCGGTTCTCAGAAAAACCTGTGTAGGCGGTTTATATGAACGCTGTAAATGTAAACATAAGTTGTTATTTATTTTAATGAGTTGTTTACTAACAACTTTATTATTTTTTATATCTTTATATATAAGTACCAGTAACAGCTGCTAATTACTAGTGATGTAATGAATACTACTTTTACGAATAAGAATACAGATTGTACTGTTCGCCGAATACGAATACTTGATTCTACTATAGTTGCACCCAATTATTAGTCAAAGAATGTGTGCAATATAAATATTAACATGTAATTTAATAATTAAAATGATTACCTATTTGTAATTTATAAACATAGTACACAGTTAACACACAGAATTTTTTTTGTAACTGATCCTTTTAGCTTAATACGTGCCTACGAACGTAGCTACAAAAAAAAAACTAAAAGGTCGCCGTATGTAAACAAAAGATAAAAAGTTTTATAAACAAGATTTTTTATAAGTATCTTTGTATCTGTCAACTTGGTCGCAACGCATTATCTTTATGGGGTTTCTAGTAAGTCACTAATTACGAATATCGGGAAGTATTCGGCAAATACGAATATTCGGTAATTTTTTATGGTATTCGGCGAATACGAATATTCGTATTCGTTGCATAACTACTAATTACATGTGTCAGGTTATCTAATGTCTCAAACCGACTTTAAATTATACTAAGAACCTACCACAAACGCGCAGTAAATTAAATTAATGTACCTACTATGAAGATGTTTATTGAAATGAGCCACACTGAAAACCTTTGCCTTTTATTATGACTTAGCCATCATACTATTATTATTAGATAACTTTAGCTGCTGCAGTCAAAACATCTCGACTAACTTACATAACAGTTTGAAAACATCGCTATTTCTAACCCAATAACAGACCAATACATTTCCTTTTAAACAAACGTAGAAACTAAACACGGAATGGGGGCACAGTGGCAATCAAAATAATCGTACGACGTTTAGTACACACAACGAGCGATACATTGAACTGTACTTTTCCAGTATACACTGAACTCGTAATGGGCGGGCTTTCCGCTCAATGAGGGGTCAGCTTATACTGGAAACTAGCTTCTACCCGCGACTTCGTCCGTGTGACATTTCTTGTTTCCCCGGCGCGTCGCATCGCATCGCCCGCCCGCACGGCTCGCACAAGTTCTTTCTGACTTTTTTCTAATATAACCTTCTAGCAGTGGTAATAGCTTATAACCTTCCTTAAGAATTGACTATCAAATGCAAACATAATTTTTCAAATCCGACTGGTAGTTTCAGATATTAACGCGTTCAAACAACCAAACAAACACATCAGCTGATTCAAAATATTCAATCCTGAGGTTACCTTCTGTCCTGTACACCTCTATTGCGTAACACACTTTCTTTCACAATCCCAAGGAAATTCCCAATCTATTGCTTCATAAACCTATTTGAAAAATTCTTCTGCTCGACAACTTAATTGAATGTTGTTGAAATGTCAAAATGAGAAAGCCATTGCAATTTTTTGTGTGTTACGCAATTACCCTGCTGATTTGTTAGACATGTCCGTGTTTGTGATCCCGTCCGGACTTTATCCGACCTTGTAATTTGTCCAGAAAACACAAGGGGCTTTTAATGAAAATAATAAAAAAATTATGAGTACCTACTGAAAAAAGAAAGATTAAAAAGAATCGTCCGGATTATTAATTGTTGGGACTTTTCAAATTTCGAAATGGCAACCCTAGTTAGGGATGCAAGAAGTGCCAAAAAAAATCGATATATATAGTATCGATATTTTAAAAAAAATATCGATATCGATTTCGATATATCGAAAAAAAAATCGATATATCGGTGACATTTTCAAAAAAAGAACTATAATTGATAATTTAATTTTTTTTTAAACTTTTTACGGCTTTGTATTCTGGCGATTTTATTCAGTGGCGACGACGGTGTTGCTATTGGAAAAATATATCGTTTTTGATACATTTTCGATACTTGATATTTTATATCGATATATCGAAATAAAAAATATCGATATATCGATTTTTTTCTGCAACCCTAGTCAAAAACGTCAGTTTTCACACAGAACAGAACGCTACGTCAATTAAAAGTTAAATAAAACCTGTTACATTTCCGTTGTGGGGTGACTGGTGACTGTACATTGTTGTTAACGAGTCTTTGAGTTGATTTTGAAGGGGAGTTCTTTAAAAAGTTTAGTATTTTGTACTGCAAGTCACGAGTGAGTAAGGGAATTTCAAGTTTAGCGTGCACTGAGGCCCGAGACAAAGAGACATTCTATCAACGATAACGATGATAGACAAGTCAAAAATGTTTAGGACTGACATAAGCTATCGAAAAGCTTATGTCAATCCTGTTGAAAGTCGTTGTAGAAATACGAAACGCTTTCGAAGCGATTGTCACATGTCTAGGCTCTCTGTTGTCGACGTAGCGGTGATCAAACACGATACTATCGAAAACAACAAATTGGTGATTAATTTCGACCGCAGCAGCCGCTAAGAGCGGGTGTTGTCAATATTCCTACGTGCGATACACATTATTGTCGCGTCGCGGTCCGGACGCCATTGTTAATATTTCTAAGGAGTTCTATCATAAAATATAGAAGCATAATTACATTCGAAGAAGCTGTAGTTATTTATCTCCACATACTATCCTCAAGAATAACAAAGGGACGAGGTCACAGCCCCAACATTGGCTTATCAAAAACATAACATCACACCTGTAATTCCAGAAGGATTATGCAGAGGTGTATATATATACACCCACACCCTATAGTACACCCACATTTCGCCAGTTATGTTTAAGTCCCATGTAATAGGGGGCGAGCCTATTGCTATCAAACGGGCACAAATCCAAACTCCGGGCTGCTACTGAAGATTTCCAGATAAAAAAACCCACACTTTACCCGACCTACGAATCGAACCAAGGACTTCTTGTCAGCAGTAGTGACTTGCAACCACTAGACCAACGAGGTTTTACCAAAACATTTTAATATAGAAAAGAAAATCATTCCAACAAAACTTCTAAATCAAAGCATCTGTGGTGGCATCTACATCGCCACATGCGAACTACGCATCAAAGACCAGACGTCACACAAAAATCATGACGTCACTCACAATCCTGCATCGCGCAATTAGAGTTTACCGCGCGATCAACATAAATATATAAGATTCCAACATCAATCGTTGGGCAGTGGCCCGCCAGACACAACACCCGTCTGGTCGACGGAACAACTTAAAACTAGACTACACACAATTTCTCTTTGACTAACATTTCAAACATTTATCGTATCTCATTTAAAGCCATTTACATATTTATTTGTCATAAGACACTTGGAACAGCGGTTCTCATACTTTCTTATCCACGACTCGTCAAATCCATACTAATATTATAAATTCAAAAGTAACTCTGTCTGTCTGTAACTCTGTATGTTACCTTTTCACGCCTAAAACACTGATCGGATTTCGACAAAAGGCAAGGAGATAGATGGTATCCTGGGGAAGCACATAGGGTACTTTTTATCGACATACAACGCGGGCGAAGCCGCGGGTGATAAGAAAAAAAAAATACTATTACAGTCGAACTATTATATTGTGCAAAAAACTCACTGTGAAAACTTTGGTGAAGTGATCTGTCAATAGAGCCAATGGTGCCGATTCTCTTGTACACCGAACTAAACTAACTAAACTATCACTAAAATTCCTTACTTTTGACTATGGGAATCTTGGAGCTATTCTGCCAAATAAATTCTCTAAATTTAAAACTTAATTTGACACAACTAATATCGAATTTGACAACCGCGCGCCTCCATTTGGTACTTGTTTTCTCTACCCCGTGTTTTTTTTTAGAGCCAGAGGCGCGCATGCACGGCAGCCTCGACGTGTTTTTAATGGAATTTTTCAGTTTTTGTATGGAAAATAAAGGAAAAAAAAAAATACCAACATGTTGAGAATTAGGGGTTTAACGGTTTTCTAACGGGGGTCGAAATTTTCATTATTTTTGCGATAGGACACACCGTTTTCGAGATATAAGCAAAAGAAAATAAAAAAATACAGTACTGTTTTTTGTTACTGAAGTCGAGGTGTTGGTTTGAATTTTAGTTCATGACATCTAATTTTATTCCACACATTTTTAATCGCAATTAAATATAGTCAGATTTAGTTAGAGGATTTTAGATATGGGACAATATTTTAGATTAAATCGTCAAATTCAGAATAGCATTTTCACTAAACTAATCTCAGTGCCATATTAGTGCTGTCAAACTAAATTAAAGTTAAGTTGTGTCATATAAAGTCTATTTCAGAATGAGTTTGATCGTTTGACAGGACTTAACTAAATTTTAGTAATTTTTAGTTTAGTTTAGAGAATTTTATAAAAAGAGAATCGTCTAATATTAGGGAGAATGACAGCTCACCTAAACGCACTTCATCAAGTTTTTCGGTGATGTCTTTTACAGGATAAACCGGTAAATACGTAAAGGCTTCGATCCTTGCGAGGGTTTGAGCAAAAAGTAGGCCATATAAACCCAAGGGTGTCGTAAAAGCAACAACGAAATGAAATTGCCGAGAGGATGCACAGCAGCGTCCTCCTGTCTGCTAATGACAACAAATTGCAATCATTAATATGTCCGCCATGAAGGTACGTTGTTTTTTTTTTGACAAATTATTTGGCTTTGAGACACGGTAAGTTGACGATACTAAATTAATGGTGAGAGAATACCCTTCGGTTTGTCGGGCCTGCGCGGACGCTTTCGTGTCATGGCTACTTCTGGGTGGTCCGTAATCTGACACCCGAGTGGATAAAATGACGAGAGTAGCACCCGGTTTTTTATTTTGACAATTCGAAGTTGGGAACTTGTCAAATTTTACTTTAGCATTAGGTACTCAAAATCAAAATCAAAAGTCATTTATTCAAACTAGGCTGAGAATCAGCACTTTTCGAACGTCAAAATTACATAAGACAGTCCCCCAAAAACGCCCACCTTTCACCACTTCCTAGTGCTTTAGCTGGGAAGAAGAAATGGCGCAACAAACTCCCCAGCAGTACAGCTGTCTGTTTAGTTAGAAAAAAAATTGATTATATACAATAGTATGCAAAATCTTTCACATTACGGAACACAAAAACATAAATCTAATCTACGTACTAAAGATGACAGCCAGCGAAATTCAAATGCGTTTGCAAAAAACGTAAGAAATTTAGAATGCCACGGGCTACATTGAAGGAATCACCTTAAGTAATGCTAAAATAGATATTGACAAATTCTTCACTTCAGAAACCGGGTAGGAAACAATGATATGAGACAACGTATTCCGTGATACTTATGCGGATTTCACCGAAGAAACTAATCGCGATCAGCACATAAAAATCACATTCCAGAACTGTCAGTGTCACTGTCAATATGCCGCATCAATTTTGACACTGACAGCGCTTGAACGCGTTCAATTTAATTAGTGAAATTCGCCCTTGTTCCAACGTTGAATGTCACAATAAAAGGTAACACAGCACTTTGAGTACCACTGTGCCGAAATGGTAGGCCGGGACAGGTATTCGAATTTCTAAGTTCAAGATCACTGGGTACACGACTTGGCACCGTGAATTTGTGGAATGCCTCGCTGTCTGAGATATTTGCTCCACTTTGGCATGTGAAGCTTGAAGATATGAGCTCCTGCATTTCTTTGGTAGCGAGGTAAATGTTTGAGATTTGAATGAGAATTTTATTATGAGATAAACCGTCGAAAGTAAAATAGGTAATATTGCCTGGGTAAAGCTGTGCCAAAAAGTTTATGATAACTGGGGTAAACTGTACGGAAGACTGATAGCCTGGTGTTAAGATGACATAGGCTGATATTGAGATAGAAAAAAATATATATCGACAGTTAGGCCCATAAAAACTTTGTAAAAAAGTTTTTTTTTTGTTGTTATACTAACTCAAAAACTACGCAAGCAAAGTTAATAAAATTTATATGGGACCACATCTGAAGCATGACTTACCAAACAAAAAAGAATCATCAAAATCAATTCATAATTGGCGAAGGTAGATAAGAACCTCCGCCTTCTTGAAGTCGGTTACAAATTAGCATGTCTATGATGTGAACCCATAACATTTTCCTCAAGCAAAACTTGCTCAATGCGCCTAAAGAATTTTTCACTTCAAAATCACTGAAATAGATACACTTAAAGATTTGTCTCAGGTGCTCACTAGCATAAGCGTAGCATGATCAGCCTCTAATGTTCCCACTGCTGGGACACAGGCCTCATCTCTTCGAGAGGGATTGTGCTATAATCTACAACACGGGCCCAGTGCGGGTTGGTAGGTGTCAAGTCTTCAAATTTTTGGTACTAGGACATGCCGGTTTCCTCACGATGTTTTCCTGCACCGTTTTGAGAGTGGTGGTGAAATTATTTACACTAAGCAAAGCGCCTGGCTGGGTTCGGACCCACGGCCTACAACTAAAAGGTCGGGGCCGATACCACTGCTCACAAGAACTACCAACAACCATAAAGGTCATACTCCTGATACCGATTCGAGTAGCGAAACATGACGCGAGCATGTTGAATTGAACTACT
This sequence comes from Lithophane ornitopus, assembly GCA_948473465.1. Taxonomy (NCBI): domain Eukaryota; kingdom Metazoa; phylum Arthropoda; class Insecta; order Lepidoptera; family Noctuidae; genus Lithophane; species Lithophane ornitopus. The sequence goes on along the minus strand of OX419642.1, from coordinate 1,932,507 downwards.
GCGGTTTCGCTGCTATCGTGTCGCGGCAGAGGTGTGCTACCGGCGTTAATGTCCAACAAGTTCAGAACAATATTACAGAACTAATGATACATCTCCATTAAGAACACAACGACAAAAAAACAAAGATTCTACGCATTAATAGAGGATCTACAAAAAAATGACAATGTCAAGAGTACAAAAAACGGGCCCATGTGTTGTCCATACGGGTGAGATGACGTCACAACTGTGGCCGCCATTTGCGGACGACAATGTGTCGGATTGATACATTAAATGTGTAATTTGTCGCTTATAATATTACTAGCGACCGGCGCCGGCGACCCGCTCCCTTCGCACGGTTTTAACGACTCGTCAAAACATTGAGATATCTTAGTTATATGTAACTCTAATATTAACGTATTATACACATAAACCTTCCGGAATAAATTCTCTAAACGATGGTGAAAACCTTATCAAAATCTGTTGCGTAGTTTAGAAGAAACACGTGCACGTATAGACAAACACGAAAAGCGATTTTAATTCATAATGGGGTTTATTTATAAACGTTGCTTAAAGTTAAGTAATGATTAGCGACTGATTAACCATACATTTTTGACGTTTGAACGTAACTTTAATCATCGTTTATGAATAGACCCCAATATGTATAGATTGAAGTAGATATCCGTTGGAGGTATTAGGATACCTAATACCTCCAACAAAAAAGTGATAAATTACTTTAACGTTACTTTATAGTCTTTGCTTTTCAATTTTCAGTTTTTGCCACCGACTCCAAAAATTTAAGTAATTTTTCACTTTTTTTTTGTGTATTTTGGAAGTCGGTTGTTTTTTTTTGTATTTATTTTTTATTTTTCACTTTTTAGTTGTGGTACCTACCCCAAAAATTCGAATACCTGGTATGTAAATAACAGTGACGGAGTCAAATAATATATCGTCTACATAGACTAAGTGGGAAAAATACGTAATATTGAAGCTAACTCAAAAACTACGGAAGCAAAGTTAATAAAATTTATATGGGACCACCTCTAAAAACATAGGATATAAGAAAAACTCTTTTGGAATAAGTATAGCATTTTTTGTTTGAAAAAATGAATGAAATCCTTTCACAACATACAGACTAGACAAAATTAAGTTCACTGTGTCAATTCCTAATTTCATCAGAACTAGTTATAGTAATCATTTACATAATATATGACACTGCAGTCTTATATAAAAGATGATTTTACAATACCTAAAGACGGTTTAGAAAAGGACCAACGCTATGTCGGTAACTCCGGTTCTATTCGATGAGCGAAGTGATGATCAGGCCGAGGGTAGAAGCGAGCTTCACCCGGAATCCTCAACAACAGAGGAACTGGCTATTTTACCTCTAACTGCCGAAACACAACAATGCTGTTAACATTGTTGTTATTCGACAGACTTAGATAAGATGGTGGTAGCTAGCCAGGCGAACTTAGAAAAAGCCCTACCACCAACCAAACCGAGCAGAAAATTTCGCCCTAGGTCTGAGACAACCAACCATTCCTGTCATTACATACATTGGTCTAACCATTAAACCACAGAGGGGTTTAAAAAGTAAATTATCATGTTATGTCATACAAACTACTAAATAGAAAAAAGGTTTTACATAAAAAAAAACACTGAAAAGTGAAAAATAATTTTAATTTTGGAAGTCGGTGGCAAAAAACGAAAATTGAAAAGCAAAGGCACCGACTTCCGAAATTAAAGTAATTTTTCACTTTTTATTGTTTTTTTTTGGAAGTCGGTTGTATTTTTTTTTCACTTTTTGGTTGTGGTAACTACCCAACACAAATTTGAATACCAGTTATATAAATAACAGTGACGAAGTCACTTAAAACATCGTCTAGATATATTAAGTGGAAAAAATACGTAATATTGAAGCTAACTCAAAAACTACGCAAGCAAAGTTAATAAAATGTATATAGGAACACAGTTTTTTTTTTGAGGTTGGGAAATCATCAAACGACGTGTCAGACTTCTACTGACTAAAACCCACCCGTATTCCTTCAGTTTCCTGTTGCCAAGGTCCCGGTATCCCTTTCGGAATTTCCCGCAACATATAGGACCACCTAAACATACAGACGAATTGAGAACCTCCTCCTTTTTGAAGAAGTCGGTTAAAAGTTCAAGTGAGAGTCTGAGAGTGAATACAATGTTTGTACAGATTACCTAGTTATTGCTTCACCGGTTAGTTTCTCCGCAATGAGTCGTAAAATTCAGTGCAAACAATAAGTAGTAACTTTCAGTGCCTTTGTTGGTCGTTACGAATATTTTGTGGTGACAATATTGAAATTAGCTGGTTTGAGAAATGCATTTGTGAAACATAAATTGGAAAAGTGGCTTGTGCCCGTCTTAGGTGCTTGTCTCGGTTAAATTTAATGCTAAAAAAACTTTTTACAAAAAAAATCAAACCTACTTCCAAAAAAAACACTAAGAAGAGAAAAATAACTTTAATTGCGGAAGTCGGTGTCTTTGCTTTCCAATGTTCGTTTTATGCCACTGATTTCCGAAATTAAAGTTATTTTTGTTTTTTTTGGAAGTCGGTTGATTTTATTTGAAAAAAGTTTTCATTTTTAGTTGTGGTACCTACCCCAGACAAATCCTAATAGCACTAACTGCTATTTAAATAACAGTGAAAGAGTAAATAAGGATATCGTCTAGATAAACTAAGTGGGAAAAATACGTAATATTGAAGCTAACTCAAAAATTACGCAAGCAAAGTTAATAAAATTTATAGGTCATGCTTCCGAGGTTGGAAGCATGACCTACCAAACAAAAAAAGAATCATCAAAATCGATTCATAATTGGCGGAGTAATCGCGTAAAAAACATACAAAAAAAAAAAAAAAAACATTCAGACGAATTGAGAACCTCCTCCTTTTTGAAGAAGTCGGTTAAAAATAGCTGTTTTAGGTGCTTTTACATAACCTTAACCATATGACCTCAGACTAAATAAAAAAAACCAAGACAGAGCTGTCAACAGTGACGTGAGGCCGGTTTCGTAAACATGTGTGCACATATTTTTGTGTAGTTTGATTGTAAATGTGTGCGTTTGAGCGTGTATGCACAGAGCGGTGGTGTAGTTTTGGCATGCTTCACTGTATTGTTCGCAGCGCTCTGACTTGGGTTTATATTTAGTCTGAGGATATGACAATAGAAATCTCTATTTGATTTAATTTTTCATTTGAAAATGTGGAGATGGATGTATGGAGTAGCGACAATGGATAAAGTAAGAAATGAGTATATAACTGGAAGTTTGGAGCGGTGGAGTTTCTTGTCCATTCTTCTCCATACGAAAACTACCTTTCAATACTCAATACTCAATACGTTTATTGCATTGCATATTACCTTTTGGAAGGGGCAGCTAGAATCAGTTCTATTTCTCTGTTTTTGACGTTCAAAAGTGCATTTTTATGTGCCTACTTGAAATAACTTATTTGACTTTGCCTTTGACTTTGAAGTTTGAAAGTGGAGCTCAAAGATGTAAAGAAAATAGTTTCGTTTGTTGGTTATGGGTAGTTGGGTATGGGCCATGTGATGAGAAGGGAGGAAACGCATGTGAGTGTGGGAAACATGGAGTTGGAAAGGGAGAGGAAGGCCAAGGAAAATGGACGGATCGTGTGTGTATTACGTATTAAAGTAACATGGGACAAGGGCAAGAAGATGATGGTATTTTATCTTATATCTCACACAAAAAAAATGGCGTACTTTTTTTTTCTGTCAAGCTTTGGAACTACTTTCGCAAGTCCTCTTTCTTTTTTTAAATATTTTAAGCTGGTAACCCCGAAGAACCCACTCAATCTGTCATTATCAATAAGCGCCAACTTGACGTTTGACAACTAAACTCTATTTTCCAAGTAATTAATTCGTCTTGCACCATAAACATAATTCCATACATACATAATAATGTTGTCAATATAACTCGGCACGTGGAACTTCAATGTCAACCAGTAATTAATTAGCCGCGATCAGATCTACTCTGACTCGTTGATGGCACTTGTTAGGATGGGGACAAACTTGAGCGGAATCAGTTTTTCCGCACATGATTTGATGGCAGAATATCTAATGTTCTGAAAATGAAATATGAGCGGAAAAAAACTCAGTTTTACAATTCATCGTAGCAGTTATAATGTTCTGAACATAGTTAATTGATTCAGGCGTGACTTTGCGGAAATCCATTATAAAATACAATAGTTACCACACCGAGCGCTGGACGCAAAGTACTTTGCGTCCAGCGCTCGGTGTGGTAACACGTCGCGTTCTGGTTTGCAATTGGTCAATCGTCATCCTGAGGATGCCTCGTTGAGAGGTGAAACACGTGTCGATTTCTTACAGGGTTTTTTAGGACTCTTGAAGAATAGTCAAGCGGAATAGGTTACTAAATATATCTACGTGCACCGAGTATCTACCACACCGAGCGCTGGACGCAAAGTACTTTGCGTCCAGCGCTCGATGTGGTAACACGTCGCGTTCTGGTTTGCAATTGGTCAATCGTCATCCTGAGGATGCCTCGTTGATAGGTGAAACACGTGTCGATTTCTTACAGGGTTTTTTAGGACTCTTGAAGAATAGTCAAGCGGAATAGGTTACTAAATATATCTACGTGCACCGAGTATCTACCACACCGAGCGCTGGACGCAAAGTACTTTGCGTCCAGCGCTCGATGTGGTAACACGTCGCGTTCTGGTTTGCAATTGGTCAATCGTCATCCTGAGGATGCCTCGTTGAGAGGTGAAACACGTGTCGATTTCTTACAGGGTTTTTTAGGACTCTTGAAGAATAGTCAAGCGGAATAGGAAATAAATATATCTACGTCTATTGTATTTTTTTTTTGTTCTGAACATGCTGTCTGGGCGGAAAAAAGCACATCTGTGATATTATCACGATCAGCGGAAATAAGCTAAGACATTCCGCTTCGTCGCCGTCGCAGCAAATGTTTCGAAAATGCCAATAGCTGGACTTCTGGCTGGCATCTGCGATGATAAGTGATCATCATTTCAGCCGAAAGACGTCCACTGCTGGACATAGCTCTCCCCAGAGCACTGCCACTGCCAATGCTCCATAAGTTCCAAAAATAAATAAAACAAATGAGTCCTAATCGGTTACGAAAATACAATAAGTCATGCAATAGCATAGTGTTCTGTGCTTCGCACCATATGGCAAATGCGTGCACTGACTGGACAGGTCCACTCAATCTGTGTGGTTCTTTACTCAAAATACCATTTCAGACGCTAACCTACATGGTGTTCACATTATCTGACCAAGATTATGTCTGGACTTCAAAAGAGACTGTGTCCTCCGAGTTTGTTTCGGCCTTTATTCTCAGAGTAGTCAGATGAGAAACGCCGACTTCAGTTCTAAAAATGTAATTGACGTGTAAAAGTGTTTGTAAAAATCCTCTTACAGAAATAAATCATTTATCATCCAGCGGATTAATAAGCGCGGAATTCCACACCGATTTGTCCGTAGCCTATCACAGAACGACGACTATTTAGTAGAGCATGTGTACTGCATTTTGAATAGTTTAGTTGAAATGATACGTAGAAGCGTAATTATTGTATTTTATGCTATTCTTTGGGTAGTTATAAATCGCTTTGGTTTGAGAGCTATCTAATAAATGGCAATTTAATGTCTTCTTTATGGATGTTGTATATAGAAATCACAGTGTTTTTCTGTAGAGGAGCTCGTGGCTAAGTAATAACAGCTGCACGGGTCGATCCATCAGGTAAAGCTACGCTTGCCGGGGTTGGTCCGTGGATGGGTGACCATTTTCACATATCGAGACTCCTCCGTGCCTCGGAAAGCACGTTAAGCTGTTGGTCCCGGCTGTCATTTGTGGATCTTTGACAGTCGTTACGAGTCGTCAGAAGCACGAAAGTCTGACAACCAGTCTAACCAAGGGGTACCGTATTACCCAGTAACTGGGTTGTGGAGGTCAGATAGGCAGTCGCTCCATGTAAAATACTGGTATTCAGCTGCATCCGGTTAGACTGGAAGCCGACCCCAACATAGATGGGAAAAGGAAAAGATGTTTAAAAAAAAAAAGCCGATATTTTTTAGTGTTTTCTGTAGAATGTATAAAAATTCATACGACTGTTTCATTTTGACACTTTCTGCACCTGGTATGTGAAGATCTGTGAAGATTCTGAAGAATCTGAAGAGATCCGTCTTCTTTCTATCTATTTTTAACCGACTTCTTCAAAAAGGAGGAGGTTCTCAATTCGTCTGTTTTTTTTTTTTTTTGTGTCTGTGTTACGCGATTACTCCGCCAATTATGAATCGATTTTGATGATTCTTTTTTTATTTGGTAGGTCATGCTTCCGAGGTGGTCCCATATAAATTTTATTAACTTTGCTTGCGTAATTTTTGAGTTAGCTTCAATATTACGTATTTTTCCCACTTAGTTTATCTAGACGATATCCTGTTTGACTCCTTCACTGTTATTTACATAGCAGGTAGTGGTATTCGGATTTGTGTGGGGTAGGTACAACAACTAAAAAGTGAAAAATAAAAACTTTTTACTAAACTTTTTGGCAAAAAACGGAAATTGAAAAGCAAAGACACCGACTTCCGAAATTAAAGTTATTTTTCACTTTTTTAGTGTTTTTGTTGGAAGTCGGTTGTTTTTTTTTGTATTGTTATGTATTTTTTGGTGTACAATAAAGTTGTATATAAATAAACTAAACTAAGCCAATCATAGCACGGTAGGACAACTAGGCATACTGCATTATTGCAAAAATAAACGAGTCAATCGAAAAAAAAAGCGAATCAATCCGCTTGACAGACGGAAGGATTTATGAGCACAATCCTAACTAATATTATAAATGCGAAAGTGAGTTTGTTTGTTACGCCGTCACGCTAAAACGGCTGAACGGATTCAGATGAAATTTGGCACATGGGTAGACCATTACCTGGAATAGGGCATAGGATACTTTTAATCCCAATATTCCCACGGGATCGACACTTACGCGGGTGAAACCGCGGGGCGCAGTTAGATTTTCATAAATAAAAATTATTAGCACAAATGCAACGCAGTCAGAAAGAGTGATTAACATTCTTAAACCAATTAGTCCGACTAGCGTCCAGCCATATTCATTCATGACAATGGAAGAATGGTCAACAATAGTCGTCTATAAATCTACGAGCATTCACAGGTCAGTGACATTATCTATCAGTGACGTCATTTCCATTAATGTCACATAACAACAAACATTTTTTTTTGCTTGCCAAACTGTTACTTTTGCCGCACTGGGTGGAGCGAGAGGGCGTCTCAGACTCTGACTGACTAAAACCCACCCGTGTTCCTTCAGTTGCCTGTGTGTTGCCGGGTGCCACGGTAACCCTTTCGGAATTTCCCGCGACCCTGGTAGGCATCGGCCCTAGCGGACCCCGTCAGACATAACATCACACACTCGCGCTCGGTGTGGCAACATGTCGTGTTCTGGTTTGCGACTGGCCAATCGTCATCCTGAAGATGACGTTGAGAGGTGAAACACAGATTAAGACTGAGTTAAGAATGTTCTTAAAAATACGCGAATTGCCCCTCTGTTTTTAACCGACTTCTTCAAAAAGGAGGAGGTTCTCAATTCGTCCGTATGTTATTTTTTTATTTTTTTTGTGTCTGTGTTACGCGATTACTCCGCCAATTATAAATCGATTTTGATCATTCTTTTTTTGTATGGTAAGTCATGCTTCCGAGGTGGTCCCATATTAATCTGATTAACTTTGCTTGCGTAGTTTTTGAGTTAGCTTCAATATTACGTATTTTACCCACTTAGTTTATCTAGACGATGTATTCACTGTTATTTATATCAGCTAGTGGTATTCGAATTTGTGTGGGGTAGGTACCACAACTAAAAAGTGAAAAATAAAAACTGTCGGTGGCAAAAAACGAAAATTGAAAAGCAAAGACACCGACTTCCGAAATTACAGTCATTTTTCAGTTTTGAGTTTTTTTTGGAAGTCGGTTTTTTTTCCCAAAGGGGTAGCCCGATGTGTACCTAAGTATACCCACATTTCACCAGTAATCTTTAAGTTCCATGGATTTGGGGCGAGAGTATTGTACACCAATACAGAATTATTATATCTTTCGCGGTAAACTGTGTTTACAGAATAAACCAGCTGATCGACTGATCCATACGTGCTCACATCACGGCGCAAAACTTTCTCATTTATATAAATAATTAGCTGACATTGCTCGCATACCCATCGAATTACATGCCTCAGCGTCTGACACTTAACCTTTTATTCTTGGTAGTTGCGTCATGAGGATTATAATGATAGATGTACCTACTAGTGTTATAAATAAAAAGAAAGTCCACTTTGATTGTTATGATTTCACATATGATCAAGCGAGTGTTATCCATTTCACATTTGTTATACCTAGCATTTAAACTTTTTTTGCGCGTCATTCGAAATTTCGAATGGCGACGTGTGTGCAAGAACGATAAATTACTAACGCTAGTTTGTTGCTGTTTTTTTAAAACTATTTTTTGTTCCAAGTTTAATTTTGCATGCATGTTAGACATTAGACTCCCTAAAAGTAGGGTAATTTGAATCTCTTTACTGGTAACCCTGGACACAGTAGCGCCACTCTAACTGTAAATTACACGTTTGAAAATATCCTTGTCAGTCTAGCGTAAATATCGTGCTACTACAACGCTACAAGGTTATTTTGGCGCGTGGCCAAAATCGGAACTAACGCCCCGTCAATATAATTTCTGCGACAATTTTACTAATGTTTATCAACAACGCTCCCCTGACAAAGTCATACAGGAGGCTAAAGATCCTTGCGGCACCATAATACTGCACTATTGTCCAACAGATTGTAAATACGGCATCAATATTGGACAAACACGGCGGCTATGCTTACCGATCTAATTTATACACACTACACACATAGTGCTACACAATTGATGACAATCACAACATAGTGCAGAACAACAATGAATCGATAGTTGGACGGTATTGTTACTAAGAATTGACACTTGAAACAAAATATTACGATACGTACTATATTTTATTATTGACTAATTATTATTACTATACATACATACAAGTTACTACAAGTCATTGGGATTTTCTAGGTCCTGTCAAAATATATTCGCATCCGAAACGGCAAAATATGGAATTGAAATAAAATTTACTAGAGATTTATTTATTTAAAAATAGAATTTTATAATAAATACAACTAAAGTTGGAATTGGCCCAACATATTGTCATGATTTCATGAAACAATAATTAAATAAGGCAATTTGAAATTAGAGACTTGTATTTGATCATTTTAATTAATACAATTATGCAGGGCCGTAGTCAGGAATTCATAGAAATTAAGTACCTTTTTCTGATTTTAGAGAGGGTAGAAAAATAGTAAATACAGATTTAAAAAAAAAGTATTTTCCTCTTTTTCGAAAATCTTAATAAAATGATTGCGAGCGAAGCGACTCGAATTTTTTTGCATCGAGCTTCGAATAAGTTAGGTTTTTTCTCTCTTTGATATACAGAAATAGAAGTACCTAACTTTATCGACTTAATATGCAGAACAGTTTGAGAAGGATGATGCAAAAAAGATGTAAGAGCGAGCGGAGCGAGCTCGAAAATTTTAGCACCCCGCCTGGGAGAGGCTGAGGGAAGTTAGTATATCTCGGAGAATACTGAAGTTGCAGGAATTTATTCAATACAAAGTCAGAGTCGATAAAAATAGAGTATTTAAGTATACTCTTACTGAGAGGCTGGGGAGGTTAGAATATCTCAGAGAATGCTAAAGTTGCAGGAATTGATACAATACAAAGTCAGAGTCGATAAAAATACAGTATTTAAGCATACTCATAATGGTATTGTAGATTATAAAGTACGCCTATGCGAAATAGATTACAATTATCTGTATAAGGAGGTACCCTAGGCGGTCGATCTCTGGATTGAGATTCTGGTTTCCCGAATTTGGGGGGGGGTTTGAACCCCCAAACCCCCCCTGCCTACAGCCCTGCAATTATGTAAATATACATATTTGTTACGGTCGCTTATATTCTGATCAACGTACAACTGATACTGACCGGAAAATTGGAAAAAAACGTAAGAAAATTTGAATTTTGCAGGCTACTCTGGTGCATTCGCCTTTTATTGTGCTACAAATCAATGAGAGAAGAGACTGACTGCAATAGCAGAGTTCTATGGTTATAAGCATAGCATAAGCATAATCAGCCTATAATGTTCTAACTGCTGGGACACAGGCCTCCTCTCTTTGAGAGGGAGCGGGCCATAATCCACCACGCGGGCCATAATCCACCATGCGGGCCATAATCCATCACGCGAGCCATAATCCACCACGCGGGCACAATGCGGGTTGGTAGATGTCACATGTCTTCGAATTTTTGGTTCTAGGACATGCCGGTTTCCTCACGATGTTTTCCTTCACCGTTTTGAGAGCAGTGGCGATGAAATAATTTACACAAAGTAAAGCGCCTGTCAGGGTTCGAACCTACGACCTTCGACTCGTAAGTCGTGGCCGTTACCACTGGGCCACTGCTCTCCTAATCAGCTCCTTATCTGCTCCCCTCTATAGTTATAATCAGGGTAATTAGGTAATTTGTTCCGACTTCCGAAATGATGTTATTATCTGCTCCAATAACTACAGTGCAGATTTTTGCATTAAATTAATATAAATAACACACTTCACACTAATTACCAAGCTACATACCGAGTAATTACCAAACAAATCAATGAGCACAGATAATTAAACGTATAAAAACCTCCTCAATTAACCAGAGGCTGCGTGACGGATACATATCATTGCTTTACGCGTAAAAAAAGTTAACTGTTTAGTCTATTGTTAGGCCGGGTGCACATTGTTCGGTTGAGGAGAAAAAAGGTGGCAATTTTTGTAAAAGGCGTTTAGACGGTTTTTGCTTTTAGATTGTTCTCCGTTATTCCATTATTATAATAAAAGAAACAGCTTCCGTTTGCAATAAAAAATAAGGTTCGGATAAAAGATTTATCGAGCAGATGCTGATTGCTGTAGATTTGGTGACAGTTACCTGGGTTAGATCTCATCATCTTCCTGTCCTTGTCCCATGGTACTTGGGGTCGGCGCAACACGTTTTCTGCTTCCATTCTCCCCTGTCACGTCACGTTATCATTCACTCCCTCCTCTTTGATATCATTCCTCATACAATCCATCCATCTTTTCTTTGGCCTTCCTCTCCCTCTCCAAAATGTAGATTCATCACTCTTTTAGTCACTTGCGTTTCTCCCCTCCAGATCACATGGGTTAGATTTAATGTGAAATATAAAACCGTGTTTAACATACAAAGTCTCATATCCAGTAGTGACCTTCGAAATATCGAGTTGATTAATTGATTATCATAAAAAGGTGAATTACGAAAGTAAGGAAGGAAGCACAATTCTCTTCTACTTTCCCTGGCAAATAATTTTCTACGCACGGCCTGTTCTGTGGGTGACCCACTTACACAAGGTAAAATACTCTTACTTGCCAGTTCAGAAAATATCGGAGGTTTAATTGGAAAGCTGTCATTTTAGGTAGAATGCACGAGCACAATGTCTCTTCAGAGTATCGTGTTACTAATTAACTGTCGTTCCATGTAAAATACTGGTATTCAGCTGCATCCTTTTAGACTGGAAGCCGACCCCGGCATAATTGGGGAAAGGCTAGGATGGTGATAGATGATGGTGACACGAGCACGGGGTATTAAAAGTCAACATATTGTACAATTCTTCACTCATACATTTCAAAATCCCTCTATCGCTTGTAAAGTCACTAGCTTCTCTGAATATTGAATAGTTTTGCAAAAAATATCTGCTGCTACAAAATGTATGGAGCAGCTGTTTTTTTTTTTGCTATTTCAGTATTGGTCCCATTGTAAAAGTTGTCCATAATGATGAGTATAAAACCTGTCGGGATTTGCACATAAAAAAAAACAATGAAAAGCAAGAAAGAGCAAATTAAAACCAAATCATGGCAAGGTGGTGTCAAATCTAGTACATTTACAGCTTCCTAAAGCCACTGGGCTCTCCATAAACTGCATATGAGTACACATCCTAACACCAGCCCCAGCAGAGCATAGCAAATGATAGTAAAAA